>JAJHPC010000011.1:9730232-10362732 GCA_024447665.1 Juncus inflexus | reverse complement strand
TCAAGAGTTGTATGAGATGCAATTGGATTTATTCCTACCTAAATAAGTTAAGTTCTGGGCTATGAAACTTCATGGATTGAAAGTTTCCGAATCAATACAATTGAGGGTTATTGATTTGATTAAAAATAGTGGGAGCCATTATACGAAATATTTAAAGAATAATAATCTTTACATATTATTTAATTCGAATAGTATATCTATTTATGTCTCACAATAGGTCTTTGAGAAGGACATATAGCATAAGATGCTTATAATCGTTAAAATGAACATGGGCAAGTGTTGTCAATAATGTTCCCGTGCTTAAAAGGAACGTAAAAAACACTCCCAAAGATAAGGGCAAGATGTTGCCGAGGCTTCGGCCTTAGGTAAGAAATTAATATCTTTTGCAGTGAATCGGTTCATTGAAAGAAACCATAATTTCTCAAGAAGATATGAAAAAGGGAATGAAAGGATAGTGTGACTACCGCTTCAAGTATTTTTGTTATTGAAATTAACTTGTCTATTTCACATCATGTATATTAGATACACGATGTGAATAATACATTTGTGAAAATGTGCTGACAAAGTTGTAGACTATTGAGTAAATATGATGTTAACATTATGAGTGACAAATATAGCAAAAGTTGTTGCATTTTCTCAAGTAACTCTTTTATTTAAATTGTCTTTTTGGAATTATCGCCGACATAAATAATTATTATTTAATGTCGACAATAAATTTTGTACTATCTATAGTTCGAGTATATCTATGAATGGTTATTAATTTATTATTGAGAATAATAATTTCACTATTCACAAATGTCAATTTTCTTTGGAAATGTTCCAATAGAAAAATTACCTTATGGTTTATATCGAACAAGATAATTATAAGTCTATCTATATCATTATTATTAAGAATTTAAATCTAGCATTATCGCTTGGTCTACTTAAATAAGATGAACATTTATTAAATCCATTAAGATGGATTTTCAAATTCATTTGATTTTGAATCATTTGAAACATGTGTAACTTATTTATTAGACAAGATGACATATACGTATTTCACAAAGTAAGGTGAAAGCACGTTACTTATTGGCTCTCATACATAGTGATGTATGTTCATCAATGAGTGAAGGTGCTAGAGAAAACTACTTCATCGCTTTATTGAAACAATAAAATTGAATATTTTGTAAAGTTCAAAAGTTACAAATAATGAAGTAGAGAATAAAACTTGGCTTCGAAAAATCAAATTTCTTTGATGAGATTGAGGTGTCAAGAACCAAGTTTGATGATCATGATAATGATATCGAACTTTATTAGATATAGTTCGATTATGATGAGTCAAATATATCTTCTATTTCTTTCGGGGTTACGCTCTTATTGCGTTCATACTGAATATAATTCCATCTATAGCAGTTGTAAAAGAGTCCATATGCGATATGGACTGGTAGGTGTATCAGATTATCTGTTATCAAGATTTGAGGATATGATACTTAATTCAAGCATCATGCATCTAATCGGATTAGTGCTTATTGTGGAATATCCTAAGAAAAGTAGATGATATTACTTCTATAATTAATATGAGAACAAAGTGTTTGTTACTCGAAAATTATGTCTCTTTGGAAGAAGCGTTTCCAAAAGAATTAGTGAGAGTAAATTTGGAAAGTTCAAATTCCACATACTGAAAGTAATGCTCGGATGAAAATTAATTTAGATTTCAACTAGTGATTGAGTCTGCATTAATCAACTAGACTCTCAAGATGTTGAAGAGTCTGAGTATATAACATAAGTGTATTCATGTAGATCTATTCGAATTTATCGCAGGCCCGAAAAATATAGATTTTTCGTGTCTAATGATAAAAATTTCATACTCATAGATGATGAGTCCACATTCTACTAATAGACTATGATAAGTCAAGGCTCTAATGGTTAGAGACTTTGAAAGTTGAGATGTAATTCATGTTAGACAATCAAGTTTTGAATTTGATTGATCCATCATATGGAAATACGGTTTTAATAGAAAGACCGAAATGGATAATGTGCAAACATATAATGCATTATTTGTGGTTAAGTTAAACTCATAGTATAGACTATGATAATATTTTTCCAAGTCATCATGGTTATATATTTCAAAATTTTCTTGGGCATATGTTCATAGTATGACTACAAAAGATGCCAAGTGGATGTCAAGATGTTGTTTCTTAATAGAAACATATGAAAGTATGTATATGATACAACTTGAGAGTTTTGTCTATCCTAAAAAAAATTTTTGAAAAGAGTTTGCAAGTTGCATAAATTTATTTATGAATTAAAGCAAACATCTCTAGTTGAATATTTATTATTTGATGAAATAACCAAACAGTTTGGTTTTATCAAAAATTAAAGATAAATCTTATGTTGACAAGAAATTCAGTGAGAGCATAATTACATATGATGTGAATTAAGTGTAACAAGCACACATAAGTTTAATCTTAGTGAAAGTCACTAAATAATAATCAAGAGTATGATTTTATACTCGAGAAGGATAAAGTATTCTTCTTAGATTATGGTAGACATAAAATATGCAAAGTATTTGCATATGACAGTGTTTGATAATCCATTTAAAAACCCAATCCCTTCAATGACGGTGATCATGTTAGGTCAACTGGTATGTGATACCACATAGATCAATGTGATGGTGTTATGCCCTAGGCCAAAGTGTTCGTGACCTAGATGATGGATTGTAATAACAAACATAATATTTATTCTAAGATATTTCATATAATATGTACGTATAGGTTATTTTAATATTATTAAAATAGACCATGAATATGCAATTCAGCTTTATGTCATCAAAGTACGTGACTTCGATAGTAAAACTATAAAGTGGTATGAATGCTATTCAAAATCGTCCATGGTCATTTATAGGATATTTGTGGAGACAAATCGTCATGATTTATAGACAGTCAAGTCTATTGCCAAAATTAACTGAACCTACAGGGTCACACAGAAGGAACAAACTGAAACGGGCGCAGAAAATCCTAGCGACTTATATGATGAGTTGCATAAGAATGTCATAAAATATATTGTCATCTTATGTGATAAGATGTGATATATATGTATATAAAGACTATGAGCATAAAAGACCATGTAATCTAGAAGAGTCTAGATGATGGCATATGGATAATGATGAGTGATGTCATACACATCTTTTAGTGTGAAGAAACATGACTCTTCACCTCTATATAAGGACATAGAGCGCTCCAAATTCACAACACAACACATCATTCTCTCTCTCATTATTTCTCATTCTCTTTTGTGAGACAAAAGAGAGAAAATATACTTTCTGATTTGTATGACAAAATTATGAAAGGGTGTTTTCTTTTTGTATGACAAAATGAAAGAGTGTGATTATATGAGAGGAATTATATATATCTTTTGTGAGATAAAATAAGAAGATTTTCTTATGCATGAGGAGAACAAGCTACTAGCATATATATTGTTCTTCTTCCCGTTTTAAGAAGTTTGTTCGTGTGGACACCGATAGAGGCATTCGTAGTTTCGGCGCTTGTGATCTATTCGGCCTAAGAAGATGAGAACGGTTTGTTGAGAGTTTTGGTGGAGACCGATTGTGCGTGAGGTAGATGACTTCCGCACTATCCGACCTAGACGGACGTAAAATCGGTTAGGACGGTAACCGGTTTAGAGATGCATGGACAACACGCATGGTTTGAGCATCACAGATTAAGCGTAATCCGAAAGGTATCTTTAAGATTTATTTCTTTGACTTAACCGATACGCACGGATCCTCGGATTGGTTTTTGACGAAATTTTTATTTTCCGCTGCGTTATGCACGTCCGAGAACCAACACAATGAGTATGAGATACTTGGTTGATTTGGCTTAATGCAAGTGGGGGATTGATGGTGTTATGCCTAGGCCAAAGTGTTTGTGACCTAGATGATGGATTGTAATAATAAACATAATATTTATTCTAATATATTTCATATAATATGTGCGTATAGGTTATTTTAATATAATTAAAATAGACTATGAATATGCAATTCAGCTTTATGTCATCAAAGTACGTGACTTCGATAGTAAAACTATAAAGTGGTATGAATGCTATTCTAAATCGTCCATGGTCATTTATAGGATATTTGTGGAGACAAATATACTTGCAGATACATATAAATATATATTTATATACAAGCTATAAATGTACACCAGTATATTAGTTGACTAATGATTATGTTTTACTGATCATGGATAAATAGTTATCAAGTCATTAACATAGGTATATGTTAGAGACCATATACTGGACTGACCCGCCATAAGAATGCTACATGTTTTACGTCATTAGCGATTCTTGTAACATAAAGTATTATAGTCCATTGACCTAAGATTGTCTCGGTTCCCAATATGAGTAATTTTATACTTCAATATAATATAACACTGCCTTTAACCGGGTGGTCATAACGGTTTTGATTAGGTATACAATAAATCATGTAGAGGGATGAGTGCAATCAAGACGGGATTTGTTCCTCTCATAAATGAGAGAGATATCTTTAGGCCTCTTGATAAATTGAACTGAAGAAATGTATGGCCATACTCAAATGAATTAATAAGAGTTATTAATGTCATTTGTTCTTGTTCAGTTTAATTTGGGATCAAGAAATATTAATCGATTTATATAAGGATGGCATATTGCATGCCTTATGATCGATATAGATATCGCGTGACAAAGGGACTAAATACGTGATTGTTGATTAGGTAAATCGGATCACCGATATTCACTTAAATTGGGCAGTCATGATGGCTTGCTAGAGTCCGCTCATGATTTATAGACTGTCAAGTCTATTGCCAACATTAAGTGAACCTACAGGGTCACACACAAGGAACGAACTGAAACGGGCGCAGAAAATCCTAGCGACTTATATGATGAGTTGCATAAGAATGTCACAAAATATATTGTCATCTTATGTGATAAGATGTGATATATATGTATATAAAGACTATGAGCACAAAAGACCATGTAATCTAGAAGAGTCTAGATGATGGCATATGGATAATGATGAGTGATGTCATACATATTTTTTAGTGTGAAGAGACATGACTCTTCATCTCTATATAAGGACATAGAAGGCTCCAAATTCATAAAACAACACATCATTCTCTCTCTCATTATTTCTCATTCTCTTTTGTGAGACAAAGGAGAAAAAATGTACTTTCTATTTTGTATGACAGAAATGAAAGAGTGCGATTATATGAGAGGAATTATATACATCTTTTGTGAGATAAAATAAGAAGAGTTTTCTTATGCAAGAGGAGAACAAGCTACTAGCATATATATTCTTCTTCTTCCCGTTTTAAGAAGTTTGTTCGTGTGGACACCGGTAGAGGCGTTCGTAGTTTCGGCGCTTATGATCTATTCGGCCTAAGAAGATGAGAACGGTTTGTTGAGAGTTTTGGTGGAGACTGATTGTGTGTGCGGTAGATGACTTCCGCACGATCCGACCTAGACGGCCTAGACGGACGTAAAATCGGTTAGGACGGTAGCCGGTTTAGAGACGCATGGACAACACGCATGGTTTGAGTGTCACGGATTAAGCGTAATCCGAAAGGTATCTTTTAGATTTATTTCTTTGATTTAACCAATATGCACGGATCCTCAGATTGGTTTTGGACGAAATTTTTGTTTTCCGCTGCGTTATGCATGTCTGAAACCCAACATATAGGCACAAGAGACACCCCAAAAAAATTGAAGAAGGTATATTATTTTCGTCCAACTTTTGTGAGACAAAAGAAGAGAAAAATCCGAAAATTATTCTCTTGTTATTTCTGTGAGAAAAATGAAAAATGAATACTAGCATATATTGTTGTTTATCCATTCAAAGGGGTTGTTCGCGTGGATACCGGTAGAGGACGAAGCGAAGTGCGGCATCTTTGTGATTCGGGTTGAAACCGTGGTTTGTTTAGAGAGTTGGTTTATTTGGAGAATCGGTTTACTTGGAGAATCGGTTCGTTTGGAGATCGCTTGGAGATCGGTTTGTGAGACCGGTTAGGTGAAACATACAAAGGATCGGTTTGGAAATCGGTTTGGAATCGGACAAAGAAAAGCATCAACCAAATTCGCTTTCGATCATCACGGATTAAGCGTAATCCGAAGGTACAAAGTTATGAACTTTTCTTTGATTTAATTGTAATTCACGGATCCTTCTTTTGGGTTTCGAAGTCGATTTTATTTCGTTTTTTGTTTTTCCGCTGCGTTATGAACGGTAGAAACCCAACACCTACATTATTAACGCAATTACAAAAGAATCTACACCATTGCAGTTTACTTGTGATTTCTTCAATAAATTGGGGTTTCTTTCTTGCCATTTATTTTAATTGGAAATTTGGTTATAATTCAGGATTTTCTTGCAAATTTCTCTTTAATTAATTAATTAAGGCTGAAAATAGGCTAAATATTAGATTAAGATGTAGTTCAAAATTCTTCAAACCACACCAATTTAACAGTAAGTAAATTCCAACTGACAAAAAACCTGCAATGACAATAAAGGAACACATTAAATGACAACATAGAGTAAAATACCAAAAATATACCACGAACCAAAGATTGAAAAACAATATTCCTTAAATATATTTTATGTTACTTATATTTTTTTTATGCTACAGATATGGTGATAACAAGGAGGCAAATTTTCTGAGTGTTCTTATGACCAAAAAGGAAAAAAGAAGCAAAAAATGAGGTACGTTTATCATTATTAAATTAATCAAGTTTACATAAAACATTCATTTAACTTTATGTAATATTATTTTTAACAGTGCACAGTAATGAACCAACTCCAAATAATAGTATGTAAAAAGGAAGCCTTTTGTGGAATGATAGTCTGACAGGACGATGAACATCAAGACTTCATCATTCCATGTATATATATCGTGGTAGTATAAATTTAGTTCTATGTTTTCACTTTCCTTGTACTCAAGGAAGTAGTATAGTTTATATTTTGAGAAAAACATGAAAAGTATGTTAAGCTCGATGATGTAATAATATATGATGTGTGTATATTAATGAGCTCCTTATATGTTATTATACTACGTATTTATGCTATAAATAACTAATAAATAATCTCATATCCACAGCATGCGGGTCACCTTCTTGTTAATATATGATTTTATGGTATATTAAATAAATTTTGTGTCATCTATATTATTTATGTAGTAAATGATTATTTTTCATGTATTTTTTTTAAACTTGATATTAAGATCCAAAATCCCATTCGAAACCCGCTAAAATAATGGATTTGGATTCATATATGGATCTTATTTTTTGTAATGGATTTGGATCTGCATTTGGATCTTCATAATCTCAATTTGATTCGCATATGGATATTACCTGAATTCGACCCGAACCCAATCCATTGACAGACCTAAGCTCAAATGAGAGCTTGCCAATATCAACTCCCCAACTAGGATGCATGTAAATTAGAGATGCTTTCGGAATATAGCCAGTTGCAGAAGAAAGGAAAAGTTAATGATTAGCTGGTTCTTGAACTGGGTGTAGCACTCTAGCTCGAAAGAAGATACTTATGATACAAATATGTCCAAAAATATTTCCTCAAGAAAAAATGTCAAAAAACGAAGATCACTGCATTATGCGATAAAACTCTTACACTACACAGATAATCTAAAATATGCACCAAAACAATTTCACAAGACATTTCATATTTTTCATCACAAGTTTATTCTTTTATAACATGAACAAGAATAGTGTCCTCGGCAACAAGCTTGAAATTGCACCAGTCTCCTACTTTCAATCCATTTACCTTGGAGAAATTTATCCACTCTGAACCGTAAAATCGACCCTCTTTCATGCCATTCAAATTGTATTTTATGCACCATTCCTTTCCCTCTGGATTCTTCAATATCATTTTGCGCTTGGATGTGAGCATGTTGTCTATGCAATATCCCCATGAAAGATTCTACACAGTTTTTTAACGTAAGAAAATGTCATCATCGAGAATTAGATCTTCAAGGTTAATCTTTCATTTGTCTTTTGTTTTAATATAACGTAAGTTTACCTTTCAAAAAAAAAAAAAGAAGAATCAAGATCTCTCCTAGATGAAATTCTAATTAAGTTTAACAGTCAGTTATTTAACAAAAAAAGTCTAATATTCATTTATTAAAAGACTATACAACAAACTGTATGCTGATTTAGAAAGAATCTTGCAATTACCATGTAATTGTAGGTAAGATGGTATTGCCTCACAATTGTCCAAATTTCTGACTTTTCTGTAGCTCTATTCTTTCCCCTCCTCCAATTTCTTTTGGATGCCATCTATATCATTCAGTAAGCAATTAATCTTAAACAATCTATTTTTGTGTTGATGAACAACATATATATGAAAACACCAATGAAGTCAGTAAATAATTTCAGTACCATGTTGATCTTATTTGTTTTAAGTCAGAATGATCCTATTGTTATTGTTATGAGCAAAGAAATGAAGGATAACATTACTAGATATTGGTTTATCTGGAATTTTTTGGATACGATGGAAAGGTTTAAACTCTTTGGATATTTCTAACATGGTTGTGAGAATCATGTATTCTGATTCAGCCGATTAGAGTCGGAATCAGCAAGTTCCGATTCGATTAATACCTAATGCTCACTATTATATAAAATTATTTTTTTTATATTAATTGGTCCAATTCTTCATCCGATTCAACCGATTCTGATTCGATTCAGTCGATTCTAAATCGCTATTCTAGGGGACCAATTCCGATTTAAGAACCTTGACTTCTAAGGACCAATTTTGTACTCTTCTAAAAAAAATATCATATTCTTAACATGTAAGAGTGATTTCAAATGTTTTACTACTTTCTCGCTCCCTGCAAGTGACTTTGAATGTGCTCTTATTGGTACGAGTTTCTTCTTTGAAGTCCCGATTAATGGAACAGTTTCCTCCTTTACTGCTATTGGATGTTTTTCGCGGGGCATCTGCATCAGAGACCATTAGTGATAAAATGTACTTACAACTATATATGAAATTTAATCTTTCACAATAAAACTATATATTTGGCCAGTATGTTATAGGCCTGGCACCAGTATTCCCTAAAGAAATGGCCAAATTGAAAAGATTATTATGGTAGCACAACAAATTTAACATACAGGTACTGGTGATTATTTGGATAAAACTCAATAAGAAACTAATCTTCATAAAACCACAATTGAACACAAAAGAAGACAAATAAAACATAAACAAATCAAAACTGCGATCAAACGGTTCCAACTAGTAGAGGTCCGTAACTATTTTTTTCAGGAAGAAATGAAGCAGAATAAATAAAACACTTCATGACCTCAAACATTAATCTTAAGTTCAATTTTTGTACCGTGCTGACGAGAATTGTATCTTTGGATACAAGCTTGAAAATGCATTTATCTCCCTTTCTCAAACCATTCTCCTTGGTGAAATCTTTCCATCCATTGCGAAGCTGCCCTTCAGAAGGTCTCAAAATGAGTCGTACTGGCCATTCTTTAAGCAAAATTTTACCTTCCTTTTCTAATTTCCTCTTTAGGAAAATAGTGCCGGCCGTAAGTCCATTCTTCAAGCAAAACAACTTTGGAATGCTCTACAATATACATAACAATTTTAGCAAATGAATCAACATTTTTGCATTGTAGTTTCTACTAATAATTAATCATGATTTCTACCGTGACAAAGCTAATATCATAGTTCTTACTAAATAAAAAAACTTTCATATGAATGAGCCAACTTGTTAGCATATTGTTTTTTGTTAAATGTACTCGAGAACTTGTTAACTTATTGTTAATTTAGACTAGTTTATATGGCATAAATTTTGAGTTCACTTACCACTAAATTGTACGTCACGGCAGCAGTTGTAAGGATCTTCTCAAATTGTCTGTAACCTGAAGAATGTGGGCAAATCTCTCTGTTTTTCTTCTTTTCGACCTTTTGCGAAATTGGCTTCTTTCCTTTTATAGTTATTATACTTTTAGATTTGCCATTTGATAACTTTCTTTTTCTATTCACAGTATCTGATAGAACATGTGTTTCACCTGATAACAATCAACAATGATGATCATTAGGATTGGAAACTCATATTTTGATATCATACACATATCATATATTGGTCCATACAATCTTTTCTTTCATTTTTTTGAATGCTGTATCAATTAGCAGTTTCCTCCTACTTCGCACATAATTGTCCCCAACAATGAAAATATTTGAATTGCTAAGTACAAAACTAAAAAGAACTCACCGGCCCATTCCTCGCCAATATCAATGATCTCTTGTTTAATATTTACTGATCTCTTTCCTTGCGCCTCCTTTTGCGAAGTTGGGCATGTTTTCATTTTTACTACTTGTCGTTTGCCGTTTGATAACTTCCTCGATTTAACGATGGAATTGCTTGAGATTTCCATCGCACTTTCTGAAATAAAAAAAAACATAATTAGATTGAGGATTACAATCTCATATATTGTTATGTACTATTATGTTTGGTATGTTCGTGACTATAACTAACAACCACATCAGCTCTACTTACTCTCTGATTTGAACAAAGGATGATAATATAAGGGACACACAGTTTGGTCCGTATGAAACAAATCATTTTAGGAGATACATGCAACTCAAAATTCGAATTTCCTAACGACATAAATTTAAATTTAAATTTAAACTAGCTAAATTTATTGAATTGTTGAAATTATTAACTTAATAATAGGCCACTTTGTTGGTTCATGTATACTATAGTTAGAGTGTACGTGAGGTTGAGGTTATTTCCGTTTGTGTATTTGGCAAATTATATATATTTTCTTCGATTAGAAAACTCACCTTCGCGTTTCACCTCAAGTGCTCCTGATGACTCTTCAATTTGAATATAGCATTGATGCGTTGCTGGGCCCAGGATTGAAGCCAAAGACAATGATAGGGACGGCGCCAGACTAGAATCTGGGGAAGATGCCAAAAAATGGGCACACGCAAGATCAGCGGAAGGGGCAGCTAGCGCACGAGAAGCAGCAGGGGCATGGTCATGGGCAAGAGAACATGAAAGGTCAAGGACACGGTTACGAGCAAGGGCACTGGCAGAGGACTGGACAGGGGCAAAACTTGCAGGGCCACGGGTAGAGCCATTTGCAGTTGCAGCCTCTATAGGAACGGCAGCAAATGCATTTGCAGATGCTATGGTGGCGTGGTGAGAGGAAGGGCTAGTGGCACGGGCACGAGCAGGTACATGCTGACAGACAGGGGAAGGTGCGGGTTCAGGGACCAAAGACGAGGCTGGGGTTGATGCCCACATAGGCATTGTACAATTAGTAAGGGAATAATCCTGAAGGCAACATGTCGTGTCAAATATTTTGACATTAAAAATCATGTTACCCTCGTACCGAAATATTATCAAGTATCCTTTTCCAAGATTATATGTTTTTGCAAACTTTAACCAGCCTTTCTGGAAGTATATATCTTCACCAATTTGAGCGAGTTGTATATGCCAATACTTACGATGCGGACAGACAAGAGTAGCCGTTTTTCTGAGTTCGTGAGGGAGGTGTGTGTGAAATTTACGTGGAATCATCTGAAAAAAGAAAAATATAATAATGAGAACTGAGAAGGGCGAAGGCAAACATTGTAAGATCTAGTATTGCAAAAGAAAGAATTCATGTGATTGGTGTCTCTTTACAGTATTGTATATAATTTGGTAGCACATTAGAAAATCAGATGAGGAAGGCAATCTCCCGTGTAATTCTATTAATAAAAGTTTGTTTTGTAAACGGACTTTGATTAATTGAATTACACGGGAGATTTTAAGCTTTACCTATTATTTGAAAAAAAAAAGTTGAGGATGGCAAGTTCTGCATTTCCTATTCCTATTTTTAGTTTCTCCATTTAAATTCTGGTCATAATCCATACAGTTGTACAGGTAATAATAGCAGCCATTACATGATAAAACTTGATCCAAGCTGTGCTGACTAAGAGCCGGAGATTAGTGTGTTATGTATGTACATGTAGAACTTGGATTTTACAACTTTGGAAAGAGAAAGCAAACAACATATGTATTTTCCTGCTTTATCTTTTAGTATAGCGTGCAATAAATGTCAAATGATATAATAATATATTATATTATTGACTATTGATGTTATATGGCTTTTTTTAGCAGCATGATTTTTTTTTGTCAAGCCACTTTTACAATTTGTAAGCTAATTATCATCACATCGGTTGTGTTTATTCAAGAAACAATTCAAGGTTTATGTGCTAGAAACGGTACATACCAAGCTGGTATACTGAAAGGTAGAAAGATACCTGGTCGGTGAAGGGGTCAGGAAAGAGAAATTTGAAGAACTGTGGCCTTTTTCCCTGAGCTTGAGTCGCCATTACTTTCTTTTTTCTCAAAGTGAATAGACTGAGGAATAATAAACGTGCCCTTTATAAAGTGAAGCTATGAACTGCAATTTTATCGGCAAAAACAAGAAGAATAAAACAAAGTAGTCCAAATTGGTTAATACATGGAGGTCTCTACACATTTCGATTTCTATGCAGCTGATGCACATTGTGTGATCTGTGAAGTAACTTACTGACATTTGAGGCTCACAGTTTTATATTAAGAAGATGCCTGATTTTATGATACAATAAGCCCACAAAACATCAAGCCGCTAGAGAGTCGGTTTGTTGGATCTTGGTTGATTAGACGGCTCAATTGGCCAACAAAGGCAACCAAGATGGTAATTTATGACTGATGCAGCGGTTTGTTTAAAGAACTTGAGGATACCCACATTGAAAATTCTGGTTGCTAGCACATAATATCCGAACTAAGAATCAAAACTCTGCTATGTATCTTTGTAGTACTATGTACTCGTGATATGATTGGGAAAGGGATCTATATTCACGAGGCAAGCATCTCACATTCAAATGGAACAAACTTATCATGTATATTTCGACTCGTCAGCAATTTTCTTGGCCTATCTCTCTTACATAAACATTGACTCTTGTCTGTTATATATACACCCTCCCCAATTTACAATTAGCACTACACACACATCGTTTGTTGTTTTTCTTAATATATTATAACATATTACATCATAAAGTGTTTATATTAGTAAGTTAATCGAACAAAATAATGTCATTTTCAAATACTTGTGTGCAATTTTTTTCTATACATATATTAAAATAAAACTACTGATAATAGAGTATATTCATAAGAAAAATAGTAGCATTTTCAGGTTCTGTCGTTACGTGTAGTTTGGTTTTGATAAACATATATACTAGAAATATAGATTACGCACAATGACTATGGCCGTGAAAGATTTTTCGAGACAAATGTTCTTCTTACCAAAGTGGTCTTTTTGATCTTTTTTTCTTCATTCCCCGACTTTCATATTTATGCAATTACCAAAAAATTTCTTTTTATTTTTTTGCTTTAAACAATGCCGCCAAATATAATATTTGTAGGCAATACTGACAAAAACTTAATAGAGACTAGGAGAGGGGGGCATGTTATTTTTTTAGAAGCGCATGTTGAAAACCTTAAGATGGTTTCATGTACTTTAGATCTTTTCTCCGAGATAACGGGGCTCCATATCAACTGGGAGAAAAGTATTTTCTATTCGGAACATTGCCATTCCGGATCACTTGCACAACACGGTTCCATCCATCCTTGGATATAGTGAAATGACACTGCCTATCCTATCTCGGCATACCGTTGTCTTTTAAAAAAACCAAAGAAGGTTGCCTACCTTCCCCTTATCAAGAAATACCAAGCAAGAATTGCCGCTTGCAAAGGTCGTCTTATGTTAATTAAGGCCACACTAAGTGCTTTGCCGGTTTACCTCATGCAAGTCCTAAAGTTACCCAAGGGTGTCATTCAACAACTTAAAAGGACCATGCGGGCATTCATATGGACCATGCGAGGATTCATATGGAACGGAACATATAAGTATAATCTGGGCAAATGCCTTATTAATTGGAAGCGAGTGACTCTTCCAGAGAAATTTGGCAGCTTAGGTATTGCTAATATGGAGAGGCAAAATGACGCCCTATTACTCAAATGACTATGGAAAATAGAACAAAATGAAATGGGTATTTGGCGTCAATTTATCCACTTGTTATATGGCCTCACGAACACAACACAATTAGAGGAAATCAACAAGGATAACCTCTCCTTTTTTCTGAGAGATCTGAAAGCCCTCATCCTGGCCTATAGAGCTAGCACCGGCACGGACGAGGTCACAAATGGGACCATCCGGAGATGGACTAATGACAAGTTATTCTCATCAAAATCGGCTTATAACTTCCTCAACAATCCGGATGTCAAAAGTGAATGACAAATATTCATATGGAAATTAAAAATTCCTCCTAACGTTAAATTCTTTCTTTGGCTTACGTGCCACAATATAATTAATACAGCAGATAACCTTAGAAAGAAGGGATGGCCACATAACGAAAAATGCACATTCTGTGGCGCCACCTTAGAAACCCGAGATCATCTTTTCACCGAATTCTCTTTTGGCATAGCCACTCGAAGGCTTGCTACTAGAATGCAGAGCTTTCTTGTATCATATGATGTTCTAGGCAATTTCATCCATTCATAGCTTAAAGCTAGGAAGCAACTCTCTACCTCTCAAAGGCCGCTTTGGGAAGCGACTTGGATGGCTCTGGCATGAAACATATGAAAGGAAAGAAATAATCAAATTTTCAACGAAAAGAAAGCGTCTCCAATCGTCATAGCACGGAAGGCGATTGAAGAAGCCACTCTTTGGCTGAAGAACTGTTAGAAGCTAGAAGCTAGAAGTATATGTCCACAGTGCTGTATACCTTTAGATTTTAAGCCCACTCTATTTGGGTAGATTTATTCGTAACATAATATACTTGTAACTCGCTCTTAACTAATGGTAAACCTGCGGCTGCGAGTAAAGAACAATTGATCAAAATTACAAAATTTTACTTAAATAAATATATAAAATAAATTATGCAGTTTCTAATTTTTTTACTGAAAGAAATGAAATTAGAAGGATGATTTCACACTCTAATATCATATTAACAACAATTTATAGATATCTTTCACATAATCACAAGAGCAAACTTCGCAAGTTCTTAAACATGAAGATCAAAAGAACAAATATTGTAATTGGAGAAAATGCCTTACATAAGTTTTTTTTTTTTTAGAAAATTACCTTAAAATAATGCCTTGAGTTTCTTCTAGCTGACTCTAAAATCAAGATATACAAGATCCAATTTGTAAATTTATTACGATTCAAATACCAAAAAAAGAATTAAATGGAAATCTTACAATGGTTAAAAAAATAGCAAAATGTATCTCTCTAATCTTCATCAAAATCATGCTCAACAAAATAATTAGCAGATAAGCTAATTGCTCATTTATCCCACACCCTAAAAACACATCTATTACTCGGGCCCTCTCAAATCCCAATTCATCAAAATATAAAAATGAGACTGTCAGAGTAAGACATTTCTTCATGCCAAACAAATAATAAAGTACTGTGACAATGATAATCTACATCCATATTATTCCCGTCTATGTTGCTGCTTCACCAAATCTTCATCGGTCGTTTGTCAGCAAACCATTGGCTATTTGTTGTCCATCTGCATTACATCGCCAACATATTATTTCATAATAATATAAACAAAACAACAATATAAGCTCAATACTTGCTTGCAAAAATATCCAAACTCTAACTTTGGCTTCAGGCCCCGCCAGCAATTTGATCAGTTTGAAGTCTACAACGGATCTCAACTACAGTTAATAAATGAAGATTTCTAATAAATAAATTATTTAATTCACATTAATAGAAAGAAAATCTAAAAAACCTAAACCCTAAAAGACGATATGCATCAATACTCAATTCTCTCTCAACCTACATGGTACCTCTTCCTCTTCTCTGTTGGCCTTTTCTCTCTCACTAAATTCTCTCTCTTTCTTCTCACCTCCATCTACATTTATCTTCTTCACCCCGCCAAAATCCTGAGAAGCTATGGCAAATGGGTGATTATAACTGGACCCACATCACACATCGGTTGTTCGATGACATTTGAACTGGCGTGAAACAGAATGAATTTGATTTTGGTTGCATGAGATACTAATAAACTTGAACAAATCAAATCTGAGTTAGCTTTGATGCATGAATCGATAGAAATGAAGACTGTATTGTTTGATCTGTCTGGCAATACATGAAACGGTATAACGAAAATAAGGTAAAATTTATTCAATCTTTCATTTTGAGTATATTATAAATTAGATTTTTCAAAATTTATGAGGGAGGAGATTAGTTACATTGAAGTGTAGGGATTCTTGTGGCCTGATCAGCTGCTGACATTTCTTTCATTAATTTTCAAATTACGAAACTAAATGCCACAACACAATCAAACCCTATGCTCAAAATTGGATGAAAAACAACATTAGAAGCGAAAATCAAGGACCTTTAGACAAATCTTGCTCCGACGTGATGCCTTGATTGGTTTTTTGGACGGATTAGCGGGGTCCATGGCTTAGACAGCGGCTGGACGGCAGCCTGATGGATCAACGGCCTTCAGGGCAGAGACAGCGGGAAGCGGTGGCGATGGATTAGAGCCGGCGTCGATGTATGGAGGGTGGCGACGACATGCGGATCTGGAGGGGGAGATCGAAAGGAAGAAACCCTTTGCCTGGAGATACGAAGAGAAAGAAGAGAAGGAAGGAGAGGGAAAATTAAAGAAATGAGGAAAAAAAGGAATTTTTTTATTTATTGGTTCATCCGTATTCTATAGACTGGATTTTCTGAGCCAATTATAGATCATATAATGGATTTATAGACAAGGTCCATGTCCGTTCCTTACGAACCGCCCCTATGGATCAAGATCTAATGGTCTATATTTAGAGGGTTGAAATGGTTCATCAGAACTCAGCATTCAACTCCAAAATTTATATAGGGAATAGATTTTGATCAATGAAAATTCGGAATAGATGCAACTTGAAACTATTCCTTAAAAAAAAAAAACAAATGAATACAGAGCTGAATAAGTTGTTTGGACCAATAGTAATAAAGAAATGAAATGAGGAATTGAGTTTTCTTTGTGTTATTTTAGAACATAGAATTGTTTTCCATTGCATCATGAGTCATGACACATTTCAAGCAAAATATTATTTTTTGAGGCCTTTCAAATTCTCACACTCTCGTCACCCGTCGAGCTCCCCTATCTTATGTTGGGCTCCCTCCTCATGAAATGGGCCTTGAGTCATTTATTATGTAATTATATAATTAATATAAATTAGAGGGTCTTATGTGCAAAAGGGGCATTTTGGCTTTTGAAATGCAACAGAGAGCTTGTGCCTCTCTGTTGCGTGGCTTCATTTTGAGCGGCCAAAGAAGAAAAGAAGGGAGAGAGAGAGAGAGAGAGAGAGAGAGAGAGAGAGAGAGAACGGGGGAGAACCTTGCTCTTGTTGTTGCTCTCTCGTATCGCCGGTTGGGTACGGACCGATATGGTAGAAGGCTCTTAAGTTCCTCTCTAGTTCGGTAGCTCTCTTCTTTATTCTTTTGGGATCCTCCGAGCGTGTAATCCACCGTGTCGGTGACGAGTGTAGTCTAGGTTCAAAGTGTGAGTTGTGACCTAGAAGCGGTTTTTATTCTTGTATTATTTGTAAGCGGTACGGTTCGTATCGAAGTTAATTAATACAAAGAAGTTTTCCTTAATCTTGTGTGTCGCTTGTGTTTGTTGTTTATTCCTTTGCAATATCGTGTGAATCGGGTTGAGTTTGTGGTGTTTATTTGAGTATTTGAGTTAACCATAAAAGCCGCACACAAGGTGTTCGACAAAAATCCCGTGAGGGAATTTTGTTCGTGTTTCACCCCTATTTTTTCCAACAACTGGTATCAGAGCCGTGGTTAGTACGGGATAAGCTTGCATCAAGCAAATGGAGGGAGAAAGTAGTGTCGGTACGATGGTTAAACTCAATTCCACAAATTACTCGATTTGGAAACCCCGAATGGAAGATTTGTTGTATTGCAAGGATGCATACGACCCGGTCGAGAGAGACGCGAAGAAACCCGAAGGTACTTCAGATGATGTTTGGAAGAAAACAAACCGAAAAACGGTTGCGTTGATACGGCAATGGATTGGTGATAGCGTGTTTCACCACGTGTCATTGGAGACTAATGCCCACGAGTTGTGGAAGAAATTGGAGAGTCTCTTCGAGAGGAAAACCGCTCAAAATAAGGCGTTTTTGATGCGGAAGCTTGTGCATTTAAAATACACGGGTGGAACTTCGATTCGGAACACTTGAGTAAGTTCCAAAATTGCGTGAATCAATTGGCTAATATGAAAATGAGTTTGGATGACGAGGTTCAAGCGTTGTTGTTGTTGAGCTCCTTGCCAGACGATTGGGACACGCTCGTTGTATCGCTTGGCAACTCCGCGCCCGACGGTGTGGTGACGCTAGGCATGGTAAAAGATAGCATGTTGAATGAGGAAGCCCGGAGAAAAGAAAAAGGGATCTCTTTGGAATCCGATGCGCTTGTGCTTGAAAGGCGAGGAAGGAGCGAAATGAGAAACTCATATCATTCGAATAGCCAGGACAAGCTTAAGAGAAGGTCGAGCTCTCGTAAAGGGATTAAGTGCTATCATTGTGGCAAATTGGGCCACATTAAAAGAGAGTGTAGAGTATAGAAAAAAGAGACGAGACACGGTGAAATAGAATCATCAAGTGAAAATAGTGATGAGGACCGCACGGCGGCGATTGTATCCGATAGCGATGTGATGACGGTTTCGTCGACTGCATATGCCAAGATACTACATGGATAGTGGATTCGGCCGCTTCTTTTCACGTCACGTCGAGACGTGATTTCTTTTCATCTTACACCAAAGGAGATTTTGGATGCGTAAGGATGGGAAATGGTTGTCGGTGTAAAGTAGTTGGCATGGGAAATGTGAGTTTGGAAACCGAGCTTGGGTACAAGTTGGTGCTCAAGAATGTGAGACACGTACCTGATATACGGATGAATTTACTATCGACCGGTTCTCTTGATGATGAAGGCTATTGTAGCCGTTTTGGTGAAGGAAAGTGGAAGCTCACCAAAGGATCTCTTGTTGTCGCACGTGATGCGAAGTTGAGCACTCTGTACGTAACGCACACGAAATTATATACGAAAGTGAATCCGATTAAAATAATGGCGACGAAATCGTCGCATTTGCGGTTAGGGAATAATGGCGAGAATGGCGTAAAAATTCTCGCTAGAGAGAAGACCGCGCATAACCGAGATGTGATATTTCTTGATGATGGTACGGGTAAGGGCGAGAAGCCGAAATTTAGAAACCCTAAAGTCGTGTTTGATTTGAGTCATAAACCTCCCGCGGTGATGAATTTGGTTCATGGGGAAGATGGTGGAATCCAAGAAATGTATTCGGAAGGTAAACGTGACGACGGTACAAAACCGCCACAAGAGCCGCAAAAGGCGGTGCCGGTACGAAGTTCGATTCGTGAAAATCGGCAATCTGATAAATATCGCTCTCACGAGAATGTGCCGCTTACTGATGTTAATCAACCGGAAAGCAAGAAGGATATGTCGCGTGGGCATAACGGTGAACGCATAGGCGCGATGGGTGAGAGGTTAAGGGATTTGCATGAGAGGAACCATATCGATGTAAACAAATCCGATATGAAGAAAAATGTGTTGCCCGTTAAGAAGCTTCTAGTGTGTAGAAAGAAAGCGGAGGATGCGACTTCTTCGCATGAGTCGGGAGGGGGAGTTTGTTGGGCTCCCTCCTCATGAAATGGGCCTTGGGCCATTTATTATGTAATTATGTAATTAATATAAATTAGAGGGTCTTATGTGTAAAAGAGGCATTTTGGCTTTTGAAATGCAACAGAGAGCTTGTGCCTCTCTGTTGCGTGGCTTCATTTTGAGCGGCCAAAGAAGAAAAGAAGGAGAAGAGAGAGAGAGAGAGAGAGAGAGAGAACGGGGGAGAACCTTGCTCTTGTTGTTGCTCTCTCGTATCGCCGGTTGGGTACGGACCGGTATGGTAGAAGGCTCTTAAGTTCCTCTCTAGTTCGGTAGCTCTCTTCTTTATTCTTTTGGGATCCTCCGAGCGTGTAATCCACCGTGTCGGTGACGAGTGTAGTCTAGGTTCAAAGTGTGAGTTGTAACCTAGAAGCGGTTTTTATTCTTGTATTATTTGTAAGCGGTACGGTTCGTATCGAAGTTAATTAATACAAAGAAGTTTTCCTTAATCTTGTGTGTCGCTTGTGTTTGTTGTTTATTCCTTTGCAATATCGTGTGAATCGGGTTGAGTTTGTGGTGTTTATTTGAGTATTTGAGTTAACCATAAAAGCCGCACACAAGGTGTTCGACAAAAATCCCGTGAGGAATTTTTGTTCGTGTTTCACCCCTATTTTTCCCAACATCTTATTGGGCCAACCTTTGGTTGTAACAAAATAATAGATATGTTTTAAACAGAAAGGCTGTTATTAATTTCCTTCTATTCATTTTTTAGCTTCCTTTTAATAGTTTGATTGTATGTGTTGCAGACTCGGCCGGCTCTAGTCTTAGTCCAATGAAACAAAAGTCTAGAATCCATAATTTTTTAGGGTCCCGATTATTTAAATTTATTCCCTATATATATATGCATCATTGTTAAAGAGTAGAAAAAAGAGCTCAGTCCAATACCCAAGCTAGTCCATACATAAATCCATACACGCAATCATTTTTCTTTCTCCTTTCACCAAAACGGGCCCCACTTTTCTTTTCCCTTTTCACGAAACAGAAATCATTCCCCAAATGGCAAAAAAAAACATGGAAAATAAACTGCATCAACACTTGGCTCATGCCTCATGGCTCAAACGGCAACCATCGAACTGGAACTAGTGCCCGTCGCCATCTTCTCCACCAGACCGGTAAGCCATCCACCAGTCAGCTTCAGTTGTGTCCCCCCTTTCCTCTTCCCCTCAAATTAAGTCCAGTTAGAACTTCGAGATTTTAATTTATAAGTCTTTGGTATTTTCATTTCTTCTGACTTTAATTATTCTTGTTGTTACATCATTTGATTATTAAAAATTAGCGAAATATAACTTATGTTTATTGATTTGAGTTGATTATTAGAAATTACTATAAAGCTAAAGTTATTAGGATTATAGATATTGCTAGAAAGTTATGTTTAAGAGTTTCATTATTAATTATTTAGTTAGGATTATTGATACTGTTAAAAGTTATGATTTTTTTTTAATTTTCCATTTGTAATTTTGTAAGATTTGAAAAAATCTAGGGTCTGTTTTGAAAATAAAACTAGGGTTCTTGGGAACCTGGGACCGGTACTAGTGTGTTGTTAAGTTGTTTCTCTCCCTTGGTTGTAAATATTGCTCTTGTAAAAACTCTTTCTAGTTCTTGAACTATATATGTAGAGCTGGTCCTGTCAATTTGGAGGTCCTTGACGAATATCAATTTAAGGTCTTAATGTATAGAAAATAATATTTTTCCTAAACATGTAAAATAATCTGGATGAAAAATACTAAATATTTAGGGAGTTCATATAATTTGTATAGTATCGCAAATAATTAAAATTGTAAAGTAATTTTTTATAAATTGGATGAACCGTCATTTTAAAGTTCATATAAAATCAATTAGGAAAGACTTAAGAATAACTTTACTACCTTATTATTTTCTATTTTTTTTTTCTAGAGATAATATTATATCCTATTAGTAATGAAGGTATTAACACATTACATAAGTGACACTACTGGTGATTCATAATGAACATATTCTACTTAACATTTTTTTAATAGTATAATTAAAAAATTACAATGTTCTTTTTGTTTCCATAGATTCAATAAATAATCGGAAAATATAAATTCAAGCAAAAAAAACTAAAAATACTTTGACTTAGAAAATTGCTAATTGTGATCAAGACTAATTTGTGATTGCTTGTGAACTTTGTGTTAAATCTAAATTTCCGCATATCATTGAAGTTCATAAATTCATACTCCTTATATATATATATATATATATATATATATATATATATATATATATATATATATATATATATATATATATATATATATATATTCCATCTAACATTGATTAGTTATGTTATAATTGGAAAAGTGAAATGCTGAGAATTATCACTGACTTTTCATACTTTGATCTTAAGAAAGAATTGAATGAATATATGTACATTGAACTAGCTAGGGAGAGACCCTCACAATTGTGAGGCCTTTTGACACAAGTCAGAAGACTTGCATTAGAGAGCCGCCCCTGTATATATGTCGAAGATATTTTACAAATTTGTCAAAGCACCTAGGATAAAAGTACATTTAGGCCATGAAAACCCTCACGCTACATTGATATTCCAAAATACACCAAAGCTACTTCACTGGACAAGTCATATTTCCGTCACAAACTTATCCTTTCGCAACATGAACAAGCATAGTTTTCTCCTCAACAAGCTTGAAATTGCATATATCCCCTTCTTTCAATCCATTTTCCTTGGAAAAACTTCTCCACCCCGGACCTCCAAATCTACCCTCTTTCAACCTATTTGAAAAGTAGTTCATGTGCCATTCATTTCCTTCTAAATCCTTCAATATCATTTTGCACTTTGATGTGGGCATGTTTTCACGACAATATCCTCTTGAAAGACTCTACACAATATTTTAGAGCAAGAAAGCGTCAGCATTAAGATATCATTTAAGTTTTTTTTCTCTTTTCTTTTCATTTCTAGAGATAGGAATCATGATCTCTCTTGGCTGAAATTCTAATTAAGGCCAACATTCATTTACTAAAAGAATATACAACAAATTGCAATTAGAAAGGGATCTTGCAATTACTATGTATTTGTGAGTAATATGGTATTGCCTCACAACTGTCCAAGTTTCTGTTTTTTCTGCAGCTCTATTCTTTCCATTCCAATGTTTTCTGGGGGCCGCCATCTGCATCATGCAGTAAGTGATTAATTTTTTTGAAAGATACTGCCAGTAATTAATTTTGAGCAAAACATTTTATTGTTTTGTAATATTAACTTACATGCAAATACCAACGATGTCAGAATTTTATTTTGGTACCATATTATTCCTATTGGTATTGGTATGTGAATAAGTATAGCATTAGTAGATATCGGTTTTTTCTGGAACTTTTTGGATATGATGGAAAGGCTAAAACTCTATAAATGGATTCTAAGGCATAATTAGTTGTTTTATCAAAATAAATCATAGTGTTAACATGTAAGAATAATTTTGAATTGTGTTACAATTTTATCGCTCCATGCGAATGACTTTCAATGTGCTCTTGTTGGTACCAGTTTCTTCTTCTTTGATGTCCCGATAGATGAAAATTCCCTTTTCGCAACAATTTCCTCTGGAGGTTTTGTGTGTGACACCTTCATGATAGACCAATAATTAGTCATAATATGTACTTACAACAGTATATTAAAAGTTCGATCCTTCACAATAAAAATATATTTTTTCCGACTGGCACCAATATTCCTGAAAGAAAATGCCAAATTTGAATATATTTTTTTGAAGGAAATTTAATATATTATTCTGGTACAACAACAAAATTAACACATATCTGCTGATGATTATTTGGATATATATTCTATATTGAAGCTCAATTAGAACCTAATTTCTTCATTAAACCACAATTAAACACAAATGAAGGCAAGAAAAGTCATATACAAAATAAAACAGATGAAATTCGTTCTGACTTTTATGCGTGCACCGTGCATATGTGTTACTTTTAGGACGAAATGAAGGAAAATAAATAAAACACCTTCATAACCTCAAATATTAATTTTAAGTACAATTTTTTGTACCGTGCTGACGAGAATTGTATCTTTGGATACAAGCTTGAAAATACATTTATCTCCCCTTCTCAAACCATTTTCCGTGGTGAAATCTTTCCATCCGCTGCCTAACTGCCCTGCAGAAGGTCTCAAAATGATTTGCACTGGCCATTCTTTAAGCAAAATTTTACCTTTCCAGTTTCCTCTTTAGGAAAATAGTGCGGGTCGTAAACCCATTCTTCAAGCAAAATGATTTTGGAATACTCTACATTATACATATCAATTGTAGCAATGAATCAAAATTTTTGCTTGTATTCTAGTTTGTATTCAATCACAAATAAAATGATATTTTGCACCCATGTATTAATTGGTATCATTCATCATGATTTCTACTACCGAAACAAACTAATATATCACTCACTATATCCAACTTTCATACAAATGAGCCACTTGATTTTTTTTTTTTTTTTTTTTTTTTTTGAAAAATAAATGAGCCACTTGTTAGCATATTGTTGGTTTAGAATAGTTTATATGGTGTAAATTTAGAGTTCCAAATGGAATTTACCACTGTATTATACGTCACGGCAGCAGCTGTAAGGATCTTCTCGAATTGTTTGTAACTTGAAGAATGCGGGCAAATCTCTCTATTTTTCTTCTTTTCAAACTTTTGCAAAATTGACTTCTTTCTTTTTATAGTTATGCTTTTGGATTTGCCATTTGATAACTTTCTTTTTCTATTCAGAGTAATATCGGCTAGGACATGTGTTTCATCTAATAGCAATATATCAAGAATGATGATCATTAGGATCGGAAATTCATATTTTGATATCATACTCATACACATAGCATATATTGGTCCATACAATATATTTTCTTTCTTTCTTTTCTATTGTTGGGTTTTCGTTTTGCTTTTGGTTTCTTTTATCAATGCTGTATCAATTAGCAGTTTCCTCCTACTTTGCACATTTATTTTAAGGTTTTTGACAGGGTAGAAATTGTCCCCAAGAAGGAAAATTATTCGAATTGCTACGTAGAAAACTTTAAAAAAAAACTCACCAGCCTCGTCAATATCAATGATCTCTTGTTTTATCTTTGCGGATCTCTTTCCTTGTGCCTCCTTTTGCAAAGTCGGACATGTTTTCATTTTTACTACTTGCTGTTTGCCGTTGGATAACTTCCTTGATTTAACGAAGGAATCGCTTGAGATTTCCATTCCACTTTCTGAAACGAAAAAAACAATGATTAGATGAGGATTACAATATCTCATATTTTGATACGTTATATACTATACTATTATGTTTCGTCTGTCCGAAACGCTACCTAATAAAACCATATCATCTCTATTAACTCTCTGATTTGAATAAACAATGATAATATAAGGGATACGCATTATTGAAATGATGTACAAATTATTGAAATTAATGAAGGGTCACACATTTGGATGGGGGATACCTAAAGCCCTCACCAAATTTTCTCTAAAAGATAATACAAGAGATACACATTTTGGCCCATACGAAACAAATCATTTTGTGAGATGCATGGAACTCGAAATTTGAATTTTTTTTTTTTTTTTGAAAGTAAAAAATTCGAATTTCATAAGAATATTCATTATAATTAAAATTTACACACTAGCTAAAATTGATGAATTGTTGAAATTATTAAACTTAATAATAGACCACTTAGTTGGTTCATGTGTACTATTGTAAGAGTGTACTTGACGGTATTTCCAATTGTGTGTTTGGCAAATTATATATTTTATTTTCTTCCATTAGAAAACTCGCCTTGTTTCACTTCAAGTGGCTCTGATGACTCTTCAATTTGAATATAGCATTGACGCGGTGCTGGTCCTGGGATTGAAGCCAAAGACAACGATTGGGACGGCGCTAGATTAGAGGCTGGGGAAGACGCCAAAGAGTGTGCAGGGACTGGGACAGATGCTGAGGCACGATCAGCAGAACGGGCAGCTGGGACACGAGCAACGATTGGGCCATGGTCACGGTCAAGGGAACATGAAAGGGCAAGGACATGGTTAGGAGCAAGGGCACTGGCAGAGGAAGGGACAGGGGCACAGCTTGCAGGGCCACCGGTAGAGCCATTTGCCTCCACTACCAGGACACCAGCGCATGAATTTGCAGACGCTATAGTGGCGTGGTGAGAAGAAAGGCTAGGGGCACGAGCACGACGACTAGCAGGTACTCGGTGACAGACAGGGGCATGGGAAGGTGCTGGCGGTTCACAGACCAAAGATAAGGCTGAGGTTGGTGTCCACATAGGCATTGTACAATTAGTAAGGGAATAATCCTGAAGGCAACATGTCGTGTCAAATATTTTGACGTTAAAAATCATATTTCCCTCATACCGAAATATCATCAAGTACCCTTTGCCAAGATTATATGCTTTGGCAAACTCTAACCAGCCTTTCTGGAAGTATATGTCTTCACCAATTTGAATGATTTGTACATGCCAATACTTGCCGTGTGGACTGACAAGAGTAGCTGTTTTTCTGAGTTCGTGAGGTAGGGGCTCGTGAAAATTACGTGGAATCATCTGAAAAAAGAAAAAAAATAATAGTGACAACTGAGAAGGGAAAAGGCAAACACTGTAAGATAGTTGAAACTAGTATTGCAAAAGAAAGAA
Organism: Juncus inflexus; assembly: GCA_024447665.1. Lineage (NCBI taxonomy): Eukaryota > Viridiplantae > Streptophyta > Magnoliopsida > Poales > Juncaceae > Juncus > Juncus inflexus. The sequence goes on along the minus strand of JAJHPC010000011.1, from coordinate 10,336,358 downwards.
TTCATGTGATTGTTGTCACTTTACACTATTGTATATGATTTGGTACCACATTAGAAAATCAGATGAGAAAGGCAACTTCTGCATTTCCTATTCCAATTTTTAATTTCTCCGTTTAAATTCGGGTCATAATCCATACAGTTGTACAGGTAATAATACCAGCCATTTCATGACAAAACTCGAGCCAAACTGTACTAAGAGCCAGAGACCTGAGATTAGTGTGTGATGCATGCACATGTAGAACTTGGATTATAACACTTTGGAAGGACCAAACAACATATGTATTTTCCTGCTTTATCTTTTAGAATTACGTGCAATAAATGTGAAATAATAGTATAATATATTATATATAATAATTTCAAATGATATAAAGATATATTATTATTGATATATCAATAATATAATAATATTTATCTATTGAAAATCATGCAATAAATATCAAATTTGTTTATCCCTTTATTTCGTCGGGCATTTTTTTGCAGCTGATTTTTTTTCCTTTTGTCAAGCCACTTTTAAAATTTGTAAGCTAATTATTATCACATCGGTTGAGTTTCTTCAAGGAAAAAGTCAAGGTTTATGTTCTAGAAACAGTACATACCAAGCTTCTATACTGAAAGGAAGTAAGATATACCTGGTTGGTGAAGGGGTCAGGAAAGAGAACTTTGAAGAACTGTGGCCTTTTCCCCTGAGCTTGAGTCGCCATTACTCTCTGTTTTCTCTTGTGAAGAGTGAAGAGCTCAAAGTGAATTGACTGAGGAATAATAAACGTGCCCTTTATAAAGTAAAACTATGAACTGCAATTTTATCGGCACAAAAAAGCATAAAACAAAGTTGTCCACATTGGTTTGATACATGGAAGTCTCTACACATTTCGAATTTTATGCGGCTGATGCACATCGTGTGATCTGTGAAGTAACTTACTGACATTTGAGGTTCACATGCAGTTCTATATTAAGATGCCTGATTTTATACAAAACATCACGCCGCTAGAGAGCCAGTTTGTTGGATCTTGGTGGATTAGACGGTTCAATAGGTCAAGAGATAAGATGCAAATTTATGTTGTGATGCCGCGGTTTTGTTTAAAGAACTTTATGGAAACCCACATTGAAAATTATGGTTGTAGAGGTAAGCACATAATATCCGAACTAAGAATCAAAACTCTGCTATGCATCTTTGTGGTACTATGTACTTGTACTTGTGGTATGATTTGGAAAGGGATCTATGCTCACGAGACAAGAATCTCACTTGAGAGAAGGCGCGGGACCGAAGACTTTTTTATTTTCAAATAGAATTGATGTAAAAAATAATTCATTAAATATGATCATTTTAAAAAAAAATTCTTCATGTAGTATTTTCATCAGTCCTTCTGACGGAATAGAGCGTGTTCCGCCAAGAGACTTTGCCACGGAATTTGCTGGAGCAAGTTGTTTTTATAATTTTTCTAATTCGGATCATTTGACAATCTTAAACACCATTAATTAGGACCAAAAAAATTATTCCGCCAGGAATCTTGGCGAAACAACGTTAAAATAAAATTTTCATCCTAAACTCCAAATTTAGCAAGAAAAATAAATTTAGCAAGAAAATTAGCCTATAAATTACGAAATCTTGTTGTTCCACCAAACTCTTATTTTGTGTGGAGACTTATGTAAAACTCTAGATACCGTAAAAAAAGAAACCCTGCAGGAGATAGGAAAGTTCTCCATGTTTGTTTGCCATGACTTATTTTCATAAGTGACGATTGAAATTGAAAATTTGTTTATTTCCTTATATTTATATTTTCATGTATTAGAGGTAAATTGGGGTATGAATTTTTTGGGTTATTTTCTTGTATTAGGTATGACTATTCTATAAATAGAGGGGTAGGTGTAGAGTTTTATTCATTCCACCAACCACAAACAATTGTATTGTATTTCTATTTCTCCAAGTATCAAGATAGTTTGAGTGCCGACGAAAAATCTTTTTGTTCTTTCAAGTGAAGGTGTCGGTGAGTTGGTTTGATGAGCGAGATTTCAGTTACTGCAAGATGCAAATAGAAGCATTGCTATACCAGAAGGATCTCGAAAATGCGCTAATCGAGATGAAGCCAGAAGAGATCACTGACGATGCCGCATGGAAGAAGATGAACCGCAAGGTGATAAGCTACATATAATTGTCATTAGCCAAGAACGTGGAGTTCAACGTAGCGAAGGATATGACGGGTTTTGATATCTTGAAGGTGTTATCCAACACGTACGAGAAGCCGTCTTCATTAAACAAGCTGCATCTGATGCGCCGTCTTTTCTATCTGAAGAGGACGGAAGGCATATCTGTGGTCGAGCATCTTAACTATTTTCAAGTTATTTCAATCCAATTAGACTCGTTTAAATTGAACCTAGGTAAAGAGACGAAGGCTCTTATGTTATTGTCATCATTGCCGAAAAGCTAGTTCATGACAGTAGACTTTATCAAAGGCAAGGAGGATCTGAATTTTGAGGAGGTAAGAGACCGCATCCTGAACGAGGATATTCGGCTAAGGGAGCGGAGTGAAGCATCGGGTTCCACGAATTCTGCCTTGAATGTAGAGAGTCGGGGTCGTGAAGGTTAGAGAAACAACAACCACAGACGATCCAAGTCGAGAGGTCGCAGTGAGTTGGAGTATTGGAACTTTGGCAGAAAGGACCACATGAAACGGGACTACAAACCCCCGAGAAAGGAGAAAAGGGTGGAAACAAGTTTCGCAAATACCTCATGAGAAGAATTCAGATGATACCCTAGTTCTATGCATCGACAGCCCTATCGATTCATGGGTACTAGATTCAGGCGCATCCTTCCACTCTACCTCACAGAAAGATAAGTTTTTGAATTTTGGAAAAATTTACTTAGCGGATGGGAAACCGCTATGCATATCGGGCATAGGCGATGTTCAAATAAAATCGAGCAACGAATTTATATGGACTTTGTGGGGAATTTGATAGATTCCGAGTTTAAAGAAGAACTTGATATCCGTTGGGCAGATGGATAGTGAGGGGGTACAAAACTGTGTTTGGGAACGGGTTATGGAAGATTGTAAAAGGTGCCATGGTTGTGGCGAAGGGTAAAAAAATGGGAACTCTTTATTTGACGAGTAACAAGGAAGATTTGTTGGCGGTTCCGGGAGCAACAACCGACCCGATGTTGTGTCCTAATTAGCTCAGTCATATTAGTCACAAATGACTGCAAATGCTGGCTTCAAAAAGTTTGTTACCCAAGGTGAAATCGGTAGAAACCGGTTTCTGTGAGAACTGCGTGCTTGGCAAGCAAAAATGGGTTAGTTTTTCGAATGTCGGATGATAACTCAGGACGGGGAAGCTAGACTTGGTGCAGAACGATTTGTGGGGACCGGCTTCGGTCCAAGGCGGATCACGCTACTACAAGAATAGGTCAACTGACGAATCTGAGGACCACCATGAGGCGGTAGAGATGGGAGATTCTGTCAAATGGGAGCGTGCAATGAGAGATGGGATTGAGTCTCTCGGAAAGAACATGACTTGGTTATCAGATGACAAGAAGACGCTACAAAATAAGTAGGTTTATCGATAAAGGATGAAACAATTGACAGCAAGCAGTACAAGGGATTCCTATAGTAAGAAGGAGTTGACTACACAGAGGTATTCTCCCAGGTGTGAAGTTGACAAACATTCGTACATTATTAAGTATTGTAGCGGTCGAAAATTTGCACCTAGAGCAGATGGATGTCAAGACGACATTCTGTCATGGTGATTTGGAGGAGGACATCTATATGGTGCAGCATGAAGATTTCAAGACCCCGAGAAATAAGGGTCTAGTATGTAAGCTCGAGAAAAGCTTGTACGGTCTAAAACATAATCCCAAACAGTTGACCAAGGAAGTTTTCATCGACAAGCTGAGGCTTTGTGCTGCCTCAATGTGGCTGGTCGAGTGAGTCAGTGGGAGCATGTCGCCGGACTCAAGGAAGGTATGGGGGAAAAGGAGAATGGATTCAATGCAAAAGATTTGTGTCAGTATGAAGTCTCCAAGTGGGAGATTATTTTGTGTGGAGATTTCTGAAAAACTCTAGATACCGTAAAAAAGGAAACCCTGCAGGAGATAGGAAAGTTCTCCATATTTGTTTGTCATGACTTATTTCCATAAGTGACAATTAGAATTGAAATTTTTTTTTTATTTCCTTATATTTGTGTTTTGATGTATTAGATGTTAATTAGGACAATTTTTGAGTTATTTTCTTATATTAGGTATGACTATCCTATAAATAGAGGGGTAGAGGTGGAGTTTTATTCATTCCAACAACCACAAATAATTGTATTGTATTTCTATTTCTCCAAGTATAAAGAAAATTTGAGTGCCGGCAGCTGAGGGTTTTCACGTAAAAAAATCTTCTTTTGTGTTTGCTGTTGTGTCTCGGTTCCTAACAGCTCTCTGGCAGAACAATGAGTTCCGCCAGAATATATACCTAGCAGAACAGGAGATTATTTTCTGAATTAGCTGCTGACTTGCTTCTAACAAAAAAAAAGAAAAAAGAAAAAAATACATGTTCCGCTAGAACTTCGGGTGGATCAGACTGTTCCACCGGAAGCTCTGGCAAGAGCACACTAACTGTATGAACCCCTCAGATAAAAATGAGGAATCTCCCTCTCACCCCCATTCTAACATAACCTCTAGACGTCTCTTCCTGATCTGGGAGATTACAGTGGATGTAGGTATGAACTACTGCGTCTCGCTTCTTTCTCCTTCGTGCTCCTGAAGCTCGACCCGAACGAACTCCTTGTTTCTCCTAGGGTAAAGAAACAGATCGCTTGCTAGTCTTCAAAGCAGAAGACCTCTAGACGTCGAACTTCGAATCGTCGGAATAATCTGATTCGGCTAGATGAGTCCGAAAATACTTTTAGGGGGCTTTTACTGAAAGGAAATGCATAATCGGCTAAGAATTGAAAATCTTACCCATTTCCTAACCGAGGATCCATGTATTATCAATCAAATCAGAAAAATAAATCTTATTTATACCTGGGATTCGGCTAATCCGGTTTGTAGGGCTTCGCGATTCGTCTCCAAGCGATCTCCCTACGTCTCCTTATGGATCAGATCACGAAAGGCGCTATGACTCCGGCACAGCTCTCTACACGTGTCCGCATGCGACTAACTCGTTGGAGGAGAAACCGAGATTACTAGATCCGGTTTCTCTTTCTCTCTCTCTCAATAGGTGGCTAGGGTATGGACTGAATTTTCTTTTTTAATCACCTTCATTAATTTATAGCATCTAATGCTCACACCTCTTCACTTTCCTTTTGATTTTCTGTGTCCAACCGAGTTAGTTATTTTCGTGTGCGACCTTGTAGGCTCATTTAATATTGGCAATAAACTTCAAGTTTATAAATCATAAGTAGCCTCTAGTACGACGTTATGATTACCCAAATTAAATGAATGACACGTGATCATAACCTATGCATCAATTATGTATTTAGTCCCTTTGTTAAACGATATTTATATTGATCATAAGGCATGGTTTTATGTCATCCTTATTATGATCAATTCTCTTTCCTGAATTATAATTAGACTGAATAAATTAAAAGATATTAACAACACATGCTAATTCTTTCATACACGGCCGTGTATTTTCCTTCAGTCTCAATTTATCAGGGGGCCCTAAGATATCTCTCTCGTATCCGAGAGTAACAAATTCTATCTTTGATCATTCACATTTCAACTCATGGTTTACTAAATACCCGATCATAGCTTTTATAATTATCCGGTTAAAAACAACGTTTGACTATGTCAAAGTATAAAGATATACATGCAGGAATCTATGATGACATCAAGTCAAAGGAGTAATCATACATTAGATGATGAGAAAACACTAATAATATATATCATAAATTCTCATAGTGGGTCGATCCAATATATGTTCTCCAACATATATTTATATTAATGAATTGATATCCAATATCCATGATCAGTAAAACATGATCATCATCCAAATAACATACTAGTAACTATATATATGATTTGAGATTTTCAAATATGTTTGTCTTACAAACATCTAATATATGACTAGGGATAATTTAGAATTGTATTCACTTTGCATTTCGATTTTACTATCAGAATTACATATTCTGATGACGTATAATGGACATACATATTCATGGTTAATTAATAATCTAACAACTTTTACGCACAATTATTATATGAAAAAGTTTATGAGATAAAACATCTAATACAAAAATATAATGCCTGATACATAATCCGTTTCCCACACGGCAAAATAATTTTGGCCTAGGGCATTATTACTTTCAGCTCTTACAAATTCTCTCTCTCTCTCTCTCTCTTTGTATTACGGCAGCCTAAAAGCTCTATATTGTGTATCTCATAGAGGGGGGTTACCCCTCTATTTAAATACTAGAGAGATAGGCGAAGGATTGGTCAGTTACCATAACTAAAAATCTAATTCCTGCATTATTCCGTTGTCGACAACAGAATAAGAATGCATTCCATATGTGAAATCTTGGCTGCCATGGAATCACTTATTCCGTTCCCAACGTAACTATTCGGTTGGCAACCGAATAAGGTTGTTTTTGGACATTCAATCATCCAATGATTGATTGTTTCCACACCCATTTATACATCATATGTATAGATATTTTGAGAGCATTTCCTTCCCGACTAAACGTTGTTCTATGTGTGACCGTGTAGGTTCCATTTAACACTGGCAACGATCTTCTAGAGATTGTAAGTCATGAATAACCTCTAGACATATGTCATGACTATCCATGTTAAATGAAATGATCAGCGATCATAAACCTATCTGAATAGATGCTTGCTTATTCCTTATGTTCTACGATATATGTCTTGATCACAAGGAATGGAAGTATGTCATCCTTGTTTTTGATCAAAGTCTCTTTCCTGATCGAGAATTAGACTGAGTAAATATAAAATGATATTAGCAAGACATGTTAATCCATTTTAAGCATGGCCATGCATTTCCTTCAGTCCTAGTTCATCAGGGGGCCTAGAGATATGTCCCTCTTGACAAGAGGAACAAATCCCATCTTGGTCTCTCACATTACTCGTCATGATTCAGTGCATACCTAATGATGACCCTAATAATCATCCCATTACAGTTAACGTAGAATCATATTAAAGTATGCAGTTCCACATAAAGGAATCCATGGTGAACTCAGGTCGTAGGAATAAACACACTATTAATATGAGAATCACTAATGACATATACCATGCATATTCTCATAGTATGGTCAGTCCAGTACGTGTTCTCTAACACATACCTATAATCCACACCTGACATTCCTATGTCCATGATGCACATGACATGATAATCCAGTTTGCAAATATACTTGTGTGGATAAGTAGCTTCTTACCTAAAGTATGTTTATCTCTATAAACATCCTAACATATCACTAGAGATAGTTTAGAATGTCATTCGTTGGTTCATAGTTCTACTATCAGAATCACGTATTCTGATGACGTGAATCCGAAGTGCCATTCAGGGTCGATCTAATATGTAAATATATATATTAGTCACCTATAAACTCATTCATATATGAACTGAATAAACTTGTTTCTCATAATCTAGTCTTTAGTCCAACACTTTGGCTTAGGGTACAATTCCTTCAGTCTCACACTTGCACTAGGCCAATCCTTAGCATCCAACACTCATTAGGCAACATGACTTTCATGTTCTACTAGCAAGAAATATATGCCAATTAAATTATAGAAATTTACATTTCATACTTGTAATGACTACTATTGATCTCTATCATTAGTCGAGAACTTTATGAAATAGGTACTTGAATCCTCTAGCTTTAGTCTGAGCGATTCTTTGTTCACAACATAGATTGTGAGGCTTTATGACCCCTTGAGACTACTTCTAGTTCCAAGATCAAGTGCTTGATCCAAGCATACCTATTGTCCACTTTTAAAGTGACAATATGGTCTTGTTTTAGTTACAGTATCTTATTTGGAACTCTTTCCAAATTACTGTATTCAAAATAAATGAATTGCGATAATTATCTATGTTAAGAAAGTGTAATCTCTTACCACTACCTAGCTCCTCATAGATCAGGATATCTTAGTTCTTCATAAGAACTTAGATATTTATTCTAGTCATCAAATGACTATCATTTGATCTCTTATGCTCAAAGCATATTGCACAATATATTGTATGACTTAAAGAATCTTATTCATCATGTTATCTAGAACTGTTTCTTGTATATTGAACCTTTCAATAAATGGATGATAAGTGCATGTCTTCATTATATGAATGTCATCGGTAAGAATTTTTTTCTTGCATATTGAACTCCTTCAATATATTGTTGAAAGCATAGAATCCAATTTGTGTTCATTATTCATATTATTGCCAAAAATAAGAACTTTTTCTTGCATATTGAATATGTGGTCGAAGGAATAGAATCTAATTCTTATATCCTTGTATTGTTCAAGTGAATGCTATAAGCAAGAACTCTTTCTTGCATAGTGAACACTTCAATATATGGCTGAAGGCATAGAATCTCAATCGTATGTTTTCATCATTCATATGACTACCGTATGCAAGAATATTTCTTGCGTATTGAATTCTTTCAATATTTTACCTATGTACTTTATCTTACAACCATAAGTCTACATAGACTTCAACTCCCAACTATTAGGACATTGTAAGTTCGTTGTTTCTGATACAAGAAGACTGTCATACTCCCACTGAATTTCTTGAAATTAAGATGGTCACATCTATTTTGATAAAATCAAATTCTTTAATTTACTTTATCAGATAGATTCATCATGAGATGCTTGCTTTAATCCATTCATGGATTCGAAGCCTGTAACCTATCCAGAATTTTTGGGATAATAAAACTCTTGCCATGTATCAAACAACCATAATAAATTTCCTATAAAGGAATGTTAGTTTTATATTCTTGTTCCATCATTCATAATCGCATTGTGCTATGGAAGTCAGAATTCATAATAGCAATAAGTGAGAAAGTCTTTTACTATAGTCCATACTATAGCAACTTTCTTTGCGATTTATAGGTTAACCATGTACTTTATACAATGGTCATCAATCCATTGGATACTTCAATTAAGTTTCCAACTTGACTGCATGTACATTTGTTGCATCTCAGTTCTCATGGTCCAATCATTTTGAGATTATTGACTATTCACAGCCTCCTTGGTAGAAAGTCGACCCATCCTCTATGAGTACCTTTTATGAGAGATTATATCTCCCAGCCTAATATCTACCAGGTCTGTGAGGAGGACCTTATATTTCAAGTATAGCCCTATCAACTACTTGATAACCTCATTAAAAGTTCATTGCTAGTGTGTGGATCTCGAACCTTTCGAGATATATTACACTCCCACTACTTCTTTAGGAGATGAAATCTCTTTTAAAGCAAATAATTTGAACTCGTAATGGATGTAAAACAATATCAAATTAATATTCCACAAACATTTATAAGATTGTTGTGTTGACTCCGTCAACCTTTTGACACGAGTTGTACTTCAATCTTTAAAGACATCTTGGAACTGTCCCAACCCATATCACATATTAAAGTGTTTTTCAGTAAAAGGTTTACTTCATGAAACAAAAAATGTTTGAAATGTTCAAAGCATTTAAGAATGAAATTTGATATCGTCTTGCCAAGATAATAAGAGTATTTTGATAAGATCAAAGTGGCAAATATTTGAATCAATAGTTTGACAATTATCTTAGAAATTGTGTAAAGGGTTTCACAATTAATTCTATATGCAACATCTCACAATGTGCACATAAAGATGAAACTTATTGGAATCAGAATAATATATCATTGCCATCATGTATCATCAAACTATTATTCCGATATATGTTCTGAATAGTGCTGAATATTTTTGATGATACATGATGGCAATGATATATTATTCTGATTCCTGTGAAAATTAATCAACAACATATTCATAACATATAAGGTTCTTATGACATAAATAAACTACTAGAAATACTAACTAAAATGAAGAAAATAAGATATAAGATAGTGGGTAAATATCTATATAAATTACCCCTATCAGTGTCAAACCACAGAGAGTCTAAAGGTGCAGTACTGGACTAGCTACCGGTTGGTAATCCAAACTGAATCTATTGTTAGTTAGTTGTGCGAGAGAAAGTAAGTGAAAGTAAAATAAAGGTAAAAAGAGCATGTGATCGTATTGTCAGTGCTCATGCAAATGGCGTGATCTGTTGGTTGTCGGATAGAGATCGGTCTAGGGCTCAGTGGTTTCGTATGTCTCTGTAGTTGTTTCCTTCTTGTTGCCTTTCCTTGTCCTTCTTATTAATGATGATGATGTGGATCTAACCTAGTATCACGAAGCCAGCTCTCGTAGTGAATCACTGTGCTCGTACCCCCGAGATGTCCATCCAGGTTACGAGACCTTTGGGGTCTATGGTATTCCTTACTCCCCTCGAATGTCCCGGCTACTCTCGTGCCTCGTCAGTCTAAGTGTTGTTCACGAGTCAGGCTTTCGACTTCTCCTCCCGGTCCTTAACCTACTCGCCTAAGTATCAAGACATGTGGCGCGCTACACACTTCAAAATTAGATTAAACAATTCACAAATAATATCACAGTAAATAATAATAATGAACATGGAGGAAAAAACTTATAGAAATACTAGATTGATAAACTACTAAACCTTAGGGGTCAGAGTTAGTTACAGTACATGATAGAATAACCAAAACCAAGATACACAAGAGGATCAGAAATAAAACTCTCTCTCTCTAGCTAAGTCCTTAGTCGTGTGATGTCCCCACGCATGACTAACAAGACTATTATCTCTCTCTCTCTCTCTCTCTCTCTCTCTCTCTCTGGGTTGGTCTCTCAATCGATCCCCACATCAGGAGAGAGATCTCTAGGGTTTCCAACATCTCCATATGGCAGGTAGCATCTCTCGAATATCCTTACAGATCTACTCATCATTCACGCTAATTGATCCTTGATTGCTCTTTCTCGATCTACTCCTTCTTAACCGCATCTTTCTGGCATTGTCATATCTCCATTTGAATACCAATCAATCAGTCCGTAATTCCATCCCTTTGTTTTTCTTTTCCTATTTGAGCCACTCCTCTTGAGTCATGATTCCTTGTGATCAGTGATGCCGGATTGACTGATACCCGAGTCCGCTGGTGGGACCGCAGTGTGATGACTGCTTCAATCGTTCCCTAAACTCCTTGTACCTCTTTTGCATCCTTTTAGGCCTTTTTTCCCCTAATTCCTGCAATCATTTCTGATTCTGGCAGTAACTTGATTTTTGGGTTAAAATGTAAATAAAATACTAAAATACTAACTAAAGTGCAGAAAATAAGATATAAGATGGCAGGTAAATATCTTTATGAATTACCTCTATCACTGGCAAACCTGAGAACTACCATGAGGCGGTAGAGATGGAAGATTCGGTAAAGTGGGAGCATGCAATGAGAGATGAGATTGAGTCTCTTTGAAAGAACAAGACTTGGGTATTGGCCCGATTACTAGATGGTAAGAAGGCGCTATAAAACAAGTGGGTTTATCGGGTAAAAGATGAACCAGATGGCAGCAAGCGGTACAAGGCGAGATTGGTAATGTAAGAGTCTAGTGCATTAATTGGCCCAGCCCAACTTTCAGGGCCATACCATATTGTCCTGAAAAAGACTTAAGCTTGATTGGTGCTAGTAGTTAATGCACTAGCTTATTTAAGTAACACAAATCAACATCCACATTCATAAGTGAAGGTGAGACTAATCAACTAACTCCCCCCCCTTCGTTCCGGTCCGGGGTGTTACATGTAATAAAGGAGTTCCTACAAAAAGAGGGAGCTAGTGAGTAAGTTCAAGAAAATCTTGTACAGTCCAAAACAGGCACCCAGACAGTGACACATGAAGTCCGATAAATTCATGTACGATCGTGATTTTCAGAGAGGTGATACTGACCATTATTGTTATCTCAAGAACAATGGAGATACATACATTATTTTACTTTTGTATGTAGATAATATGCTCATTACAGGTGCAGACATGAGCGAGATCAACATGCTCAAGAATGAGTTGTCGAGAGAATTCAAAATGAAGAATTTGGAGGCAGCAAGCCAGATGTCGCAAGAGAAGTACATCAAGTAGGTGTTGGAGCGATTTCGAGTAGATGATGCCGAGTCGAGAAGTATTCCACTCGATGTACATTTCAAAGTCTCCAAGGAACAGTCGCCGAAAAATATGGAGGAGAAACAACAAATCGCAACGTGGCATATGCATCGGCAGTGGGTAGCTTTATGTACGTCATGATGTGCACGAGACCCGATATCGCACATGCAGTGGGAGTTGTATGTGGATTCATGGTGAATTCCGGCATCGAGCATTTAGAGGCGATCAAATGGTTGCTGAGATATTTAAAGGACACTTCAAATATGGCGTTATGTTGTAAAAGGTATGGCATGAATTTGCATGGGTTCGTAGACGCGGATCTAGGAGAAGATGTGGATATTTGGAAAAGTACTTCCGGTCTTTATAATGGGAGGTACATATGTGAGCTAGATATTGAGATTGCAGAAATCCGTGGCGCTATCAATGACTGAAGTATGTGGCAATTTGAGAAGCTGGACAAGAGATGGTATGCATCTTGACCTTTCTGAGAGAAATTGGAAAAGATCAAGGATGTAGGGCACTCTACACCAACTGTCAAAGTGCCTTGTGTCTCGTGGAAAATCCGATGTTCTATTCCAGAACCGAGCACATCCAACTCAAGTATGACTATATCCGAGAACTTGTGAAAGACGGTACAATATCATTAGAGAAGATCCAATGTGCGAAGAACCCTGCCGATATGTTGACCAAGGAAGTCCTCATCGACAAACTGAGGCTATGCATTGCCTCAGTGGGGTTGGTCGAGTGACTCAGTTGGAGCATGTCATCGGGCTCAAGGTAGATACGGGAGAAAAGAAGAATGTATTCAATGCAAATGATTAGTGTTATTATGAAGTCTCAAAGTGAGAGATTATTTCGTGTGGAGATTTCTGGAAAACTCTAGATATCGTATAAAACGAAATCCTGCATGAGATAGGAAACTTCCAATATTTGATTGCCATGATTTAATTCCTTACTTGATAATTAGAATTGAAAATATGCTTATTTTTCTTATATTTGTTACCATGAATTAGGCGTTAAATGGGGCAGTAATTCTTTGGGTTATTTCCTTGTATTGGGCATGACTAACACTATAAATTGAAGGGTATGGGTATAATTTTATTCATTTCAATAACTACAAACAATTATATTGTATTTTTTTTTCCTTCAAGTATAAAGAAATGTTTGAGTGCCGGTGGCTGTGGTTTTCACATTTTTAGAATTTTCACGTTAAATCTTTGTGTCCCTATATTTTGCTTTCTGTATTTGTTGTTGTGTCACGCTTCCTAACACGAGGTAGGTGTAATGCATTCATTTTCAAAAAAAAATTTGTAGTTTTCTTATTTACTTGTAAATTTAAAAACTATAAAAAAAAATATAAATGAAAATTTTTCATTTGGAAGGAGATATTTAAGCCCTTTCCATAATTCTAAAAAAAATTAATAGATTAATCATACTGATTAGTTAATCATAATGATTATCGCTATTTAAGATTTTTCGAGACAAATTGTTCATGCCAAAAAGGTCTTTTTTCTCCAATCCCCCACTTTCATATTTCATCAATCAGCAAAGATTTTATTCTTGTGTTTTTGCTTCGAACATGAGCGTAAAATGTTTTTTTTATGGAAATGACAGTAAAATGTTGGTAGGCTGTAACAAAATAATTAATATCACTAAAATTATTGAGACCACATGATAGTAAGTCTCCGTTCTAAAGAATAAGTAGATTTTACTCTATCCAGAGGCAACCCCAGGCCCAACGACACATTGCTAGTCAAAAGATTGATCTGTCGACTAGAAAAATTATAATTATTAGTTGAAAATCGTGTACACTTCCATATACCAACATAATTCTCTTCGTGTGTTAGGTCCGTAGTCAACCTCTCCCATCTTAGAATTTCCATCTAACTTAGAACTAAAATTCAACCGTCAATGCCCGCGATATCCAAACTTTTGACTTAAGAACTCCTCATTAACTAGTAAGATCATAAAAAGTCAAGCAAAGTGCATCTCTCTTTTCCATTACCAGCTCTACAGAGAGAGGCATGGCTTGCACCCGTTTCTCCATGGTTCTAATCGTCCTCCTGTCTGGTACAACTCTTCAATTCTTCTATGTATTATGTTTGTTCTAAAAAAATTTCAGGCTTTGGTGGGCCAAACGCCAAATGACGTTAATTACTAAATAAAAAGATAGTTCAGTACAAACATACATAAAATGAGAAACAATATAAAAAAAGAAAAATATCCAAAATGGCTAGAGAAATCTCAAAGGATTTTCAAAGATATTAGAACTTAGTGATTTATGCTTTGAAGATTCTCTTGTTTTTGTCAGATATTCCAAATTCAGTTCCTAGCATGTTTCTTTTGGTGGGTATAGGTTTTTAGTGAGAAAAATGGCTTTTTTTAGATGAATTATGTTCGAGTTGCAATATCGTTGTTCTTAAAATGTATTCTTCACTAGGTATAGTTGTTGACGTGCATTAGGTTAACAAATAGCCTTCAAGACCAACATTTTCAACACTATTATGGCATTTGATATTCAATTTTTTGCATAAAATTGATGTGATGAAAATAGCTAAAGGATAGAAGTCGTATGTTTTAGTGTGTATATTTCTTATCTCTCATGCATAAATATACGAACTATATAAATCATGTGATGCCCAGTCAAGATTACATACAATTCATGCACCTGGTTCACTGTTTCTTCGATTTTTTTTTTTCCAAAGATTGTGCCCGAGGTCACTGTTTCTTCGATTTTTACTAATAAAGAGACTGTACTCATATAGTTTCTTTCATGCATGGATAAGTTTATTTTCATTTGGCTTCATCTTCGTAGATGTTCCCCATATTTGTTCTTAAATGGATATCTCCGATTATAATCACTAAAAACATGCACATACGTTCTTCACAGAAAAATAATAATAATACGCACATACAACTCCAACTAAAGTTCAATTAACTTTCTAAATTAAAATATTTCATACATCATTGAAGAACAAAAGCTATTTATTTTGTAAAAAAAAATTTTCAATGCTCTGACAATTCTTCTGAGATTCATTCTTAGAAGGCAAAAAGAGCATATACTTGTTCTAAACTTTTACTGATCATATTTTGTGCATGGGTAAACAGGAATGGTGTTATCTCAAGACATGGCAATCAACGGAAAAGCTGTCGCATGCCCGTTATATTGCTTGCAGGTGGATTACATGACTTGCCCATCGACCGGCAGCAAAAATTTGACAGCTCACTGCAATTGTTGTCTGACAAGTGGGTCCAAAGGTTGCACTCTACACCTTGCTGATGGATCCGAAATGAAATGTTCTTAATATGTATTTTATATTACATATATGTAATATAAGATTGTAACAACAATAAAGATGCTTCTGTCAACTCTTTCACTTACAAAGCTGAATTATGAGTCAATGAAGGCCACAAACAAATTTCTGAAAATAATTTTGTTGAGGTTTTACTGTTGAGGTTTTACTTGTGAAATCCAGTAAATTCTATTATTTGTAAGAAAGAAATTTATGAAATAACATGGGCTCATTTAATTAGACAGAAATTATCATAACTGTATTTTTTTGTTCGACATATTTTGAATAAAAAAAACTCTGTTCTTTTATGCTGTCCCGGATAATTGAGAGAAAAGTGCATAATGAGAGAGAAATAAAAATAATACATACGAAATAAAACTATCAAAGAGAGAAAATGCACAAAATGGAAGGAAGACATATTTCTCTTGCTTTTAAGATATAGACAGAATTTCATTCACCAAAATAATAGCATTATAAATAGAATGAACTATGATAGGAGAAGCTAAGGTTCCGCTCCAACAATACATAAAACCAAGAATACAACCAATGATAAATAATTGCAAGGAGTTCTCAAAAGAGAAATGAGCTAGAGAAAACATAAATGAACTTAGAACTATTGCTTCCCACGTTTTTATATTTGGTTTAGAACCAAGAGATGATAATAGAAATCCACGATATACAATTTCTTCTAATATAGGGGCATTGATGCAATAAAGATAGAAGAATAAGAGTTGAGCGACCGGGCCATGGGATAATATTTCCTTTATTATTGGATCATTTACATCCTGAATAATAACACAAAGAAAAAAGCACATGACAATATTCTAAACACTATTCGTGAAATTTAAGACGAGAATATAAATTTGGAAATTTGAGAAAGGTAAAGAAAATGATTTTGAAGTACTAATATTAAAATAAATAATTATTATAAGTTGTAACTGACCTTGGGCTCTATAAACTTGTCTAGAAGAATTGATGTAAGAAACATCAACGAAATTAGAAATACAATTCCAATAGCTGTTTTTATCACCCAATTTCTCTTTGGTAAAATTATCTTCCCAAAAACAAAATCGTAAAAATCATGTGTTGGCTTCGTAGTATATTGCAAGAGGGATAACGTAGCCCCAAGCTCTATAGCTTGAAGTATCGCAGTTGATATGACCTAAAATAAATAGAGAATTTAATAATAATAAAAAACCCAATTGAAAATTTAAGAATATAACAATGGTTTGTTGTAAATAAAACATAAATATCTTCGCACAATGCTTAGTGGATCAAGAGTTGGTTTGCGAAGAAATGAGGAAATAATGGAGAGACCTCCAAAGCTTAAAGGGACGTGTAAAATAAACAAATACCCAACAAATGTGCTCCATATATCATTCCCTTCCCATGGTGTATCCAAACAAATCTCATCAAATCCCTACAAAAAAATTAAAATAATTAAAAGAAGTATACCTACATAGTATAATGATGTATTGCTTTTAACAGGCGAATTACACCAGAACAGAGCCTCTGGAAACCCCAAATATTCTTCAATTATGCAATTAAGTCCCTATGACAAATTCTTTTACATCAATGGACCCTCAATTGAGAAAAAAAAAAAGCTTAAACAAGTCTAGATTCACCAAATTAGTCAAATGAAGATACAGTTCATTTGGTCATTACCTCAAACATCTGGTCTGCATTAGATTTTCTTGAATAAATTTGATAGAAGCCATATTTTGTAGAGAGCTTAGAGAGATGAACGCCAAAATTCGCAGAGGAGAGAGATTGGTGATAGTGGGCCGAGTACTTTTTGTTTCTAGAAACGAAGGATTGCGCTTGAGTTAGCTTATTGTTTTGGGAGAGACATGAGAAAGCTGAGGTTGAGATTGCGAATATTGTCATCGTCTCCCTCTCCAGTGATGTGATTTTTCTTTCTAAAAAAAAAAGGAAAAGTATATGTATATGTATAGTAGTAGCCCATGAGGCCCATCTGAAGCTCATATTTGCGTTTAAACCACAACAAATTCAATGTAGACCTATATTATTACTGTACAAGGGGTGCCATCGCGCATTGCGCGATCTTTTCAAATCAATTTGTAAGAATACATGAACATAACACATATTAATACACTAATATACATAAAAAGTAAAACTAAAAGAGAACTTCCTTGCATTGTCATTTAGGAACTTAGTGTTACGACACATTTATTAAAATAGAATCGGAAGCAATCCTACCAATTCTTCCAATTCTCAAAGCATAGATAATGGCTTCCTAACCTACAAACACAAACTAAATATTGTCCTTCAAAGACTAACTTACTTAATCGTAGGGCATACTAAACAAAACAGAACTGCAAGAAATCCAACAAATTCTTGCAATTCCCAAAAGATACAACACTACAAAAGACATATTAACTTGTCAGCCTACACACATTTCCCTAGCAGCTACATGTCACAAACCCAGAGACATAACATTCTTTTAAACTGATTTGAACAGCTTCAAGAGACTTCAATCTTCAGTGGCCCAGTCAGAATGAACAAACTATAAATGAATATTTCAATTTTTGAAATTGATGGAATATAAGACATATAATGTAATTATAAGTACTTGAAACGATTAAATTAGCGAAAACACTAATGCTTACCTCTTGTTACTTGCAACCGTCCTCACATAAGTCTTCTTTGAGGGCGAGCCATAGGTGAGGGTTGTTCTGCCACGTGAATTTGAGCTACAAAATAGTAAGAAGTATTGTGTTATTGAAGAGATGAGGTAATTTCAATGTGTTTGAACATTATTGTAAAATTAGAGGGTACAAAATGTAAATTCTTTGAACTACACCTGCTTGTTCTTTTCGAGGTTTCTTGTAAAATTAGAACATTATTGTAAAATTAGAGGGTACAAAATGTAAATTCTTTGAACTACACCTGCTTGTTCTTTTCGAGGTTTCTTGTAAAATTAGAGGGTACAAAATGTATTGCGGTAAATCATTACCATGAACTCCAATAATACGTAATTTCAAATTCGGAATCTCAAAATTTAAGAAACGTTCATGATAATTCCGAAATGCCTGAACAATAACATTATTTTCATTAAGCATTTCAACAAGTTGTTGCACAATTTCCTATTGCGGTTCATTTCTTTGTGTGTAAGAATCTCTAAAAGCATTTATTCTATTAACAACCTCATTTGTAGTGTCATGAACATATAATTGAGCAAACATCGGTTTTGAACCCTCAACGGGAAGAACAGAACCAATCCTATGACATACTTGGCCAAAAACTTTAAATACATAAGGACCGTTTCCATCATTTATCGATTCATCAATTCTTACACCCATGGACGTAAAAGGAAACATTGAATTATACAATCGTATCTTATCTTTAAAATTTAATGACCGAGACCCAGCCCGGGAACTTAACAAAACATCTAAAACAGATGGAGGCTTCTTTACAATCGGCAATGAAACTCTACCTTCCCGGCAACATAAAGTATACCGGGCATTACTTGACCGTGAAAGCTGCCTACATCTCTCGCGGTACCAGAAGTAAGCGCCACAGTACTGACACCGATAGTCCGGCGCGCCAACATTCAGTATTTCTGGCTGAGTTCCTAATATCAACAAGAAAAATTGAACCAAAACAAAAAAACAACATCAGAATACATGCAAATAACAAATCTATTAATCAATTGGAAATTTATAGAAAAGACCCTAACGAATTTGCACTGAACTCTTAAAAATATAATTAAATTGGAGAAAATGAGAATTCATAAACCATGTCAAGTTATCATTTCGTGACTCAAAAAATACAAAAATACTTTTTTTTGTTCATTCGTCTGCAAAATACTCAGGAATGTAAGAATTTTTGGAAATCATTTATTTTGACAATTAGCTGAACTTAAAGATTCTAAAGATTAAAAAAATACATTATGTATTATACCAAAATCCAAAACAGACTGGACACAACTTAATAAAAGCAATCACAAAACCAATGTATAGAAACGGACCTCCAGTACCATGAACGCCACCAACCTCATGCACCTGAATATCTTTGGAAGGAGAATCTACTTGAGCACCCCTTGATGAAGATTCCCCCTTCTCAAATCGTGCCCGCTTATTACGTCGAAAAGCCAACCTGTTTTCCCTTGCAGCTCTCGCCTCATCCATACCAGAAACACAAATGCCACTCAACACTAACACATTCAATTGCAATCAACCCATCTATCAAAAAAGAAATAGCATAATTGTAAGAACATATCACAAATAGAAAAGCAATTTACATGAAATGTCTGACTAAAATATAATAAGCCTTCAGACAACCATAACCATAATTGTACCAAACAATTGAGGCTTGTCAATTAAAATGTGAATACGTTTTATAACGGATAACAAAATCATAAAGGAAAAATATAAAAACACCAGCCAATAATTTCAATAGAAAACTGTCATGATATAATTATGTCTGTGAAATATATATAATATGTAAATATTATTTAATTCAATTCCTATTTAGATGAAAGCATTAATAAATTATTAAATTTTCTACTATTGCAAAGAAAATGATTTATCTGACACGATCATTAAATAAATTATTACACTTCCACTGTAAAAGCCATGATTTATATAATAGCCCTATCCTCCCCAAATATTTTGTGCAATTAAACTCTAAATATTGAACGAATTATTGCTTGTAGATGTCCTGTCAAAAAGAAGAAGAAAAAAAATCAGAAAGCAAGTTAATAAAACACTGGTCATAATAATTGAAATGACACTTTAGATTCAGCTAATGTAAAGTATATAAACTTAGCACTAACCTTAAGAACCCTCTTTGTCAAAACAGAAATTGAATATTTAATTTGTCAAAAGAGAATTGACTGCTTACTATGACTTAATTTATAGGAGTAATTAACAAAATTTATATATACTTAACAAACAAAAATTATATCAACAAAAATTATAATTAGTATGAAACATGAAAAAATTATAATGGGCTTAACTAAAAAATATAATTCGTATAAAATATGAAAAAAAAATTCACCTTATCAAAGAGACCATAGCATTCCTCTTGCTTGTTTAAGACCTGAAAAAATTATTATTGAAACAAAATTTTATTTATAATATTAATTATTTAAAGTTTCAGAAAACAATATATGAATTAATGATTTTAACACACCATATTTATAACATTACCAAAATTTAAAAAAAATAAAAAGCCATGACATTAACATACGTTAGTGCTCTAAATCTTTACCGTTGGATTAAAAGAGCCTTCTCAATTCCATTAACTTAAAACACATATGCATATCATCTATACTTTTTTTACATTAACAACTCAAAAGCACTAAATCTTCTTATTTAAGTAAAGAATTATTATTATTTATGTTTATAACTTGGTAACCTTAACAAAAAAGGAGTAAAAAAACCACGCCTTTATCACTTCATCTCAGCCATGAATTTCTCATAATCCTCAGAATCCACGGCTTTATCACTTCATCTCAGCCATGAATTTCTCATAATCCTCAGAACTTTTCTCCTGCTGCTGAATTGGTAGTGGCAGCGGAGCCTATTTATTCATTATTAATCAATAATCATTAATTATTACTTTTATTTAAATACCTAGTAATTATCTGGAAATTTGCACAATAAACCCCTGGATTATTGAAAATTGCTAAAAAGCCCCAGCATTGTTGCCGAAATTGCAAGAAAATCTTTGCTGTTATAGTAGGGGCCTTTTTGCGAATTTATCAATATTGTAGTGATTTTTTTGGAATTTCTAATAATAGAGGGGCTTTTTTACAATTTCAGTTTCAGCATAACACATGCCCTAATTAGCAATTATTGAGTTTTCACTAAGTACTAATTACCAGTAAAAGAAAGGCTGGTCAGCTTGACTTTTAGCCCAAATATCATAGTAAATATGAAGATTATGACCGTAACAGTGCTGTATGGATCAATCTATAAACATAAACTAAATAATTAGAACAAATACCAAAAAAATGAAAGAAATAACATAAAAAAAAAGAGAAAATAACAAAGTAAAGCTAAAAATGAAAGAAATTACAGACCTATTTGCACTTACAGCTTCAATCCACTGTTGAAAAGCAAGTTTAAGAGCTGTAGAATCTTTCGATAAACCGTGACCGACCTGTACAAAATATAAATAGACACCAACTGAATATATAATTTTAACAAATTATCGAAATTATCAGCAGAAACCCTAGAAATTTCCATGAACATTAATTTTCCTGAACAAACTAAATTAAAAAGTATTCGCATTCAGCAAAAGTTCAATAAAATAAACTTCCAACACTGATATGTATAACTGAAGCTATAATTTTGACAAATTGTCGAAATTATCAGGAGGAACCCCAGAAATTTCCACGAAGACAGTAATAATTTTTGAGATTAAATTACAGGAACACTATAGATTGACTAAAAAATCAACAAAAGAAAAGAAAGAACGCACCTTTAATGCGCGCGTGAAAATCCTCGGCAGCAGAAATCTACCCAAGAGAAAACGATACAGGTTTTTCCAGCCACTCGGCGATAGAATCGGTAAAAATGAACAGAGATGACCAACAGGAAGAATGAACGGAAACGAAAAGCAGTGGAAATAAACAGAAATCAAAGAGACAGGTCTTCCCACTGACTCAGCGAGAGAGCGAGAGAATCAGTGAGAATAAACAGAAATTAAGAAGAGGAAGAATGAACGGAAATGAAAATCAGTGAGAATAAATAGAAATTAAGAAGAGGATGAATGAACGGAAATGAAAATCAGTGAGGATAAACAGAAATTAAGAAGAGGAAGAACGACCGGAAGAAAGAGCAAAAGAAACCATGAAACTCGAAATGAAAGGAGACGCAAGCACGTAAGAAGCTGTATGACAGCTGTACGTAAAGAGGGTTACACCTGTAAGAAGAAGATGGAAACTGCTGGCCCAAATCTAACCGCACAAAATCAATCCAACGACTCAAAATAATTCATCTGTTGTCCCAAATCTAACCACACAAAAGCAATCCAACAGCTCAAAACAATTCGGCCACCGTGTCTAGCTAAGAATGCAAGACTTTGTTTTGAATTATACCCTATTATAAATATTCATGAAAATAATGAGTAATTTATTTTGCCGAATTTTGTTCAGACAATTTTCTTATACTTGGCATGTGTAAGTGAGTTCTTCCTTCGTTAAAGAAAGCAGATGGAAGAGTCAAAGTCTTGATTAATTATTGATTATGTGTCCTTTAGTTTGATTCCTGATAACGCCAAATTTGATGCTTCACGAGAAATGCTCACAAAAGAAGTTGCAAAAAATCAAACTAAATATAAAAACTAAAAATATTATACTCTAAAGCTTAGACATAACGGTCTAATAGAAATTACGCCACAATTTGAGAGCCACTTATGTAATGTATTGTTTTACAACAATTTATTTACTAGTTATTCCCAATTAAAAAAACTCTGAAATGAAGTAAAATGAGAGAACATTTATGTAATTTATTGTTTCAAATCAATTTATTTTACTAGTTATTCTCAATAAAAGAGCTTTGAAATGAACTAAAATAATTACGTAGTAACGAAATCATATAGCCAAGATTAAGAAAAAAAGAACACATCATATTAACTGCACTGCCTTGGCCATTCCATAGGCTACGCCAGATGCCACCACGCCTATCAAAGCAGTTTGAACCGCACTTAAAATCGGCCGGCTTCCAGTGAACTTTCCTTTAATATATCCAAAGAAGATTAGAGCTATCACAGTTACAACAATGGATATATACATTGCCTTTTGTGCGATCGGTATGAAAAAGTATGGTGAAAGTGGGAATAAACCACCAATAATGTAGGATAATGCAATTGTTATTGCGCTTTGTAATGCTCTCTTTGGGTCCGGCTTCTCTAGCCCTAATTCAAACCTAAGAAATTGTAGATTTGAGTAAATTAGTATCACAATCAATTGCATTAAGATTGTACTTATTGATGAAATAGTAGATGTGACAGAGAGATAGGGAGAGAGAATAATGGTTAATCATTATTCCGTTAACATTTCTTCTTGTTGTATATGCACTTTAGGTATATCCCTTTTTGAGTATAGTGGCTACTTTATCCCCATTGTTCTCATATGAAAGCAACTGAGCATGATTCCCTCTATCCTAAAGATAATTAAAACTTTTCTAAACATATTTTCTTATTTTTCAGATAGACTTTACAGTGGAGCAGTTTCCAATGGGTTAGTTTCCATTATTACTAGCAATTATATACCATGTTTATTTTGTTTTTATTTTTCATAATGAAATTTTCACACTCGATTTTGCATTTGTGAAGTGTTTTTCAGTTCAATTATGAAAAATTGGGAACTAAAGGAATAATACTCGGATAATTGGATTAAATAAAAATAAAATTAAATAAAGTAGTGCTTACTTCATCATGAAATCTAGCCAAGCTTGTGGGTTTCTCCTTAAAGCATTTACAACAGGCCAGTATTCATCTGGTTGAAGCCCATATTGGGATAATATCTCCCCTATTTCTGCTGCCTCTGCAAAATTATATTACAAATCAAACTGAATGTCAATGTGTGTGTGTGTATCATAGAGAGAGAGAGGGGGAGAGAGAGAGAGAGAGAGAGAGAGATTTACCAGTATCAGGAACATTGATGATTTCCTCTTGCTCTCTTTTCATCTCTCGCATATAGTGATCTGCCTCACTCTTCGCTGCTAAATATCTGACAATAATTGAATTAGTTTATCAGAAAATTTCAAGCAAATTTTTTGTGAGTAACTACTTCCGTGAATTGGCAATAAATAAAGAAATAAAAAAAAAGTAAAAAGGATACTACTTGGTACAATGCTCATTTATGGGGCTACAATCTTCCAGGTTTGGTACTGTCTATTCTACATTTTTATATTTTTACTGATAGGATTTAAAATATTTAATTTCTTTGATGTTGGTCATGATACAGCCAAAGTTATTGACTGGTCCATTTAAACTTTATAATCAATTCTAATTGTGGTCTGTAATCAAGTAGTGCACTGGATGACTGGACCAAACAGAAAAAGGAACCTTATATCAAGATAATGCTTACAAATGCACGTAAAGTGGTACAATTTCATTAATAAATTGTAAGAATGCTTTTTTTTATTTTGATTTTATAAGGAGGACTCAAGTCCACCACCTATTTTCAAAAAAATTGAATTTTGCCAAGTTTTGAACCCACAATATTTGAATTCATTCTCATTAGAATGAACTCATATGTCCTTCCTAAATTTTAAATCAATCCTGATAGACGCAGGATTCGAACCCTCACCTATGAAAAGATGAAGTTAATACCATAACACTGGACTTCAATCAGATGTGTAAAAACGCCATAAAGTCCTATGAAATCAAAAGGAGTTTAAGAGATACAATATAGCTCTTCAAACTCATAGTACCAACGCATTCATTTTCTTCAAATTTTGTCAAACCCGTAATAATGCTTTATTACAATTTTTAGGTAACTAAATATAGATAAAAGTTGTATACATTTATATTTTCCAAATCCTACAAGACGGCCCTTCTTTTGTTGTAAAAATCCTACTTAACTTCATAATAGTACATTAAGAGAGCTATTATTCTATTCACTGAAGGCACATGCATTCTCTAAATAATCAATTATATCATGTGCGTTGATTTACAAGTTAATGTAACATCAGTTATGTCATGTGAGTACATAAAAAATAAGTCAAAGATGCCAAGTTAAAATAATAATAACATCAGAAATCATGCAGTTGAAAGTAAAATTATGCTGTTGAAAAAACTAATAAAAATTATGCAGATCAAATTAGAATACGATTTAACCAACAACCCATTTGATTCAAAACAATGGAATTAGGCGAAAAACATGCATCAGGCTCAGCCTACCTGCTTATCATATTCAATATATTATATATACTAAAATATAGGAGAATTCCAACTTTTTTTTGAGCTGGACAGGAGAATTTCAACTTAACAAGACTATTTACTAAGAACTAAATAAGAACTTAAAATGATTTCTCTTCAATGCATGGAGGAGCCCTTGACTCAATCTACATGGTAATATTTTCAGAAAGAAAATTGCGTAACAAGCAGACAGAGCGAAGGGTACCAAAACATACCCTTCACTGCATGGAGCCCTTGAGTCAAATCTACATGGTCCATCATGCTAAATTCACTATACAAGAACTCAAAATCTGAATCCTCTATGTAACATTATTAATAGCAAACTGTGTAAACAAGAGAGAGAGAGAGTCAAATCATACCCTCCAAGGCCCATGGAGACGGCGCCAGCGGCGACTTCAGCCAGGCCGGCGACAAGAACAAGGGATGACGGAGCGGAGACGCCGGAAAGGCCGGCGGCCAGGGCGAACGGCACGGTGAGGCCGTCGGAGACGCCCATGATGACGTCCCTCACCATCTCCCCCGCCGTGAAGTGACTCTCCTTGTGCGATTTCTGCCGAAGAAGGGGTGATTGGTTCTGCTTCCGTTCTTGGTTTGCCATTTCTTGTCTTCGTTTCTGGTCAAGTTCACTCTGTTCTGTACTGTGTGTGTGTCGTGAGAGAGAGAGAGAGATTATTTATATAACGGGAATTGGGAATCTAGGTCGGATCGACCACTAATGTACAAAAGTGGCTTTTCATTAGGACCTGCTGCTCTGATTTTGTTTTACTTAATTAGGCACAAATTTTCAGATTGAAAGAGGCGAGGATCCAGGATAATCAGAAGCTGGTTTGGTTTGTTTGAAGGATAAAATAAATCCACCTTCACTACTACTCTCAATAGATTATGAGCTCCACATCATGTTTGATTGTATTTGTGGAGTAACTGTGAAATTGATAGTGAAGATAGTCTCATCCTAGATATACCGTTCTTTTGCAAAAATTCCACTGTGTCCGATCGGGCATAATTTCAGAAGTATAATATCAAAATATAATGGGTGAATTTCATATTTATCCTTCAAAAAATTCAAAATATAATATTTATGTGAAAAATATAATATTTTATATGATAAATTACTATTTTTCTATCAATATCATTTTCCTATATGAAACTAAGATAACAAAAGAATATATATCATGTATATACATAACAGAATATTTGTACTTCCTGTTCTTTGTTTATGTTTTGATAAATAATGATGTGAATATAACATAATACGAAATCTTTTGAATTAAGTGAAGAAACAAGGAATATATAAAATAATTTTTTCTTTTTTCTATAGTTTGTTTCAATACTTCCTTTTCAACTTGGTCATTTAGTAGGTGTTTGTATTTATTAATTTACATAATTATTTATTAACGGTATAAAATAACGGGTATATATAATATAGGATGGGTATACTTTTCTTGTGGGCTTTTAGTCTAAGCCTATAAATGACTATAGTCGGGCCAGATTTACTAAAAGTTGAAAAGGAAGTATTGCATAAAAGAATAGTAAATTAGAATTAAAAAGATAATTGCTGGTCACACGTCTGTGAGGTTGAAATCAAACTAAGAACATGCACAAGTTATAATAAAATGAAGAGGCATAAATAAGAAAGCTGAAAGGGTTTCAATTATTTGCGTCTTATAAAATAAGAACAACATTTATTATATATAGGAGAGACAGATATACTAGTCAAATAAGATTTTTTTTATTGTACGACAGAAAGAACAAATAAAGATGTTATATTCTTCAAAAAAAGACATGACAAAAAGAATAAAACATTTGTCATCATAAAAACAGAGCGTTCATGCCATGCTAGTCTCCCTCCTAATTCCGCTTTGATCTCAATTTAATTATTCACATCTGGCACCTTATACCTCTTGTCATGGACATATCTCTCAAGCTTGCATTGAATGTAAAAATTATACGCACACTCATACCGACCAATTAAAGAGCTAATATACGGTGTTACTTTCAATTCTTTAAAGCATTTAGCATACGTTTCCTCGAAACACTTGTACAACAGGCTATTTTTTGGTACAGGGCTCTTTCGGCCGATCAACTCATGCCTGAAATGAAACAACTTGTGGAAGGATTTAGTTCCCTTTTTAATTTCAGGGTAGGGCTTCAGATCGGAGTTGATGTACATCTCCATTGAATCTCGCACAAGCTGATTTAGATCTGTCGAATTTTGAGATTTGAGTAATATTTTCTCTATTAAATCTGCTATAGCTTTCCTTTCAGCCGGGCGGAGATGACTTTGACTATGAGATACATGTTGGATCGTGTTGGCCATGGAGATGTAGACATTGCAAGCTACAAGTAGCAAAATTAGGGTTAGGCCTATTTTCGTTCCTTCTATTGCCATTTTATCTACCTTTGGTGGATTTTAGGGTTTTGGAGATGAGCAGTTTTTTTAGGATAAGAGATTGAGGAGTTTGGGGGATATTTATAATGTCTGGGTTTGAGGTACTGGTTAATTAAGATAAGTGAATGCATAATTAAAGGGAGGTTATTGAAGAGAAAAAAGGTAATTTATCTTCTTGAATTAATTCTAATACACGTTTTCTTATTGAAATTTTTGAAACTTTTGTCATTTATTGATGGAGTTTCATATGTACCTTGTAAAATCATAGAGTTGTCCTTGTGATTTGGTTTGTAACAGGGCCGGGATTGAGAAAGACAGTAGATCCTTAAAATTTTACATCCATCATTTGAACAAAAAAATACCAAGCATAGATAATTAACCTTAGTATATAATTTTCTAACAGTAATTCTCACACATACTTAAAACGCATTGTTTAAATTTAATTAACCATCCGATTGATTGCACTAATACAAAGTTACCCTCCGATCTTTTCTTTTCGCATCTCTCCTTGCCCTTTTTTCTGTGGCGCCCCCAATTCATTGCCAATCTCTCTCTGGCGCTCTCTCGCGCCCCCAATCCATTGTCAAAACCCTTCTCTCTCATGCCCTGATCCATTGCCAAAGGAAAGTACCCAAATATTTCAAAATTGAGGACTTTATAAAAAAAATTTCTAACATCATTGATCTGAAAACATTAAACTCAATATTCTAACTAAATAGCAAGAAATGCCAATTTGGATGACTCACGGTTCCTGATTTGAGTGAAATATGACTAGAACCCGACTTGACACCAGAAGTCAATTCACTCATAATATGAATCCGAATAATCTGAAAACCAGAACGACCCGAACCCGAATGACTCATAACTCAAACAATACGAAACCCAAATGATCAGAGACCCAAACGAAAAATGACCCAAATTATCACAATCCTAATTGATCTGAACCTGAATAGACACGACTATAATCCAACCTGACCCTCTCCAGGGGACATATATTGTAAGTCAACTTCTGGACATGTGTTTGTGTTTGAGGTGGTACAGTTTCTTGGTCAAGCAAGAAACAGGGGTGCGTGGCACGATACACACGAGAGATAGAGTATATGGTATGTAGCATGACAGCTACCCATGCAGTTTGGATAAAAAGATTTTTATCTGATTGTGACCTCAGTAATATTAATGGACTAGTTGATATATACTGCGATAATCAACCAACAATTTCTTTGATTAACAGTGGGTCCAATAGCTTTAAAGGACGACATATAGATATCGAGTATCACTATATCAAGGATTTGGTGGAAAAAGATGAGGTCAAGGTAAGTTATATTCCAACTTTTGATATTATTGATGATCCTTTAACGAACGGAATTAACTTTAATGATTTCATTAAGCACGTTAACTCGATGGGACTCAACAATATCTAAGTTGTTTTGTAATTATGTCTATCAAATATTTGGAGTAATCTAGTGGCAAGAATGTGGATATTGATCAGGAATAGTGAGAGCTTATTCATAAGGTCTATCTGGTCATAGAGTAATAGGTTGGCATAAGTTCTTTGCTCAGCAAATGCACAAGTGAGAGATGTTAGATATATTTTCAAATGTTTATCTCCCTCTCGAAGGAAAGTTATTAATCATGATCAATTATATTTGGAAAGGGGGTCAATTTAATTGAGACGCACGCATCTGGAAGGTAAAGATGGCAACAAATCGGACCATGATATTCAGGTTTCCTCGCGGTCAAATTTTGTTTGACTATAAATAGAGGGATATACTTCTTGGCAATATATAACACACAATATAAATCTAATCCCCACCTCCAATAGTCTAGACTTAAATCCCTTTAAACCCTAATTCATTTCCACAATATATAACACACAATATAAATCTAATCCCCACCTCCAATAGTCTAGTCTTAAATCCCTCTATACCCTAATTCGTTTCCAACACCGTAGCTAAATATTCTCCTAAAAAATAACTTTTAAAACGAAAAAAAGAGTACAAATCCCAATTTGAAATCCTAGGCTGGACCGAATTAGGCCAAATCGAACTGCCGACCAAAATCGACCTCAAAAACACTTATTTGTGCTGCTTCGAAAGACGGCAAAGTAACAACGTTGGTCAAAAAATCAAAGCTCACAATTTCCTGATAGTTTTTCAAAAATAGCCAGCTTTTCTTCTTGGTACGGCGAGGGCAGTGGGGCTTGATGTGGCGGCCTTTCTTCATTTAGTGCGGCGTGTGATCGTGGTAGCATCTAGAGGTGGATTATGGCAGAGAGGAAGTCCGGGGACGAGACGATCTGAAGGGTGGTTGTCGGATCTGTTTGAGAGGCTAGGGTCAGGGTTTGGTACTACATTACTATATACTATTTCGATATAAATTTTTATATGAAAGTAAGTAGACTCAAGGTCCAACGTCCAATATATTTATAAAATTATAATAAGTTTATTTAGCTACACTATGACGAGAGGATCACCCCCAAAAAAACTAGAAGTATTTTTTCCAAAGTTCAAATTCCTCCTGGCTAGCACTGGTGCTTGATTGTAGTCGTCTCAAAAATTTTGTTACATAGCTATTTCCATGTCATGAAGCAGAAGCAGAGGATGTAGAGTCTTTGATCATTCTCAAAGGCAAAGCTATATAGGGACTACAGAGGGACCCTTCCTCAAAGATTTTCAACCCAGTAGTACATATTATAAAATTTTAGTAAATAAAATTATAAAAGTTATATATTTTTATCTGTATTGTCCCCCAAAATTCTATATAAGATTTATCAATAGCATGAAAATTTTCCTAGCCCTATAATAAACTTAGTCAAGCTCCACTATAGGTCATTCTTTTTGTTTATGCTCTTTATTCGAGATGGTTTCCAATTTGGAGTAGCGCCAAGGTAAACCCTTTGTTGCATGCGGTTTAGGTTGGAAAAGTTTATCTAGCGCCCCAAAATTCCCTCCATGTCCTCCTTTTGTCACTAACGAACGGGTCCGTTTATTATCACCTTTTTTATATAAAAAGTTGAAATATTTGTGGGTCCCGTTTATCAGTGTCAAGTTAGGGATTGATGGCGATGGTAAAGTGGGGGCTAGATATATCAACTAATTCAGGTTCTTGAGGAATATGTGCATATTTAGATATATATTGTTTTAAATATAGTATTTTATTATAAATGTTATGTTATTAAGTTGTGTAATATTGCTATATTATCTTATTGTAACTATATTATTCTACTATTTTTTATGCAACCAGTATATGAACAATAAATTTATTCCACGCTATTTCACATGCACTTATAGTTTGTCTTGTTAATTCTTTACTTGGGGATTTCCTCGAGACATTTTTGTAAAGAAGTATGTGAAATGGTACTTATACAATATATACAACAACAAGAAAATAATATATTTATCATTCTATAACTGTCTATTATCAATTATGTATAAAATGAATTAAATAGGAATGGTATACTGTCTGAACGTGCTAAGTAGGGTGTTAGACGTGGCCAAAGGTAAACATGCATGATCATTTTTTTTCTTTTAATAAGAAGAAAAACGAGTCAGGTTCAGCCACACTGAAGGGCATCCCAACATGTAATTTTGATTTTTTTTTATAATTTTTTCAATGAGGGTTTGGGGTTTTACAATATGCTAATCAATCTGAATTAGGACATGGGTCACGTCGATACTGTAGCACGCCGGATCACGATAACAATATATATACAACTTATCATGGTATAATAAATATATATAATTCATTTTCTAATAACATTATATATGTAAAAAGTAAAAACAGTATGTAAAAATCAAAATAGCATGGTAGAACGGTTTATACAAATTTTAAATATAAAAAAAATAAAAAATACATAAAAAATAAAAATAGTGTATAAAATAGTAAAATAATATATAAAATAGTATATAAAAGTGCAAACACAATATATATACTATCCCATTGTGATCCTGCGTGTTACATTTGCTGTCGTAATATCACATTTCACTTTGAAGTATATGATACTTTCAATATAGGCAACTACTTCCGTAGCCAAAAAGTTCAACAAAAAATAAAAAAAAAAAAAGTCAAAAATTCAAATTGCCATATGTGGCCATAAATAGGAGCATATTTGGGCGTAAACTAGATTTTTCCAAAAATTTATTTATTTCATAACGCATGACTTATTTGATCCGGTCTCATTAAGTACCAATGGCTTTATGGCAGATTTTCGTGTTTACCCCTGCAAAAGACTCAGGGCTTGTTTGGATGTGCAAAATATTTGCAGGATAGGATAGGGAATTTTTAGGGATGAGGATTGCACAATTTCTATTCCTAGAAATATAGAAAATTTTAGGATTGGAAAAATATCTTTGTTTGGATGTAAATTAGGAAAATAATAGAAATTGAATATTCTTTATTATCTTGCACACCAATGGATGTGATTAAATCTCTGCATGTATTATGATGTTGTGAATTCTTATTTATCTTACCTATTTATATAACTTATTTATGAGATTAAGAACTTATCTATTTACATACAACTCGAATATAACATGTATTAATTTATAAATTACCTGTGTTGAACCATATACCTCATCTGCTTATTATTTACCAGATTAATGTATTATATAACTTGCACAATATGCAAACTTTACACAATATACAAATTATTTTATCATTAAAGAAGCAAAAGTATACTAGTAAACTTATCTCTTCGAAACTAAACAATATACAAACTTACAAAGTAAAAAAAATACATTGTCTCTTCTTGAAAAAGTAAAAGGATAAAAAATCAGAACTAAAAAGAATAAAAACAAATGCATCTTCACCCTCTGTTATCTTTTCGTCTTTTATTAGTTTTAATCAAGTCACAATTAAGTCAAGATCTAGCAACCCAACACAACTAAGATCTAAAATTATCTTAAGTTGTGTTGAAAATGAATTAACAAGAGATTGAAATCAAAATTTTCATTTATCCCTAATATTATCTTTCAAAACTATCTTGTTTTTCTCAAATTTCTTTTACCCTAAAATTATAGCAAAAATGAGATCTTTTTACAAAAAAAATATAAACAAGTGAGAAAGACACAAAGAGAGACGAGATTTCCGTTAATGAAGGAAAAATAATTTCCATTAATGAAGAAAAAAACTTCTGAGTACCGGTTGTTGACGGAAAAGCAAAGAGAGGGTGCGGAAAGGGCCTGCTAACAAAACAAAATCCGAAGAGTGATGGGAGCGAAGAAAAGAAGATGAAAAATCAAAGAAGAAGTCAATACAGGAAAGAGAGAGAGAGAGACCGAAAAGGCACGCCAACTTTTTTTTCCTAAAAAAATTGACCAAATTGGTCAGTTTTTTTTTTTCATTAAGTTTCTATACAAAAAATCCTCAAAATTCCTACCCTTAAATATTCCTTACAATTTCTAAAATGGATCCAAACAGTACAAATTCCCTGAGATTTAATTGTGATCCAAACAAGCCCTCAAAATATCATATTAATCTGTTCCCTTGTAAAACATATATATACCAAATTATATACAATTTGTGGGTTTTTATCATATAAAATTCATCTTTTAATCAAACAAAATATTGAAAAAGTGTTTAAAATTAATACAAATTATTTTTGAAACCTTTAATACATTTTGTGTGATTTTTCAGCTAAAAAGAATAAAAAAGAGATATTTTGATGACTTGGTGAAAAATCAACTTCAAATAAATGGCCGATCTGTAATTTCTGAGCCAATGATGGCCGAATTCTCGACAAATCTCCACAAAAATCCTACACACGCTTCTCCAATTCTCTTACAACCCTTATCCACCGACCATCCAAGCCAAAACTTACAAAATCCACAAAAAGACGAAAAGTCAACCCCGAGAAGTCATCGAGTTGACCAAAACTCAACTTTCCCAAAAAGAGGTCAAACTGGGTACCAAATCGAAGAGCACGACGATACGAATCCAACTATACAAAACCTAGCGAAAAATGACTTTCTAGAGCTCCTAGAAAATGCGATACAAGATTTGGCCAAACTCAGTCAAAGTCAAACTTTAATCAGGTCAAACTTTCTTTTCAACCAATATTTATAGTGCCACCCTATATGAAATTGTCCCCCTCCCCCCTCACGCATAAATACCCCTTGATAGGATATAAGCCATGATCAAAATCAAACCTATATTTCCTTGTTTGAAAATGAAGAAGGCTGGAAGGAACTTCATGGCCTCACGCCATTTGGTTTTGTTGACTGGTCTTTTTTTGATGATCGGTTACCTCGTTCTTTGCCCTGCGAACCAGCGAATAACAAGACTTCTAATTGGAGGAGAATCTTGTTTTGTGAGAGATGAAGGTAATTGATCTTTCTTCCTTTGCTTCTTAAATTCTGATATTTTGATTCGTCCCTCAAAAAAAAAATTCTGATATTTTGAAATTAATTTCAGCACAATGTTTTTATCACACTTCATTTTTGCTTGTTTTTGTTCTGTTTAATCGTTGAAGGTCATTTCTCTTTTGCAATGTAACTGAAAATTTATTGCTTCATGAGAACGTGCACCAAGTTGGAACCGAATTTGGTAATTAAATTTTGGGTTTCACATAATTCTTATGTTTTAGTTCTTTTGTTATTTTTGCTCGAAGAAATGATGAAAAATGGAACATGATTCATGTGCTCAATAATCCAGACGAAAATTTTGGGATGAAGATTTCATAAATGATGTTTCGATTTTCGAACCACAATTTCTTGTATTTTATTCATACTCAAGCATCTACTAACTTAAATATCAAAATGAATGAAAAACCAAACCGCACAGAGCGTTGACATCCATGACTATACAATACTTTTGATATTCACCTGTATTCATTTTTATACTGTTATCCAAACTATACAATATGTTTTCATAGCTAGACATACTTATTTTGAAGACCTATATATTATCTTACAAAACAGAACATAGAATGAGTAAATCGATATGGAAAATTATAACTTGCCCCTAATTTAAAATAGGATTATAGTAAAATACTATAAAACTTTTCATTAAAAAAAATACTATAAAAATTTAAATGTATAGTATATATAAATGAGTTGAGATAAAAATATCAAATGGTTATGTGATGTGATGTCATGCCTTACCTACCTGCTTCATGATAGACTAGTGACCGATGGACATTTTCCATCGTTACTGAGTTCTACATAGTAACGAAAATGATTTTTTTAATGCAGAGTAAGGAAAATGATAGTCATTGTAGTTATTTTCATGGATCAACTCATCAAACATGCACGGGTCTTTCTCCTTCAAAAAAAAAAAAAAAATCAAACATGCACATTTCAACATAATGTGCTATATAATACACAACAGCAGAAACTTAAATGATCATTTGCTTAATTTAAGAAACTTCTCTTTTCTTTAATTTGTTTCTATTTTTTTATAATGAGAACAGATTCATATCAGTCTTCTGCAACTGCAACTGCAACTATACCCCAACCAGAGGACCGACTTCTGAACGGGTTGCTTTCTCCTGATTTTCACAACCAACCATGTCGAAGTCGTTACCAATCTGCGCTTTATCGCAAGGCCTCTCCTCATATCCCCTCATCACATCTCATTTCAGAACTAAGGAAATACGAAGCACTCCATACAAAATGCGGTCCAAACACTTTGCTCTTCAACAACTCAGTTGAACAACTCAAAGTTAATAACTATAGTACAGATCAACCAGAATGCAGTTACATAATTTGGTCTCCGCTTGGAGGGATCGGTAATAGAATGTTAACCCTAGCCTCAACATTTCTATACGCTCTCTTAACTGATAGAATTTTGTTGATAAATGCCGCTAAGTCTGATTTCAGTGCCCTCTTTTGTGAACCATTTCCAAATTCCACTTGGATTCTACCATCTAATTTTCCGTTTCAAGATTTAGATGACTATAACATTGATTATAGAAAGAGTTATGGGTACTTGGTGAAGAAAAAATTGATTGAAGAAGATCCAAGTGTTCACTTTTCATCGTTACCAAGTTTGGTTTATGTCCATCTACAGAGCGATTATATGGGGAACATGTATCATGAACGTTTCTTCTGCGATGATACCCAACTTGTGCTTAAAAAGATCAATTGGTTAGTATTAAAATCAGACAATTATTTCCTGCCTGGATTATTCACGTTTTCTCGATTTGAGGGAGAAATGGCTCGGATGTTTCCTTCGAAGGAGACAGTTTTCCACCATTTGGGTCGGTATTTATTCCATCCGAGCAATCCAGTTTGGGAAAGTGCTACAAATTTCTATGATTCTCATATTGCAAATCATGAGGAAATTGTGGGAATTCAAGTTAGGGATTTTGTCTGGTCGAAGATGTCAAGGGATTCTCGATTCGACCAAATCATGAATTGCACTTTGAAGGATAGAATACTGCCTAATAATTTTTCGACTTCCTATGAAGTGAGTGCAAAGGCAATTCTAATTATCTCTTTGCACAAGGAATACTTCGATAAGATGAAATCTTACTATGAGAGGTCGCATGTTGTTGTTCATCAACCAACGCACGAAGAACAACAAGAAACTGAAGACCATGCACATAATGAAAAAGCTCTAGCTGAGATCTATTTATTGAGCTTCTGCGACAAATTGGTTACCAGTGCTTGGTCAACATTTGGTTATGTAAGTTATAGTCTTGCCGGGATTAGGCCATGGATTCTACTTAGCTCAAAGGTTGCAACAGAAGTGAACCCTTCTTGTCGCAAAGTTATGACGATTGATCCATGTTTTCATTCACCTCCAAAAATTAATTGCAAAACAAAGAGAAATTCAGAAACAAGTATGACAAGCCCACACTTGCGACAATGCGAGGATGTAGATGAGGGAATTAAATTGATTAATTAGGATTTTTTATACTGTTGATTTATAGTAATTTATTAGTCAATAAATAAGGATTATCGTAGGTAAAAATATATATATATTTTTTTAATGATCACTTGCCACCGGACTCTATTAATTTTTTTTTCTTTTGAATGATCAAGCCCTCTTAAATTTGGGACCTGATATGCACCACCGGATTATTTATAATCAAAATCGCCTGAA
Organism: Juncus inflexus; assembly: GCA_024447665.1. NCBI lineage: Eukaryota > Viridiplantae > Streptophyta > Magnoliopsida > Poales > Juncaceae > Juncus > Juncus inflexus. Next base: position 10,299,591 of record JAJHPC010000011.1, on the reverse strand, counting down.
TTCAGAAAGATATAACAAAATTAAAAAAATTATATTAATATACAAAAAGGTAAAAAAACGAAAATATAAAAAAATATGATGTCTAAAGTAAGAATATATTGTCATTTATATGGGAATTTATAATATTACAAAAATATAATGAGCATATTAATAAGACATATATAAAAAAGCTAAAAATATACAAAAATATGGTGGACGATGTTAATTTAAGCGGATGTACAAATATTTTCCCTTAATACATAAGAGAAATGGGGAATTATCATGGGGGTACTATAGCGACTCTGTAGTAACGGATTGAAATTATATACTGTTTTTTTGCGTTTCTATATACGCAATATATTATTTTCATTTTTGTAAATATATATTGTTTACCGTATGAATTTTTATATACTATTATGTTTTTATGTACTGTTTTCATTTTTTTTAAATATATATTGTTTTACCAAAATAAATTTTATATATACTGTTTGTTTTCAGTTTATATTTTTGTTTCAGTTTTTATATATCATCGTTACAGGATCATTACAGTATAATCTAGCAATATCAGCTCCCAATACATAATAATGCAACAATTTTGTGATTTCCTGATTTTTTGAGTTAGACGGGCTTCGGTTCAAAGCCAATCAAACGGCCATGTATGACCCTACTTCCTTCTGTCTCTTTTTTCAATACTTGGGTGGAGCAGGAGAGAGTCCTATTGGGCCTCGGGCCATTACCTAACAAGCCAGTGTCAAAGTTCTTAAGCCTGCATACAAAATCAAGCATGCATGTAATTAGTGCTGATTAAAACAAAATTCAAATTTAAAGTTTTATTTTGCTCAGGTCATCATCATTCATGAGATATGCATGTTAATATGAAATTTGAAAGGAAATTCATGTGACTACCGTCTCTCTCAATCATTTTGCATGACAAGTTGGTAAAACAATTCCCGTACATTATCCTAAATTGATGGGACTACATTTTTTTAGTTTTATGCTAATGAAGCATGGTATAGAAGGAAAATCAATCTTCAGGTATTGGAGAGAAATCAATATATGAACTTTGTTACCTTCTTATTAGAAATAACATAAGAGTCGGCTTCAATCTTGTAGCGGTACTTGTTTTGCCCAGATAACTCAAATCGCGGACATAGTATTATGATTTAGTGTTGCATTTAGCAAATCACACCTTCATTTTTTTTTACTGGTAAATAGAGTAGAAGAAGCCAAAAGGCTGTTCATTTATTGAGAATTCATCTATCTCATTGAAGATTAAATCTGCCAAATTGAGGTCCGTTTGACAAGTTTCACATCTGGACATAAAATAAAGGTTTACTATTATTAGTATACGAAGATCTGAAAGTAAAAAAGTCATAAAATTCAACTTGTACAAAAGATGAAACATGATACAAACTATCTTGTCCATTTTTTTTTAATCTCTTTTTTTCAAAAAATTGTCAGTTAAATATTTTATATAATTGCTTTGTTTTGTCTTTCTTTTTGTAAGAAACTAATAAATTAACTTGACACAACCCAACTAATCAGGCATACACCAAATTGTCCTGAAAAAATTAAGCTTAGTGTCAGTTCCAATAGTTAATGACACTAGCTTATTTAAATACTCAGATTTTCATTCACTACTAAAAATGATACTAATCAACTCGCCCCCTTTTCACTACTCTCATTCTAGGTCGTTACACTTTTCTCGAATAACTATCTATATCAGTATCCAACTTAATAATATTTTTTTCTTTTCACCCCATATATATATATATATATATATATATTTACTACACACAAGAAAAGATAACATGACTAATTTTCTGAAAAATTTGTCTTGTTAGTTATTAAAATGATACATATTATCCATAATATATTAAGTGATATAATATAATTTTTAATATTCTGGAATTTTATTTGATATGATAGTTCTCACGTAAGTGGAGATATAACACGAAACATTAATCTAACTAACCATATGATATTGTGGTAATAATTTAAATGAAAAACTAAGATTTTAACATGCGAAATAAAATATTTCATTAAGAATTATAATTTTTTAAAGAAGAAAAGAATTTTTTTTTATATTTTATTGAGTGAACTCTTCATCAACTATTTGTATTAATAATTGAACATAACTTTGAACTATGATTCATTGAAGTCATCTGATTAACATCTGACGGTCATAAACAAATATACAAAGGTTCTCACTAAATCGGAAATGGAACACAAAATGTTAATTCAACCAATCATACGATTATGTTTTAATAACCACACACATATTGACATAAAATATCAATAAATTTAAGAAAATGAATGGCTAAGATTTGACAAAAAAAATTGATCGATCGGTGAAGATAAAAGTGATGATGTGCCTCTTGAGGAGGCTCAAAATAGATGAAAAATAAGAAGTTGAGGTTAATATGAAGATTTGAAACTAAAATAGGTAATAAAATTCACTTGTACAAAAAATTAAACATGATAGTTATTATATTATCTATTCTTTTTTTTTTCTAAGAATTATGTCAGTTAAATAGTTTATAAAATTGTTTTTTTTTTGTCTCTCTCTTTCTGTCGAATAATTATTTGTATTAGTATCCAACTTCATAACAAATTTTTTTTATCCCATACGTAGTTCGCCGGGCATCCATGTACCGGCGGAGAAAACCGTTTATCCGCAAATAATAATTAAAACACAAAAATTATCAAATTAAAATAAAAAAGTAAAATATTAAATTACACAAATTACTAAAGTATAAACATTAAGCCCTCAAAATTATTAAAGAGTCTACAAAAGTTTAATATAAATAATGAACATGTGTAAAAATTTCTCATTTTACATCGATATCCGTTAGTTTCAGTTATAAATATCTCTAAAGTTAACTTTTTATCCCCATAATAGTACCTCTAGGACTGGCCCAAGGACGATCTCAGCAAACCCGTAAGATAGGGATTTTTTTTATATACCATTTTTTTCAAAAATAAACTAATACTTACAACTGTTTTGAAAATAATAGGGTAACTACCATCCGCCACTACTAGTGGCGGAACATGTAGATTTTATAATTTTTCAAAAATGGGATTAATTAGTTAAAAAAACGTGTTCCGCTACTGCCACTGACGGAACAGGGGAAAAATTTATCTGTTCCGCCACTTCCACTGGCGGAAGAGAAAAAAAATTAATTTTTTCTCAAAAAAAAAAAAAATTTATGTTCCGCCACTGATAATGGCAAAAATGATAGATATCACATTATTTTGAAATAGATGATATTTACTGGTTTATTTTTGATAAAAATGACATATTAAAAAAAATCTAAGATAAGGACAGTGGTAAAATATTTTGCTCAGAAAGGACGTAAGATATGAAAAAAAGTAGAAGTTTTGGCCTGCAAAAAGTAAAAGGCCATCGCAGAGTGTGAATATGTGTGGAAAAAGGGCTTGTTCTCCATTTAAGTAGAAATGGAGAGATGAAGTTGTGAGAGGAATCAAGAGTTAATGCTGCCCATTCTTCTTCCCTATTTTGAACTGGAGGTGACATCAATGGAGAGAGGAATGAATATTACATTTTGTACCCTTTGTACATGGGGATGTTTAATTTAAGGTGCTAAGGGTGACATGACATTCATATCTGGAATACGAGTCAATGTCATGTGTTTGATATGGATGACTTTGAATGACATTGATGTCTTAGTTGATATATTTACTCTCACTTTTTGTCCTGCTAGAAATGAGGAATAACACTTACATCCCTCATCTCAATGTAAATTAGGCTTATTATTATTAAGCTATAATTTATTGGTAATGTATTTATGATAATTATAAACAATCAAGTAATTATATACAATTGATAAATATTTCGCTTCATTTTTTTATTTAAAAAAAATTATGCTTCTGATTTATTATACTTTGTGTGGTTATGTTATGAATTATTATGAACATAATTATTTTGTGATATTTCAAATTAATTGAGGTGCAATGTATTTTTATATTTTTGTTAGAAATAATTTAATTTTATTAACTAATATATTTAGTTCACCAAATTAAATAATTAATCTAATTTAGCACAATTATTTCTAGGGGTGTTCATTCGGGCTAAACCGAATTAAACCGAATAAAAATGGAACCGAAATTTGAACCGAACTTCCTAATTATCTTTCACATCAAACATTAAATTTCTTGAGCTTTCATCTAAGAATCTACCACATCAAACCACTCATGCAAGAAATATACATTCTTCGTCTATCTTAGCTTCTTCCCACTATCTTGGTTTGTCTCGGACGTCCATTAAAGTCTTCCAAATCAAACAGCCCCATCGTAAACCCAGGAAAAAAAAGAATGAAACAGAAGAATTAAATTTTTAGGTTTTATAACTATAATTTCTTTTCTAATTTAGATTCTCAAATCGGAATAATCAAATAACAGCTTATCATAATCTAGATTTGTTCTTATTTGCAAAAAAAAAAAAAAAAAAAAAATTGAAGTTCTAGTTGCTCCAATTTGTGATTAGTACCAGCTATACGCAAGAATTATATGGCCAATCTCTTGATAAAATACTTTCTAATGGCAACCATTAGTAAAAGTGAGAATTATATTATATGGAGTTTTGAATCAAGTGAGTCATATTCAACAAAATTCATGTATAATCAGGCTAGGGAAGGTATGGTTGGTATGACGTGGAAAGGAGTCTGGAGAGTTGCCACTGTGTAAAATTTAGCAAGAAATATATTTCACACAGAAGAAATGCTTATTGCGAGCGGTTGGTAGTTGGTCATGTTTCTTATTTTTTATCTAAATTATTTTTTTCTTTTATTCATACAACGTGTTCGATTAATTGTTCAAGAGAAAAGAATATAGGAATTACAATAACAAATGAAAATTAGTTTGATAAACAAAATTACGGATTTCATAATAAAATAAATATGCAATGAAAATTTGAATCGGAATTATCGTTTGCCGGTTTAGTCTCTTAAGTCATTTGAGAACATAATCGAAGTAAATTGAGAATACAAATATATTTTTTGTTTATTTTTAGCTTTGATAAATATTAAGAATTTATATTATATTTAACTTTTGCTTTGTTTTGCATTTTTCTTATTTTGGGGGGCAGCATTTTGGAAATGTTTATAACTTGGACTAGAGCAACCAAAAGATCGGGGCCGGCCTGCGTATCTATACCCGACCTGATTTTTTCTTTGATCTTCATAACCGTACCCGCGGGATATAATAACCGTGTATTACTCCCACCCCCCTCACCCCGCGCAAATTATTAAAGAACCTACAAAAATTTAATATGAATAATGAGCATGTATAAAAATTTCTCATTTTACATCGATATCTATCATTTACAATTATTAACATTCCCCAAAGTTAACTTTTCATCTCGGTAACTATACCTATACCTGACCCGGATTTTTTTCGATCTCCATAACTGTACCCGTGGATATACTAACCGAATATTAGCCCCCCTGCTTTTAGAATTTTTTTGAATAGTAGCACTATTTTGAAGAATAATTAATCAAATAGCATGATTTTCAAAATATTTGGGTAGGTAGCACTTCCGCCAGAGGGTCTGGCGGAACTAGGGGATTTTTTTTGTTGCTAATCTCGGCCATTTGGCACTCTTAAACAGCCTTAATTAATGAAAAATGCTAGTTCCGCCACCGGGTCTGGCGGAACTAGGTAAAATTTATTTATGGCCCAATTTAGACGGTGAAATTGGCCCAAAAATGACGAAAATATAGGTTCCGCCAGACCCTCTGGCGGAACTAGAGTGGGTCTGGCGGAACTAGACCATTTTCCCAACTTACAATCTGACCCAAAAAAATTTCAAAATTTAGGGTTTAGTAACGATTTTTAATAAAAAACCGATACTAAATATTAAGATTGTATCGGTTTTTTCGGGAAATTTTTTTCATTTAGTAACGGTTGTTATAAAATAACCGTTACTAAATCTGAACTTAGTAACGGTTCTTTCCTAAAAACCGTTACTAAATAAGCAGTTAGTAACGGTTCTTCCATAAAAACCGTTACTAAATTTCCAATTAGTAACGGTTTTTATGGAAGAACCGTTACTAACTTATTTAGTAACGGTTTTTAGCGAAGAACCGTTACTAAGTTCAGATTTAGTAACGGTTATTTTACAAAAACCGTTACTAAATGAAAAAAAAAATTTCCCAAAAAACCGATACAGTACTAATATTTAGTATCGGTTTTTTATTAAAAACCGTTACTAAACCCTAAATTTTGAAATTTTTTTGGGTCAGCTTGTAAGTTGGGAAAATGGTCTAGTTCCGCCAGACCCACTGGCGGAACTAGGTCATTTTTTTGGACTTTTTGGGTCAGATTGTAAGTCTGGCGGAACCTATATTTTCGTCATTTTTGGGCCAATTTCATCGTCTAGGCTGTTTAAGGGTGCCAAATGACCGAGATTAGCAAAAAAAAAAAATTTCCTAGTTCCGCCAGACCTCTGGCGGAACTACTGTAGTTCCGCCAAAAGGTCTGACGGAAGTGCTACCTACCCAAATATTTTGAAAATCATGCTATCTGATTAATTATTCTTCAAAATAGTGCTACTATTCAAAAAAAATCCTGCTTTTAGGCCAGGTTTGGCTTGGAGACATATATTACCGACCCATTGAAGCCATATTTTCAATGACTTGAAATATATGATTGTAGTAATTCAACATTCTAATGTAAGAGGCAATTTGTAAGAATTATTACCCATGTTGATCATATTGATAAAAAAGAATTATTATTATATATATCATTTCAAAGTTAACTCTTTAAAAAATAAAAAGCAGACTTTTGGGCTTGGCCCTATAGTCTCTCCAGAGCACAATAAAAACATCATAGAAATGAAAAAAAATTGAGCACTTTCAAAAAGCATTAGTGGAATTAAGCGTCTAGTTATTGTAAAATATCTGAAGATCTATGTTACGCGGATACTTTAAAAAATTAACCGTATGCGTATCGGACACAGATACGGCACCGATACGGCACCGATACGTTTCGGACACGCCACGTGACGTATCCGAATATTTTAATATATGTTGACTTTCGGACACGGCTCCGATACGGCAGGACACAGCTGAGGACACGGCCCAATGTTTTAAATCCCAATTTAATTTTTATGTTTTTCTATAATTCCATTTTCGGTTCTTTATTTATTTATTTTGTTAAAAAATAATCTTTTTTAAAGCCCATTTTTTTTAATATTATTTTTTTCTTTTTTTATTAATGAAACTAACTCATGAGAAGTATAACTAAAGACGATATCATATCTCTTCTTTATTTAAAAAAATATTTTTTTTCTAATTTAATCATATTTAGTTATTTTTTATATTTTTAAAATTTCTAGATATATAATTAATAATATAATAATATATATATTAGACGTATCGTGTCCAGAGATTTTTTGAAATTGCCGTATAGCCGTGTCCGTATCGTATCGAATATGATGCGTGTATCCGTATTGGTGCAACATAGCTGAAAATACATCTAGACATAAATTCAGGAAAAATAGAAATAAAAGTAAGCATAAAATATTGAAGGAAACATATTTTTGAATAACATGAACATTCCAAAAACTTTAATTAGCTAGCTAGCATGTCACATTAGTGGTGCCCCTTTATGACGACTCCATTCCTCCATCTCCAAATTCAACAGCCATAGACCGGGTCTAACACTTCAAACCATTTCAAAATAATTCTTCGGCCCCACAATGTAGTGACTGTACCACTTCATTATGGAAGAGCTACTCTAGAATTATTAGATAAAATAATAAGTTTTGTGCTAAGTAAATAATTTAAACAAAAGTTAAAAGTTAAAACCAGTCTAATTACTAAACGTAACAATTTTTTTGTTATAAAATTTGTACCAATATTCACGTTTTACAATTTACCACGAATTTTTATTTATTTATTTTCCTAGACCCGGTCCAAAACAATATTTCTCCCCCTCCTAATCTCTCTCTCTCCTTTCCCTCCTAATCGCATCGCAGTAGATCTCTTCTCTCCTATTATTCATTCAGACCCTTATTCTCTCTCTTTAGATTGCGACTCCTCTCCATCTCCTCCCATTTCGCGGGATCCAGATCCATCCGATCCGATCGATAATTACGAATCTTACAGAGATCCATCAACGAGCTTTTGGAAACATCCATTCATTAGTAAAGACTCGGAAGGGGATTGTGCGATTGGATCTGAGTTGAGAAAATGGAGGCGATAGAGGAATTGTCGCAGCTTTCCGATTCGATGATTCAGGCGGCCGCTCTGTTGGCGGATGAAGATCCGGATGAGCCCACCAAGCGCAAATCCACTTTCCTCAATGTTGTTGCTCTCGGCAATGTGGTATGTGTTGCGATTTTTAGTTTAAGTTTTTTGGTTTGGATTTTGGGTTCTGATTGGAAAGTTTGATGTGGACTGTTAAGGTTGGGAAATTGGAAGTGGGTTCGCGAAATGAATGGGTGTTTTTGAAATTATGGTTAGATCTATTATGATGAATAGATGATGTTGTTAGTTATGTTGAATAGATGATGTTAGATTGGGAAATTGGAGTATTGTTAATTCATTAGTTGTTACTTGGAAACTTTATCGGAGATGTGGGAGTTTTTAAATTTGTGTTTAGATTAATTAGTAGTTGAGCTGATGGTGAAATATGTTAAAAAGAGGAAAATATAACTTACGTTGACCTTGGTAATTTGGTAAATAATATCTTTAGCTTTCATTGGAAGGAAAAGTTGAATAGGGGACCTTGACAATTTTGGAATTTTTGGTTAGATCCCATGGTTCTAGAAGCTTAATATTCTACTAGGAAATTGACCCCTTTTCTTTTTCCATTGGCTGAATATTCAACTAGAGATGAATAATATGTTTTACGTGAAATTTGTTCATATTCTGAATAATACATTTTGAATAATATGTTCTCTCATTGCTTTGTAGGGTGCAGGAAAATCTGCAGTATTGAACAGTTTGATTGGGCATCCTGTGTTGGTAGGCTTTATTTATCCTATTTACTTTGACAAATTTATTGATAATTTGACTCCATTTTAATAAACTCAAAAACTTGGTGGAACGCATAATGAAATTTTAATACATTTTTTTTATTTATGTTTTTTGACCATTTTGAAACGATTTTTTTTTTCTGAAATAACAGCCAACTGGAGAAAATGGTGCAACAAGGGCTCCAATTTGTATAGATTTACAAAGAGATGCTTCATTGAGCAGCAAATCGATCGTGTTGCAAATAGATAGCAAATCTCAACAAGTCTCAGCAAGTGTGTTCTTTTTCTTTTTTATTCCCATAATTAGGTTTTTCTTTACACTACATAATGTCAAAGTATCATGCAAAACCATGTGAAACTAGAAATATCATAATCATATTGCTACCTGTATAAAACATGAAAAAAATATCATCTAATTTTGAGAATTTTCAGGGTTATACATGAAATTGCCTCTTACTCTAATTTCTTTCATCTGTTTTTTAACTTCAAATATTTAATTTTTTTAAATTATTTTTTTGTTTGTTTTTAGGTGCACTAAGACATTCTTTACAAGATAGATTGAGCAAAGGGGCTGGAAGGAGCCGTGCCGATGAAATATACCTTAAATTACGCACCAGTACAGGTTTGCTCTCTCTCTCTCTCTATATATATATATATATATATATACTAATTTGTTTTCTTTTTCACTATTCACTTTTCAGCTCCTCCATTGAAATTGATTGATTTACCCGGTCTGGATCAGCGTGTTGTGGACGACGCAACTGTACACAATTCTTTTTCTTAATTACTCAAAATGAGGTCTATAAAAATGATTAAAACCATCTTTTTTAATTATTATTATTATTTTAGGTTGGTGAATATGGTGCGCGTAACGATGCAATATTGCTGATTATCATACCGGCTTCTCAAGCCCCTGAAATTGCTTCGTCTCGCGCTCTCAGACTTGCTAAAGAGTTTGATGCAGAAGGTTTGTCCTTTATTACGTTCAAGAGTATTGTTTTTCACCTTTTCGGGCTTCAATAATGTGTTGACACAATTAAGCCCAATTAGATGCAAAGACAGAGTTCAGGACAATAGAATAATACCAAGGATAATTATTACTGCACTTTGCGAACTTTTTCTCTTATACTTGAAAACAAATATGTCAATACATTATATATCATAGGTACCTCACCTAAACGTGAAATTTTATGGATACACCTACATAACATAAGAAATATCATCAATACCCCTCCTCTCCCAATTTTAAAATGAAATGACTAATTTCCACTTTTTTATAAATAAAAGATAACGAATTAATTTAAAGGTAGTTCAGGCATTTTCTGAAATATACACAGAGAGGAGTGGTTATACAACTGCACACAATATCTATTTTTTAATTCTTTTACTGCTATACATGATAATTCCCCATCTTTTGTAGTTGCCCCCTGACATTCCTCAAATCCCTCTCCAAACTCACATTAAATTTCCTCAATACCATCCCTTTCTATTATCATTACAATTACTACTATTATTATTACCATTATTATTCCTATTACTATCATCATCATCATCAACAACATTATTATTTTTGCAGGCACAAGGACAATAGGAGTGATAAGCAAGATCGACCAGGCAGCAGGAGAGCCAAAGCACTTAGCAGCAGCCCAAGCTTTACTTTTGGGCCAAGGTCCAAGATCCGTTTCCGAAATCCCATTCGTTGCCCTCATCGGCCAGTCGGTTTCAATCGCTTCCGCCCAGTCCGGCGGATCGGTCGGAGCGGATAATTCTCTCGAGACGGCCTGGAAGGCCGAGAGCGAGAGCTTGAAGGGGCTGCTGAGCGGGGCTCCTGCAAATAAGCTTGGAAGAGTTGCGTTGGTTGATACACTAGGGAAACAAATAAGGAACAGGATGAGGGTCAGGCTGCCAAACTTGCTTACTGGGTAAGTCAGTTTTTTTTTATTGAAGGGTAAGTTTGTTTTTAACGTTTAGTAGTGTAAAATATAGAAGGGAAATTTGCAAAAAGGCCCCTGCATTATGCCTAAATTGCAAAAAGGCCCCTGCATTATGCCTAAATTGAAGAAAAAAGCCCGTTAGTTAAGAGTTAACACCAATAATGTAGGGTTTTTTTTGCAATTTCGGCATAATGTAGGTTTTTGTTTTGCAATTTAGGCATAATGTAGGGCCTTTTTTACAAATTTCTCGTCAAATAAATTAGGAGCCCAATTAAACCAAATTAGAAAATACGTCTCCGTTTCTGAAATCCCGTTCGTCGCCCTAAGTGGCCAGTCCGTCTCCATCGCGTCCGCCCCAGTCAGGCGGGTCGGTTGGAAGTGATAACTCGCTCGAGACGGCCTGGAAGGCTGAGAGTGAGAGCTTGAAGGGGTTGCTAAGCGGGGCTCCTGCTAGTAAACTTGGAAGAGTAGCTTTGGTTGATACACTAGGGAAACAAATAAGGAACAGGATGAGGGTCAGGCTGCCGAATCTGCTTACTAGGTGAGTTGGTTTTTTTGATAAAAGGAAAATTTGCAAAAAAGACCATGCATTATTCCTAAATTACAAAAAAGCCCCTGCATTATTGCTAAATTAAAAAAAAACCTCCGTTAGTTAAAGAGTTAACACCAATAATGTAGGGGTTTTGTTTTGCAATTTCGGCGTAATGTAGGGGGTTCTTGCAAATTTCTCTCAAAATGGAGTGAGGTTGCCCAATCTGCTGACTGGGTGGGTTAGTTTTTAATGTTTAGTAGTATGAATGTAAAATAGTGATGTTACGGACATTGATTGCAATTTTCTAGATGGCTTTCTATTGTAGTTGTACTTAGTGTTATAAATTTAGGTCAGTAATTGAAAGTAAATGTTATAAAATAACGAAAATGCTTACATAAGGAATAGGATGAGAGTTAGGCTGCTTAATCTGCTAACTGGGTGAGTTGATTTTTGAAGAATAAATTCTGGATGAATCGAAAGGAAATATTATTAGGGCACATTGCAATATAAACCTAAAAATATGGAATATGATGAATCTAAAGGAAATTAGCAAATAAGAGTCAGGCTGCCGAATCTTCGCAACGCTTGTATTTTTTCCAACTAACGTTACATACTTATAACCGACCCTTGAATCAGCCTTAAATGTAACAATCAAGCCCATAAAGTCTCCCTTTAATTGCTGATACTTGACATTCTTATTTACATTTTCTTTTCAAATGTTATTTTAATGTGTAGTTTGCAAGGAAGGTCACAGACGGTGCAAGAAGAGCTGGTGAAGCTGGGAGAACAAATGGTGACGAGTTCTGAGGGAACGAGAGCGATTGCTTTGGAGCTCTGCCGCGAATTCGAAGATCGCTTTCTCCTTCATATCGCTGGTGGTGAGGTCAGTAGTAAAAATCTAGGGGTTTTCATTAATCAAATTGAAACCAGTCAATAAAGTGAAAGGTGGTATTGGGTTTTGGGGTTTTGTTTTGAGAAAGCGTATTGACTGGATGGATGAATGAATATTATGAATTTTCGTATTTTCTTCTTTAGTTTAATTGGGACGCTAATCTATTTGAAGAGAAATTTGCGAAAAGGCCCCTGCATTATGCCGAAATTGCAAAAAGCACCTACATTATTGGTGTTAAGACTTAACTAATGGTAGGGGCTTTTTTGTAATTTTGGCAATAATGTAGGGGCTTGTTTGCAATTTCAGCAAAATGTAGTGACTTTTTTTTTTTTGCAAATTTCTCTTATTTAAAAAATGTTAAACTTAATTTGATAAGCTTTCTTACTACTTTAAATGGATAGATTAGAACTTTGTGTTTGGTTCGTTTTTGTTATTCGGTTCATGAAGTAATTTGGGTAATTTTGAGTTAGGTTCAATTTCCCAATTCACCATTCGGTTTGATTCATTTTGATTTAGTTTCAGTTCCTAATTTTGCACAAGCTCATTTTCCAATTTCATTTGTACTTGTTTTGCAAAATTTGGTTTATCTCATGTTGTAATTTCATCTGTACTTGTTTTGCAATATTTTGTTTCTATCATTTTGTAATATCATTTGTACTTGTTATTTCAGGGCGCGGGGTTCAAAATTGTGGCCAGCTTTGAAGGAAATTTCCCGAGCAGAATTAAGCAACTCCCGCTAGACCGGCATTTTGATCTCAACAATGTTAAAAGGGTAAAATATTACATTCCATTTAATATTCTTAAAAACATTCAGTCATACCATTGTTCTTATTATTATCGTTTGAACATGACAGATTGTTCTAGAAGCAGACGGGTACCAACCGTACTTAATTTCTCCTGAAAAAGGTCTGAGGTCCTTAATCAAACAAGTCCTTGAAATGGCAAAGGAACCGTCTCGCCTTTGTGTCGATGAGGTAACAGTTTTACGCAATCGACCCTCAATTTTTCTGTTATTTACACAATCAACCCTCCGACTTGCTTTTAGTTCATTTTGAATTGTTTCTACCTTCATATTATTTTTAAAACAAGAAATATCCTATACGTCCCTAGAAAACATGAGAAATTTATCTTTTAAAAGATGGCAATTATGTTTGTTCCTTAGTTATGATGTGATATGTATGTATTTATTTATTTAATATTTTGTTTTGATATATCATGTATTTTTTTGTCTTTAGGTGCACCGTGTTCTGATAGATATAGTGAACTCAGCGGCCAATGCTACTCCTGGACTTGGGAGATACCCTCCATTTAAGCGTCAGGTATATATAGAATAGAAAAACAATATATAAGAATAGAATAACACTATATGAAAAATATTATACAGTGGACTTGTCCAGTTCTTTTATTTTTCTCTGTTTTTCTTGTCCAGGTTAGGATAAATGGAAGTTAATTATGACCTATTTAACATTCTTTTTTCTTTTTGTTTGCTTTGGTTTTTTGTATTACTAGTACCATTTGGTTCAATACTTATTTACATAATATTTCCAAAATATAAAAGTTTGTTATTGTATGTATTGAAAAAGGTGATTGAAATAGCGACAACTGCACTTGAGGCGTTTAAAACTGAGGCCAAGAAAATGGTGGTTGCACTTGTTGACATGGAGCGTGCCTTTGTGCCACCTCAGCATTTCATTCGTCTCGTCCAAAGAAGGTTTATTTCTGAAATAATTTATTTTTCTGTTTTAATTATTACCTATTTTTGTGAAATTTAATTTATACATCCAAAAGCTTTAAATTCCAAATTTACCCTTCTGTAACCGGAAGCATCCTATTTGCCAGTCCAGAACTCAAAATTAACAAAATGTCAAACTTATCCAAGTTCATTTGTGCTTGAAAAGGTTAAATTTTAGTGTGTTTGTGTTTCCAGTAAGTACATGCATTATGTTTGCAGTTCGGTAGGTTAAATTTAATATTTTGGGTTGTTGGAAAGGTACAATTCGGTAGATTTTAAATTTGAGACGGTTAAATTTACACCCAGCTTCCAATTAATTTGATATTTGCTAATTTAAGACTCATAACCAAGATTTATTGATTTTATTTAATGTGTGAATTGAAGGATGGAAAGACAAAGAAGAGAAGATGAGTTGAAGTACCGTTCCTCCAAAAAGGGTCAGGATGCTGAGTCATCACTCAGGGTTAGTTTCGTCCTTGTTTCCTGCACTATTTTATTTACAATTTTCAATCTTATTCTCCTTACAAGAATTTTTCAAGGCAAAAAAGAGCACAAGACTTTGTCATATTAGCAGACTTGTATTTTAAATTCAAAAATATAGGTTAGATTTGAATTTGAGTTATTGGCAAATTTGAATCTGAGATATTATTGCAAGTCGGTGTTATATTTTGTGAGATTTAATTAAACTTATTTTTTTGTTGAAATCTTGGCCAAAAACTATCTTTCGTAAGTTCCTTTGTGTTTCTATTATTTTTTTCTAATATCTTGAATGAATATATTAGGCATCAAGCCCTCAAGATAAATCTAGTGGGAAACCAATGAAGGATGAGAAATCTAGCAAAGGAGATAAGGAGAAGGATAAAAAAGAGGGAGGGTCTAATCTGCAAATTGCCGGGCCTGGCGGAGAAATTACTGCTGGTAAAATTACTAAAATACCCTCAATTTAAATTTAACGTTTTGTTGGCCTATTATGATACTATGGACATTTGGAGGGGTGTTTTTTTTGTCTAAATTTTAAATGCCTGTATTTTGGGCCCATGCAATTTTGTTTAATATAAATTAAAAGGAATTTCAAATATCTGTAGTTCTTGCTTATTTATTTATTATCTTGTTTTTTGAAGGATATCTATTGAAGAAGAGTGCAAAGACAAATGACTGGAGCAGGCGTTGGTTTGTTCTCAATGAGAAAACCGGAAAGGTACATTTAATTTTTTTATTATTATTTTTGTGTCATTTTCTTTTCTTTTTCATTTATTTGGAGTTATCTTGTTGCTAGAGAGTAAAATTTCGATTCAGTTTTCAGTAAAATTATACATTTACTTTCGAATTTTTTTTTCAGCTTGGTTACACCAAGAAACAGGAGGAAAGGCATTTCCGTGGCGTCGTTAATCTAGAGGTAAAGATCATCATTATTATTATTTGTTAGTATGATTATTTTTAAAGTCTTGTATGCTGCACCACACTGGTTTATATGTTACTTGGTTGGTTGAATAAAATATAATATTACTATTAGAATTAATATTAATAAAATATAATATCAATATTATTATTTTTTATTAAAATTATTATTGTTATTATTATTAGTATTATTATTGTTTAAGTCATGTACACTGTACCACTCTGATTTATATGTTACTTGGTGGAATAAAATAAATAAAAAACAGGAATGTAATCTAGAGGAGATAGAAGAGGAAGAAACATCCAGCAAGAGCTCCAAGAAGTCCTCAAGCAGCAGCTCTTCAGGCCCGAGTCTCGTCTTCAAACTAACTCACAAAGTCGCCTACAAAACCGTCTTAAAAGGTACATTCAAAACAATACTTTTACCAATAAAACAATAATAATTTAATTACTTATTTATTTTTTTGTTGTTACAGCGCATAATGCGTTGGTGTTGAAGGCAGAAAGCCCAGCGGACAAAGTGGAGTGGGTCAACAAAATAAGGAGCATGATGGGCCCTAAAGGCCCAACCGGCCCAGCCGCTTTCGACGGCGCTCCTACTCCCATGCGTCAGAGCCACTCTGAAGGCTCTTTGGTAAAACTATAAATTCTTAATACAACTATGGAGAGAAATTAACAAAAGAGCTTCTACGGTATTGGAAATTGCAAAAAGCCCCTACTTTTATTTTATGGACTTTAATTGTCTTAATTAAGTTGATTAATATTTATTAAGTAAGCTTAAGAAGAGATAATTAATTTTAAAGACCTTAAGAGAGATAAATATGTAAATTGATATTTAAAAATATCTTTTAAGTAATACATGAAAGCTAACGGTGTTACATCCTAACTAACGGTAGGGGGCTTTTTTGCAATTATGGCAATACCGTAGGGGATCTTTTGCAATTTCCAATACTGTAGGTTTTTTTTCCAATTTCCAATAACCTAGGGGTCTTTTGCAAATTTCCCAACCATAAATTCTCTATTTATCTTTTATTTTTTTTGTAAATAGGATACAATGGCGAGAAAGCCGGCAGATCCGGAAGAAGAGCTGAGGTGGATGTCGCAGGAAGTCCGCGGTTACGTTGAGGCTGTTTTGAACAGTCTTGCTGCTAATGTGCCTAAGGTCATAGAATTAATTATTCTTACTTTTTCTTCAAATAAGCCCTTGTGAAAGTTGTATTTAAATTTTGGTGTTTGAGCAGGCGGTTGTGCTGTGCCAAGTCGAGAAAGCCAAAGAAGATATGCTCAATCAACTCTATAGCTCCATCAGGTAATATATATATATATATATATATATTTGCATTTTTGTTCTAAAAAGCCATCTTATTGTGAATTTATTGAATTTATCGTTCTGTTCCTCTGTTAGCAAAAATATAAATATTAATTAAGAAAGAAATCATTGTTTCATTGCATTCAACAATGTTCTTTTTCTCGCTTTGCAACAAAAAAAAAAAAAAAAATTAAATATCGTGACTTTAAACGGGTTTCTTTCTTTCACACTCTTCGACAAATAAAAATTAACCTTTGAATGCAACATCCATCTTTTGCCAAACAAATCTCACCAAATTACTTATTATTTTTATTTATTTTTAAATTTATTAAACAAAAACTATCATGGCTTTGTCAAACAAAAACAAAAATCAGTTAAATTACTTTATTAAACAAAATCTTTCTCTTTCTTACTTCAGCATCTATTCTTTCGCCCAACAAAATCTCACCAAAATACTCATTATTTTTATTTATTTATTTAATTTTTCATCTCCAGCGGGACCAGCACAGCGAGGATAGAGGAACTAATAATGGAGGACCAGAACGTGAAGAGAAAAAGAGACCGGTACCAAAAGCAATCTTCCCTCCTCTCCAAACTCACTCGCCAGCTCAGCGTGCACGACAACCGCGCCGCCGCCGCCAGCCTGTCCAATGGCACCTCAGACCACGGTACAAATTATATTGGGAAATTTGCAAAAAGCCCCTAGATTATTGAAAATTGCAAAAAAAAAAAACTTATGTTATTGTTAATTGCAAAAAAGCCCCTACATTATTGCCAAAATTGCAAAAAAGCCCCTACCATCAGTCACAAACTAACACCGTTAGTTTTCTAATATAATTATTTGAGAAAAAAATTAAAGTTTTATTAATCTTTATGCCTTAAATAAATTATTAAAAAAATGTTAAAATTTAATTAAAATGTTTAAAGTTAAAAAATTCTTAAATGTAGGGGCTTTTAACTCTTTAACTAACGATAGGGGTTTTTTTGCAATTTCGGCATAACGTATGGGCTTTTTTGCAATTCTTTTTTCATTCACCCACAGACAAAATGCAAATCCCCACTTGACCCGACTACTAACAATTTCCCTTCATTATAATTTACCTGTTTTGTTATGCAGATACGAGCCCACACGCGAATCGGTCAGAAGGGGGAGACGAATGGAGATCTGCGTTTTCAAACGGTTCGG
This sequence comes from Juncus inflexus, assembly GCA_024447665.1. NCBI lineage: Eukaryota > Viridiplantae > Streptophyta > Magnoliopsida > Poales > Juncaceae > Juncus > Juncus inflexus. The sequence continues at coordinate 10,281,628 of JAJHPC010000011.1, read as the reverse complement.
TGAGTTCAAACGGAAGGAGACAGAGCTCCCCAGTTGAAAACGGGGACGCGGGTCCAAGATCCGGATCCAATAGCAGGCGCACGCCCAACCGACTCCCTCCTGCTCCTCCTAAATATTAAAAAAGTTAAAGTGAAGGAGGGTGATTGTTTTATTATGGTATGTTTTTGTTTTTGTTTTGATATATGGTTGGTTGATTCGTATTTGGAGTTATTGTTTGTTTTTTTTGTATAGGGAGGATGATATATGTCGATTCTTTTATTTTGTTGGATGGTTTGATTTGATTTTGTTTTAGAATGAGTGGGTGTCTGATGGTCAGGCTATTTTTAGGATTTTAATTTTTTATTCTTTTATGTTATGTTTTTTTTTATTGCACAATTGACTTATTTTTGGACTCGTTTTGGCAATTACGTAGTTCTAGATGTTCTGGACTTGATTTTTCTTTTTGTTATGGCAAATAAAAGAAATTGGATATGCTGAGGGATTCAATTTCAAATTGGATGGTTGGAGAATTACTTGGTTTTGAAATATAATATTTGAAGACTAATGGTAGAAAAATCAATGTCAATTAGGATTTTCTTGTTTATTTGATGTGTGAGCTGGCGTGTAATATATGTAGGAAATTGTTTGCATCAGCCGATTTACAAGTTCATGGTTTTTTTTCTCCGCCACATCTCTGCCTCATGTGGATCCCCCTCCCAGCGAGGATCTTGTATGATCCATATGAGAGCAGAACTTAACTGTTGCACATAATCGTATGAAAGAACAAAAATATTGAGACAAATGAGGCAATTTATTTTATTATTTAGGTTTTTTTTGTGTTACATGTTTACATCTTTTTTTCTTTATATAGGAGGTTTTAATATTTAACCACAATCTATTTTCTCTTTCTGACATCTAATGTAATTAGGAGGTTCTTTGTTTTTTGTAACGTTAAATCTTATGCTACTTTCTTAATGACAAGGCATCCCGGATCAATACTCCCCAACCATTAGGATTCAGCTTATGATGAATTTAGAACTGAAGATGTGTAAACTCGGCTTGTCCTTTTTCTCTTGAGTACCGCTTCGACACAGTACAACTTCGGTCCTTCTTGCCGATACGATATGCTTCTCGTATTCTTCTCCGTGTTTCTGTGATCTTCTCGAGAATAGTATCCTTCATCAGCTTGGTTTCTGGTTTTATTACCAAATCTTCTACTGAAGGCAAACTCTCTAATTCGGTGTTGGCCCCGTCATGTTTTATACTTAATTTGTGCTTTCTGCAATTGCTTTTCGATCTCCCCATGCACTCATATGCTCTCGAGATGCTTTTGGGCCTTTAATTTGTTGTCTTCATTGGTTGTCTGTTGATTTGATTTGAGAGTAAACTCAAAATCAAAAGGACTTTGTAGCAAGTTCCAAAACACACTTCAAATGATGATTCATTAGTGGAGCTATGGATGTCTTGATTGAAAGAAAATTGTAGATACGACAAACTCTCATCCAAAGGTCGGATCGCAATAGGTGTATGACGGTCTGATTAATAACATTGGTTCGTCCGCTTGTTTGGGGATAAACTGTGATACTTCTTTGATTACGATCCGACACAACGAAACTTGATACTGCAAAGTCTATCTACACATGTCGAAAGAAGAGTTTCGCCGTCTCCTCTACTGTGACTATTTTTTTTTTTGCATTGAATCAAACATATCATCTTAGAAAACTGATCACCCACCACAAAAATAGGTGGTCATGCTCTCGTTTTGTTTTTGGAAGGCCTCCTAAGAAGTTCGATTGGCGTATTTTATATAGATAATTACAGACGATTTTGTATCTTAATGTCATGCACTTTTTATGTTAATTTAGTATTTTATCCTAGTTTTCATACAATAATCAAGTTATTGCTGAGTTTCTGTGAGTTTTTGTAGTGAAAAGAGCCAAATGTGTCAAATAAGGCGCGGGTAGGAGCAAACCGCGAGTGAGCAAAAGAAGCAGCCACAGCCCCACCCGCGGGCGCAAAATATCTCAGCCGCATGCGCTACACTAGAAAATGTGATAGCGCATGAAGCCCCTCTTGACGCCTAAATAAGGAAAGAGCCGGACACATATGTCCAGATTTAAATAATATTTCATGGATTCAAGAATGGAAACTCCAAGCCGACTCATTATGGCCATCCTGGAGGAGGGAGCAAATGGAGTAAGAGAAATATGTGAAGTATGATCTAGACTAGAAAAATACCCGCCCTGCGCAGCAGGCATTTTCGGGCTCTATTATAATTTCAACAAGGCTACGGTGACCGACCACAAAGCCCGACCAGAGCCCGACAGCCTACGTGGCTCGTCTCTGTCCTCCACGTCGGAGCAGCCAAAGCTCATCTCCGCTGAATCATTCTCCTCACGCTCCGTTACCTCGCTCAACTCCCGCTCGCCACATATGGAAACCCAGCAAACGGACTCTCTCTCTCTCTCTCTCTCTCTCTAAACTCCAGACCTTGTGACCCGCACCGCTTCCCAAATGGAAACTGTAGGAAAGGGCAGCGGCAACACGGGAAAGAAGCACAGGTACGCACGAACCCAAAAACCCTAAGCGCGCTGAAGCTTCTCTACTCTTTCTTCTCCCTGTTCCAGCGGTTGGTAAGAGGGTTTTTTTGTTGAATTAGTATATGTATGTGTTTGAATTAGTTAATTAGTGATTTTTCGGTGTAATTTGAGTTGAATCAGTGATTTAAATTAGGATTAGGTGTGACTGATACAACAATTTAAAATGTCATTTGATTTGCAATTTTACACCAAATAAGTAACTGATACAGCAATTTACACCAAATAAGTAACCTGCTTTTTCATAACCAAGTTTAGCTTCTAAAGACTATGTCAGTCCATTTGATTTGCACAATTGATTAGACTAGTATTACTTTCTGCCTCAAATCTTCTCGACCAATTTGATCATCCCTTTGTTATCTTATTTTGATAAAAAAAATGGAACATAAATAAAAAGATACATATTTGAAATTACAGAAGTTGCCCCACTTCCTCAATTGCTCACACTTTGGAAAAAAGAAAACACAGATCAGGTACCACTGTTACTGACAAAATAAACTACAAAATCACCAGTAAATTTTTTTTTTAGTTAGTTGTAATTAAATTTTTTACTCACTTCATTAATCAAAGATGACTAACTAATAAATTAATTTATATGCAACTAATATACATGTGTATTCTTAATTTTATAGAGGATATTGATGGAGTCGGTACCGCTAGGGATGTTGGTAGAAGATTTGAGTGAAAATATTGATGTTCAAAAAGAAGGTTGTAATGATACTGATTATTTTCGTTTATAATTGTAGGATGTTGCACATAAAGTGTTGCCCGATTTGTATGATAAAGACTAACACAAGAGAGTTCACCCGGCGTAATTTATGTGGCCCAGTATTGAACAAGGTGTGATAGATAGTCGGTTTGGAAAGCAATATGCCGAGCTCGTCGAGTTTTAGAGATTACATTTAGTAGAATTTTGATGTAATTGATGAATGTTTTTATTGTTGTTTTTCTGTTTGATGTTTCCTGTGCTTGATATTTGTTGGATTTAAGATGAGGTTTGTTAGATTTTATTACGGATTTTGTTAGATTTTATTGTGAATTATGTGGGCATTTGTTAATTTAATATTGAATTTTGGGTTTTTTGTTTGAATTTAATGTAATTTTGTTAGATTTTTCTTATATGTTTTCTAAATAATCTGTCAGATGTCTGTTGGCTGTGACATACCCTTTTATGAAGTTACAGAAGCATAGCATATATAATTAAATAAAACTACAAAAGAAAATTAATGAAACCAAAACTAGAGAAAGGAAAAATGAGAGGAAAGAAAATTTAAAATTCAACAAGTCTGAATAAAAAATTCAGAAACCAATCCTCTCAACAAACAAACAAGTACTATCAACTTAACTAACAATTGATTTAAAATCATTAGTTCAAATAACTAAGACAATGTGAGAAATATATAACATATAAATTATTGATAAAGAAGATGTATAAACATTGAATTTTCCAAAATGAACCTAAAATATATCATTGATCTGAAAATCTAACTATGAATTACACAAAACATCAAAACATAACACCAATAATAAGAATATCAACTGTTGCATCAAAATATATTAAATATAATTCCTAAATTTGAAGAGCTTAGCATATTGCTTGCCCAAATCTCCTTTTTTTCATTTTCGATTTTTCTCCCCAAAGCGTTCTCAACTCTGCAATAGTACAAGCGACGTCCTTTGCCAAAATATTCCAATAAACGGGCCCAACTGCTAGCCGTCCATCCTTTCCGGGTCAACCCATTTTGACTTACAATGTATATTCTTTCTTCTCCATTGGTAAACCTCTGACTCTAATTTCAACCCTGATTATAACAAAAATATTAGAAATAAATAAATTATTACATCTTTACAACACGGCGATACGGTCGATGAACTGACAGTACCGTGACTGGTACGATCGTTAGAAACTAGAAGTGGTGTTTGATTTAATCAATTTTGATGCCTTTAAATTAGTAATATATAACATAATATTGGTAGAGGCTGGTACAAGACAAAGCCATAAGCTGTAAATGTTACTTCTTAATTGGGTTTTTTTTTTCTTTCCAACGACAATTGAAATAATATAAACTAAAATTATGAAACAATCATTATTCACCTACATTAAAAATATTTAATCCTAATTTAATCATTAATCAATTAAAACAACATAGAAAATTCACTAACTCAACGCAATTAATCTCTAATTCACTAATTCAAACTCATATTTGACAAAAAAAAGTTTCGCAGATTAAATTATTGAAAAATATCCACTAATTTAACAATAATTTGAATTCAAATTACTGTAATTAGTGATTTAAATTAATTAAACTCATATCATAGAAAAAGAGCTGCTTATTTTAGCCTCAAGATTCAACTCAAATTACACCGAAAATTCACTAAATTAAGCCAACTAAACTCTAATTAACTCAAAAAAGTACTGATTCAAAACAAACAGATGCTAATTCAACCCAAAAAAAAAAAAAAAAAAAGCTTCATACCAGCCTCAAGAACAGAGAGAAAAAGAACAACGACGACGAAGAAGAAGAAGAAGAAGAAGAAGATATAACCATGGTCGCAGCATCCCAAATCTAGAACCAAAACGACTCAAGAACAGAGAAGAGTACAGGAGCTTCGGCACGTTTAGGGTTTGGCTGCTCGCGTTTTGCTTCTCGAAATTTCCTGTTATGCTGCTCGGAGCTGCAGTTTCCATTTGAGAAGCCGAGCGGGTCGCAAGATCTGGAGATCCGAGAGCCCGTTTGTGGGTTTCCATACGAAGCGAGTAACGAGTGCAGAGAGGTAACAGAGCGTTTAGCGCGACGAGAGCTTTGGCTGCTCCGACGTGGAGACAGAGAGGAGCCACGTAGGCTGTCGGGCTTTTTGGGCGGTCACCGTAGCCTTATTGATACAATTTTTGGGAGAATAAATATTTTGAACAGGAGCTTAAAATAATAGGAAGGTAAGATATAAATTAAGAGCAAAATCATTTGCAATATTAATCTTAATTACCCACATGTAAAGTACTAAATTCAATAACATTGATATAGTGCACCTTAATCATTCAACTAAATGTGTAAAGATTTAATTTAAGAGACACTTTTCCAATTTTTTTTAATTTAATTTCCTATATAAATCTTGAGCGCAAAGTTGACTCGTCTTGATGTATAGCATATTTTTAGGAGTATATTATTTGTTATTACGTCTGCTTGAACCCCTAGTGAAAAAAATTAAGAAAAAAATATTAATAAAATATAAATTCTGATCATATATTTATATGAATATATATATTAAAAATTATAATCTGATTTGTAGTTCAAATCATTTGCATCTAGATTCATCAATGCATTCAGTATTATTTCCTCCTGTAGCAATTCCTGGCCAAAAAATACCAAAAAGAATGATATCATTGAATACATTTAATTTAAATAAAACTAAATAACCCGCAAACCTAAATCCCATTTTTCGTATTAAAAATGTTACCACTAAATATAAAATGAAACGAAAACAAGTAAAAAATAGAAGTAAAACTCAACAAATATCCAACCCAACCAAAACAATACTTATGATATTTGTTTAGTGTGATACAACTATATATAATATGAACTACTTACAAAAACCACTAATTAGTATAATTGTTAGATAACTAAAAGTTTTAGATAATCATGAATAAGACAAGAAAATTCAGTAAAACTACCATAACACTTGCCAAACTGTAATTAAGTTACTTATTTGCAAACGTATTTAGTTTAGAAGATTGAATACATATTTTTATGATGTGATTGTTGTACGAATTTGAAATAATAAAATATAGCATGAACATGGCTGATTTGTTATTTATTGTGAATTAGGGCCATTCTCCGCATCTCATATTCCTTCAGAAAGAATCCATATCAACTGAATATTATGTTTTCGAATAAACATCACGTAATATTTATATAAAGAAAAGTAAAAAGGGAGCAAAATAAAAATAAAATAAATAAAATAAAATAAGAGCCTACCTTACTATTCGGTATGAATTTTTTAAACTTTTCTGGACCAATTTCATGATGAGTACTGAAAAAAAATTAGATAAGTTAAAGGTGAGTAATACTTAAATGACAAAAACTATATAACCTTAAATTGATAAACTTTGAGTCGCAATTGAAAACAGAATTAATTTTTTTAATACCTCATGAACTTGAAGTATGAGAATAAATAAATACCTTCTGGATTTGGGGTGTTTTTTCATGAAAAGAGAATCACCTCAGTTTTTTTTTTTGGTATTGCTATTATATTATCATTGTCATCCTCCATCCACAGCCCCTTTATCTATTAAGTGAAAAAAATAATGAAAATAATAATAAACATACAATTTATCCAGTAATAAATAGTGAGTTCGTACCTTTGTGTTAATTTTTCGGTTGATGCACGCCTATTATATCTCCCTCTGTCATCTACAAATTAAAAAAACAAATAAATAAATAAACAAGGGCATTTTGGGTATATATACAAGAAACATTCCAAATAAAAGATCATAAGAAAGGTGGAATAAATAATTACCGGTTATTTCACCAGTAAGAGCAAGCGCGAGCGGCTAAGAAGGCTCCTCTTGCAGAAAGGATATTTTTGGGATTTCACCATTCGGGTACTTGAATGGCTACAGTATTACAAAATTACAAAAAAAACCCCTTTATTCTTAAGAAATGCAAATTTTCAATAATGCGATTTTTTTTGCAATTTTGCCATAATGATGGGCGTTTTTGCAACTTTTCATATTAATAGCTTTCCTCTAGATATTTCATTGAAAAGGTAGCAAACATATAAATATATAATCATAATGAATATTACAATACATGGATAATTTCGCGTAAATATTTAATCATATTAGGGAAATATTCATGTGAAATTTCAAAACCCAGACTGACTATTTATTAATTTTACCGATGACTTTTTTACGGAGCGGCCTTTTTGGCAAGTGGGCCCATGTGTGTCAGTGACTCAAAATGGTCTCTCCATTTACAGATAAAAAATTACTTCAATTGGGCGGAAATGTAAGTTAAAGTTTGGGAAAAGAAGAAATTTTTTTTTACCCCAAAAGCCTCAATCTTTTGCTTGCCAGTGCAAAATTAACCATCTAAGAACAAAATTTGAGGAAAATTCCTGCATAATTCATAATATATTGTCATTAAGTGCTTTTAAAATTTTACATGCACGTAATCAGTTGTAAAAAAATCCACAATTAACTCACTACCCACAAGAAAAAGGAGAAATAACCAAATTTCAGGGGCGATTCTACAAAAATTTTTGAGCTATTAAAAAAAAAAAAGGAGCTTAATTTTTTAATTAGCATCACCAGCAAGACGGAATTCACCTCCCAAAAAACAGAATTAACAACATATTCATTTAAAAAATTGATGAAAAAGCAATCTCAGATAATTAAAAATCACTTCAATCACTCCAAATATTACCGAAACACAGTAAAATAACAAAAAAATTATACCTAAAATGCTCAATCTTCAGCTCGCCGGGGAAAAATCACTTCCTCAGAACCAAAATAGATGAAAATTCCTACAGAAATCCAACAACCCATCAAAAATACCCAAGATCACTGAACTTAATCCGAATTAGGGGAGAGAAAAGAGAAGATCGGATCGGGCGTTGGAGATTATGCGAGGGGAGAAGGACGATGAGCTGCTCATTTCTGCTTCTTCTTCTTCGTCTTCCAATGTCAGTGGTTTGGTTTGCTTCCTAAATAGCGGTTTGGAGGGGAGGGAGAGAACGAAATGGTGAGGAGCAGGAGGAAAAATGGGGCGGGGGCGTGTCGTGTGTGTGTGAGTGACAGAGCGAGAGAGATTGTAGAAGAACAGAGTGGAGGCGTGTTTTGTTTGTGAGGGAGGAGAGGATATGAAGGGAGAGAGGCCAAGCGGGCTCTGTTTCACACTAAATCTCGTATCTGATAGGAAACACGGGATATATCATTTATTTCATGGTAAAATTTAGAGGTGGCAAAATCTGACCCGACCCGAAAAACCCGCCCGACCGACCCGAACCCGAACCTGACCTGATCCGAAGATGTTGACAAGTCAACAGCCCGAAACCCGACCTGACCCGAAACCCGAATGACCCGAAACCCGAAGAACCCGAAACCCGAATGGCCCGAAACCCGAATGGCCCGAAACCCGAACGACCCGTAACCCGAATTACCCGAACCCGAACCCGAATGACCCGCCCAATTTTCGAAACCTGAATAACATGTAATGCAAGATGAATAACATGAAACTGAATATTTGTGTACTGATTTTGCCATAATTATTGGACTTTCTGTAATTTTACATTGAAAAAGTTGTATATCTACATGTGTTATGTGTATAATGATGATTTTTTAATTCTCACATCTTATGATATTAAATTATTAATACATTAATGAATTAATATTTTTTAATAGAAAACTTGGTTTGTTATAGTGAACTCATTTTGTATAAATAACACAAAACTAATAACAACATACAAAATTAATATTATATAATATCGTGCAATAAACAGGGTCAACAACAAAATTAAACCAAGTTCGATTTTTTTTATTTTTTTTCGATTTTTCATTTTTTTCGATTTTTTTCATTGCCCCTCTTAAATAAAAAATATAGTCAAAAATATCATATATAATAGATATATCCAAATGTATATGATTATATTTTATTTGAATCTTTCCACATTTTTATAACTTAAAATTTTTTTTTTTCATTTTATTCCATTTTTTAATTTAAAGATAATACTTTAAAAAAATCATATTCTCCGATTCGACTCGGCCAATTCCAATCAGAGTCGGATGATTCTCACTACACAGACAGTGAACGAGTTAGATCCTGATTCCAATTTTAGGAACTATGAAAATTAAGTCGAATTTTCGATATTTCGTCTATCTATATACAAACTTGAATTGCTCAAAACACAGACCAAACTTTTTCGAAACACAGACCCGAATTACCCGAAATACAAACCCGAATGACCCATAACCCGATCGACCTGTAACCCGAACCCGCCTGACCCATAACCCGAACGACCCGAGATCCGAACGACCCGAGACCCGATCGACCCGAGACCCGAACAACCCGGTACCCGAGCGACCCGATACCCGAGCGACCCGAGACCCAAACGACCCGTGACCCGAATGACCCGTGACCCGAACGACCCGTGACCCGAACGACCCGGAACCCGAAATGACCTGACCCGAACCCGGCCCAACCCGCCCATTTGCCACCTCTAGTAAAATTCATATCAACATTTCGCGGAAAATTAACCGCTGAGTTAAAAACACATCTTTCAATCGGACAGTCCAAACTTACTCGCGACGACGTGGCCCATCTGCGAATTTCAGAAGGAACTGAGTCTATGTGGGAGGATTAATTTTAAATTTGTAAACCCAACTTTGACAATTCTTATTTCAACAATGCTATTGAACTTAACAATTCTGTGTGTGAAATATTATATTTGGTAACCGATTAATTTCTTATCGTAAATTCACAAATGAATATGTATTATTTAAATGGTGACGCGAACTTCACGTTATGAGTGAAATATTCACGAATAGACCAACTATGGTCCATACTAGATAAAACAACGTTTCTAATAGAGGATATTTAGCTTGGCAATCTGGCATGAGGGGTTAATTTTTCAAAATTTTATTGACGATATTTCACTTTTTCACTAATTATATTTATTTTTAGTCTTCTATGCACTGTTTATATTTTGGAAGTTTGATTGAAGTTATGTACTTTTAACGTATGGCTTGATGCTTGTATAAATTATATCTTGTTATTGAACACAAATTTAGAAAAAAAATATCTGTTTTTTTTATCAGATTAGATTTTAAAACCTTACTTGGTTTCGCATGTGGTGTAAACACTATCAATTTAGAAAAATAATCCCTCCATGTTTTTTTAACAAATAATTGCAATGTGCGTATATTATTTTATAACACCGGAAGTGAGGTTCTATACACATAGAAAAGAAATTGGTACAAAAGCTCTTCTATTATTTGCAATAGTAAAATTAGATCTTTTATTTCTCATGAACTCAAATAAGGTCACTGGTGTTAATTCTCCTACGACATGTTGGATTAGTACAAAACTCAAAAAAAGGTCCATATATTTGTCCATGTAAGCATATTGTAGGGTCCTTTATACAAATTGCTCATAAAAAAGATGATGAATAGAAAATGAAAGTGATATGAAATACATAACAAGTGATATGAAATTTCAATAAGCCCCTACATTATTGCCAAAAATTTGCAAAACTACCCCTACATTATTATTTAGGTTTTTTTTTGTGTTTACATGTTTACATCTTTTTTCTTTATATAGGAGGTTTTAATATTTAACCACAATCTAATGTAATTAGGAAGTTCTTTGTTTTTTGTAACATTAAATCTTATGCTACTTTCTTAATGACAAGGCATCCGGGATCAATACTCCCCAACCATTAGGATTCAGCTTATGATGAATTTAGAACTGAACATGTGTAAACTCAGCTTATTCTTTTTCTCTTGAGTACCACTTCGACATAGTACAACTTTGGTCTTTCTTGCCAATACGATATGCTTCTCGTATTCTTCTCCGTGTTTCTGTGATTTCTCGAGAATAGTATCCTTCATCAGCTTGGTTTCTGGTTTTATTACCAAATCTTCTACTGAAGGCAAACTCTCTAATTCGGTGTCGGCCCGTCATGCTTTATACTTATGTTGTGCTTTCTGCAATTGCTTTTCAATCTCCCCATGTAGTCATATGCTCTCGAGATGCTTTTCGGCCTTTAATTTGTTGTTTTCATTGGTTGTCTGTTGATTTGATTTGAGAGTAAATTCAAAATCAAAAGGACTTTGTGGCAAGTACCCCAAAACATACTTCAACTGATGGATTTATTAGTGGAGCTATGGATGTCTTGATTGAAAGCAAATTGTAGATACGGCAAACTCTCATCCAAGGGTCGGATGTCAAGCATTATAACCTCGCAATAGGTGTATGACGGTCCGATTAATAACATTGGTTTGTCCGCTTATTTTGGGATGAACTGTGTGTTGGGAAATCCACAGCCATGTACGTTACATGCGCAACGGAACCTATAGATTTAACCCGTCCTAGGATCTACGTTAAGGGAATAAAAGTGCGAGATTAACTATTAAAATTTATACCTCGGATCTTCCTGATCCGCGAGACGAAGAACGGATGTAGGTCTGAACTTTTCTGACTTGCAACCTTCTCCTTCCTGAAGCTCGATTCGCGACCTCTTTTCTTCTCCTAGGGATGAAGATCGATCGCTCGCAAGTTCTCAAGATAGAGAACCTCTACTCGTATCCACGCGAACTTCAGACGTACGGAATAACCGGACTTGGCTTGACAAGTCCGGAAATACTTTCCGAAAATCCCTCAAAAATTTCTCTCTCTTTTCTATGTAATAGACGGCCTCTAAGCCTTCTGAATTGTGTGTCGAATAGAAGGGGCCTACCACTTTATTTATACTAGAGAGAGGAGTGAAAGAATGACAACTTTCTTTAAGGAAACAAATCCTGCATGTCACGTAAGCAGTAATTCCTGCTTCGAACGGACCATCGTTTCCATATAAACGATGCTTGTCCGCCAAGCAAATCAGTACATACCATATGTGTTCCGTTCGAACGTGTGAACAGTAATTCCTGTGCGTGAACAGTAATTCCTGCGCGTGAACAATATTTTCAAAGTGTGGTCATAGTGTGGTCAGTCCAGCACGTGTTCTCTAACCCGAACCTATATTCCAGACTTGACATCCCTATGTCCATGATCAGCAGAACATGATCATCCGGTCTGCGAATATATTAGTGTAGATATGTAGCTTCTTACTTGAAGTATGTTTATCTCTATAAACATCACACATATCACTAGGGACGGTTTAGAATGCCATTCGTTGGTTCACAATTCTACTATCAGAATCACTTATTCTGATGGCGTGAACCCGAAGTAACATTTATGGTTGATATAAGAAATTTATATTCACAACCCATACACACATATATATAAGAAACAACCTTTATTGAATAAATAATAATGTCTTAATACATAATTCATTTCCGAGCACAAATATATTTGGTCTATGACACTAATCCTACACTGTGATACTTCTTTGATTACGATATGACACAATGAAACTTGATAGTGCAAAGTCTATCTACACATGTCGAAAGAAGAGTTTCGCCGTCTCCTCCACTATTTTTTTTTGCATGGAATAAAACATATCATCTTAGAAAACCAATCACCCACCACACAAATAAGTGTTCATGGGCTCATTTTGTTTTTGGAAGGCCTCCTAAGAAGTTCGATTGGCGTATTTTATATAGATAATTATAGGCGATCTTGTATCTTAATGTCAGACACTTTTTATGTTATTTTAGTATTTTATCCTAGTTTTCATACAATAATCAAGTTAGTGCTGAGTTTCTGTGCATTTTTGGAGTGAAAAGAGCCAAATGAATCAAATAAGGCGCGGGTAAGAGCAAACCACGAGTGAGCAGAAGAAGCAGTCACAGCCCCACCCGCGGGCGCAATCTCAGCCGCTCTTGACGCCTATATAAAGAAAGAGCCGGACACATATGTCCAGATTTAAATAATATTTGATGGATTCAAGAATGGAAACTCCAAGCCGACTCATTATAGCCATCCTGCAGGAGGGAGCAAATGGAGGAAGAGAAATATATGAAGTATGATCTAGATTTTAAATTTGTAAACTCAACTTGACAATTCTTGTTTCAACAATGCTATTGAACTTGACAATTCTATGTGTGAAATATTATATTTGGTAAAAATACGGGTTGATGTCAACTTGACAATTCTTGTTTGAACAATGCTATTGAACTTGACAATTCTATGTGTGAAATATTATATTTGGTAAAAATACAGGTTGATGTCTTGTCGTAAATTCGCGATTGAATGCATATTATTTAAATGGAGACGCTAACTTCACGTTATAAGTGAATTATTTGTTGGGTTTCTACCGTTCATAACGCAGCGGAAAAATAAAAATAAAACAAAATGGAATTCGAAACCCAAAATAAGGATCCGTGAATTACAATTAAATCAAAGAAAAATTCATAACTTTGTACCTTCGGATTATGCTTAATCCGTGATGATCGAAAGCGAATTAGGTTGACGCTTTTCTTTGTCCGATTCCAAACCGGTTTTCAAACCGATCCTTTGTATGTTTCGCCTAACCGGTCTCACAAACCGATCTCCAAGCGATCTCCAAACGAACCGATTCTCCAAGCAAACCGATTCTCCAAACAAACCGATTCTCCAAATAAACCACGGTTTCAACCCGAATCACGAAGACGCCGCACTTCGCTTCGTCCTCTACCGGTATCCACATGAACAACCCCTTTGAATGGATAAAGAACGATATATGCTAGTATTCATTCTTCATTTTTTCTCACAGAAATAACAAGAGAATAATTTTCGGATTTTTCTCTCCTTTTGTCTCACAAAAGTTGGACGAAAATAATATGCCTTCATTTATCATTTTGGGGTGTCTCTTGTGCTTATATAGTCCATAAGTTTCATATCCTATGTGCATGGTAACTATGTAACCATATATGCAACACATCTTATCATATAAGATGTAGGATTGGATGTGTCACTTGACTATGTAGCTCTTCATATAACTTATCACATAAGTTATGATTTTTCTGTGTACGTCTCAATAGTTGTTCTTTGTGTGTGATCCTGTAGGTTTACTTAATGTTGGCAATAATCACAACAGATTATAAATCATGAGCGGCCTCTAGCAAGACATCATGATTACTCAAATTAAGCATGTATGGATGATTCGATCAAACATAATTTATGTTCATGCAATGTATCCCTTTGTTACACGATATCTATATCGTCCATAAGACATGGTATGTGTCAACCTTACGTTGGTCGATAAATATTTCTTGACACCGAATTTGATTAAACATGAAATGACATTAATAACTTTTTATTAATTCACTCGAGCACGGCCGTGCGTTTCTTCAATCAAATCATCAAGAGGCCTAAAGATATCTCTCTCAATTTATGAGAGGAACAAGTCCTATCTTAATTAAACTCTTTCCTTCACATAATTATAATCTTTATGACCGCCCGGTTAAAGACGATGTTAGATTATATTAAAGTATAAAATTTCTCATGTAGGAAACTGAGATAACTTATGACACGAACCATGTAGTATTCTCACGGTGGGTCAATCCAGTATATGGTCTCTAACATATACTTACATTAATGACTTAATAACTCTTATTCATGATCAGTAAAATGTGACCATCAGTCAACTAACATACTGATGTCCATTTATAGCTTATCATAAAGTATATTAAAGTATAAAATTTCTCACAAACATCCTATGAATGATCAGGGACGGTTTAGAATATTATTCATAATACTTTATAGTTTTACTATCAAAGTCACATATTTTGATGATATAAAGCTGAATATCATGTTCAAGGTTTATTTTAGTAATTAGAATAAAATAACCAATACGCATTTATTATATAAAATATTTCTAAATAAACACAATGTTTGTTTAACACAATCCATACATCTAGGTCTCAAATATATTGGCCTAGGGCATACTACTAACAATCTCCCACTTGCACTAGGCCGAATCTAACAAGTGTCTAATACCCATCGACCTAGCATGACCTTCATGCTTTGCTTGAGAAAGTGGTTTAGTCAACGGATCGGCAAAATTATCATTATCATCACCATCAATTCTGCATATTTTAATATCTCCTCTCGCAATGATCTCCCTGATCAAATGGAAACGTCGAAGTATGTGTTTGGTTCTCTGATGCGATCTTGGTTCCTTTGCCTGCGCGATTGCCCCATTGTTGTCACAATAAAGATCCACATGATTTGCGATACTAGGAACCACACCGAGTTCTTCAATGAACTTCTTCATCCAAACTGCTTCCTTAGCTGCTTTTGAAGCTGCTATGTACTCCGCTTCTGTCGTAGAATCCGCTACAGTGTCATGTTTGGAACTTTTCCATCTTATTGCACCTCCATTCAAACAAAACACATAACCAGATTGCGATCTAAAAACATCATTGTCGGTTTGAAAGCTTGAGTCCGTGTAACCTGTTACAACTAGCTCACTTTCAAACCCTCCATAAACCAAGAATGAATCCTTAGTTCTTCTCAAGTACTTCAGAATATTCTTGATAGCTGTCCAGTGACTTTCACCGGGATCAAGATTGATATCTACTAGTTGCAATTAATGCATATGATACATCTGGTCTAGTACAAAGCATGACATACATGATAGATCCAATAGCCGAAGCATACAGAATTTTATTCATGCGATTTCGTTCTTCCTGATTAGCAGGACGTTGAGTCTTACTCAATTTTATGCCATGTGACATTGGTATGAAACCTCTTTTCGAATCATCCATTCAAAATCGTGTCAGCACCTTGTCAATATAGGTACTTTGACTTAGACCTATGAGCCTTTTAGATCTATCTCTATAGATCTTAATGCTGAGTATATAAGCGGCATCTCCTAGGTCCTTCATTGCAAAAGACTTTCCTAAAAATGTCTTAACATTTGTTAAAGTCGGAATGTCATTTCCAATGAGTAATATATCATCTATATAAAGTACTAGAAAAACTATTGCGCTCCCACTAACCCTCTTGTAAATACAAGGTTCATCTTCATTTTTGATAAAACCAAAACCTTTGATTACTTCATCAAAACGAAGATTCCAACTCCAAAATGCTTGCTTTAATCCATAAATGGATCGCTGCAATTTGCAAACCTTACCAGAATTCTTAGGATCAACGAAACCCTCGGGTTGTGTCATATACACATCCTCGAGTAAATTTCCATTAAGAAAAGCTGTTTTGACATCCATTTGCCATATCTCATAGTCATAATATGCAGCTATGGCAAGTAGAATTCTAATCGATTTAAGCATGACAACTGGTGAGAAAGTTTCGTCATAGTCTATACCATGAGTTTGTCGGAAACCTTTCGCAACAAGTCTCGCTTTATAGGTATGCACATTTCTGTCCATGTCAGTTTTCCTTTTGAAAGTCCATTTACACCCAATGGTCTTTGAACCTTCAGGTGAATCAATTAAGTTCCAAACTTGATTATCGTACATGGACTGCATCTCAGTTTTCATGGCTTCTAACCATTTATGAGAATCAGGATCCTTCATAGCTTCTTGGTAAGATGTGGGTTCATCATCTATGAGCGCCATATTTTTATCATCAGACACGAGAAATTCCTATCTCTCGGGCTCATGACGAACTCTACCAGATCTACGAGGAGCATCTTGTTAGTAGTATGCCCTAGACCAATATATTTGAAACCTAGATGTATGGATTGTGTTAAACAAACATTGTGTTTATTTAGAGATATTTTATATAATAAATGCGTATTGGTTATTTTATTCTTATTACTAAAATGAACCTTGAATATGATATTTCGACTTTATATCATCAAAGTATGTGACTTTGATAGTAAAACTATAAAGTATTATGAATGATATTCTAAACCGTTCCTGATCATTCATAGGATGTTTGTGAGACAAACATACTTTATGATAAGTTATAAATGGACATCAGTATGTTAGTTGACTGATGGTCATATTTTACTGATCATGAATAAGAGTTATTAAGTCATTAACGTAAGTATATGTTAGATACCATATACTGGATTGACCCACATTGAGAATACTACATGGTTCGTGTCATTAGTTATTCTCAGTAAAGAATGTATCTGTAATCCTTAGAATTGAGATTGTCTCAGTTTCCTACATGATAAATTTTATACTTTAATATAGTCTAACATCGTCTTTAACCGGGCGATCATAAAGATTATAATTAGGTATATAATGAATTGTGCGGAGGAAAGAGTTTAATTAAGATAGGATTTGTTCCTCTCATAAATTGAGAGAGATATCTTTAGGCCTCTTGATGATTTGATTGAAGAAACGCACGGCCGTACTCAAGTGAATTAATAAGGAGTTATTAATGTCATTTCATGTTTAATCAAATTCGGTGTCAAGAAATATTTATCGACCAACATAATGTTGACACATACCATGCCTTATGGACGATATAGATTGATGGTGTTATGCCCTAGGCCAAAGTGTTTGTGACCTAGATGATGGATTGTAATAACAAACATAATATTTATTCTAAGATATTTCATATAATATGTGCGTATAGGTTATTTTAATATAATTAAAATAGACCATGAATATGCTATTCAGCTTTATGTCATCAAAGTTCATGACGTTTGATAGTAAAACTATAAAGTGTTATGAATGCTAATTCTAAATCGTCGCTGGTCATTTATAGGATATTTGTGGAGACAAATATACTTGCAGATACATATAAATATATATTTATATACAAGCTATAAATGTACACCAGTATATTAGTTGACTGATGATTATGTTTTACTGATCATGGATAAATAGTTATCAAGTCATTAACATAGGTATATGTTAGAGACCATATACTGGACTGACCCGCCATAAGAATGCTACATGTTTTACGTCATTAGCGATTCTTGTAACATAAAGTATTTATAGTCCTTTGACCTGAGATTATCTCGGTTCCCAACATGAGTAATTTTATACTTTAATATAATCTAACACTGCCTTTTACCGGGTGGTCATAACGGTTATGATTAGGTATACAATGAATCATGTAGAGGGATGAGTGCAATCAAGACGGGATTTGTTCCTCTCATAAATGAGAGAGATATCTTTAGGCCTCTTGATGAATTGAACTGAAGAAATGTATGGCCATACTCAAATGAATTAATAAGAGTTATTAATGTCATTTGTTCTTGTTCAGTTTAATTTGGGATCAAGAAATATTATTCGATTAATATAAGGATGACGTATTACATGCCTTATGATCGATATAGATATCGCACGACAAAGGGACTAAATACGTGGTTGTTGATTAGGTAAATCGGATCACCGATATTCACTTAAATTGGGTAGTCATGATGGCTTGCTAGAGTCCGCTCATGATTTATAGACTGTCAAGTCTATTGCCAATATTAAGTGAACCTACAGGGTCACACACAAATAACAAACTGAAACGGGCGCAGAAAATCCTAGCGACTTATATGATGAGTTGCATAACAATGTCAGAACATATATTGTCATCTTATGTGATAAGATGTGGTATATATGTATATAAAGACTATGAGCACAAAAGATCATGTAATCTAGAAGAGTCTAGATGATGGCATATGGATAATGATGAGTGATGTCATACACATCTTTTAGTGTGAGTAGACATGACTCTTTACCTCTATATAAGGACATAAAGGGCTCCAAATTCATAAGACAACACATCATTCTCTCTCTCATTATTTCTCATTCTCTTTTGTGAGACAAAAGAGAGAAAATATACTTTCTAATTTGTATGACAAAATTATGAAAGGGTGCTTTCCTTTTGTATGACAAAATGAAAGAGTGCGATTATATGAGAGGAATTATATACATCTTTTGTGAGATAAAATAAGAAGATTTTTCTTATGCAAGAGGAGAACAAGCTACTAGCATATATATTGTTCTTCTTCCCGTTTTAAGAAGTTTGTACGTGTGGACACCGGTAGAGGCGTTCGTACTTTCGGCGCTTGTGATCTATTCGGACTAAGAAGATGAGAACGGTTTGTTGAGAGTTTTGGTGGAGACCGATTGTTAGTGCGGTAGATGACTTCCGCACGATCCGACCTAGACGGCCTAGACGGACGTAAAATCGGTTAGGATGGTAACCGGTTTAGAGGCGCATGGACAACACGCATGGTTTGAGCTTCACGGATTAAGCGTAATCCGAAAGGTATCTTTAAGATTTATTTCTTTGATTTAACCGATACGCACGGATCCTCGGATTGGTTTTGGACGAAATTTTTGTTTTTCCGCTGCGTTATGCACGTCCGAGACCCAACATAGATATCGTGTAACAAAGGGATACAATGCATGACATAAATTAGGTTTGATCGAATCATCTATACTTGCTTAATTTGGGTAATCATGATGTCTTGCTAGAGGCCGCTCATGATTTATAATCCATTGTGATTATTGCCAACATTAAGTAAACCCACAGGGTCACACACAAAGAACAACTAATGAGACGTACACAGAAAAATCATAACTTATGTGATAAGTTGTATGGAGAGCTACATAGACAAGTGACACATCCAATCCTACATCTTATATGATAAGGTGTGTTGTATATATGGTTACATAGTTACCATGCACATAGGATATGAAACTTATGGACTATATAGGCACAAGAGACATCCCAAAATCAGAATAAGGGCATAATATTTTTCGTCCATCTTTTGTGAGACAAAGAGGAGAAATGAAGAACGAATACTAGCATATATCATTCTTTATCCGTTCAAAGAGGTTGTTCGTGTGGATACCGGTAGAGGACGAAGCGAAGTGCGGCGTCTTTGTGATTTGGGTTGAAACCGTAGTTTTTGTTTGGAGAATCGGTTTATTTGGAGAATCGGTTTGCTTGGAGAATCGGTTCGTTTGGAGATTGCTTGGAGATCGGTTTGTGAGACCGATTAGGCGAAACATTCAAAAGATCGGTTTGAAAATCGGTTTGGATCCGGCAAAGAAAAGCGTCATCCAAATTCGTTTTTGATCATCACGGATTAAGCGTAAACCGAAGGTACAAAGTTATGAACTTTTCTTTGATTTAATTGTAATTCACGGATCCTTCTTTTGGGTTTCGAATTCGATTTTGTTTCATTTTTGTTTTTCCGCTGCGTTGTAAATGGTAGAAACACAACACATCTTGTGTTTCAAGTCCGGACTTGTCAACTCTTGAAGAGACTAGTGGATCTTCCAATGGCTGTTCATTGCTAATAAGTGAATCTTGAATTTCTTCAAGGTGTACTTTATTCCCACTAGTTCCTTTAGAAATAAATTCTCTTTCCAAAAAGATACCATTTCGAGCAACAAATACTTGCTCTCGGATGGGTTGTAAAAGTAATATCCTTTAGTTTCTTTAGGATATCCCACAAATAAGCATTTATCAGATTTAGGTGTTAACTTGTCAGAAATTTGACGCTTCACATAAGCTTCACAACCCCAAATTTTTAGGAAAGATAACGTGGGATTCCGCCCAGTCCATATCTCATATGGAGTCTTTTGAACAACTTTTGATGGAATTCTATTTAGTATGAACGCGGCAGTCTCAATGGCATAACCCCAAAAGAATATCGGAAGATCTGTTTGACTCATCATAGACCGAGGCATATCTAATAAAGTTCGATTTCTCCTTTCTGAGACACCATTCCATTGAGGTGTTCCAGGAGGAGTAAGTTGTGAAACCATTCCACAATCTTTAAGATGATCGTCAAACTCTAGGCTTAAATATTCGCCACCTCGATCTGATCGAAGTGCTTTTATTTTCTTACCTAGCTGGTTTTCTACTTCACTCTTGAAAATTTTGAACAATTCAAAAGATTCGGATTTATGTTTCATTAAGTAAACATATCCATATCTACTTAAGTCATCAGTAAAAGTAATGAAGTATCGAAAACCATCTCTAGATGGTGTGCTCATTGGACTGCATACATCTGTATGTATGAGATCCAATAACTCACTTGCCCTCTCACCTCTCTTTGTGAAAGGAGCCTTTGTCATCTTACCTAATAAACAAGATTCGCACGTCTCAAATGATTCTAAATCAAATGAGTCTAAAAGTCCATATTGGTGGAGTTTAGAAATACGTTTCTTATTTATGTGTCATAAACGACAATGCTAGAAATATGTCGGATTCAAATCATTAGATTTAAATCTCTTTGTATTAATGCTATAGATAGACTTGTAATGTTCATGATCAAGATTTAAAACATAAAGACCATTTTCTAATTGACCATTAGCATAGAAAATATTTTCTTTACTTATGGTAAAGTTATCATTCTCAATAACAAACTTAAAACCATTCAAAACCAATCTCGACACAGATACAATATTCCTGTTCACAGCAGGTACATAGTAGCAATTATTTAAATTTATTACAAGTCCAGAAGGTAAAGATAATAAATAAATGACCACGGCTAATGCAGCAACTCTTGCTCCATTTCCCACCCGCATGTAAACTTCACCTTTCCTAATCTTCTACTCCTTTGCAGCCCCTGCACATTATTACAAATGTGAGTACCACATCCGGTATCTAATACCCAAGATGAGGAAGTAGATAAATTAATTTCAATAACATTAATACGTGAAGTAGTAGTCTCACTCTTCTTCTTCTTCTTCTTTAGATCCTTCAAGTAGGCCTGACAATTTCTTTTCCAATGGCCTGATTTGTTGTAGAAGAAACAAACATTCTCCTTGGGTTTCTTGCTCTTAGGTTCGGACAACACCTTGCCCTTACCTTTTCCCTTGACTTTGCCCTTGATTTTTCTCTTCTGACCCTTGCCTTTCTAAACCAAGAGAACATCGTTGACAACATTTGTCTTCATAGTCCCCTCGAAGTTCTTCAGCATGCCGTGCAACTCCGTGAGACTCTTGTCCATGTTATGCATATTATAGTTCATTATAAATGGCTTGAAATTCGGAGGAAGAGAACTAAGAATCAAATCGGTAGCCATCTCATTGTCAACCTTTGCCCCTAGTTTCTCAAGTTGATTAAGGTATCCCTTCATTCTTAGAATATGAGCAATCACCGAGGAGTTGGGAACCATCTTACAACTTGCTAATGCACAATGTGCATTATACCTCTCATTTCTAGCTTGCTCTTGGAACATTTACTTGAGCTGTGCCAACATTGGAAATGCCTCTAAATTTTCAAACTGCTTTTGAAGATCGGCATCCATGGTGGCTAACATGAGACATGTCACATCATTAGAGTTACTTTTATGCTTGGCATAAGTGTCTATTACTTCTTGATCAGCATCATTAGCAGGCTGGTTAGGAATGAGCCTTTCAAGGACATAGTTCTTCCTTTCTTGTTTGAGAACAATTCTCAAATTTCGATGCCAGTCAAGGAAGTTTTTCCCATTGAGCTTGTCCTTCTCAAGGACGGATCGCAATGTTAAAGTTGATGTGTTGTTTGTTGCCATTTTCTATACAGAATTAAATGCAGGTTTATATTAATATGTGATTTGAGATATTTTAATATAATTTTAACTCCCACTATTTTATTCAAATCAATAACCCTCAAATGTATTGATTCGGAAATTTTAATTTAAATTTCATAGTGGGCTGAGATCCATATTTTATCAAGTTCCAAGTGAGCTTTGGCTCATCGCCTAGAACCTAATTATTTAGGTAGGAACATTTTCAATTGTATCTCATATAACTCTTGATTAATCTGTAGGATGAGCATCATATGCTCGGCGTATGCATCCTATCATATGCCTCGAACCCAAGTCTCACTTAATAGTTCAGTTGAATCTAACCATGTCTAAATATCAAGAATCACCATTTCTCGCTTCTTATCACCCTAAGATTATGCTAATTCACTATGCTTTGGCATACCCAAATTTTGCATGATTGAAGGGATGATAAGTATAGATACATGGGAGGCACTTTTATGATTAAATATTATATGAGGGATTATTATGTGTATCCTTTTTGTTTTAGTTGTTTTATTTTATCATGTATTTCATCACTGAACATCACATGCACAGATAAAATAAATATGATATGATATAACATGGCCTTGATAGATCTAAATGAGCCAATCATTAAGATCATTTCCTAAGATACATTCAACCACAAGACATTGATGAACTCCTTCATCTCCATGATGTGTATGAGGTGGATGGTGAACTCCTTCATCTCCATGATGTGTATGAGGTGGACGGTGAACTCCTTCATCTCCATGATGCGTATGAGGTGGACGGTGAACTCTTTCATCTCCATGATGCGTTTGATCGTGGTAGTTATATTATATATAAAATGAACGGAACCATGCCCGTCACAATTAACCATCAAAATAAAATACATCACATCAACCAAGAACGGAACTATGCCTGTTTTATATATATATATATATATATATATATATATATATATATATATATATATATATATATATATTACATATATCACATCATCACACACAAATCACAACCATTCATCACATATCTAATAGGCCATGTTATATGCATTATGTTGTACTTTAAACCATTTTACGAAATATGTGTAAGGCGTTACGAATATGAAATTCGGGATCTACAATTAATCTATGCGTGAGTGCGGGGTTCGGGGTGCGGCCCCGAAAAACGTGGGTCCCCTGAAGAAATTTTATTTTATATAGTGCCGAAACTCAAAATTTCTTTAAAAAACTTGATGTGTTGAATACATCTTTTCGAAATTTATTTAGTGTATCATATACATAGTTTCGCACATTTTCATAAAATTTAGACACCCATCCGAAGAATATGATACATCACATGCATCCCTTCGTGACATACCCAAGACACCCTTTCAATCAAGTTGAAACCTTTCATGATCAAGATACATCACATGCACCCTTTCATGAAGTCGCATCCTTTCAATCAAGTCGCAACCTTTCATGATCAAGATACATCATATGCACCCTTTCATGAAATCGTATCCTTTCATGAAATCGCAACCGTTCATGATCAAGATACATCATATGCACTCTTTCATGATCAAGATACATCACATACACCCTTTCCTGAAATCGCATCCTTTCATGAAATCGCAACCGTTCTTGATCAAGATACATCACATGCACCCTTTCATGAAGTCGCATCCTTTCATGAAATCGCAACCGTTCATGATCAAAATTCAACAATTGAAAAATAACGCCTCAAAATCAAAAAAATATTTCGAAAATGGTTTATCCGTCTTAATTTAATTGGAATTCACTTGGCTCTGATACTACTGTTTGGTTTCTACCATTCATAATGCAGCGGAAAAACAAAAACAAAAAAAAATCGAATTCGAAACCCAAAAGAAGGATCCGTGAATTACAATTAAATCAAAGAAAAGTTCATAACTTTGTACCTTCGGATTATGCTTAATCCGTGATGATCGAAAGCGAATTAGGTTGACGCTTTTCTTTGCCCGATTCCAAACTGGTTTCCAAACCGATCCTTTATATGTTTCGCCTAACCGGTCTCACAAACCGATCTCCAAGCGATCTCCAAACGAATCGATTCTCCAAACAAACCGATTCTCCAAACAAACCACAGTTTCAACCCAAATCATAAAGACGCCGCACTTCGCTTCGTCCTCTGTCGGTATCCACACGAACAATCCCTTTGAATGGATAAAGAATGATATATGCTAGTATTCGTTCTTCATTTTTTCTCACAGAAATAATAAGAAGAGAATAATTTTCGGATTTTTCTCTCCTTTTGTCTCACAAAAGTTGGACGAAAATAATATGCCTTCATTTATCATTTTGGGGTGTCTCTTGTGTCTATATAGTCCATAAGTTTCATATCCTATGTGCATGGTAACTATGTAACCATATATGCAACACACCTTATCATATAAGATGTAGGATTGGATGTGTCACTTGACTATGTAGCTCTTCATACAACTTATCACATAAGTTATGATTTTTTTGTGTACGTCTCAATAGTTGTTCTTTGTGTCTGACCCTGTAAGTTTACTTAATGTTGGCAATAATCACAACAGATTATAAATCATGAGCGGCCTCTAGCAAGACATCATGATTACTCAAATTAAGCAAGTATGGATGATTCGATCAAACATAATTTATGTTCATGCATTGTATCCCTTTGTTACACGATATCTATATCGTCCATAAGGCATGGTATGTGTCAACCTTACGTTGGTCGATAAATATTTCTTGACACCGAATTTGATTAAACATGAAATGACTTTAATAACTCCTTATTAATTCACTCGAGCACGGCCGTGCGTTTCTTCAATCAAATCATCAAGAGGCCTAAAGATATCTCTCTCAATTTTTGAGAGGAACAAATCCTATCTTAATTAAACTCTTTCCTCCGCATAATTCATTATGTACCTAATTATAATCTTTATGACCGTCCGGTTAAAGACGATATTAGATTATATTAAAGTATAAAATTTCTCTTGTAGGAAACTGAGATAATCTCAAGTCTAAGGATTACAGATACATTCTTTACTGAGAATAACTAATGACACGAACCATGTAGTATTCTCATGGTGGGTCAATCCAGTATATGGTCTCTAACATATACTTACGTTAATGACTTAATAACTTTTATTCATGATCAGTAAAACATGACCATCAGTCAACTAACATACTGATGATCATTTATAGCTTATCATAATGTATGTTTATCTCACAAACATCCTATGAATGATCTGGGACGGTTTAGATTATTATTCATAATACTTTATAGTTTTACTATCAAAGTCACATTCTTTGATGATATAAAACTGAATATAATATTCAAGATTTATTTTAGTAATAAAAATAAAATAACACATTTATTATATAAAATATCTCTAAATAAACACAATGCTTGTTTAACACAATCCATACATCTAGGTCTCAAATATATTAGCCTAGGGCATACTACTAACATTATTCACAAATGAACCAACTATGGTCCATAGTAGATAAAACAAACTTTCTAATAGAGGATATTTAGCTTGGCAATCTGACATGAGGGGTTAATTTTTCAAAATTTTATTGACGATATTTCACTTTTTTATAATTATATTTGTTTTTAGTCTTCTATGTACTGTATATATTTTGGAAGTTTGATTGAAGTTATGTACTTTTAACAGATAAGAACTATGGCTTGATGCTTGTATAATTTTATCTTGTTATTGAACACAAATTTAGAAAAAAAATATCCGTTTTGTTATCAGATTAAATTTTAAAACCTTACTTGGTTTCGCATGTGGTGTAAACACTATCAATTTAGAAAAATAATCTGTCCATGTTTATTAACAAATAATTGAAATGTGAGTATATTATTTTGTAACACCCGAAGTTAGGTTCTATATGCATAGAAAGGAAATTGGTACAAAAGTTCCTCTATTATTTGTAATTGTAAAATTAGATCTTTTATTCCCCATGAACTCAAAGAAGGTCACTGGTGTTGATTCTCCTACGACATGTTGGATTAGTACAAAACTCAAAAAAAGGTCCATATATTTGTCCATGTAAGCATATTGCAGGGTCTTTTTTACAAATTGCTCATGAAAAAAGATGATGAATAGAAAATGAAAGTGATATGAAATGCCTAACAAGTTCCATTGGATGACAGATGACTACACGAAAATATTTTGAATTTTTATTTGAATTTAAAATCACCGTTAACTGCCTAGATGATCATACTAAAAACCATGGTTTTGTTAGCCCATACAATTTGTATGGTATGACTATTATATTACGACTTAGTTCTAGATCTCCTCATTGAAAATTCCTTTGTTTTATTACATTTTTCTTTCGTCTCTCTTCTTCTTCCTTTGAACATTTTCCATTGTGTTCTCCATGACATAATAAAAAATAAAATATTCGAGGAAATCAAGTGGAGATGTAAAATGGGTATTTGCTCGGTCCCTGGCTGTGCCCCTTGCTCGGGCTGTGGAGGTGCCTTTCATTGCCGGCAGCTCTTCCGATGCTGGCAACTCATCTTTTATCCGGAGCTCCATTTTCTCGTGTCGACACGCCTACACTAGCACGTTTGCTGGTGAAATCATGGCTTTTCGGTAAGTTGTTTATTTTTAAATCTGTAAATACAAATTATATTTCAATACCGGTTAAGTTTATATTTTGATTCAATTTGCAGACGTGACTATGGTCTCTCTATGAAGGGAGAAGGCTCCTGCGCCGGTCCCGCCCGCTGACCATGTCCCGTCCTCTCACCCAGTCCCGCCTACTGACCCAGCCCCTCAACCCTAGCCCCGGCTCTTCGCCTGCCTCTGCCCAGCTGTTCTATCGTCTCCAGTACTATTTGTGTTCCTCCTATTTAGGTTCTGGTTGTGCTTCTAGATCAGCCTCCCACTCTTCCAATAGCTCAGACTCGGGTTCTCCCATCAGTTCAGACTGTTTTTGCTCAAACATCTTTGTTTTTGCTCGAGCTACGACTGAACATTCAATGAACTCGGCTTTTATCCTGAAAAAAATATTAAAATGGAATTATTTTTATTGTATGTATAATATATAACACATAAATTAAACATAAATAAATAATTGTTTACCTTGCCAAGGGCAAGAGTAATTACTTCAATGCGAGCCTTGTAATTCATGTTGACTTTGCTTCCAATTTTGACCTTGTAGACTTGTACACCGAACAACATAGGCGGAGCTTGCTCTGAAAAACTCCTCAGAGATTGCAAATGCTAATAATCACATGATCAATAATTATTTGATCAACAATTATATCGAAAATTAAGAAATACTTGTTCAATCTCATCAGGTTGGCAAACCCCAAATCCAACGAATATTTGAGCTCCTGAAATACGAAAAAAATTAGAAAATATTAAAAAAAATGTAATACCTAAAAGAAAGAAAAATCAAATTATTTACAGCAAAGACAACAAATTATTAAAAATACATATCCTTACTCTGTATTTGATGTTTAATTTTTAATAGCCAATTGAATCAACCTTTCAATCTTGTTTTTGCAATTTTATCCGGAGTGCTTAAAACATGAAAAAGAGGGATCGTAAGGGTGAAACTAGATAGAATTAGAACCAATGCTCCAGAGAATCTGTAATTTTACTTAATTAGGGCATTTACTATTCTTTTCTTGAACTTGCCCTCCATCAAGAATGTATAATAATATTTGTTTTTAATCTTCTATCTACTGTTTATATTTTGGAAGTTTGTTTGAAGTTGTGTACTTTTAATAGGTGAGAACTATGGCTTGATACTTGTATAATTATATCATGTTATTTCTACTACTCTAATGTTGGACGATGTCCCCTGTATGACATGTGTCCGCATTTCCTTGTCTTATTTATATAGTTTAGAAGAGATTTTAGGACTAGCATATATCGTTATTCATCCGTTCAAAAGAGTTGTTCGTATGGATACCGATAGAGGACAAAATGAAACGTGACGTCTTATGATTCGGGTTGAACTTGTGAATCAGTTTGAGAATCGATTTGATTTGGAGATCGGTTTGTGATACCGGTTAGGCAAAGCACTCAAGGAACCGTTTTGGATTTCGGTTTAGTGAAACATTCATCCAATCTTCGCTTTTATGACATGAATTAAGCGTAATCCGAAGTTACAAGTTTATATGTTATCTTTTGAGTTTCCTATTTATTTTTTCACTGCGTTACGAACGTTTGAAACCCAACATTTAATATTTTATTTATTTTATTTTGATTATTTTTTGTGTTTTAAGTATTACTTGCTAGTAAAAGGTTTTTCCCAGGGTAGGATACCCTGCGGGTCAGGTATGCGATGAATTTTTTTTTGTTAAGTTGGGTACCGGTACAGATAATTATTCAAGAAAAAGAGAGAAAAGAGAGGGACAAAACAAAGAAAAACAAAACTATTATATAAAATATTTAACTCACATAATTTTGAGAAAAAAAAAGACTATAAAAAGAATGGATAAAATAGTTTCTGCCATGTTTCATCTTTCCATGTTTCATCTTTCCTACAGGTGAATTTTATTAATTTTTATCTTTTTTTTTTTTTTTACTTTCAATCTTATGCCCAGATATGAAAGTTGTCAGACGGACCTCAATTTGGGTCGCCTCGCATTCATTAATAAGGCAGATTTAATCTTCATTGAGATAAATGAATCCACAAAAAATGATAAGCCTTTTGGCTTCTTCTACTCTATTTAACCTTAAAAATGAAGATGCAATGTGATAAATGCAACACCAAATCAAAGAATTATGTTATGGAATTGAGTTATCTTGGCAGTTGGCAAGAACCTGTACTGCTAAAAGAAAGATCGAAGTTGAGATTCTTGATATTATTACTAATAAGAAAATAACAAAGTTCATATATTGATTTCTCTCCAATACCTGAAAATTGATTTTTCCTTCTATGCAATGCTTCATTGGCATAAAACTCAGAAATTGTAGTCCATCAATTTAGGATAATAATATCGGGAACTTTTTTACCAAATTGTCATGCAAAATGATTGAGACGAGATGGCAGTCACATGAATTTCATTTCAAATTTCATGTTAACATGCCTCATGAATGATTGATTGAGGGATTAGAAATTTGAGAATGGATGATCGTTAACTTACTTTTGTAGAATATTAGTGTGCATAGCTTCTATTGGTAATTGTTATGCTGATTCAATTATATTTAATAACAAAGGACTCACACCATATGCACAGCCAGCATACTAAAAGTGTAAGATCTTGTGCTTCTTATGTGAATTTAACTTTATATATTATATAGAAACATATTAACTGATTGGAGGATTCAGTCACTACTAAAATGTTTTATTATCTTTACTTTGAGGAGGGTGCTTTGTTAAATAAGAAGTTGGAGAAAACTGACATGCACAAATCATGTCAATCCGAGCGACAGAAAGAAAAAAACCATAGCTCTCAAACCCTAGCGAAAATGGAAGGAGCTTGGTCTTCTGTCGCGGTGAAAGTTAAGGATGCGAGACATGAGGCGAGTCGAGGCGAGGCAGGCGTCGAGGGTCACCAGTAGTGTGAGTGCAAGTGGGGAGATTGTTTTCCAATAAGCAGTCACCATGGCAGAGGATTCCGAATTTCGGTTGAAAAATCTGGAAAAAGTCGACGGAAAACCTAAAGAAGATAATTGAGGAGTTTGACGAGAATAATTATTCAAGAAAGATTAGATTTTTATTAATTAAAATAATATGTTTTGGGTTTTGTATTTAGAAAAATAAAAATGGATGAATGGTTTAGTATTCATGTTAGTTTAAAAATCTTTATAAAAATGATTTATTTCTTGTTTGATTCTTATGCTGGAATAAGATTCCCACGTTAGTCTAAATGTTTTTCAAAATTCCAGAAATGGTCAAGTTTTGAAACTATTTCGATTTCCCAATCTAGAATATGACATTTTAAATACCTCCATTTTAAAATAAAATAAAATAAAAAAATCCGTATGTATTTATTATTGTGTCTTTACTAGAATTGCACAGCAAAATGCACAACAAAATACAATATTAGTGAAAGTAGAAATTCATAAGCTAATATTCTACGACAAAATTGAGCCTCAAAATAAATATTCCACAACAAATGATTTTCTTTTCTATTTTCTTTTATGCATACAAATTTCCAATTAATCTTTTGAATTTGAATTTTTGTTTACAAATTTGAATGTTAACATGTCTCATGAATGATCAATTTTGGATATTTTGGTTTGGTTCTTTGGTCAATTCATTTCAGTTCAATTTTAAAATTTGAGTTGTTCGGTTCGGTTTTGGGTTATCAAAAACCGAATAAACCGAACTGACCAAACTAATAAGTTTTGTTGCTAATTTTGCTACTTTGTAATACTTAAAGTTAAATACATATTATTAATTAATATAATCATTATTTTGTTTAAAATTTGTTAATTTTGATTTAAAATTATTCCTATAAAATTTTAATTCGGTTCAGTTTTGATTAGTGCGGCTCGGTTCAGTTCAAATCTTATTCGGTCAGGTTTAGTTCGGTTTGGTCTTATGAATGAACACCCTTAACCGGAAGTGACGTTCTATACACATGTAGAAAATAAAATTCATACAAAAGCCCCTACATTATTTGTAATTGTAAAATTAAATTTTTTATTCTTCATGAAGCTCAAATAAGATCAATGGTGTTAATGCTTCTGTAAAATGTTGGATTATTTTAAAACTCAAATAAGGTCCATTTAACCATATTGTAGGTTTTTTTAACAAATTGCTCATGTAAAAAGATGATGTAGATAAAATGGAAGCGATATGAAATACCTAACAAGTTGCATGTAGCATGAGTGATTTTTCTTTGAATTTCAAATCACCACCAACAGCCTAAAATGATCATACTAAACTCATGGTTTGTTAGCCCATGCAATTATTATGGTAAGACTTTTTTATTAGAACTTAGTTCTAGTTCTTCTCATGTAAATTCTTTTATTTTATTATATATATTTTTTTCATTTATCTTTTTCTTCCTTGAATTATCTTTCATTGTGTTCTCCAAATCAAAATCAAAATAATATATTGGCGGAAATCAAGTGGAGATATAAAATGGTTAAAAATATTTTTAATGCTATTTGTTGAGGTGCCGGTTGTTCCTATGGGTCTATCGCTTCGAGTTCCAGTTGTTTCTCCGGCACCAGTTATGGTTGTGCTTCCAGCTCGGCCTCTGGCTCTTCCAATGGCTTGGTCTCGGCTTGGCTCTGTATTTGCTCGAAGAGCTTTGTTTTTTATCGAGTTTCTTGTTAGGGTGGTACGAACCGGTACCGCCAAATTCAAGATCGAACTATGTGAATCAAAACTCTAAATAACGGAAGCGTATCTTGATCCATGATTACGTTTGGGGAATAGAACACCGAATTAGCAAGTAGGGTCTTCCAAATACTTTATGAACGCCAATTGAGATTTCTTTGTTGTATTTCTCTAATGGTCTCTCTTTCTCTCTTCTTAATGGGGCAGATGAAAGAAGTGACTTAGTTCATATGTATTGGGGACCAAATTGCTTATATAGTCTAAGAGGTACCCTTTCATGAAAAGACACCCTTTGACTCCTAATGTGGAACTTTCTAATTCAGCCCATCATAAAATATAGAAATACACCACCCACAATTCTACACATCAAAGGCCACACCCTAATTTGACACATTAATGTTTAATATCATTAACTAAAGTTGATCACTTTATTATAAACATATTTGACATTAGTATAATACATATTATTATTTTACATATAAGTCCAATGTTGGATTAATAATCCAACAATTTCCCACTTGGACTATATGTATAACCTTATAATTGTGTATTCAAACATTAACCAAAGTATGCGCATCTTTTCTGTCATTAACTTTTATGTGTCCCTTAACAATTCCGTCCATTGGCATACCGACATAGGATCAAAGCGGCTTTTGTCACATTTATTGTAACTAAACCTTCAATGGTCACATATATCGGCATAACTAAATGACACGAATCATGATGTGGATGCGTAGCATGGAAATTTCATGTAATGTGATCTTAACATGTCTATTTCCAACTGGTCCACTTTATTATTTTGGTGAGATCATACCAAAAAAAATCGTCTCCTTTAAAACCTTGTTGAGACAAACCGTCTCCCTTATAACCGTATTGAGACGTAACCGTACAAATCAGAATATATAAAAAAATAAAAAATAAACCAATTATTTTTCTCAACAGAAACAAACCATAATCAGAATAAAAATCAAACAAAACAATATCACATGCTATATGTCATATGTCTAAAATATGTCTAGATAATAAAGATACAAATACAAAACTCCCACTAGAACTGAATATCCTCAACTGAAACAACACCCATACTAGCAACATGCTCGCGAAACACGTTTGGTGGTAATTGCTTAGTTAGTGGATCCGCAATCATAGAGTCTGTACTAATATTCTCAATAGACACCTCTTTATTCTGAACTCTTTCTTTTACAACTAGGAACTTGAGGTGTATAAATTTTGCCTTTGTCGAGCTCCTATTGCTATTGGAATATAACACTGCTGCATTATTATCATTATATATTTTTAGTGGTCTCTCTATGGTGTCCACTATATGCAGCCCCGTGACAAAATTCCGCAACCATATCCCATGGTCCGATGCATCAAAACACGCCATAAACTCTGCTGCCATGGTGGAAGCTGCTATAAGTGACTGTTTAGCACTCTTCCAAGAAATGGCACAACTAGCTAACATAAAGATGTAGCCGGTCGTTGATTTACTAGTGTCTAAGCATCCTCCAAGATCAGAGTCGGTATACCCGATGATCTCAAGCTGATCCGACTTCCGATATGTGAGCACATAGTCTTTTGTTCTCTTCAAATATCGCAAGACCCTTTTAGCTGCTTTCCAATGGTCTATGCCTAGATTGCTTAAATATCGTCCTAACATTCCTGTAATGTACGCAATATCCGGACGCGTACATACCTGAGCATACATCAGACTCCCTACTACGGAAGCATAAGGAATCATCTGCATCTCCTATTTTTCCAAATCATTCTTGGGACACTGATCGAGACTAAACTTATCTCCTTTAGCCACAGGGGTATCTATTGGCTTACTATCATGCATGTTATATCTCTTAAGTATTCTTTCAATATAGTTCTTTTGTGATAAACTGAGAATACCACGAGAACGATCTCGAAGTATTTCTATACCTAACACAAAAGATGCATCACCAAGATCTTTCATCTCAAAATTACTAAATAGATATCTCTTGGTGTCATGCAGTAAAGCCATGTCATTAGTAGCTAGTAATATGTCATCGACATATAAAACTAAAAAAATGAACTTACTCCCACAGAACTTATGGTATATACAATCATCTACCAAATTCATCTCAAAACCGAACGAGATGATCTTTTGATGAAATTTAAAATACCATTGTCGAGATGCTTGTTTGAGTCCATAAATAGATTTCTTGAGTTTGCAAACCATATTCTTTGGATCTCCCAATACAAAGTTTTCTGGTTGCACCATATATATTGTCTCATCAATGTCACCATTGAGAAACGCCGTTTTTACATCCATCTGATGTAACTCAAGATTGAAATGCGCGGCCAATGCCATAATAATCCTTAAAGAGTCTTTCGAAGAAACAGGGGAGAAAGTCTCTTTATAATCTATTCCTTCTTTTTGTGTAAAGCCCTTTGCGACAAGACGAGCTTTGTACCTATCCACATTGCCTTTTAAATCCCGTTTAGTTTTAAAAATCCATTTACAACCAATGGGTTTCGATCCTTCTGGCAATGGGACAAGATCCCAAACGTCATTATCTTTCATTGACTTCATTTCTTCATTCATGGCATCGATCCACTTGTGAGAATTAGAACTTTCCATTGCATGACGAAAGTTGATCGGATCATCTTCCGTCATTCCATTGTTAAACTCATGTTCTTGGAGAAATACAATATAATCATCTGGTATTGCACTTTTTCTTTCTCTAATGGATCTTCTTAATATTATTTCTTGTGGTTTTTGAAATGTCCGAGTTTGTTGTTCGGCTACATTGTCTTGATCATTAGTGTTCTTAACAGAATCAAAACCTAAGTCCTGATTAATGTCAAGAACATCTGTTGGAATATTTGCATATTCCTCCTCGAAGACAAAATTTGTAGCCGTATTCGCCCCCGCAAACGGGACATCCTCAAAAAATTGCGCAATTCCCGACTCAAAAATCGACCTTGTTGTGGGATCATAAAATTTGTAACCCCTAGATTTATCGGCATATCCAACAAAATAACAACTAATTGTCTTAGCGTCCAGTTTCTTTTCATTAGGCCTATAAGGCTTTGCCTCCGCCGGACAGCCCCAAACACGCAAATGCTTTAAACTAGGCTTTTTACCTACCCAAAGTTCATATGGTGTCTTATTAGCTGCTTTAGTTGGAACTCGGTTTAAGATATAGGCTGCAGTTTTAAGCGCTTCTCCCCGGAGAGATGGCGGCAAAGTAGTATTATTTATCATACTACGCACCATATCCTTAAGTGTTCTCGTTTCGTCTCTCGGCCTACACCGTTCATGCTAGGCGAACCCGGCATTGTATACTGTGGAACGATACCGCTTTCCTCTAGGAATTTCGCAAAAGGGCCCGGACGTTGTTCTCCTGAACCGTCATATCGACCATAGTATTCACCACCACGGTCAGATCTAACGCTTTTGATCCTTTTGTCGAGTTGATTCTCAACTTCGGCCTTAAAGATCTTAAACACATCCAAGTGCTTGCGCCTTTTCATGAATGAGATAAATATAGCCATATCTAGAAAAATCGTCTATGAACGTGATATAATAATGTTGACCATTTCTCGCTTTTGTTGGAAACGGCCCACATATATCTGTGTGTATCAGTTCTAAGACATCTTGAGACCTATTGGCTTCAAATCTCCTTATATTGGTTTGTTTACCCTTTATACAATTAACACATATATCAAAATCATTGAAATCTAAAGGGTGGAGAATTTCATTTGACACGAGTCTCTCTATTCTCCGTTTGGAGATATGACCTAATCTCTTGTGCCATAACGAACCGGAATTCTCGTAACTTAATTTTCGCTTTACACTACGTGTACTTGAGTGCAAGGTTTCTT
The DNA here is from genome assembly GCA_024447665.1 of Juncus inflexus. Classification (NCBI taxonomy): domain Eukaryota; kingdom Viridiplantae; phylum Streptophyta; class Magnoliopsida; order Poales; family Juncaceae; genus Juncus; species Juncus inflexus. Next base: position 10,245,873 of record JAJHPC010000011.1, on the reverse strand, counting down.
TAGGTGAAGCAACAAGATCAATAGAATAAAGATTATCAGAACCATATAAAGAACCAGATCCAACTAATTTTGAATGTTGATACAAACCAAACTTTCTGTTTCCAAAAGAACAAACATAACCAGTTTTGTCCAAAACAGGAACAGAGATTAAGTTACGCCTAAAAGTAGGTACAACAAAAGTATCACACAAATCCAAATAAAATCCAGAACTTAATAATAATCTAAAAGTTCCAATAGCTTCAACTTCAACGGTTTTGCCATCTCCCACATAGATGTATCTTTCACCATCACTTGGTTTTCGGCAATGCTGGCAACCCTGCATAGACACACTGATGTGAGTTGTTGCACCATAATCTATCCACCACATGTGTCTATTTACCGAAATTAAATTAACTTCAGAACAAACCAAATTTAAAGGCATACCTTTCTTAGCACGCCAAGCGTGATAGTTGTTGCAATTCTTTTTCTTATGCCCTCCGGCTCCGCAAAAGAAGCATCCAGTATCTCCGGGTTTCACCGGTTTCTTTTCTTGCTTCATTTTAGGTGCCGGTCCCGCAGCCGCCTTACTCTTGTTCTTTTTCCATTTACCCTTGTTCTTTGAGGTAGAGGCAAGATGAGCACTTTCTATCTGATTCTGCTTCAACCTTTCCTCTTCTTGAACACAATGTGAGATGAGCTCATTCATAGTCCAATTTTCTTTCAAATGGTTATAGCTCACCCTAAACTGTCCAAACTGTGTCGGAAGAGATATCATTATAAGGTACACAAGCAGATCATCAGAAATGTTCAGTTTATGTGCATTTAACTTTGAAGTTATCTGACACATTTCCATAATGTACTCTCTTATATTTTTGCCATTATACTTTATTGAAATGAGGTTTGTTAAGAGCGTACATATTTCCGCCTTTTCATTCTTACTAAACCTCTTCTCAATATCCTCAAGATATTCTTTAGCCGTAGCTATATTTTCCGAAGATGTGTCCCTAAATGCTTCCGGAATGGACGTCTTCATGATCATCAAACTAATGCGATTCGACTTTTCCCACCTCGCCATCTCCGCCTTTTGCTCAGGCGTACTCTCATCAGTGAGTGCTTCGGGTTGTCCTACCCTTAACGCAAGGTCATGATCATTAACACCAAGGTAGATCAACAAATTGTCTTTCCACATCTTGAAGTTTGAGCCATTCAACATTGGAATCGAATTGATATCAGCACTGATTTTCAATCCAGTTTTAGCTGAAAACAGAGAACAATAAACAAACATTGTTAGCTCTCCAAAAATTAACCGTAAACAATAATAACAAATTCAATAAAAGGTAACCCCATCACAAAATATCGGTTTCCATTAATATTTTATCTTTGGACAAAATTATTAATTTCTTGATTGATATTTTGGCGTAGTTATTAATCATTGATAATAAGTAACATGTCAACAAATTAACCTTCCTTTGGGCCGATTAGATAAGTTACACGTAAAACCGAATAATCATTACATGCTTTTAATACTACTCATGTACACAATACTAAATAAATATGAACCTTCCTTTGGGCCGATTAAATATTTATTCAATAATATGAACACAACTGTTTATATTCCGAAAATAAAATTAATTTCGACATGAGAGGTCACTTTGGGGACATGATGTCGAAACAAATTAATTTCTGAATATGTAATACTTAAATACCTTAATTTGAACTTAAAATTATACCGTAAATCCGAATTTATAATTTAATATGGGCAAAATTGGTTTTTTTTTTTTTTTTTTTGAATTAAAAAAAAAAATATAAAGCCCATGAGCCCAAGAGCCCAACCGAATTATTAAAAAAAAATAAAACATATATATAATCATTTGTTTTATTCTTTCATTTCGTTTTATATTTCTAGCCCAATGCCTTAAGCCCAACTGAAATAATTAATTTTAATTAATTTCTCGGCCCAGAAATAACATGCCCAAACTATAACCCAAAATACTTGCTTCTTAAAACTGAATTTGGAATTCCGGATTTGAGTTCTTGATTTTCATGAGAAAATTTGAAAAAATCGGGATTTCAATTCCCATCTCCTCCAAATGACACCCTTCGTCCAGAGAAGAAAACTAATGGCTCCTCTTCTTCTATGCGCCTCTTCGACATCGACGAGTCGATTCTCTGTGTCACGCCTTTCCGACACCTCGCGCCTCTTCATGTGGCGAATAGATGGCCACGTGAAACCCTAGGCCGCGAAATGTCCAATGAAAACTCGAAATCCATATTGCTTCCATCACAGCGATGTCTGTTGGCCTGATGCAGTGACTCTCACTCTGGTAATGGCTTGCCAGCGAATCTCCGATGACAGTCCTTGATCACTTGATCTTCATCAAATCCGGCCCCAATTTTACCCTTTCTTATTCATGATTCTTAACGTAATTGGACTCTTTTATGTTCAATTTAACCTCTTTTGTGTTCAATTTAATTGAAAAACCGAAAATGGAATATAGAAACAAATCTAAAATAGGATTAAATCAACACATAATACTTGATTCAACATAGACCCGCTCTGATGCCAATTGTTAGGGTGGTACGAACCGGTACCGCCAAATTCAAGATCGAACTATGTGAATCAAAACTCTAAATAACGGAAGCGTACCTTGATCCATGATTACGTTTGGGGAATAGAACACCGAATTAGCAACTAGGGTCTTCCAAATACTTTATGAACGCCAATTGAGATTCCTTTGTTGTATTTCTTTAATGGTCTCTATTTCTCTCTTCTTAATGGGGCAGATGAAAGAAGTGACTTAGTTCATATGTATTGGGGACCAAATTGCTTATATAGTCTAAGAGGTACCCTTTCATGAAAAGACACCCTTTGACTCCTAATGTGGAACTTTCTAATTCAGCCCATCATAAAATATAGAAATACACCACCCACAATTCTACACATCAAAGGCCACACCCTAATTTGACACATTAATGTTTAATATCATTAACTAAAGTTGATCACTTTATTATAAACATATTTGACATTAGTATAATACATATTATTATTTTACATATAAGTTCAATGTTGGATTAATAATCCAACAGTTTCAACAGAACATTCAATTAACTAGGCTTTCATCCTGAAACAAATATTAAAATAGGATTATTTTTATTATATGTATAATATATAGCATTTAAATTAAACAAAAATAAATTTGTTACCTTGGGAAACGAGCTAGATTGATTGCTTCGATGTCAATCTTGTATTTCAAGTAGACTTTGCACCCAATTATGGACTTGTAGACTTGTGGTATGCATAACAAAGGCGGAGTTTGCTCTCAAAAGCTCGACAGAGATTACATAAGCTAATAATCATGCGGTCAATGATTATTTGATAAACAATTATATCGCAAGTTATGATATTCTTGTGCAAGCTCATCGGATTTGCTAACCACAAATTCAACGAACATTTTGAGCTCCTAAAATGCAAAAAAAAAAAAAAAAAAAAAAAGAAGAAAATGTTAAAAAAGATACGTAACGCCTCAGAGAGAGAGAGAGAGAGAGAGAACCTATATTGGTGCGTAATTGAAGGTATATTTCATCGGCACGATTCATTCCTGCCATTTTCTTACTCTATCCGGTAAAGAATGCCTAAGTGCAGCTACAAATACAAACAAACAAAAAGAAATTTAATTAATTTAACTTGTTAAAATATAAGATAAAATAAATCAGAGTAAGGCCTATATAACACTAAAAATGGGAACTCTCTACTTATATGAATGGGGGAAGATTGACTTGCTTGTTTGGCACTTACCCATTCAGAGCTTAAATACTTAATAGAATGGGGGGTTCATGGGTCACATATCTTGTATTACGAATGATATTATTTGGTATGGATTTACTTGGACTTTAATTTCTAAAATCCGGCGTGTACTGCATCTTCCATATTTTGTATCCCTCAGGTCAAAAGTTACATACTATGGAAGAGACGGATAAAAAATCCTACTTTTCAATACATAGCAAGGAGCATAATGGAGGTTCGTCACTTGGCAAATTATCTCGAAATACGGAGATTTTGAATTTAGACGATAGTTCTACCTAATTTTTATTATGAATAAGTTCTCCATGATGTTCATTTCAATTCAAATATTTTATTTTACTCAAACATTTTATTTTATATTTTTAGTTGTACCTTGAAATCTTGGGCGGTATTCCCGGATATACAAAATGGCTACGGGCTTGTTGCAAAAAAAAAAAAAACATTATATGGTACAACCAACTTATTTCAAATATTTGACAGTACAAATGATGTTGTATGGTATTAGTCCCTTGTTTAAATTGTTTTGAATTATGAATTAGTTTGTATTTGAATTGATATTATTTGAATTAACTTTGATATGAGTGTCTTCTTTTCAGGCAAATTTACTATTCAAATGAGATGTTTTAATTCAAATAACTATAAACATACTTTGGAAATTTTGCATGTGTTTTCCTATTTTTTGAGACCCAAAATATGTTTAACGAGTCATATTACAAAATATACTCAAATAAAGAAAAAACAAGTATCATCAATGTAATTTTGTGTACGCAATGTCAGACCAAAGTGATAAAATTGAATTACCTTAATATAAACCAAACTGAATTAACCGAGTAATTTAGAATTGCATTTTGAATTAATGCGAATAAACCAAAATTTATTTCAATTTATTCAGTAACCGAATTAGAAAGAACCATAAATAAAATAAAATAAAAATCCCTAATCTTAGACTAAATAATGATAACATTAATCGATATTAAAAAGAAAAGTTTGAAAGTGACTAGATTTTTTAACCCTCTCTAATAATTCAAGATGACAATGTATGATGTTAGTTTTCTTTTGACCAAGATAATCTTCTCCATTCAATATCTATTCCACTAAACCTTTTATTTTTTAGGTATTAAACAAAACCTGATCTTTTAGAGTAATATTTAACATATAGCTAGGACAAAGATCCTATGGTTAACACAATAAGTAAATACATAATTAACATATAATCGACGAAGATCCGATAAATTATATTGTTGTCCAATTTAAGGTTTTCAATTATTAGATATTTGAATTACTTATAAGTTTTGAAGTTTTGATGTTTCAAAGAATAAATTAGAGCACCACAATATTTATAACAAAATGAGATTATAAGATTAAACTCATCAAAATGACATGTACATTTATCTGTGTATCTTAATTTTTACAAATACTTAGAACATGGCCAGTATATCTCTTAAAAAATAATTTTTTTTATCTGACAATAAGTTAATTGAAATAATAGTTGACTTTTAATTAAATAACTGACATGTGTCAGATAGTTCATACATAATGCTGAAAAATCTCAAAACTAAATGATAGTTTCGATGTTTTCTATACTACCAATATGACATTATGTACGGATCTGATTAAGTGAAATAAGTAGGTTGTGCATACAATTTTGACATAACAAATAATATGATTATGATATTTCTAGTTTGTATCTTATGTTCCAAAAGGAAAAATCAGAATTGGTACACACGTCAGAAGGTACAGTACAGAAAAAACAAATTATGAGAATTAAAAAAAAAAAAATCACTTGCTGAGACTAGTTGAGATTTGCTATCTATTTGCAACACAATCGATTTGCTGCTCAATGAAGCATCTCTTTGCAGATCAATACAAATTAGAGCTGCGATGCACCATTTTCTACTGTTGGCTGTTTTTTCAAAAAAGAAAAATAAAGAAATAAAACATTAAAATATGCCTTAAGAAAAATGGTCAAAAAAACATGTAAAAAATGATTAGGACAAATAAAGCATACCAAGAAAGGATGCCCAGTTAAACTGCAGGTTTCCTCCGCCCTACAAAGAAAAAAGAGAAAATTCAAGTTAATTACTTATCACCTTTCAATTTGTATTATTGAAAATAAGGACAAATACGTAAAACATAATATTCATCCTCTAGTTGAATATTTACCAAAATGGAAAAAATAATAGCTTCTAGAACCATGGGATCTAACCATAAATTCCAAAATTCTCAAGGTCCACTATGAAATTTCTCCTTCAAATGAAAGCTAAAGCTATTATTTACCAAATTACTCAGGTCAACTTAAGTTATATTCTACTTGTTTAATCTATTTACCATCAATCAGCTCATTTACTCATTGATCTAAACAAAATTTCAAAATTTTTTAAGGTCGCTGATGCAAGTTTCCAAGTAATAACAAAAAGAATAATGATAGTCGAATTTCCCAATCTAACAGCATTTGAGAAATACGACTAATCTATTCATCATAGATGTAACCTTAATTTTGAAAACATCCATTAATTTTGTGAATTCACTTCCAATTTCACAACTTAGACATGCTACTTCGAGAAATAAATTTTGGGAAATTTGCAATAATCGCCCTATACAAAAATTAAAAAGCTAAAATTTACTAATTAATTTAATAAATATATTTTAATTAAATTTAGGAAATATTAGTTAATTTTTAAAAATCTTAACAGAGAGAAAAATATTAATTAATATTTAAAAGATGTTTTTAGATATCTGAAGTATGAACCTAACACTAGAGTTTTTCTTTTTTTGCAATTTTGGCAAGAACGTAATGTCATTTTTGCAATTTCCAATAATGCATGGACTTTTTGTAATTTTGGCATAATGTGGGGTAAGATTGTTAGAATCAGGATTCTATCTTGAATCGTTTAGCGGTAAAATCGAATCAGATCATAAAATCTAACTTAGAATCGTAAGATTCTATGGAAAATAAAAATTAGTAAAAAATATTTACGAGAAAATAAAAGTATGTACCGCACTAACAAATTTAAAGTTTTTTGTACTCATTAATTCATACCAAAGTCAACATCCAGTTCATATCTTATATATACACGTTAAATATATAAACTGTTGGAGAAAATATATTAAAACTCAAAATTAATAATAAATATTTTATATGTTATATGTTGATGACTATGATATGTACATAATTTGATTTGTAACCTAAATCTCTAAAAATACTTTATTTATCATGGAACTAAGACATAATTACACATTATTGTTGTTAGCATTTAATCAAAGAGTTTGAAATATAGAATTTCTCTTTATTTTAGTAGTTATATGTTGCACCATGACATCATAAATAAGTTATTTTGATTCTAAAAATGATTATTTTTCACTATATTTATATTTCACAGCTAATCCATATTAGAATTTGCCAGCCTGGTATAGAATCATAAAATCGTAATGAAAATGATATTCTATAAGATTCTACATATTAAATTGAGATTCTACCAAAATAAGATTCTGAGTGCGAGTCGATTCGTCTTCTCAACTTAAAGTAGTAGAATCGTAAGATTTTAGGAGTTGAATTGGAATTTTAACATCTAAATTTTTTCCGATGTTCAAAGACGGAGAAGATTAATTAATGTTTCATTTTTTTATGCGCTAGTATTTTTATTAAATTTATGTCTATATGTATCTTCATATATTTTTACAATAATTCGATATTGGTGAGACTATAGGGCTAAAAAGTCTTCTTTTTATTTTTTTAAATGGTTGAACTTTGAAATGATATATATTGCAGTAATTCTTCATAATGATGATCAACATGCGTATGTAGTAATTCTTATAAATTGCCTCTTACATTAGAAATGTTGAATTACTGCAATCATAGTTTTCAAATCTTTGAAAGGCATGCTTAGATATCAAATCTTAATGACGGTGATCCGCATGTTTTACATTTACACGTTGACAAGCCTGTGATTTCTTGTCTGAAAAAAAGACAAGCATATGAAATTCACATATAGCTTTTGGACAAGCCCATCATAATGATTTTAGTTCTCTATTTTGCAATCTACCTTGATTTTTATTTTCAAGTTAGTTTGAAGTTTTGTTTCTTTCGGCAATCTGAGATCTACGCTCCGAAATCTCAGGTGCAACTAGTAATCAGTGATGACTGGACTAGGATTTGGAATCATTCGAGAAAATGAGAGAGAAGGGAGAGAGAGACAAAACAAATCAATTATTTAAAATATGTAACTCACATAATTTTAAGAAGGGAAGAGAGTAAAAAGATTGGATAAGATAGTTTCTATCACATTTCATCATTTGTACAGATGGATTTTATTATTTTTTATCATTTTTTTACTTTCAAATATTCATTTATTGGATGATTGCTCTTTTAAAACAGCAAGTTCGGAAGGAGAGAGATGGGAAGAGAGAAAAAAGGGTGATTTCGGAAGGAAATGGTTGGTTTAGAATACAAACAAAAAAAGTCCCCTCTTTTATACCCTTTACCCCCATTCAAATCATTAAGATCTTCTCTTTTGCCTCCCCTACTCCCTACACCTATCCCTGTCAAAGGTTACAACAGGAAAAACATGTTTTTCCCACTAGCTACTAACCAGCACCCTCCTTCTCCACCAAATAACAAACATCATATGGTAAAACCCACATCAGGTCACTATCTTCCCAACAGAAGACCAGGCAAGGAACCTATGTTCCAAGGAAATAATGACACAAAAGGAAAAGAAAAAGCTTCTTATACCACTGTGGCTAGTAAGGGTAGCTCCCATGTGGATAAGTTGGTGATTGGTAATAATAATTGGAGGGCTACACCTATTGAAAACATTCCAACAACTCATTTTACGAACAGAGCAAATGAAGAAATACAAAAACATGTTTCTTCTCACTTTGAGCCTGAAAAATCAAGGAAAAGGAAAAACTTCTCTCCTAACACTCACTCTTCCACTTTTGTAACAAGGAGGCGCCTTTGCTGGCCGCCTAATTCTAACCATCCGGATTGGCAAGGAAAATATCTTAAGTGCCTTGAATTCGGTCATTCGATTGAAACTTGCCGCAAGTCTCGTTGTTGCGTTCGCTGTCACAAACCAGGCCATACAACAAAATTTTGCACTCACAACCCAAGTCCCAACCCTCATATCAAGCACCACCACCAAGACAGTATGCTCCGGCAAAGAAACAAACCCATGAAACAGAGAAGGTTCCGCAACAAAAAAAATCCCATAAACCCACAACCTTCACTGAATACAATCCCTTAACCCCTAGAGGTGAATTGGGAGAGGCAAGTTTACCTAAAGATAGGCCTGCCTTAAACACGGTTTACTTGAAAAGAACCGCAGTGCAGCAATCTGAAATTACAAGGGGCCAGACAGCCGTAGTGTTGGATGCAAGGTTTGTCCCAAACCACAACCTACATTCCATTAATATTCTGTTAAGGAAATGTCGCACCTGGATTATTAATTTTGAATTAGTATATTGGAAAAGAAACCGATATCTCCTCTATCTGCCGAATGATGTGAATAGATCAGAATTCCTTGAAACTGACCTAGAACCAATGAGAAGAGTAAGGTTTATGTGTTATGCTTGGGAAATATCCATAGGGGCAGAGGTCATAGAACTCCCTTATCGGGTGTGGCTCTCGGTTTCGGAACTTCCTCTCCAATGCTGGTCCACTGATCAATTGGCAACGTTAACTAGCTCTTTTGGGGTTCTTTTGAACCATGGTCCCTTAGAGAAAAGGGAGTCTCTTGAGAGCTTGATAATCGTGGTTGCAACGGCCGACCTGTCCAAGATAGGACATGGACTCAAAATTATCAATGGCGGACTCAAGGTACTAGCACCACTTCAAGTTCTTAGTAGGGCCAATGAACCACTACGGTTCTACATCCCGTCGGACCCGACGCCAGCTCAAGAGTACATCGATGAGCTCATCGACAAGTACATGGAGGACGATGGTCTAGGTCTCTCTTTGCCGGCCTATCGATCAATCACCATGAGAGACTGGTCTAGTGACGTCTCTCCGACTACCTCAGAGGAAAGGGAGTTCGGTCCGGCAAGACAGAACATAGCTGTCAATCCTGTTTGGCTAAAGAACTACTTGACCTTGCCGGAAAATCAAGAGCTCCGGTCACGTCTATCTGCAATTCTCAATGAGGTAAGCACTACGGTGGATCCACCGCGGAACGATCAAAACGAGCAGTCCGACAACTCTCCTCCACCGTCGCCGGAACTGCATCCGATGAGAGAGAAAGGTGGGCCTTCGGGCACCAAAAATGACACGGAAACCCAAACTCATCTGTCCATCCCGACAGAACAAGGTGTTCTTCTCTCTCAGACTGGCGGCAGTGACGAAGGAAGTTACGGAGAAATACATAACAGTCTGGAAGGGGATCTGCATGAGGAAGGAGACTGGGTATTTGTACAAAGAGATCAGAATGTAGAAGGCCACGCGTGGGTCGGTGGAGGTGAAGAACCGACATGTGTCCAGCTCTACACAGGTAGAAACTCTGACCTTGTTCAATTACATCAAAAAAGCAAAAATATATTAAAAAGGCCCAACAATTTCTCAAAGGCCCTATCTATTTTGCCTTTCCATCCTCTGGCCCGACACGGAAAACCAAAGAGGATTAAAAAGCGAGTCCATTTCCATGACGGATCGGGCCCAGTGGACCAAGTTAAAAAAACAAGGACTAAAACAAATGACAATATTATTAGGGAAAATCTAAAAAATGCAGGCTTATTACACTTACTCGATGAGGAAAAGCTTAAGTCAAACCCTCTTTCTCCTAACTCGGTTCTCAAGGTCAGGCAGTGTGTAGGTATTATTACACAGGGGATGAATCCTTCTAGTCTTCTGTTTAATTATAGTAACCTTCAACAATCATCTTAAACTTCTGACCTATCCATGATTCTCACCATTCAACGAATTAAAGTACAATTGAAAAAAGGGAAAAGCATGGCTAAAAAGGCAAATAAACAGGCTAACTCAATAATATGTTACAGTGACAAATCTTTGGCAAAAAATGCAGGCATCTCCCAAGGAGATGATTGGACTAATGAACTGCTGGACTATGGGGAGACATCGGACTTCGATCTCGACTATTATTGATCGGACGATCTCTAGGAATTTCTTCTATGTTATGGAAATTTATCTTTTTTAATGAATTGTACTAGGATTGTTTGTTGGAATGTAAGGGGGTTAGGCAATAGTAGAAAATGTTCTACTATTAAGGATTGTATCTTGGACTCTAAATGTGATATCTTTGGATTACAAGAGACTAAATGGTGTAACACCTCTTTTTTTAACTTCCGTTCGTTATGTCCTTCTTTTATTTCTTTTGCTTCTAAAAATGCATATGGTACGAGAGACGGAATCATAACCGCTTGGAAAAAATCATTCACACTTATTAATGCTTTCGAGCTTGACTTCTCTCTCAATTGTTTGCTCTTAGCAAATAATGATTTTAAATTCTTGTTATCAAATGTGTACGGCCCCACTGATACAAATCTTAAACAAGACTTCTTAACTGAACTTAAATCAATAAATAAGTCACTCAATCTACCTTGGATTTTAATGGGAGATTTTAATCTCCATAGGCTCCTTGGTGACTCATCATCAAGAAACGTCTCCCTACCTCTTTTGTGTGAGTTCAATCATGTTGTTAATGAACTTGCGATAACGAAAGTCCAATTAGTTGGAAGGGAGTACACTTGGTCAAATCGTAGACCTCACCCGTCTTTCTCTAAGTTAGACCGTGCATTCATTTCCGATCACTTTCTAACTTTGGATTCGGTATCTACTCTCTCGGACTTACCTAACACAGCCTTGGATCACGCCCCTCTTCTCTTAACCATCTCTAAGCCAAATAACACTATTCGGAAATTCAAATTTGAGCGGTATTGGATGAACCACCCCGAATGTGAAACTATGGTGAAGAGCAATTGGGCATGTCAATTTATTGACCCAAACAAAGTTAAGGTCTTTGCTTGTAAACTTGCAAACCTTACTAAATCTTTGAAGTCTTGGTCACAAGAGAAATTTAAATACTTTAATGTACATCTTTCTCTGACTAAACACTTCCTTCATATTCTTGACAAAGTCGAAGAGACTAGGACCCTATCGGATACGGAACTTCAATTGTGAATTTATCTTAGAACAAGGATCTTCTACCTTGTCAAAATTCGTGAGGAAAAATGGCAACAACGTTCATCCTGCAACTGGATAAAGTTAGGCGACAAAAATACAGCCTACTTTCACGCTCCCGCTTCTTCTAAAAGGCAAAATAATGCCGTTAACTCACTTCTGGTAAATGACAACCTCATCTCCGACCCCAAGCAGATAGAGAGACTATTTACACAGTCTTTTAAATCTACTATGGGATCATCTCAAGGGCAAACTTGTGAATACGAACTTTCATCCTTGTTCAATCAAGAACATATGCGAGTGTCACTCTCGTCACTTTCATCACCTTTTACTGAAAAGGAAATAAAAGACTGCATAATGAGTATGCCCAAAGGAAAATCTTCAGGACCAGACGGGCTCCCGGACGAATTCTTCCAGTCATATTGGGAATTATAAAAGGGGATATACTGACAATCTTCTCAGATTTTTACATCCAAAGGCTAGACTTAAATTCTATAAATGAGGCATATATCACACTAATCCCTAAGTTGAGTGGAGCCAATAAAATAAATGACTTCAGACCAATCAGCGTAATCTCAAGCATCCCTAAAATTACCTCAAAACTTCTCTCTCATAGGTTACAACCCCTTCTTAATGATCTGATAAATAAGAATCAAACGACATTCATAAAAAAGAGATCCATAATGGATGGAGTCATTTCTCAGCTCAAGAGAGTTGTTAATCTATTTCAAAAGACTCAAAGTTCTTATCGTCATGTACAAGGTGGACTTCCAAAAGGCATTCGATAATGTATCATGGGAATTCGTTCAAAAAACACTTCAAGCAAGAGGTTTCCCAAATATGTGGATTGATTGGATCATGTGTCTACTCCAATCATCATCCTCTTCTATTCGGGTAAATGGCATCATAGGAACCAAATTCGTTCATAAAAAGAGAGTGCGTCAAGGGGACCCTCTCTCCCCTATGTTTTTAACATTGTAGCTGATACCTTACAAGCAATGTTGGCAAAAATTAGTGGGTTATTATCCGTGCCTATAGTAATGGCTCCGAAAGCATTACAATATGCCGACGATACAATCTTGTTCATAGAGGCCAACCCATACAATCTAAAGATTGTTTCGTTAGCCCTTGATCTATTCGCCGAAATTTCCGAATTGCGAATTAATAAGGTAAAAAGCTCCTTTGTGCCTATTGCTATACCTGACAACCTTGTCTCGGTGGTTGAGCGGATTTTAGGATGTCAAAGTAAAAATAACAACATCAAGTATCTTGGGCTTCCTCTTACGACAAAGAAACCCAAGCAAGAGGAATTCCTTCCACTTCTAAACTCCATGCATTCAAAGCTAGCAGCTTGGAAAGGAAAAACTCTATCCTTAGGAGGTCGTCTCACTTTGGTTAAATCGGTACTCAATGCATTGCCAACCTATCACATGCCAGCTTTCAAGCTACCTGGATGGCTTATCAAAAACTTAAATAAGGTCATAAGAAGTTTCTTGCGGAAAGGCGATGCCGAATGTAGAGGGGGCCATTGCCTAGTTAATTGGAAAAAAACTTGTTTGCCAAAAGAAAACGGGGACCTTGGCTTACGGGATCTAAAAACCCAAAATAATTGTCTCCTACTAAAATGGCTATGGAAACTGTCGTCGGAACGACAGTCGCTCTGGGCAGAAATGATTGCTCTCGCGTACAATATACATTGCGGAAGGGAAGTTCACACTATCCCCGAATCTAGAGCCTCTTTCTTTGTTAAACAACTCAAGGAACTCTCTCCTTTTTATGCTGTCTCATGTACTCTCATGGACAATGGCGCACCGAGATGGAGATGGAAATCGCAGGGAACTTTCACAACTTCTTCGCCATACAAAACTATGCACAACCCCAGAATTCGTGTGCCGTGGGCTCAGGCACTATGGAAGATTAAAGGACAACTTAAGGCTAAGTTCTTTCTTTGGCTAGTAATTCATAATCGCATTCTGACAAGCGATAATCTCCGCAAACGAAATTGGCCCCATCAACCATCTTGTCCAAACTGCAACAACGCACAAGAGACGAATTGGGATAGGTTACAGCTGAAAATTCCGCAAATCCAACTAAGTTTGGATGGAGATGTACTGCCAAATTGGCTTGCAAATCGAAGAAGACAGCAAAAGGAATTTAAACAAGATTGGGAGATAATTTGGCTCTCTTCTATTTGGGAAATATGGAAAGAGCGGAATCGGTGAGTCTTCTCTTCGAAAGCCACATTGCCGGCTTTCATCTTCAACATGGCCTGGAATCAAGCAACTGCGTGGAAAATTCATTACTGAGTGGACCATGTGCTGATCATGTTCTGCTTTTCCTTTTTTCATTTCTTCTTCTTTTCTTTCGTATCGCTTTTAGCCCTTTTTCCCTCTAGCTAAGTTGGGTCATCCTTTATCTTGTTAAATAGACGAAACTTCTTTGTAAGTGGAGTCGAAATTGTAATTTGCTTTTTGCTTAATGAAATTACGAGAGGTAGGCTATCGCCTATAACTCTCCTTCAAAAAAAAATATTAATTTATTGATAAAAATAACACTTTACTTTATGACTAATGTGGAACATGTCAAACAGACCTCAATCTTGGTACTCTTGCATGCGTTAATAAGGCGGGTCTAATCTTAAACGAGGGAGATGAATCCGCCAAAAATAAACAATCTTTTGGTTTCTTTTGCTTCGTTTACCATTCAAAAATAAATGTGGTGTGCTAGAATGTAACATCAAATTGAGGATTGCTTGAAGCTTCTACTTCCCACAAGATCGAAGCTGAGACTTTTGATGATAATGTTACTAAAAAGGCAACAAAATTCACATATTGATTTCCCTCCAATACCTTGGGATTGACTTCCTTTCTATCCAATGCTTTATTAGCATAGAACTCAGAAACTTAGTCCATCAATTTAGTACGAGAATTTTTTACCAATTTGTCGTGCAAAATGAATGAAACGAATGATAGTCACATGAATTTCCCTTCAAATTGCATGATAACATATCTCATGATTGATCAATTGAAGAATTAGAATGGATGATATAAGGGAAACAACTTTAAATTTGATTTTTTTTAATCAGCACTAATTGCATGCATGCTTGTTTTTGCAAAGAGGCTTGACTTTAACTCTGGGCATGTTAGGCAATAGCGCAAGGCCCAATTAAAAAAAGAAAATATGACGTTCAAACTCCAGACCTTCCAGCATTGCTTATAGCAGGGATGTTGGGAATCCATAGCCATGTACATTAGATGCGCAACGGAACCTATGGATTCAACCCGCCCTAGGATAATCGTTAAGGAAATAAAAGTACGATATTAGCTATTAAAATTTATATCTCGGTTGCCGCCTCCGAAACAGCTCACCACGAGGAATTTCTCTCACGGAATTCCACTGTCATGACGGATTTAATAGATTCGTGGAAATCAGACATATTTGATGGATTTCTCTCATGGTAAACAAAAAGTTTCTTTTTTTCCTTTTCTTTTTCTGTTTTTTTTTCTTTCTGTTTTTCATTGGATTAAGCTCACTTTTTCCCCCTGGACTTTTTAAAATTATTCAGCTTGCTTCCTGAACTTTTTTTTGCGCACTTTTGCCCTCTGAACTTTTTAAAATTGTTCAGCTTGCCCCCTAAACTTTTTTTTGCACACTTTTGCCCCCTAAACTCTTCCAACTGTTCAACTTGTCCCCTCCATCCAGTTAAATGCACAGTGAGCAGTCTAGTGCTTGCGTGGCTTGCAGACGTGGCAAATATATTATTTTTTTAATCCACGTCAGCACCCGTCCACCCTTTTCTTCCTTTTTTCCCTTTCTACTCTTTTTCTTCTTCCTTCGCTTCGCTTCTCTTCTTTGTCTCTCCGCTCTGTCTCTCTTTCTTCTCTGTCTCTCTTCTAGCCCCACTCGTCGCCGTCGCCCACGCCGCCTGACCACGCATCGCCGCCGCCAGCCAGCCAGCCCTGTCCCCCTCCTCTTCTCTCTCCACTCGAAACCCTAAATTTCCGAAAATTCAAAACTGGTCCAAATTTGCTCCATTAATTGGTACATTTTTTCTCTCATGTCTATTTATTTTGTTTCTATAATTTTAATTTCAATAAATTAGTGCTATTTTTTTGCTAAATTGCTCATAGTAAATTGGCTAATTTGAGTAATTTATTTAATTAATGGGTAATTTTTTTTTATTAATTAGGGACCAACCTCTAATTATCTGAACATTAAAGATGTACACGGATTGCTATTTTAGGATTTTTTATAATGGTTCATTTGTATTGACTGATTCCGTTTGGGATATATCGATGGTCAAGATAATGAATTGGGGGATTTTGAAGATGTTTTAACAAACACCAATCTTAAATCCATGATAGAAGAGGAATTAGGTTTGTGTAATATTTCGAAGTTGTATTATAAGAGGCCGGAAAATGATATACTACAAATTGTATATTCCGATGATTCGGTTCGGGAAATGTTCGCTAATTTTACCAAAACAAAGAGTATTAAGCTGTATGTGGAACACTTGAGTGAAAACGAGAATACGGATTTTGTCAGGACAATTTGGAGTGATGAATCGAATACTTTGGCGATTGATGTGTATGGCGGAAGGGAAGGTTTTGAAGAGGATGTTGAACTTGAGGATAGCGAATTTTTTTTTTCAAACGAAGATGACGATAATAGCGAAGAAGAACCCCTAAATTTTATGTATCCATTGGATATGGGACAAAGTCATTGTACCGAATTTGATCTTAAAGAATTAGATCGCATCCGGGATGGAAATCAGTAGAAATGCAAAAAATAATAAAAAATGAGATGGGTGTTAATGTTACGATAAGTCAATGTAGAAGAGCAAAATTGAAGGCAACGAGAAAATATTTAGGAAATTATTCCGAAGAATATGAAAAAATTTGGGATTACGCACAAGCTTTGTTAGAAGCAGATAGAGACAACACTGTACGGATAAATATAAACCGAAATCATGGGGATGAACGACCCCATTTTCATAGAATTTATATTTGTTTTGGTTCGTGTAAGAAAGGATTTTTAAGTGGCTATAGAAAAATGGTTGGGTTAGACGGATGTTTTTCGAAAGGAACCATAAAACTTGAGATACTTTTTGCAATTGGAAGAGATGCTAATAATCAAATGTATCCCATTGCACGGGCTGTTGTGGATGTAGAAAATAAGGATAATTGGAGTTGGTTTTAAAATTTGTTGGCGAACGATTTGGATATGAGATCAGGTTATCAATGGGTTGTACTTAGCGATCAATAAAAGGTATGTGTTATTTTATTTCTACCGATTAAATTACTTATTATTAAATATAATTTCTTAATTATGTTTGTATTTCTTTATAGGGATTACGTATAGCAATCGTGCAGTTTTTACCTCACGTCGAGCATAGAATGTGCGCCCGACACATATATAGCAATTGGAGCAAGCGATATGACACGGAAATTTGAAGAAATTATTTTGGTTATCTGCTTGGTCATATACCAAATCCCAATATTTAGAGAATATGGCGTTTATTCGGGATGTATCGGTCGACGCAGCAGATGATCTTTTAAAGACAAATCTAAAGCATTGGTGTCTCGCATATCTTAAGGATTGCTGTAAGGGTGCCATAGTTGATAATAATATGTCGGAAATATTTAATAGTTAGATAAAAGATTCGAGACATAAGCCAATAATAATCATGCTAGAAGAGATTAGACGCATGGTTATGTCGAGAATAGCAAAACTCGCACATGAAGGTGAGAAGTACCAGCATTTGATTTGCCCTAATATTTTTGAGAAATTAAAAGATCATATTACTTGGAGTAGAAATTGTCATTTAATTTGGAATGGGTTAGACGGTTATGATGTAACTCAAAATTTGACGAATGAAAAAGAGGAAATCAACGAACACACGTATGTGGTTGATATTAGAAATCGTAAGTGTTCTTGTAGGGTTTGGAATATTTCCGATATTCCTTGTTCTCATGCCATCTGTGCTATATTTAACAAGGGCGATGACCTGATTCATTATGTGTCGGATTGTTTTAAAAAGAAAACTCACCACGCAATTTATTCTCATTTTATGGTACCGGTTATCGGTAGACAAGATTGGCCCAAAACGGGAATTAATCCTCCGCTACCTCCATCGAAAAGAAAGATGCCGGGTATGCCTAAAAAACATGCTCGACGTAAACAAGGTGTAGTGCCTAAACCATCGGCTTCAAAACTGTCGAAATCAGGTCAAATAGTAAAGTGTATTGTTTGCTGCCAAACAGGTCATAATAAAAGTACTTGTCCCATAAAAAAGAGCAGGTATTAATATTTACATTCATTTCGTATAATTAATTTTTGTATACAATTTTTTTAATGTGTATTTATAATTTTAGGACGTCATCTACTGGGCAATCTTCGAATCAGACGCCACACAATTAGATTTGTTGAATGTTAAGGCTTGCATTTTATTTTATTTTTTGCATATTTTTATGTTTTATAAGGACTTGTATGCATTTTGTGACATTTGGATATTTTTATGTTTCGTAAGGACTTAATTATGCATTTTGTGATATTTGGTCTATTTTATTATCAAGATTTGTATGTATTATTTGTGTTTCATATACCCTAAACTCCACACCGTAAACCCTAAAATAAATTATTCCTATACAACATCACATTCCATAATCGCATATAACCCTAAACATATAACATCACATAAACCCTAAACTCCACACCCTAAACCCTAAAATGTATTATTCCCATACAACATCACATTCCATAATCACATATATAACCCTAAACATATAATATCACATAAACCCTAAACTCCAAACCCTAAACCCTAAAACATATTTTTCCCATAATCGCATAATTACAATACTAATTATAACACACAAAATAAACAACAACATAATTAATCTTTTCAAATTCTTTTCTATTTCTTCAAATCTCTGTCTTTGCATCTTTTCAAATTCTTCAAATCTCTTCTCGAAGCGCTGAACTTGGTACTTGAGGTGGATTGGTGCGAAGGCAATATCATCACACCAAGCAAAGTGCTCGCAAAGTTAGAATTTGTAAAATGCTCGATCATTATTTTTTTGGGTTTTTGCATGAAGCAGCAAGCATTTTCTAGCACAATGAGGACACATATACGCATTCTTATCTTCATAACTTTACCCATATTCACCATGATCACCAATATCTACAAATAATATGCGACAGAACTTTGTTTAACCATCACTCCACCCATATTCACCCATTATTATTATTATTATTATTATTATTATTATTATTATTATTATTATTATTATTATTATTATTATTATTATTATTATTATTACATCTGATTTTTTTTTCGCTACTGTTCATGACCAGCCTCTGGACGAATTTTTTTTTTGTGCATATTTTTCATAAAAAATTGTTGTTCTATTTTGTGGTTAAATCAAACCTAAATCAGTCTATAATTCGTCAAAATTATCTTAAATCAGCCCAAAACAGTCATAAAATCGAAAATCATGCCCAAAAAAAAAATCTAATTTAGCAATTAATTCAAATTAAAATCCAAAATCAGTCATAAAATTCAGATTTGTGCGTACTGACCTGAATGTAGCTGCTTCATTTGGACCGATTTTGAATTTTCGGAAATTTAGGGCTGGCTGGCTGGCGGCGGCGAGGCGTGGGCGGGCGGCGGCGACGAGTGGGGCGAGAAGCGAGACAGAGAAGAAAGAGAGACAGAGAAGAGAAGCGAAGCGAAGGAAGAAGAAAAAAAGAAGAAAGGGAAGAAAAGGAAGAAAAGGGTGGAGGGATGCTGACGTGGATTAAAAAATAATATATTTGCCACGTCAGCATGCCATGCAAGCACTAGACTGCTGACTGTGCATTTAACTGGATGGAGGGGGCAAGTTGAACTGTTCGAAGAGTTTAGGGGGCAAAAGTATGCAAAAAAAAGTTTAGGGGGCAAGCTGAACAATTTTAAAAAGTTCAGGGGGCAAAAGTGAGCTTATTTCTTTTTCATTTTATTTTTGATTTTTTGTTGTACAATTTTCTGTTTATAGACTCGAAATACCAGTAAAGAATCGATTTTTTTATGAGTTTATTTTCTGTTTACCAGTAAGATTCGAAATATCAGTAAGTACAACTTTTCATTTTTCTGGTTTGTATGGTAATCTTTTTGTGGTAATTACAATATATATTTTTTCTTTTATATCAATGTCAATTGTTTTTCTTTTTGTGGTAAGTACAACTTTCTTTTTTAATTGATTGTATTAAAATATGAAATTAATTTCTGAAATTTAATTGACTTAATCAATTTCAGAAATCAATTTACTGTGTTAATTTTCTAAAATTTGGTGTTAATTTGTTTTTCAGTGAGCACTTTATTTTTCTATATTTTTGAATTTTTGTTTTCAATTTTAAAATTGATTTATATTATTCCAGTGTTAATTTCAAAATAAAATAAATCCCCTGGACTATTCATGCATGGTTTAATGGGGGCAATTTTCCACATGTCATATGTTTTAGTATTTTCTATTTATTTTCATGCCATTTTTTTATGAAGGAAATTCCAATTTTTCACCATAAATTTTGTGGTAATTTTCTATTGACTTTTTGCAATTGATGGTAAGTTTGAGTTAATTTTTTATTCTAAATTTCAGCCATTGATTTGAAATTGGTGATTATTTTTAATGGTAATTTTAATAGTTTTTCAGCCATTAATAGAATTGGTGGTAATTTTGTGATTATTTTATTTATTTATTTATTTATAATTTTGAATTTTGGGGCCGATGGTAAGAATTCTATTTTTTTGTAAATTTTGCATTAATTTTGTGAATTTTGGAATTTTGGGGCTCATGGTAAATAAGGGTGTTTCAAAATTTGTAATATAAATTGCTAATAGTTATTTCCTTTTTAACAGATGATTTACTTTCTTTCCATGCATGTTCGTATTTAAGTAGATGAATACAAAAAGGGGCAATATTTACCGAGCGAAATTACCAAATTGGGAGAAAATGTTGTGAATTCTTAAATGGTAATTTTTCATATTAAAATTAATGTTTGGATGTTAATGGTAATTTATTAAATAGCAATTTTTTTAATATGATGGTAAGTTATGGTAAGTAGTATCTTTTGATATTAATGGCGATTTTGGAATTAGCACATGATGCATGGATGTGCTATATGGCATTGGTAATTTTGAGTTTTTTTTTCTGAGTTTTTATGAGATTCTTATTAATGGTAATTGTTTATAAATTCAATAGAAATTACCACCTGCCAAATATTAAATTGTTTTTTTTTCTGAGTTTTTATGAGATTCCTATTGATGGTAATTGTTTCTGAATTCAATAGAAATTACCACTTGCCAAATTTTAAATTTTAGTTGTCTACTTTGATCTTTCCATTTAAATTTTTCTATTGAATTTTTTATTTATCTATTTAGATTAATAGAGAAAAATAGTTTTTTATGCTTATTGAATTTCAAATTTATTGCAATTTTTCGATTTTTTTTAATATATGACTGGTGGTAATTTCAATATATGGCAGGTGGTAATTTCAATTTTCTTATTAATTTCTTATGTTTTATTTATCTTTTTCTACTTTTTTCCATTTAATTTCGACCCTATTTTTAGGGTTGTTCATTTGGCCGGTTCGGTCCAAACCGAACCGGTTTAACAAAACCGAATATAAACCGAATTGAAAATTGAAGAACCGAACCGACCGGCTCATACGAACTGAACCGAAATTTAACCGAACCGAACGAACCGATTTTTAATTCGGTTTATTTGGTTTAAACCGGATTTTAATTTGTATATATATATTTTAATTCGGCTTAGTTAAACTCTCATAATAAATATCATAAAATAAATGAATAAACAAAAGTAAAAAAACAGTTATAAATTATAATACCTTCTTCAAGCTTGTCAAGTATTTCCAAATTTTCTTTCGGATCAACCGGTTGAGCATATCGGATCCAATCTTCGGTGCATATAAGAGCTTCCACAAAAAACATTTGGTCTATGTTATTATCAAGATTTGTATGCATTATTTGTGTTTCATATACAACATTTGTGACGTTTGCAACCCGTTTACAAAAACAAATGAAAAATTTTTCAAAATTAAGGGATTTAGTAACGGGTTTTAACAAAAAACCGATACTAAATATTAATATTGTATCGGTTTTTATGAAAGAACCGATACTAAATCGGGAAAATCGCACATAAACACTTAGTAACGGTTTTTATGAAAGAACCGATACTAAATCGAACTTAGTAACGGTTCTTTCATAAAAACCGTTACCAAAAATGAACACTTAGTAACGGTTTTTATGGAAGAACCGATACTAAGTTCGATTTAGTATCGGTTCTTCCATAAAAACCATTACTAAGTGTTTATGTGCGATTTTCCCGATATAGTATCGGTTCTTTCATAAAAATCGATACATAATTAATATTTAGTATCGGTTTTTTGTTAAAAACCGTTACTAAATTCCTTAATTTTGAAATTTTTTTCATTTTATTTTTGTAAACGGGTTGCAAACGACACAAATGTTGTATATGAAACACAAATAATGCATACAAATCTTGATTATAACATAGACCAAATGTCACGAAATACATAATTAAGTCCAATTAATGGAGCAAATTTGGACCGATTTGAATTTTCTGAAATCTAGTTCAGGGGGCAAAAGTGAGCTTTTCTCTTTTATAAAATATGGTATATACTATTCGGCCGGTTCGGTTATACCGGTTTTCAAAAACCAAAAATCGAACCGAACCGGATAAACCAAATAGTTGCATTTTTCAAACCGGACCGGACCGAATAAGCCGAATAACCGAACCGAATTAACCGAAATTAACCGGTTCGGTTCGGTACCCAAATAAACCGAACCGATTGAACACCCCTACCTATATTTGGTTTTTGTTTGGATTTAGGGTTTGGCTTTCATGTCATTATTTTCTTGGATTTTTTTTTTGTGTGCATAAATGATAATTACAATACTTTGTATAAATGAGAATCTGTAAATTAATAATGGTAATTGATTTGAAAAATATATCTTTTTTTATATTAATGATAAATATATGATTGGTGCTGTGGTGGTAATTTATGCAAAAATAGTAACATTTTGTATTAATGATAATTTCTTAATATTGATGTAAATGGTAATTTTTTCAGGTTTTAAAAGAAGATCTATTTATTTTCGCGAATAATTTATTTATGGAAATTCAGATGGTAAATCTTTTGAAAGAAAAGAATTAAAAAATCTAGAAGGCAAATAATGTGATATATTTGATGTTAATTTGGATACCGTGTATATTGTTTTGTGGTGTTAATTAAGTAACAATTATGGTAATGTGGTGGTAATTCTCCTAAATGAGAAAGATGAGTGTTATGTATATTTGGAAGAATTAATTTATAAATATGATGAATATATTTGGTGTTGAATATTTGTGTTATATATTTGGTGTTGAATATTTGATATTTTGTATATTTTTATGACAACTAGTGTTAAATTAATTGCACAATTTGTGTTGAATACATTTGGACTCAAAGCATTATTTGGATGATTCACTTGACAATAAAAATCAAATTTTCAGAATAAACTGTGACGAAATTTCCTGCAATTAATTATCATACCGTGAATAATTTAGGGAGTAATCAAAGAGAGAAATTATTATATTGGGAGTAATTTCTTGATTAATTTGAGTAATAAATAATAGTGTTTAAAAGGGGTAATTTGAATATAGGAATTTAGGAAGTAATTAATGATAGTAATTAGCAAAATTTGTCATTATGATTAAATTCAAATTTTAAAAGGCATTATATTTGAAGGATTTATTTATCATAAAAGTCAAACTTTGAAAAATAAATTGTTGCAAAATTATCAGCAAAAATGCCATCATCTATCTCGGGTCGTGTGCAACCCCAGTGTTCAGTTAGTGATAATACAGCTAGTGATTTGCTAAAAGCTGATAAACTTCCTTGTGAAACAAAGATTTTCACGTGCAGAGGCAAAATTACCATCAAAAAAGTTATCATGACATCATCGAAGGGTGGTGGGGGAAATAAGGGGGAAGTTAATAATTTTTCTTATTAAAAGGCATCAAGCTCAGATTATTACTTCTTTGAAAGATCCTGATATTAGGTACTTTTTAATTTTGTTACTTCTTTGCTAAATTCGGTTAAAATAAATTTAGACATTTATTTTACATAATGGCATTATATTAAAATGTTATTCTAATAATTGCAGTATTATTTTACACCTATTCAGGCTACTAAACCAGTTTTTGTCCTCTGACGCATGTTTTTGTGCACAGATTTCACCTCGTTTGTCTGATTTTAGCGAATTTGGTCATTCCGGAATCGTCTCGAGGTCTAGTTTTTCATGGAGAGTCAATTTTGAAGAATTGATATTTTTCTGGCCATCAAATTTGAAGATTACAAAGTTTACTCGCTACATTTTCTCTCAACAAGACTTCATATTGAGTCCTTTTTTTTCTCTGGCATAATAATAATATGACCAATATTAATGTCAGATAATACGTTCTCGTAGAAAATAAATACAAAATAATAATGTCACAAAATCCCATCTTGTAACGTAATCTGAGACATGCCATACATCACATAATTAAAATACATTATTATTGGTGAATCTAAGACTTATTGTTGATGCATATCTGTTGTAAGTGGATGTTTTGCTATATTTATGTGCTTTTGGCAAAAAAAGATCTTAGTGGTCCCATAAATTCTCCATGACACATTTAGATAATTTGTAAGGGAGTTGGTTAGAGTGATAACTTAGGTTTTGCCAAATTTTACACCTATTCAGGCTACTAAACCAGTTTTTGTCCTCTGACGCATGTTTTTTGTGCACAGATTTCACCTCGTTTGTCCGATTTTAGCGAATTTGGTCATTCCGGAATCGTCTCGAGGTCTAGTTTTTCGTGGAAAGCCGATTTTGAAGAATTGATATTTTTCTGACGATCAAATTTGAAGATTACAAAGTTTACTCGCTACATTTCGGTACACTAAAGATTATTTTCTCTCAGCAAGACTTCATATTGAGTCCTTTTTTTTTCTCCGGCATAATAATAATAATATGACCAATATTAATGTCAGATAATACATTCTCGTAGAAAATAAATACAAAATAATAATGTCACCAAATCCCATATTGTAACGTAATCTGAGCCATCACATATTATCCTTTTTAAATCTTCATTTTTTTATTTATTTATCATCCTGAGTTTGCCATGGGAGAAGAGCTCTCACTTAAAGCTGCAATTCTTGCAGAGAAATCCGCCCCTAATCTTTCATGGTGAGAATATAAATTTCACAAAATTATATTAAAAATTGTCTATAATTATATAACATGCTAAATCAAACCTTAATTTTACTGTTACTACACGTGTATTTTAGGTATGCGGATGTAATTCTTCAGCTGATAGACCAAGCAGGCGATTTTGTCAGTGATGATATTTGGTACCGCGTGGTTCAGTTTGTTACCAATAATGATGATTTACAGGTACATTATAATTCATTATGAATATAAATATTTTTTATTTCCTTTTTTATTTCTACTAAAAGTAACTCGAAATCAGGAGCCGTATTCAATAATTTTACAATAATTTTAAGAAAGTTTGATACTTTTAGTTGCTTAAATTATATAATTTCTCACTAGCTTCTAATTTTCCATACCAATGAACCTAACTTAATAACTCAATACTGAAAATAAGGCATACACTATGCTACAATGAACCTAACTTAATAACTCAATACTGAAAATAAGACCTGATCGAACCCAAGTGACCCGAAATGATCCAAACCCGAACGACCCGAAACACGAAATGATCTGAAACCCGAGTGATCCGAAATCCGAAACGACCCGAAATCCGAATTGACCCGACCCGACCGTTTGCCACCTCTAAAAATAAGGCGCTACAACAAAACACCACATCACGGATTAGGCGTGAACCATGTTATAGCCGCTTCAGGGGGACAAAAGACATCACCATTTGGGCAAAACCGATCTACGGTTTCATTAACCACATTATAGACCCCAAAATTATGTCCCCACTCTTGCCAAAAGAAACTTTCACTCATGTCGGTAAAATAAACACCATTTTTAATGCATCCGGGAAGCTTATCTGGATCGACAACCACAGCTAAATTATTGCCTACAAACACCGCAAGATCATCTAGAGCATCCAATTCATGCCATGTCCTTTCTTTCAAATTAAGTATTGCGAAATCAAACTCGTTTGTGGGGTCCACTCTGGTTTCTGTATACCTTCGGATGAGCAGTAATTGTCCCTTGAAATTCACAAGATACCTCCAATTCCCAATTAATTCGGATGATGGAGTTTTGCAAGCAATTTGTTTTATCTCAGGATGTAGCCCACCTCATAAACCATATCGCGCTCAGAAATAACAAAAAAATCCTCTCTGAAACAAATGACATCCGATAAATGCTTGAGACCTTTTATCACCGTCCAATCTGCATCACCCGGTCTCCATAAAACAAGCTTAGAAGGATAGCCGAACAAAATCAGTGCCGTGAAATCTGATCTCTCTTTGGGATCATGAGAAAAGAGGGCCTTCACTACCATTAGCTTCTGAACTTGTCTAAATGAGTCTACAATCCTCGTACCCTTGGAATTGTAGATCTCTTCTTCCGCAATTAGGATACCGGTCTCATCGTAAGGGGGGAAAGGTGGTAGCTCATAGAACTCCCTAGTGAAGGGGTTTAAAACTCGACCATTGATCCTACTGTCCACCGTAAAGAGCCAGCCATGTGAGGAACCACAAATGTAGTGGCCGTGCAATTCGGGAATGTCAATTGAATAGAGCCTTTGCTCCGACAAGCTGAAGAAATTTCGTTTTTTTGTTGTGTGGTCCTCACCGAGCACCAACCATGGAAGCTGCAGAACAGGAGGCCAGCGTTTCTGCTTTGCAACTAATCTCCAACTACGGCATACGGCACTGAATCGGTGTTGATCCGGCATAGAAAGGAGGCCAGTTATCTGCCCAAGCGCGTCATCAGCAAGATCCGACCAAGAAGCCATCCCGTGTCAGTTAATTGATTAATCCTGCAAGCTTAACAATCGTGTTAAAGATGGAAAGAAAGCAACTTTTTGCAAAGGACAAAATAATTTTCCAGCAACCAGATGAAACAACCGACAATTACTTTGGGCGGCCAATTCGACAAACAATAGGACCCAACCTTGTGAAAAATACAAGTAATATTTTGAGAGAGAGAGTAACCTTGTGGCCAAGGGCGGAATAATTGGCAGATCTGTCGATATTCCCAAGCAATCCTAATGTTTGCTTGTGTGGGCGGGAGATGAAAGTTGAAACTGACAGGAAATAAAAATAAAAAAAGGAAACAAATTTATCGATGCATTTCCACCTTAAGAGGGAGATTATAGGGAATATTTATAAATAGGTGGCACTAGTTTCAGGGCAAGTTTTTCTATGCCTAGAGCGAGATTAAATTTTTTTTTATAAAATACCCAAAATGCCTTTGTTTTAATCAAGTTAGATATTTAATACATAATCATTGATTTACTCATATATTGTTTCTTTCTTAATTAACTACAAAAAATATGGTAACAATATTATTGCAAATAAATCCAAGATTTTTATACTTCATCTTTTGGTTATGTTTTGCTTCATGTTCCACAAATAGAACACACCATCATGCTTGTGTGAATTACAAAATTTTATATATGATGTTTATTGAATTAATTTGATATTTTCATGAATGGTACAAAATAATTAGATTAAATATTATTGAAATAAATATAGAATTGTTTCACTATATGAGATTATTATAGATTATTAAATAATGTACTATATATTATTAATATATTATTATTATGTATATTATTGTATAACATATTATTGAATCAATATGAAATACTACGAGTTATATATTATTATGAATGACATAATGTCGGACTTGGAATTTAGGGCGCCATATAAATTTGGGTTTATGTACATATAACTTATGTCTTTTCCTAATAAAATATAAATAGCAAAAGAAACTTAGCCAAATATAATAAATGATAAATATTGTCAGGCTAATACATAAATAATTAGGATATTGATGGTATTTTGGTAACTTTTAATTTATATATATATTTAGATAGAGCTAATTAAGGTAGGTAAAAATTAGAAACAAATCATTAATCCATATAATAAGTATCAACCACAATTAAATAAATGGTATTTTCGGAGCTTCACTTAAAAATAAGAATCTTGCTCTAGATGAAGTAATGTTTGCTCTAGAAATAACGCTTGGTACGGAGATTTTAGTTTAGAAATTTTTAGGTAATGTTAAATACACCGTTGGAACTTGGAACTTGGAAGGATTGGAAATTTGATTTTTTGACAAATTTGTTCTAGGAATTTTTAGGATCTCATTAAAAATAATAAATAAAATAAAATAAAATTATATTATATTATATTGAAACACCTTCGCTATGAATATTTCAATTTTAATATTAACTCCAATCCCTTTCTTTCACTTACTTTTGAGCCTCTTCAAGAGGCCACATCATCACTTTTATCTTCACCAGTCGATCAATATTTTTGTCAAATCTTAGCCATTTATTTTCTCAAATTTATTGATATTTTATGACAAGATCTGTGTGTTTATTAAAACATAACCATATGATTGATTGAATTGATATTTTTTGTTCCATTCCCGATTTAGTGAGAACCGTTGTAAATTTATTTCTAACCATCAGATCATAATCAGATGGCTTCAATGAATCGTAGTTCAAAGTTATGTTCAATTATTAATACTAATAGTTAATGAAGAGTTCACTAATTAAAATATAAATAATTTTTCTTTTCTTCTTTAAAAAATTATAATTCTTAATGAAATATTTTATTTTTCATGTTAAAACCATTAAATATAAATTTGTTGGAATTTTCTCTTTATTTTGAGTTCCATATTGTTATGGGTCTATTTTTTTTTCCTTACTAAAATATGTGAATAAACTATAAAGACTATATAAAAGAACATGTAAAAATATTATATGCTCATTAAGTTATACCTTATACCTTATTTTTTTTTATCTCTCTTTAAATATTTTCAAGAGACCTATCGTCAATTTTATTTCGGCCGTTAGATCAATTTTTTTTTCAAATCTTAGTTTTTCATTTAAATTATTACCACAATATCATATGGCCAGTTAGATTAATGTTTTGTGTTATATCTCCAATTACGTGAGAACTATCATATCGAATTAAAAATTTAAGAGTATTAAAAATTATATTATATTACTTAATGTTTTACGGATAATATGTATTATTTTAATAACTAACAAAATATAAATAAGAAAAATAACGGTGACACTTTTTTTAGAAAATGAATCATATTATA
This sequence comes from Juncus inflexus, assembly GCA_024447665.1. NCBI lineage: Eukaryota > Viridiplantae > Streptophyta > Magnoliopsida > Poales > Juncaceae > Juncus > Juncus inflexus. The sequence continues at coordinate 10,216,593 of JAJHPC010000011.1, read as the reverse complement.
TTTTTTTATGTATAGTAAACATATATACAACCCAGCGCTTCAATCTCAGCCGCTCATTAAGTGGGGTAAGAATAGGGTATGATAGTTTGGGGTCAATATATTATATCATTGCCATCGTGTATCATCAAACCAATAAAGTGGGGTATGCCGGTTATATTGACCCCACTTTATTTTACCCCACTTTTACCCTGTGGTTATAAAAAGCGAAAATTCAAATTTCAACCGTACGGATGGAATATATATGTTTTGAATATGTTGTGGATCAATTTTCACAAGAATCGGAATATTATATCATTGTCATCGTGTATCATCAAAATTCATCATGTATCATCAAAACATATAAATACATATTTTGATAATACATGATGGCAATGATATAATATTTCGATTCCTGTGGAAATTGATCCACAACATGTTCAAAATATAAATATTCTATCCGTACGGTTGAAATTTGAATTTTCGCTTTTTATAACCAATTTTTTCATCGGGGTAAAAGTGGGGTAAAATAAAGTGGGGTCAATATAACCGGCCCCATATATATATAGGAAAGGGATATATTAACCCCAAACTATCATACCCTATTCTTACCCCACTTGATGAGTTGCTGAGATTGAAGCGCTGGGTTGAAATCTGATGATGAACGCGTGATCTGGCAAGCTCAGTGTCTCGATCTGTCTACAGCATCGCTGCCTTTCTCACTGTCTACGCTAGTTTTCTCGCCTCTCCCAATCTTTGAATAATAAGCTCAAAACTTTTAAAGAAGCAGAATGATCATTCTAACAATTATACATTAATGATTTAAATTCTGAAATCAGCCGCAAATGTGAATCTCAAATTCATATTTTGTCATGTTGGTTTGGTGATATTTGAGGAGTTTGTTGATATATGTGATTCAGTTAAGGCCTCATATTTGCCTAAAATGCTTGTTTTATTTATCTAATTTCTCTTTTATTTCTTAAAGGTGAATGGATCAAAAATCCTTGGAGAGGAGGATCAAGGAACTCGCGTAAGCTGGTTTCTAGAGGCGTTTAAAAACAGACAAAATTATCAAGAAATAGTCAATAATGGGTGCTTGTATGATGTTAAAAACTTATGGACTTGAATTTAAGTGTTTCTTTTGCTTTATTAGGGTTCTTTCGAACATTCATAATTTTATATTATTATGGTTGTATTTGGCTTTCTAAATATTTTTTTGGATTTATATGTAATTTTACAATATGTTGGTTATCTGTCACAATTTTAAATTTATTCATATTGGTTTTATTTTAATCTTGAACTTGATATGGTACCATTATTAGTTGATTTGGACTTGTTTCACCATGAAACCACTTCAATTGTATGCTCAAATTGGTACCACTTAACTCAATCATGCATTCATTTTAAACTCAAGAAATATCATAAATAAATTCCAAATAAATATTCATTTCAAAATCCACCTAAGACTTTGACTTATTCAAATACACAAGGAAAGAAAAAAAAAGACAGATGAATATGCACAAAAGACTATAGGTATCATGCACAGCCACATTCAAACTAATCATTTGGCAAATTGCACAAATTGTACAGATATACAACCCTAATCCAAATTCAATGCTTCATAATTTTGGCCATTATGCTTATTTCTTTCTTCTCCAATCTTCTCCTGGAAAACATACCAAGTTTTGAATCGAAGTACAACAATACTAATAAATGCTATACATGCATACCACCATTTCAAACTATACAACTAAAAAATTGATCCAGAAACCAAAGACAAACATCCTAAATTTCAAAAAAAATCACCCAACTATACAAAAAATATTCATACACCATAAAATACATTCACAAAAACTTTCAAATACTATAACCACACACTAGTACAAGCTTCTGCATTTAGTTCTTATAGAGCTTGAATAGGAGTCTGCACTCAGCGGGTAGAATACGAATACTGATTGCTTATCCTCTTTGAAGTTTTACTATGCAATATTTGCTAAAACCATCCATATCTGCAAAAAGAAATCCTAAATTTAGTATAGAAACACTAAATTTTGATTACATATACTTAGTATACAATATTAAGTACAGTATAGGTGTTGTATTTTGAGTATATATATACAATATTAAGTACGGTATTGGTGTTCTTATCCCCATATCTTTTTTTATTATTGAATTTGTATTGGAAATTTGGGTGTACGTCTTCTCTGACTGCTAACTATAGAATTCATCCAAAAATTTTACTACTATCTATCCCTAAATAAACCCTGTTTAGAACTTCAATTTGAACTCTAAAACAATACAATGCCACTTCATAAGAGATTATATATACAAATACTTCACCAGTAAACCCAATTGAGAACCATGAGTCCACAAAATCAGTCAATATAGTCTCAATCCCTCATTTTATCCCAGTTAAGCCTCAGTCGTTGCTAAATTATTCAACTATATCTTACTGAAATCTAAACTTGTACATATAGAACAAAATAAAACAAAAATATCAAAAATTCACGTATCAATTATGCAGAAACACCTGATTGAGCTTTTGTGAACAATGATTATGCCCTCATAATCCTTAACTGAGCCCTAATAAGATCAAATTGGAAGAAATAATGATGACTCAACATTGGTTAAGCATTGAATAAGACCCAATTGAACTCAAAATAGGACCATTAACTTTTACAAAACTGGAGAGAGAGGAGATCGTGTTGATCTGTAAGTCGCTCTCCTCCGCAGCTGCCTATTCGCCGACAGGAGCTGGAGCTGGAGGTCGAGTGGAGCTTAGTCCAGTTAGGGTTCGGATCGAGAGCTCTAGATAGGGGAAGGATGGTTGAGCTGGAGATTCGCAATCGAGATTGAGAGAGAGAGGGACAGTGGAGGTTGGAGCTGGAGATTCTTCACGAGAGAGCGAGAGAGAGCTTCGAAAGAGCGAGAAGATATCGAAAGTGAGAGATGGCGAGAGACAGAGTGTAACGGAAGAGTGGAGACGGAGAATTTTTAATCACGCGTACATGATCAGATTTTAACCTAGGGCTTCAATCCCAGCCGTCCATTAAGTGGGGTAAGAATTGGGTATGATAGTTTGGGGTCAATATATCCCTTCCCTATATATATATATATATATATATATATATGTATGTATGTATGTTTTTGTATGGAATATATGTTTTTGTATAGAATTGAAAGATATATATAGGAAAAGTATAAACGGGCTCCACATATATTCAAAATAAGTGGGCCATGTTTATCCGTGGTAAAGGGCGGATTGGGGGGGCTGCGCTGGGGGGATGTGTATATAAACCCATATATATATATATACACAATGCCTCATAATTTTTTGGTGCATATTTCACTAGTCTTCCCTAGATTTTTGGTCAAAATCAGCTGTTGTGTGCGCGACAATCATGCGATCTTGGTTGCACTCATCATGCTAGCACCAACTATTATATGCACGAATATTTTGGACCTGATTATAGCCCAATTTTCTTTGGATTTAGGAATCACATAGTATACTAAAAAGGCATAACTAAGTCGTTAGTCTTGGAACTTTAATTAGAGCGGGCAAACACTAACTCGACCTGAAAAACCCATCCGACCTTATCCGAATCAAAGTGACCAGAAACTCAAGATGACCCGAATCGAATAATCCGAAACCTGAATGACATGTGACCCAAACGATCCGAAATCTGAATGAGCTGAACTCGAACGACCCGCAACCCAGACGACCCGTAACCCGAATAAGACACAATCCGAATGAACCGCAATCTGAGTGACCCGTGACCCGAAATGATCCGGAACTTGGATGAAGTACCCGATCTGACCAGAAAATAATTTTTTTTTTTATCTTGATATCCAAAAAATCTCGAAGTTGAGGATTTTATTGTTTTTTTTTGCATTATCAACCTGAATATAATAACTCAAATGACTTGAAATATCTATTTGTATGAATTGCGACTTGTAATCTGAGTGATTTTTGACCAGAACACCTTGAACAGAATTGATCCGCAACCCAAACCCGAATGGCCCGAAATCTTGACATCCGAAGTCTAATGACCCGAAACCCAAACGACCCGAAACCCGAATGTTCCGAAAGCTGAATGATCTGAAACCGAAATGACCCACAAAGTGAACGATCCAAAACCTGAATGACCCACAATCCGAATGATCCAACCCGCATGACTAGTCCTGTCCATTTGCCACCTCTAACTTTAATAGAGTAGCAATTTATTTCATGTTTTATCTATTTTGTCATGGTTCGTCAATGTACTTTTAAAAGATGCACGATTCGTTCTTAGGTAACGAAACATTCTACCATTGTTAGTAAAATTTTATAAATTCGCTATTGTCCCTCTGACTTTAGAAGCAAATCTTTCCATATCCTATTTATTTTGTGTGCCATTCTGGACTAGTTAATCAGGACTTGAGGTTCATTTATTTTATTATTTTAGTAATTAAATGTGATTCGTTCGATTATAAATTCGTTAAAATTATAAGAATATATCACATGTACTTTTGTTAGTCACTATTTATTACCAAGTTGCAAATGAGGTTATTATCTATAAGTTATGATTTCAAAACTAACTTACATCAAGAAAAATAGATATGAGAGAGAGTCTTCTTTATTCTATCAAATAAGAAAAAATTCTTTATTTTCAAGTTCTCTATATTTTAAAAGTAAATTTTGTTTGTTTTCTTAGATTAAATTTTTTAAATAAAAGTGGAGGGGTAGTTTGGCTTTTTTTTAAAGATTTGCTTAGAATTTGACTAATTGTATTTGTTTGTTCCGTTAAAATAAGGACGAACTGTGCATAGTTTAAAAGCACAGGGACTAACTATGTCAAAATAAAAAAAATATAGGCACTAAATTGCAGCTTTATTAAAGTATATAGAGTAACGAAATGCATTTATCCCTATTAAAAATCATAGTACATAATACAAAGGTTCTAATAGATAATTTGTCATGTGGGGCTAATAACTCAAATCTTTAATTAACCTATACTTGTTATAACCATATTTATTTTCTTCTATGTGTATAGTTTATATTTTGGAAGTCTGATTGGCTTGATGTTATATACTAGATAAGAATTATAAGAACTATGGTTTGAAACTTCTATAATTATATCATGTTATTAAATACAAATTTAGAAAAGAAATATATGATTGTTATCATAATTTTTATAACCTCGCTTGGTTTGGCATGAGGTTGATGAACGTTAGAAATAGCTTTATTTTAATTAATGATTTTAATTCATATAATATATTATTAAATAATATATTATTGCATTTTATAAACGAGAGACATGATTGTACTAATCCATATTTTACTGAATATTTTGTAGAAAAAAAGATGTTATTTGGTTTAAAATTGGAGAAAGCAAAAAATTGTGTACTCATGATATGTGTACAGATTGAAGAGGGGGCCAATAGGAGTTAAAACCCATCATTCTTTTAGATAGAAATGGTTCATATACCATAACCCAATGAACACGTCTCATTCTTTTTCTTTATCACATAGCTCATACCTCCCTCAATGCGGTACCGGGGGTTATTATTAGATGGTAGGTCTTTTGGTACGGGATTTGCTACGGAGACATATATGTGTATATATATATATGTACAAAAATTTAATACAAAATTAATGTGTTTTAAGTACATTTTTACTCCAATGCATATTTAAATAAAATCCAAATAATCAACGTGCAATTAAAAAACAAATTTATATCTCATAACATAAGTTCATAACATATCAAATCAATGATAGTCTCAAACAAGAAATACTAATATCATAACTCATAATTCCCCAGGAAAATAAAAAGAAAATAACATAATTCATACAAAAATATAAATAGATTCTCTACTACACTGATCTTTTCATTGCATTGATGTTTTCCCTTTCTCTTTTGCAAAGCTGCAGATTTGAGTTTGGTAAAATCCGCCTCCACCACAATGTGCTTGTCTTGGGCCGGACAATGAATAAATACAGTTTGAACCAATCCAATGGTCGAAGAAGGCCTTTCCATCTCCCCGCCTTCATCTTCTGCATGGATTGTTTTCATCATCAAAGTTGCTATCCAAAGATTTCCAACGTAACCTTTAAACCGAATCTCCAATATTAGTTGTTTCTGGGTTTAAATCCTATTTCTTATCAAGACCATCAATGTAACTCTCAGTAAGGGGATACATCAACCACATATTAGATTAAATAAAAATTAATTTGTCGGCAGTATAGTAGAATTCAGATTGCATTGCCTAACACTCTTAACATAGGAATATGTGCTCCACTTACATTCTGCCGATGAACTGCTAATCAGTTTTGTGATAGAACTTTCTTAGCAATCTCTGCTAGCTGGGGATTTGGCGAGCCATATGTGCCCCAGCAATCAATTGCATCCATAGTAGCCGCATCTTCTTGAGATGTCAGACATAACATATAAAGACATTTGCACATATGAACTTAGAGAATTGCTCATGCAACTGTCTTTTCTCATCTTCACTCTAGGCTATACTTTCAAAATGCTTCCATTCAGGGGTAGAGCCATAGTTTAATATTACGGGAGTCGGAGCGAGAGGTGACATAATAGTGATTTAATTTTCTTATTAGCATGTCATAACTTGAAAAAAAAAAACCAATTATTTTTTATTTCTATATATCATTTGCCTTCAAAAATTTAGTAAACAATATAATAACTGATTTAAAATTCACATTTTGTAACAAACTTAAATAAGTTTTACTCTGCTTTCACATTAACCATTTTCAAACTATTTTGACCACAAAAAAATATCAAGTTAATGCCTAGATTGCAACTACAACTGAACAAATTAGTTCCATGAAGTGAGTACATTACATGTTTGATGTGTCTTTCATTCAACCAACATGCTATCCATTTTTTCTTAAATCCCCCCCATTTTTGGACCATCTCTGTCTACTAATTTTATCATTAAATAAAGCGGTTATGTAATTTTGATTACACTCTCAAGATATTCCTAAAGTTCCTCACTTTTTACCGTATCTGCAACTAAAATCGTCATTTTACTTGAGCATTCGTCGCCACTTTTCACATAATCACTCAAAGTTCTAAAAATAGCGGTAGTTTGCAAAGTTGCTCTACAATCTAAAAGCCTTTTTAACAGGATATAATATGAAGCAAACTTAGTTTTAGCCACTTCTAATAATTCTAACCTCGATTGAGCTCCAAAAATGGCCAAAATATGTTGATGGTTCAAAAAACACTTCACAATATTTTTCCTTGTTCACTAGGAGGTACCTAGCTCCGCTTCGATAAAAATTATTTATATTGTAAAAACTTTTTTGAGGGCTTAAAAATTTCTTGTTTAAAAGGATTTACATGATAATTATAATATTATAATATTTACAGTTGGTATTTTAAAAGAATGTAAATCACACTTACCCAAAAAGAATATAAATCTCAAATTTATAGGATGTCATAGTTTTAGATGATATTAAATATTTATAAAGCTCAAACATCTTGGGGATGTATATTGAACTCTTCCTTGTGCGAAAAAGATTAAAAAGTAAGACTATGAATGATTTTAATAGATCGGAAATAGAGTGTCTTTCTGATGTTTATCAAAATAGAGTCATTTAGCATATCTTGTTACCCTTCCAAGACATTTCCCAGTCTAATTACATCGAGTAAGTTAGAAGAGCTTCAACGAGTTAGTGGAGGAGCATTGAAGCGATGATTAATCTTTATGCGCACGGTCATCAATGTAGAGGCTGAAATAGATGTCATTGTACAAATAACCATTGGATATTATGTCTCCATATATATATATATATATATATATATAATTAATTTAGAATGTATAATTTTCTGTAACAATCACTATTATTATTATTTGTTTCTAATATATCTGTTGGATTTATTTTAGGCGTGTTCCTTCATCATGAACACTTGATTTATGGTAGTTGCACATCTATTCTTACACACAAGTTGGGATTATTCTTGGGATTTTGGTGATATAATTAATTTTTTTAAATAATAACTATTTTTATTTTTTATGTGTTTTAACTAACATAAGTGTACTTTTGGTCAGTGTTGGAGCACTATAGAGTGTGACGGTAAATGATATTTTCTTCATATACTAGATTGTCCTAAAAATGATAATTTGTTTAAGTGACACTTTATGACCCAGTGGCGATGATACTAATGGTATGGAGGAATATAGCATTTAGGGTTTCCTTAAAACGTCATTTGGGCCATGAGTTTGCTGATCTCATATCAAAGAGTTAGTCCTGGCCCGCTAACATGTTACGCTAAAGTCAACATAATCATATAATTAATAACTCAAATTCGATGTAATTAACTTTTTTTAATATTATGCATGTAGAGGATATATTTTGACATTATTTCTTCATGGATGGGCCTTTCGGTGAGATTTTCAAGCAGTGAGTGGCGAGTCTTACGAAAGGTCGGAAAGTCCGCTAGACCTAACCACTCTCACATTCTAAAAATTTGCTAACTAGAGTCAGCTTGCGGTTCTCAAATTATAATAATTTGATTGGTGGTTTTAATGGGTTTAAACGATTGCCATCTGGAATGGCCAAATATGATTCTGATATTACCAATCTACTCCGGTTAGAGTCGAACTTATACCATCACATATTTCATGTAGACAAGCAATTGCTGTTAAGTAGAAATTTCTAATTCCGCTCTTTCTCTTTCTCTGCCTCAAAATCAGTTAATATTGCACTTATTTTTTTGAAAACAAATACATGACTGGAGGTAATATCTACGGCATCTGTGTGAAATATGACAATGAACTATCAAAATGGAAATATTTAGGATTATAAAATGCAGATTGGGTTATAGTGTGATTTTAGGATTATGATAGAATACAAGTTAAAAACAACATTAATGAGTGTGTTTTTAGAGATTAATCGATTCAATTAGAACTGCATCGAGTACATTAGACCGAGATTCAACGAGTTAACAAAAAAGGGCATTTAAGCAATGTTTAATCTTGATAAACATGTCATGCATTTAGAGGTCAAAGCATATGACATATGAATTGTGAAAATAACAATTAGATATCATGTTTCCATATTTAGTTCAATATTAAATAATATTTTGATGCAATATTAAATAAAAATTTCAAAATAATTCATTAATAATGCATTGATACCATATCTAAAAATGCACTGATACCATATTAAAAAATTTAACCTAAAAATACAAAACAATTCAAAATTTTTTTTTTAATATTAAGTTTAATTCTATATTTTTCTGTCCAACCAAATATGTACTTGAAACAATTTGACCATAATAAATTTAGAACAAATATTTAATATAATTAAAACTTGTTTAAAAATAAGGACAATTTAACTAATTAAAATTTCAGTTATTTTTAATACTTTTGTATAAATAATGATTTTTATCAATAATTTTTTTTTCCATTTTCTAAAACAAAGAGGCTACATATAATTTTTTTTATTTTTTCCATAAAAGATGATGGATCCTAACTAATTTAAGGGCTACATGTAAATTGAAGTTATAACTAAAGAAAAACATTGTAAAATTTCTCCGGAATAAGTTAAGGGATAAACAATGTTTCTCTATATCAAAGCCTATTAAAGGGTTGATTGTTGATTTTATTTTCAAATTTAAATTATGTGCTCGTATAGTTTTATAGAAACTATTATATAGTTGTCCATCATCGTCCTCGATGACGCTATAAACAGAAATATATATCATAAAGAATCAAAAATGGGTTAAAATATAGAAATATATATCGTATTTTATTTTTTAAAAGAATGAAATTTGTAACCTGAGCACCAATAGTTAGAGTTGTATACTTGTATTCCATATTAGAACATGTAGGACGTATAAATAATTTTAATCTCAATCCACCTTGGCGCATCCATATGTCATTAGAGGACACATAATATTAATTCATTTCTTGTATAAATTAGTTAATTATTTTAATGTTTTCCATATTTTCTTTCAGAGAACGTGTCTTACATATCATAATATTTCATTATTTTGATCATTAATCATTTAGATTATGCATCTATCCATGTTGTTTTTAATAAAGGGGACGACCCTTTTCCCACTCATTCTCGAATGTGATTTAATGTGATTTTAGTATTATGATAGAATACAAGTTAAAAAGAGCATCAATGAGTGTGTTTTTAGAGATAGATCGATTTAATTATGACTACATTGAGTACATTAGACCGAGATTCAACGAGTTAGTAAAAAAGAGCATTAAAGCAATATTTAATCTTTATGGACATGTCATGCATTTAGAGGTCAAAGCATATGAGTTATGAATTGTGAAAATAACAATTGGATATTATGTTTCTGTACTTAGTTTCATATTAAATAATATTCTTATACAATGTTAGATAAGAATTTCAAAACAATTCATTAATAATGCTTTGATACCATATATTGAAATGCTTCAATACTATATTAAAAACTTTAGCCTGAACATATAAAAAATCCAATAAATATTTTTTATATTAACTTTAATTCTATATTTTTCGGTCCAATTAAATATGTAATTGAAACAACTTGAGTACAATAAATTTAGAGTATACATTTAATATCATTAAAACTTGTTTGAAACTAAGAACAATCTAACTAATTAAAATTTGAGTTATTTTTAATACTTTTGTGCAAATAGTAATTTATCAAGAATTTTTTTTAATTCTAATTTTCAAAACAAAGGGCTACATGTAATTTTTTTTATTTTTTCCATAAAAAATAATGGAAACCAACTAAATTAAGGGCAAAAAATAATTGAAGTTACAACTAAACAAAAATACTGTAAAATTTCTCCGGAATAAGTTAAGGGATAAACAATATTCTATACGCTATAAACAGAAAAAAAAAAAAATATATATATATATATATATATAAAGAATCAAATAATTTTTGAAATATAGAAATATATATCGTATTTTATTTTTCAAAATAATGAAATTTGTAACATGAACACCAATAGTTAGAGTTGTATACATGTATTCCATATGAGAATATATAGGACGTATAAATAATTCTAATCTATATCCACTTTGCTGCATCCATATGTTGTCCGATGACAACATAATATTAATTCTTTCTTGGATAACTCTACCAATTCTTCTAATATTTCTCATATTTTCTTTCGGAGGACATCTCTTACACATCATAATATTTCATTATTTTGATCATTAATCGTCCAGATTATGCATCTATTCATGTTGTTTTAATAAAAAGGACGACACTTTCCCACTCATGCTTGAATATGAAAGTTATCTTGTCTCCTTTCCCCGGTGCAATCTTTTTCGTTAATTCAATGATAGGGCAATTGATGGCTTTCAAGTCGTTCATTATTTTAAATTTTAACGGCGTGACCATCGATACGGGAACTATCACCGAATCCAAGAGGTTGTGCTAGTTGTGTAGTCGTAATTTGCACCACATAGTCATAGAATGCTTATTCTAATCTCTTTGGCTCATCTTTAATTAAAATTGCATCTCTTTTGATTTTGAAGCTATAACTTTACGAGAAAGAATATTTCTTTTGAGAGAATCATCGACTTTAGATTTCACAACAATGCTTAGTGATCTTAAGCTTAACAATTGTTGGAATTTGGATATTTTCTTATATGGGTTTGAATGGAGAGATGATTTTAGAGTTAAGAAATTTGGAGTTTCAATATCAATCTTGAGTAAACAAAGGATATTAATTCCTTTTCTACGGTAGATATTATACGAATAGACAACAATACTTTTTTTTGTTGTGAACTCATGCACGATATATATATATATATATATATATATATATATATATATATATATATATATATATATATATATATATAGAGAGAGAGAGAGAGAGAGAGAGAGAGAGAGAAGATATGAAACAACACAAAAGAACCATTCCTAATGGAGGAACAACATATGAAAGAAGATTAAAAATTATCTTTCAGTAGAGATGAAATCATCTTAAATGATGGCTTTTGCTTATCTCTTTGAGGGGAGGAGGATGACTTTTGTGATAGTGGAAAGATGAGGGGAGGGAAAGAGTAAGGATTTTCGTGATATATAGGTTTGGATTTCAAGTGATTTTTTCGCATATATGTAAATATGATTTATGTGCGAAAATAGACCAGGTAGAGCCGACAGAAATAGAAAATTACTTAGACTTGGTGTTTATGATTTCTTTGCCATTCATTTTTTTCTGTTAAGCTAGCTATATGTAAATTGTTATAACTAAGAAAAAATATTGTAAAATTTTTCCGAAAAGTTAAGAGATAAACAATGTTTCTCTATATCAAAGCCTAGTAAAGGGTTGGTTGTTGATTTTATTTTTAAATTTTAATTATGTGCTCGTATAGTTTTATCGGAACTATTATACAGTTGTCCATCATCGTACTAGATGTCCTATACGCTATAAACAAAAACTTATATCATAATAAATCAAATAAGAGTTGAAATATAGAAATATATATCGTATTTTATTTTTTAAAAGGATGAAATTTGTAACCTGAAAACCAATAGTTAGAGTTATTTTTTATATTCCATATTAGAACATATATGACATAAATATTTATAATCTTAATCCACTTTGACGCATCCATATGTCGTCAGAGGACAACATAATATTAATTCCTTTCTTGTATAACTCTGTCAATTCTTCTAATGTTGCCCATTTTTTTTTCCGGAGGACGTCTCTTACATATCATCATAATATTTCATTATTTTGATCATTAATCGTTCAGATTCTGTATCTATCTACGTTGTTTTTAATAAAAGGGATGACCCTTTCCCACTCATGTTATTCATTAATACTCTCTTTCCCATTCATGCTCGAATGCTCGAATGTGATATAATATGAATTTAGGGTAATGATAGAATATCGATTCAATTAGGGCTACATTGAGTACATTAGACAGAGAATCAACGAGGTACTACATAACAACAATGAAGCAATGTTTAATCTTGATGGACATATCATGCATTTAGAGGTCAAATCATATCACAGATGAATTGAGAATATAACAATTTGATATTTTATTTCCGTATATAGTTCTATATTAAAATTATATTTCGATAGAATATTAAATTTAAATTTTAAAATAATTCATTAATAAAAACTGCTCTGATACCATATTAAAAAAATTTAGCCTAAAAATATAAAAAATTCAATAAATATTTTTTAATGTTAGCTTTAATTCTATATTTTTCAGTTTAATTAAATATGTAATTGAAATAAATTGAGTAAAATAAATTTAGAACATACATTTAATATAATTACAACTTAAGAATAATTTAACTAATTAAAATTTGAGTTATTTTTAATAGTTTTGTACAAATATTGATTTATCAAGAATTTTTTTTAATTCTGTTTTTCTAACCAAAGGGGCTATATGTAATTTTTTTTATTTTTTTCCATAAAAAATGATGGATCCTAACTAAATTAAGAGCTACATGTAATTGAAATTATAACTAAAGGAAACCACTGTAAAATTTCTCCGAAATAAGTTAAGGGATAATCAATGTTTCTCTGTATCAAGGCATAGTCGAGGGTTGATTGTTGATTTTATTTTCAAATTTAAATTATAACTTGTATAGTTCTATCAGAACTATTATATAGTTGTCCATCATAGTCTCGATATCCTATACGATATATATCATAAAAATTCAAACAAGGATTAAAATATAGAAATATATATCGTATTTTATTTTTCAAAAGAATGAAATTTGTAAGCGGAACACCAATAGTTAGTGTTGTATACTTTTATTTCATATTAGAACATTTAGGACGTATAAATAATTCTAATCTGAATCCACTTTGGAGCATCCATATTCGTTAGAGGATAATATAATATTAATTCCTTTATTGTAGAACTCTGCGAATTCTTCTAATGTTTCCCTTCATTCATTGGACATCTCTTACGTATCATAATATTTCATAATTTCAATCATTAATCGTCCAGATTATGCATCTATCGATGTTGTTTTTAATAAAAGGGACGGTCCTTTTCCACTTATGCTCGAATATGAGAGTTATCTTGTTTCCTTTCTCCGGTGCGATCTTTTTGGTAATTCAATGATAGCACAATTGATGGCTTTCAAGTCGTTCATTATTTTAAAATTTAACGGCATTACCATCGATGCGTGAACTATCACCTGATCCAAAGAGGTTGTGCTTGTCGTATAATCGTACTTCGCACCACATAGTAATTGAATTTTTATCCTCATCACTTTGGCTCCTGTTTAATTAAAATTTCACTCAAAGCATGAATACGTCTCAATTGAAGCTATAACCTAAGGAAAAAGAATATATCTTTTGAGAATATCATCTACTTTGGAATTTGGATATTTTCTTATGGGGATTTGATTGGATAGATGATTTTAGAGTTATGAAATTTGGGGGATCAATATCAATCTTGAGTAAACAGAGGGTATTAATTCCTTTTCTATGGTAGAGAGTACATGAACATACAACAATACTTATTTTCCTTTTTGGTTGTGAACTCGTGCACACCAACCAGAGAGAAGATATGAAACAACACAAAAGAACCGTTCCCAATGGAGGAACAACATATGAAAGAAGATGAAAAATTACCTTTCAGTAGAGATAAAATCATCCTGGATGGTGTCTTTTGCTTATCTCTTTGAAGGGAAGGAGGATGGATTTTGTGACAGGGCAAAGATGAGGGGAAGGAAAGAGTAGTGGTTTTGAACGGGTCATAAACATGAGCAAATCATTGTAGGAGCTCACATGGTGGTAAGAGAATCGGTCTGCGTTGCTTGTCCTTTGTTTTTTCAGAGAGAATTAAGTGGTCTTCTTGGTCTTTGAAGGAGTTTGGGGTCGATTTTTGTTGAGAGGGGCAATTCAATGCCCAAATTCACTCCTTGGTTGGTCGGAAGGTCAACGTACATCACATCGCTTATCAAAAGCTCATTGTAATGTATTGTTTGGTAAGAGATAGATTTTGGAGAATTCGGTGGAGTTAGCTCGGGTTTTGGCGTGGTTGGTTCGTCAAAATTTTCAACCTTTAAGTCATCAACCGACTCACATTCCACATCACCCGAGCTTTCACAAAATTCACTCCCTAAATTCTCACTTGAACCACATTCCCCATCAAACAATTGTTCCTCCAAGTCGAAGTTGTTGGGTTTCAGACGTGCATAACGCAGCGGAAAATAAAAATTTCGTCCAAAACCAATCCGAGGATCCGTGCGTATCGGTTAAATCAAAGAAATAAATCTTAAAGATACCTTTCGGATTACGCTTAATCCGTGACGTTCAAACCATGCGTGTTGTCCATGCGCCTCTAAACCGGTTACCGTCCTAACCGATTTTACGTCCGTCTAGGCCGTCTAGGTCGGATCGTGCGAAAGTCATCTACCGCACACACAATCGGTCTCCACCGAATCTCTCAACAAACCGTTCTCATCTTCTTAGGCCGAATAGATCACAAGCGCCGAAAGTACGAACGCCTCTACCGATGTCCACACGAACAAACTTCTTAAAACGGGAAGAAGAACAATATATATGCTAGTGGCTTGTTATCCTCTTGCATAAGAAAACTCTTCTTATTTTATCTCACAAAAGATGTATATAATTCCTCTCATATAATCGCACTCTTTCATTTTTGTCATACAAAAAGAAAGCACCATTTCATAATTTTGTCATACAAATTAGAAAGTATATTTTCTCTCCTTTGTCTCACAAAAGAGAATGAGAAATAATGAGAGAGAGAATGATGTGTTGTGTTGTGAATTTGGAGCCCTCTATGTCCTTATATAGAGGTGAAGAGTCATGTCTCTTCACACTAAAAGATGTGTATGACATCACTCATCATTATCCATATGCCATCATCTAGACTCTTCTAGATTACATGATCTTTTGTGCTCATAGTCTTTATATACATATATATCACATCTTATCACATAAGATGACAATATATTTTGTGACATTCTTATGCAACTCATCATATAAGTCGCTAGGATTTTCTGCGCCCGTTTCAGTTTGTTATTTGTGCGTGACCCTGTAGGTTCACTTAATATTGGCAATAGACTTGACAGTCTATAAATCATGAGCGGACTCTAGCAAGCCATCATGACTACCCAATTTAAGTGAATATCGGTGATCCGATTTACCTAATCAATAATCACGTATTTAGTCCCTTTGTCACGCGATATCTATATCGATCATAAGGCATGTAATACATCATCCTTATATTAATCAAATAATATTTATTGATCCCAAATTAAACTGAACAAGAACAAATGACATTAATAACTCTTATTAATTCATTTGAGTATGGCCATACATTTCTTCAGTTCAATTCATCAAGAGGCCTAAAGATATCTCTCTCATTTATGAGAGGAACAAATTCCGTCTTGATTGCACTCATCCCTCTACATGATTCATTATATACCTAATCATAATCGTTATGACTACCCGGTTAAAGGCAGTGTTAAATTATATTAAAGTATAAAATTACTCATGTTGGGAACCGAGACAATCTCAGGTCAAAGAACTATAAATACTTTATGTTATAAGAATCGCTAATGACGTAAAACATGTAGCATTCTTATGGCGGGTCAGTCCAGTATATGGTCTCTAACATATACCTATGTTAATGACTTGATAACTATTTATCCATGATCAGTAAAACATAATCATCAGTCAACTAATACACTGGTGTACATTTATAGCTTGTATATAAATATATATATTTATATGTATCTGCAAGTATATTTGTCTCCACAAATATCCTATAAATGACCATGGACGAATTAGAATAGCATTCGTAATACTTTATAGTTTTACTATCAAAGTCACACACTTTGATGACATAAAGCTAAATTGCATATTCATAGTCTATTTTAATTATATTAAAATAATCTATACGTATATATTATATGAAATATCTTAGAATAAATATTATGTTTGTTATTACAATCCATCATCTAGGTCACAAACACTTTGGCCTAGGGCATAACTCCATCAGAAGTTTGGGTCCTCTTTTTTCTCAAGTTCCTCCCCTTTGCACATTTCCTTCACCTCTTCACCTTGAGAACCATCAACCCCTAATTCTTCAAAAATCCTAAAACCCTCATCACAATGAGATTCCTTAATCCCCACTTCTTCAAAGACCCTAAAATCCCCATCACAATGGCTAGCTTCATCATGATTAGGTTGGAGAATGAATTCTTGAATAATGGTATGAACTTTGTCCATGTCTTTCATGAGCGAGTTCGACATCTCTAAAATGTGTTTCTCGAAGAGATCCAGCTTATCAAGTCATTTGTCTTCAAAAGAGGTTTGAGGTTGTTGATATTCTTGGTATGAAGTGTAGTACTCATTTTGCTGGAGGTAAGGTTGAGAGGAATGGGTTGTTGCTGCGGGCGTATATGGGTTTTGGTGGTCCACATGAGGTTCAAAACCCCAGGATTGGTTCAATATTTCATCTCTCGGCTCCAGGATATAGGAGTGGTTGAAGAAACCTCCTTATCCGTAAGAGTGCCCATAGGAAGATTGTGCTTGCTGGATGTAGCATTCATTACTTTGCCATGGATAGCTCTTGTTGGGCCATCCACTCCATGTTTGCCTTCCCGTCATTTTACGTCTTGCCTTTCCGATTCATCTTTTGACCTAAAAACATTCAAAATAAGAAAGACACAATACCAGAGAAAAGATTAGTGGGCTATTTTAAACTTAATTAAAGTCGTCTCCCCGGCAATGACGCCATTTATAAGGAATGCAAATATAGTGTCATTTGCGATTCACAATCTTAGCAAAGATATTTATAAGTCTCCTAATTCATTAACCAAGTGTATATGTGAAAATTGAGTTTAGGGTGTCGAAGACAAGGAGACTGGCCTTAAGCAAAACAAGTTCACAAATCAATTCTCAGGTGCTAAGAGTTTAATGCAATTCCAAGATTTAACAAATTAAGGCAAAAGAGCGTGTGGTGATGTTGTTTAAGAGGACATGAATAGGTATAAGAAAATAGTAAAATAAAGAAAAATATTTTTTGTTGTTTTATTTTAAGAGTTAATAAAAAGGTAGGGAATTATGACAATTTGTATAATATGTAAATCCTTAATCATAACAAGTAGCAACTTTTCTAATAGTTCAAAAAACAAGACTTGGCCAATTATTTCACAAATCAATCAACAAATAACTCAAATATTAGATCTACTCAAAAACTTCTATTTTCAAGTTTCACAAATACCTAATTTAAAACCTTATTCAACCAAATAAGAAACTCTTTCAAGTTCCTAATGATCAAGCAATCCCTAAACACATCCCAATTTAAATCAAAACTAATCTTCCAATTAAAATCAACTTAATATTTATATTTTTGAATCAAAAGTATTCTTCCAAATAATTCAATTCAACAAGTTAAAGCGTTCTTGAATGAACGCTATTCAGGTGAATCAAGGAGTCGAAAGACATACCTAGAGTGTAGGTGCTCATGAACACAGCAAGGACTGTTAGTGAGAACGGGTGATTAAAACATATGCAACTACTTAGCAGAACTCCGTCAACAAGTTTTGTGTTCGATACTTTCGTTCTTTTATTTTCAATTTACTTATCTTTATTTTAATTACTTTCTCAACCATCCAAATTAAAAAGTATAAAATCACTAAAAACCATAAAAATCACACTTTCGCACGTTTCAGGCATATTCATCACACCCCTTTAAGCCTCAATTAAACAACAATTACATTTTGATTAGCCATTCCCAGATCGAATGAGTATACAAAAGTATCCATGAATCCAAAAAAATATACAACAAAAAGAGTATATAAAGAATAAAAAGTATATATATAGAAAGAAAACAATATACAAAATAAGCACAATATATAGAGTTTTAAAAGAGTGTGTATAGGTATTAAAAATATAGAATATGTTATAAATCTGTTAGAGTCTAGTACATTAACTGGCCCAGCCCAACCTTCAGGCCCACACCATATTGTCCTGAAAAAGGCTTAAGCTTGGTTGGTGCTAGTAGTTAATGCACTAGTCTATTTAAGTAACTCCAATTTTCATTCACTACTCAAGGTGGGACTAATCAACTAGCCCCCTTGTTCCACTATTTGGTTCCGGGGTGTAACAAACTCCCCCACTTAAATTTCTGACGTCCCCGTCAGAACTGACATATGGTTCCTAGTCTCGTCCTAGTACACATCCGTGCGAGCCTTCACCCCATACATGTATCCACACTGAGGCATGTAAGATCCTCAGATTCTCTGGGCATGATAACAGTATGGTACGTTTCCGGCCGCACGATAGTACCCCCAGGATCGAACTGCTCTGAATACCATTTGTTAGAGCCTAGTACATTAACTGGCCCAGCCCAACCTTCAGGCCCACACCATATTGTCCTGAAAAAGGCTTAAGCTTGGTTGGTGCTAGTAGTTAATGCATTAGTCTATTTAAGTAACTCTAATTTTCATTCACTACTCAAGGTGTGACTAATCAACTAGCCCCCTTGTTCCACTATTTGGTTCCGGGGTGTAACAAAATCAATTACTAAAATAAGCAATCGGTCAATCAACCGTTAATTGATGTGACTTCGGCGCAATTAGTGAGACTGTCAATGTCACGTGCAACATATTCAAAAACCGAAAAATAAATTTAGATCAATTGAGTTTGATTCTTTATATAGAGAAGCAAATTGTGCTGCATCTAGCTAACAAATAAGAGTATAATTAGGATCATGCTCGTGATTCACTACGAATATTTAAATTTGTTATTCATTTAAAATTTATGTATAAATTATGATTATGTATGATAATTATGTTATGTAAGTTAGTTATGTTTAAAGTCATTTTGAATTATATCATAAGATATTCTATACATTTATTATTCATTAAAAATTAGTTTCTATATCACATTTAATTTTATAAGGATGGATTACTCTATACAAATAAATTTACATATATGAAATAAAATAATATAAATAATAAATTCATAAAAAAACAAAAAATTATAATCCAAAAAATAATTTGGATTATTAATTTAAAATCTAATTAATTTATGTTTGCATTAAGATTTCTAAGATTAAAATATCATCTTTTTTTATCTCTTTAGTTTTCTTGTGCCGTTATCTATTGGCATATTATATAAGAAAAAAATCAAGTATTAATCGGACGATGAAGTGGATCTAAAAACTAAAAATAAATGATAATTTATTTTATAGATTTTAGTTGAAACTCATAAGACTTAATTATAAATGATTAAATTTAAAAAAATATAA
The DNA here is from genome assembly GCA_024447665.1 of Juncus inflexus. NCBI lineage: Eukaryota > Viridiplantae > Streptophyta > Magnoliopsida > Poales > Juncaceae > Juncus > Juncus inflexus. Next base: position 10,196,381 of record JAJHPC010000011.1, on the reverse strand, counting down.
AAATAATAATTATATTTAACATGATTTGTAAAAAGAAAATATTGTATTATATATATATATACATACATACATACATACATATATATATATATATATAGAAAAAGTATGTTTACTATACATAAGAAAATATAACATGATTTATTTTTTGAAAAAAGTGTCACCATTATTTTTCTTATTTATAATTTGTTGGTTATTAAAATGATACATATTATCCATAAAACATTAAGTAATATAATATAATTTTTAATACTCGGAATTTTATTTGATATGATAGTTCTCGCGTAATTGGAGATATAATATGAAACATTAATCTAACTCGACCATGTGATATTGTGGTAATAATTTAAATGAAAAAAATAAGATTTGGAAAAAAAAAATTGATCCAACGGCCAAAATAAAACCGACGTAGGTCTCTAGAGAATGTTTAAAGAAAGATAAAAAATAAGGTATAAGATATAACTTAATGAGCATATAATTTTTTTTACATGTTCTTTTATATTGTTTTTATAGTTTATTCGCATATTTTAGCAAGAAAAAAAAATAAATTAGAACCATAACAATATAGAACTCAAAATAAAGAGAAAATTCCAACAAATTTATATTTGATGATTTTAACTTGAGAAATAAAATATTTCATTAAGAATTATAATTTTTTTTAAAAAAACAAAAAATATTTATATTTTAATGAGTGAACTATTCGTTAACTATTGGTATTAATAATTGAAAATAACTTTCAACTATGATTCATTAAATCCATCTGATTAAGATCTAATGGTTAGAAACAAATTTACAACGGTCCTCACTAAATTGGGAATGGAACACAAAACACCAATTCAACCAATCATATGATTATGTTTTAATAAGCACACACATCTTACCATAAATATCAATAAATTTGAGAAAATAAATGTCTAAGATTTGACAAAAAAATTGATCGAATGGTGGAGATAAAAGTGATGATGTGACCTCTTGAGGAGGCTCAAAAGTAGATGAAAAATAAGAGGTTGGGATTAATTTTGAATGATTTTCATGTATGAGTTTTGTAACAAAAGATTTGATATTGCATGACATTACCCGTCATGCAGCATGACCCAATTTTATTTTGCGATACAGTATATAAATGATCTTTTTTTTGAAACAATATATAAAATAAAAAATATTTTCATATATAAAAATAGAAATAAAACATATAATTGTGAAAAAATATAAATATATATTTATTAAAAAAATATATAAAAAAAATGTAAAAAACACAAAATAGTATATAAAATTACAAAAACAATATATAAAATACTAAAAATAGTATATAAAATACTAAAAGCAATATAAATTGCATCATTATCTAATCAATATGAAGTACATCGATCTTGATCTCGTCGCTCAACATATTTTCCTCGTAAATATTTGGGACCTTTATGACCTCTCTCAAACACAGAGTTGTTTTTTATCTGAGAGACAAGCAATACTTAATGCATCAGTTTGTTTCATGAGTGTAAAATAGTCTTTTTATTTATAGAAGAGACACCAAAAAATCGTTTTATTTACATAAAACAAAAACGGAACTCCTACAGAAGCAGCGAAAATCACGTTTAATGGGCAAACGCCTGTTCGAATGGCCCCGTTCGTTGTGTTTCAGTTTCCTATTTTCGAATACAAAATTCCACATAGACCTGGCGTATTATATCACCCAATAAAATGTTCAAATACTTCTTAATATATTACTATTTGGTATGTTATTTATTGTAGACAAGGTGTAAATGGGAAACTAACAGGTCTAACAATGTGCGTTGAACATGAACCACGGTCTTGCACTGGGTACTCGGGAAGGTTGGTCCATACACTACTGCGCTGAAAAGAGATAATATCAGCCGTTCGATCAAGAAAACGATTTGAAATCGTAGCCGTCATATGTAATTATCCTTCCCAACAAACCAAGCGGAACGGGAAAAATTAAATGTTCTTTCCTGGACTCGGTTCATCACTCAAAAAGAAGGATATTTTGCATGTCATGATACTTTTAAGAACCATCTAGAAGTACACGAAAATAATGCATTACGAAGGGACTTTTGGAAAGACTAGAGTAGAGAATTAACTTGTATGTATATATATATATATATATATATATATATATATATATGTTGAAATATTATAAACATAGACAAATTATTCTCTTGAGATGTTTTATCAAACAGTAAAGATTTCCGAGAAGAAAATAATGTTTTGAATTTTGACAAAAAAATAATTTCGACTTACTAGTTTTATTTCATTTATATTAATTTAGGCTCCACATTTAAATTTTATTTATATATAAAAAAGGTCAGTTTATTTTACTACAAAACATATAGAATAGAGATAAAGTATAAATAAATCAATAGTAGGAGAATTTCATATTACCCTTAGAAAAACCCCGAATATTATATTTAAAACCCTTCTAAAAATCCCAAATATCATATTACCCTTTAAAGATGAGAATATTAGATTTACAATTTAACTATTTAATAAAAATATCATATTTTATCCAATCCTTCATTTCTTCTGTTAATGGTAAGTATTTAAAATTATTGTTATACTCCTCTATCTTTCGAAAATATGTCATTTCATAATATACAATTTTAAAGTTATTCATAAAATATTAAATGATGAAGAAAATACAAAAATGGAAAAAAGGAATTATTTTTTAATCAAATTAAGAAAAAAGAGATAGAAAATGGCATTCTTGTCCACCACATAAATGGATGATATTATAACCGGTTAAATATTTTATATTTTTTTTGTTATACACTATTATGTCATAATTATTTAGTAGCTGTACTAATTTCTTCTTGTAATATTTGGAGCAACCAACATATATATATATATATATATATATATATATATATATATATATATATATATATATATATATATATATATATATATATATATATATTTGAAAATAAAAATATTAATTAATTTTAACGACATGATCATAGCAATGAGAAATAATGTCACTGATTTAACCTTAACTATCTAGGCATTATTTATGAATTTTATGATATTTTCCTGTCCATTTTTCTATTAAAATAATTCTCTCTTATGCGTGTGAAAAAGTTATATTTTTGAAAGAGTTTACGCAATTTAAAATTTTGAACTATCATATGTCATAATTTTGCATGAGAATAATTATATATTTACAGAAAAATATCTTACATCAGTTCACTATTTTATTATTTTATTAAGGCAAACCAAACAACTTGATATAATCTTTTTTGAGTGAAAATAAGGTTGTGCCGACCTTTTTATTTGTAAAAACATATGCATGTGATCAGTCAGTTTTTTACAAAAGATCTTAATCACAGATCAAGAAACCTTAATTATTGATCAAGAAACCTTAATCACTATCGATGAAATAATGCTAATATGTTCATTAAATTTCAAAAAAATTAGTTATTTGGAAAAAAAAATATGGCATATTTCAATTCACTAAACACAATCAAACATTTCAATTAAAAAGTTCACTTTGTTAATTGAATTAGCACAAAAACACCAAGACTTACGATATTTTCTGTCAACTTTTTTACTTAAATTATTCTCATATATGTCTTAAACTTTATATGTATTCAAGAGTTTACATAATTTCAAATTTTGAACTATCATATGTAATAATTTTGCATGAAAATAACAATATATTTACAAAAAATATCTTACATCTACATCATTTGAATTAGCACAAGCATTTAATAATACACCAGGCCTTACAGACATCCCCACAAGGCCCAAACCAACTGATCCCGACTCATTACAGAAAGAAATAAAAAATAGACAGCAATAAGCAGCAACCCCTCTCTCTCTCTCTCTCTCTCTCTCTATTTCCCCCCTTTCAACCGCCATTAACAAACTCTCTACCCACTCCAATGGCCGATTCCGAGGTAAAACTTCCCTCCCTCTCCACTCTCACCACTATTTTTCTTACCAATATGATAATATTTTTCTGGGTCTGAGTTTTCTCTTGATTTTGTAGAGAATGGAGGCTGTTAAAAGAGCGTATGCTGAAATAATACTGAATACTGCGGCTGAATCGGCTGCACGAATCTTGGCGTCGGAGAGAAAGGCGTTAGGGTTTCAGCAGAGTCTCGCGGTGGCCAAGCAAGAGGCAGTGGATATGATGGTTCGCTTGAAATCGCTCATGGATTCTAAGGTTTGTGCAATTTTGTTAAATTGGGTTTTAGTTTAATTTATATTGGTTTGGATGTGTGTGTTTGGGTTTTTGGGTATGTTTTGAGTAGATTTTGGTTGGATGAAGTTATAATGGGTTTAATTTGTTTGGTTGGTAAGTTACGAAGGATGATTTTTGGGTTTTGTGAGTTAAAATTGCGTCTTTATTTCTCATATTGGGTTAATTTGCAGGATTTTGATTTTGAGTGTAGAACTAACATTGTTACAATTTGTATAGTTATTACTGTAGACATTTTGATTTTGTGTAGTAAGCCAAAAATTTAGGGCGAAAAGCAGTGCATTTATGTTTTCTATCATCTATTCATAGATTTACTCCTTTTTCCTTCTTTTTTACTTGAGAAATATGTTTTTAATTACTTTATATTAGCAAATTTTGTTTTTTTGGTAAGATAGAAGGATAGAGTGCCCTAATTTGGAGACATTTTCTTAGGAAAGAGAGATACTTTAGCAGCAATATTAACTCTATGGTGATCAGATTCACTCGTTTGTATCTTATTGTTGATTTTTGTGCATTTTTGTTTCAATTATATTTGGTTTTGGTTCAAAACTTTTGATCTGAAAGTTGAAAGTTTTAACTTTCTCAGAAAATGATATTCAGTTAGTTCATTTCTTATATCTCTTCAAACTAAAGTTTCAAATTTTGTTCTCACAAATTCGCAGAATTTTTAAGAGATCAGACTTATATTCTTCCAAAGTATTTCATTATTTTTGCTTTGGGCCTTGCTTTTTTGTCTTGAGGTTAAAATTTCTAAATTTGTTAGAAAGAAGCCTTGCTACAAATTCTTAGGAAAGAGAGATACTTTAGTAACAATATTAGCTCTATGATGGTGAAATATATTCTCATGCATCTTATTACTGATTTTGTGCCTTTTTGTTTCAATTATGTTTGGTTTTGGTTCAAAACTCCTGATTTGAAGTTTAGAGTGTTTAATTTTGTCAGAAAATTTAATGTTTAGAGAAATTCATTTGTTATATATCTTTAAACTTAAGTTTAACAAAAAAAATTCCTCATAAATTCGAAGAATTTTAAGAGATCAGACTTTATATTCTTCCAAAGTATTTCATTAGTTTTTCTTTGAGGCCATGCAGTTTTGGTTTAAGATACTTTTGAGTTTTTTATCTTCAAGGTTAAGTTTCTTAATTTGTCAGAAAGAAATCTTGATTATTTTCACAATTGTAAATTTGAGATCTTTAGCATGAACAATAGTTAGGGTATCCTTGTTTATTTGTACATTTCACAATAGGGAGATATGCTATTAATTTAGCGATTTAATTTTAATTCAGCTATATTTTAGTATTTTTATAATTTTTTGGTTTTTAGATAGTATTCAATTTTGGTTCGCAGTTTGATTTGAACTTACAATTTTAGCGTTCTAACAGAAGTGATTTATATGGTGTTGGATACTAATTTAATAATTTCAATTTTGTTATTTTGGAAATGAGCATTTTAAAAACTGAGATAGGAAGTACTTTAACAAGCCCTTCCTTTTCCCTCAACATAATACAAATGTGATATTTTAAGATAAAATACATGGAGTAATTTCTCAAATTTGAGATATTTGTCAACTTTTCTTTTGTTTTTGTGGTTTAGAATCTTTAGATGATTTCTCAAGTTGAATCTCTTTTTTAATTATGAAAAAAATTTGATCTTTACAAACAAAATATTTTATTATTTTCCCCACGAGTCAATTTTGGTTTTCTTAAATCTGCAAAATTTAAATATTCTTATTTCCTGAACGTAATACTTGTACAAAAATAATTTACTAATTATGCGCCTTTGTATTGCATAACATTTTAACTTTTTCTTGTGCATATAACGTAATGTATATAACATGTACTAATGGTGCTTCATATAAACAAATACTGATATTTTAGAATTACAAAAGAAAAAAGAAAACAAACAATCTATCACACTATCACTTTCTTCTAATCAAAATAATACACACTAAATTCTATACTAACCAAACATAAAACCCTAAATTATTTTCAGATCCAAGAAGCAGAAACAAGGAACACTCTTCACGCAAGAAGAATCCAAGAACTTGAATCCCAATTACAGCAAGCACAAGACACAATTCTCTCTCTAACAAACGAGTTAGAGAGAGAAAGAAACAACAATCACAAAAACAACAATAACAATAATAAGTCTACTCAAGTAACTGAAGAAGAAAAAGAAGAAAATACAAGCAACTGTTTTACGAATTCTATTCGTGATGATTCAAGCTGTTCAGCTAGAACTGGTACGAGTACTGGTACTGGTACTGGTACAGGTTCAGCACAGGATTTAAGAGATACTGGCACGGATCACGAGGCGAAAGTCAGAATGAGAAATGGGTGCACTCAAAGAATTATTGCTCTTGATCAGTCTAAAGAACCAAAAGGTATTAAAAAAGTAGAATTTGATGTATTTGAATTTTGTATTTTGGTATTTTACGAAGTGGTTTGGTATAGATTTTAATATGGGTTTTCCTTTTTTGTATCTTTTCCTTTTTAGGCAGAATTAGTTACGGGGTTACCTAATTTTTTTTCACTGCAATATTTTATGTTAGTTATTTATCTTAGGATTAGGTCTGATTGGCTTGCCACACAATTGGTTATTTGTTGAAATTTTGATTATACTTAATATATTTCATGCCATCAACAGAACATAAATGGACATGTTTCATATAGACCATGAATAGTATGTAATGACCAACGACTACCTTGTAACCTATTTGGAAATAATGTATATTGACATGGTCCATGTACACCAATAATAGTACACAACGAACTTGATATTGTAACCTAATATCAGAAAAAATTCCAAACGCTGACTATCAAAAGGAAAGGAATAACTTTGCGAAACACAATTCAATACAAACCCCTAATAATTAATTAATTAATATCTTTACTCTAAACAGGGGACCAAATATTCGGAAACAAAAAAGGCGCTACCAAAAAAGAATTTGAAGAGAAAAAAGGACTCTCCTTAAGGCGGGGTCCGCCAAGAAAATCAAGATCCAAATTCAATTACGTGAAAATTTCCAAATTTGGAATGAACACAGACAAAGATGAAAATCCGACAAAAAAGGCGAAAAAGGGCCTTGTGAAATGCACTGAAAATGAAGGAAATAAATATGATTGTGATGAAAAGGAAAATGAACAGAATTCGGATTTTGAAGAAGCTCTATTGGGACTTGAATTGATAGCAGATAAAATCAATAAAGAAGGTAATATGTTAATTTCATTTATTTTCACTTTATTTTCCTATTTTTAGGTAATGAGGTCTTGAAACCCTATATTATCTTTGTAATTTATAACATATAATTTTGTTATTTCCATTGAAGTTAAGAATGCTTAAATTCTATTTTTCATGGAATTTTATGCATATTCTAGCTAAATATGCTATGATTTATAAACTGTGTAGATAAACTACTACCAGCAGCACAGGAGGCCACACAAGACCTTGCCACAGAAGATGCAAGACCACAAGAAAATATTTCCACTATAACTAAACCAATCTCTGAAGAACTGGAGACTCCAGTTGTGAACTTAAAGCCCAAAATAGAAGAAAATCTCGTACCAATTACAGAACAAGAAGGCCTCAGATCGATTAAATACACTTTCATGAGGAAAAGGAAAAGAGGCCCTTTGGAGAATGATAATAAGAATAGTGAGAATAAGGAGGGTGATAATGACGGGAACAAGGAGGGGTGTCGAAATGGGAATAGCGATGATGGGAATAAGAAGAAGAAAAATAAGAAGAATATGAAGAGGAATAATAATAATAAGGAATTAAAGGGTGTTGAGAAGAGGAGTCTTAGGTTGAAGAATAAGAATGAAAAATTGTTAATGGATTCTCCAAGGAGTAATAGGAGAATGGTACAGGTTGCTCGCCAGGTCAGCATTTCTTTATTTTATATATATATTTTTTAAAAATGGTCAGAATTTCTTCAGTACCAGTTTGAGTTAACTAAGTGTATTGGGGGCTCTACATTTTTTAAAAATTGGTGCATTAATAGTTGATAATACCAAAAATTGCAAAACTATCTCAATGAAGAATCTTTGAACCACTATACAAATTTTAAAAGCACCAAAACATTTTTGCAGGAAATTTTTCATGCTATAGCGTACAGATGTGAAATTAGATTTCAATTATTTGAAATTCAGATAATATAATCTGAATATTGGATTATATCCAGTGAATTATTTTTATTCAAATTGGATCTGAATATTTCACCTGTATCCTCTCAAGGATTTAAATCTTGAACTTTTTGTACCAGTACCAACATTTTTGTATCTTCATATTATTGCGCCGAGTAATATGAAATTCCAAAATTAAACTAAATTCACCAAGAGATTAATGGAAAAATGATAATAATTTTGCTTACCTTATAATTTTTGTTGTTTATTGCCATTTTGCAGCTCGTCTCATTATCGGCAAGAAAATGGTGAAGAAATTAGAAAAGAGGCTTGGAGAAAAAACTTGGAACAGAATTTTGCAGGGCTTAAAACATCTCTCCATTTAGTCTTTCAAGGCAGGGGGAAAATTCATCCCAAAAATAGACTCCTTATATAACATGTAAAACGAAAATTAGCACAAATTTACCTAATATAGACATTCTAAATCTTTATATATCCTAGGTTTAGTAGGGATAACTTGTTCCTTTAAGCTTAGCGAGTTGTTTGTTGTAGTGAAGTTGGTGTTTATTATGTTGTAGCATTTACTAAAATTTTCCTTGTGACATTTAAATGAGCTCATATTATTGCTGACCTGGCATGTTAATTGTGTGTGTTTGTAATATGAACTAGGATTAGGTTGTATTGTGAAAATTTAATGCTTTTCAAGAATATCTGAATAATGTGAAACTTAACCAATACCCGTAGAACCTAACAAGAAATTCTATCAATAGAATATTTACTTATAAATAATAATCCAAATAGTAATACTACACAAAGTCGAAATAGTTAGTTAAAAAATTTGTCAATCAACACATCTTCAAAAATATAAACTATCAAACGATTAAGATATATTTTTTCAAAATGCATCACAAAATAAACACAATTTAAGACAATTATAACACTAATTAAAAAGTGTTATAATAAAGAGATTTTAAATTTAATTTTTATTATGATAGTAGGGGTATTTTCATAATTTTGAAAATATTTTGGTATGTTGAGAAATAATAAATTTTAGTTCAATAAATTCTGCACATTAATTAAAGAATTTAGAAATTTGAATCATCAAATTCCAAGGTGTATAGTGAAAGATGTGATTATTTTAAGTTGGAGGGTCTAAAGTGCAATTTCGGCAGCAGTACGTGACTGTTCAGTTTCTTCTTTTGTAAGTTTAGAGAATCTCATGGGGAAGGCTGAATTTTCAGATTTTGCAGTTAGTGGGTAATTATGGTCGTTAATGAAAATAATTTGCATTTAATCAGAAGATACGGTGTATTTTTCCTTCCATTTTGGTTCAAATACCCTCTATTGAAGTAAAACGGGATCCATTTCCTTCCTTCCCCGCGAATCTCTCTCTCTCTCTCTCTCTCTCTCTCCTTTTTCCCTGTCACACCCCAACACCCCTCCTCCTCTCCATTTCTTCCCTCTCCCTCTCCCTGCCTTTCCTTCTCTTCTCCCTTTCGCGCTGCAGAACCGGACGGGTCCATTGGTGAGGAATTGGAGAGCTGAGTGGAGCTTCTGTCACTGTAGCACGTACCTGGCACTGTAGCACGCGCTGGACACTGTAGCACGCGGTTTCTCATTTTTAGCGTCCGTGAAACCGGTCCACGTAGACCAAAGGTAGAAGGCAATTTCGGCTCGTGAACACCGGGTTTATCCAGACTTCAACCCCAATTTTATTCTCTGCAATCTTCTGGAATTTTGTGAGTTTGTAATTTCTTATTTAGTTAATTAGTAGTTAGTGTTAATTTGTATTATTAGGCCATGTTGCATGTGTATATAAATAAAATAAATATTTTTGTGGTTATGGATCTGTTGTTTAATTAATATAACTATATTTTTCAAAACTAAATTGGAGAAGGATAAATATTTTAATAAGAAAATTATTATATTAAACGGTCAAATATGTTGGAAAAGAGAATTTTGATGTTATTTTATTATATCATATGGGCTATATTTTAAATAACGATAATCATTAGTATAGGGTATAACTAAATAAATGTTATAATTTTTAAGTAAAATGATTGTGGTATATGATAATATGATATTAATATTTTCCTATAATTTATATTATGAGTAAATAATATTACAAAATATCTGATTTTATTAAATCTGAAAATGGGGTATTTTCTGAACTGGAACTGGGTTCTGGATTTTCGGACAGATTCAAGAGTCTGGATTTTAAAAGTTGGAATTTGAAAATACTGTTTTTAAGAGAATCTGGAATTTATAGAACTGGAATTTGGAAATACTGTTTTTAAGAGAATCTGGAATTTATAGAACTGGGATTTGGAAATACTGTTTTGAGAAAATCTGGAATTTCGTGTACTTTTTAAAAGCTAGAATTTCAAATCCGATTTATTAAGGAAATTTGTTTTAATTATATCTTTTTAACCATAACTCCAATTTTCACAAATAAATAGTCGATCTGTATGTTTTTGGGCATTCCGGGATCATTGGTAAGGTTAGTTTCTGTATTTAAGGTCCAGAAAATATTTTTCGGGAGTAATCAGATTTAAGTCGGTACGAATTTCGAGATCGAATAGTAATTAGTATTAATTAAATAATTAGATTCGCGTGAGAAGGAGTTCGTATTAGAAGAAGACCAAGAAGTTGAAAGAGTTGCGAAGGAAGCTCCGGAGTTTGTGAAAGCCGGAGATTTCGCGTGAGAGTTGCTAGTTGTTGCATTTATTCAAGTAAGGTTTTGCCCGCATATGCTTTTCCTTTTGGCTATATTTGTTCTTCCGTATAAATAGTATTGATATTATAAGTATTTATAATGATAATACCGAATATTGAATATATAACTTTTATTTATGAAATAGAGCTTACATGGCTCAAATTAATATTTTAGTAATAAAAGAAATTAAAGAAAATATTTAAAGATATTTTAAGATACGGGTATAGTGAGATGTGTGAAAAAGCAGAGGTAATACAGCCGTACTTGGTAGAGCGAAACCAGGGCCGCTGATTCACCTAGGTGAGAAGCCGTACTTAGTAGAGCGAAACTAGGGCCGCTGATCACCCAATAACGAGCTCGGAAAGACTTGTATCTGTGCGTGTACTCGATGCCACGGAGCATGATCTAGTGTGTGTTGTGTGTGGAAAGTGAAATGAGTTAATATCCCGAAGTGACAACAATTTTTATAACTACTATATTATTACTATTATAAATTATGCAATCGACTCTTCGTTACTTTATTTTTTTTTATATAAACTATATTTATATACATCATATTTTTGTGTATGCGGCTGGGCCTCTTTTCTTACCTTACTGAGTCAGTACTCACCCTTACTTTTATGTTGTGCCCAGGTTTTGATCTTTAGCTTGGGAATTTCGGATGGAGTGGCCGTCTTAAGCAAATTAAATTCAGTTTAATAATTACTTTAAATAAATGAGAACTTATTAGTCTCAATTTTAGAATTTTAGGATGTTGTTAAGTTTAATAATTGTAATTTAGAGATTATGTGGATGCTTGTTTAAATGCTTTTTGGCGGTTGTTACATTTTAGTCATTTATTTGGATCAGGAGTGTAACAACTTTAATGGTATCAGAGCAAAACGATACACAATCTAAATTATAGATAAACGCGCGTGAGTGAGAGTGGGTTGGGTGAAGTAAAAAAAAAAAAAAAAAACAGGAAATAAGGAAATTTAAGTAGAATATTCTAAGAGTGAGTGTCTCAATATAATTCAGGAAGATGTCTGACGGTTCTAACAGCGGTGACACTGGTGGAGCGATACCAGTCGCCACCATGATGCCTTCAGCGAATGACTTTTTGGCGCTCATGAGGCAACTAATTCAACAAGAATCCCGGGACAACGGACAGTCCTCTCGGGCTGGTCAAGGAAATGCTCAGGACCTCCTGAAGTCTTTCTTGAGTACGAAGCCGGATACCTTTTCAGGTTCGTCTAACCCGGATGATTCGTATGCATGGCTACAACACGTGCGCAAGAAGTTGGATGCGATGAAGTGTCCGGAGGAGGATAAGGTGCGGTTGGCTGCGCACATGCTTTCTGGACGAGCGGATTCATGGTGGAATTTGCAAAAGATGGGTTACGAAGAGAAACATCCAGGTGAAACTATACCGTGGAAATGGTTCGAGGATGAATTCTTCAAGCATCACTTTCCGCAAAACCTTCGGCGTGCTCGCAAGAAGGAGTTCGAGAATCTGAAGCAGAGTAATATGAGCGTGCAAGAGTATTCCGAGGAGTGGCATCGACTTTCCATATTCGGAGGTAGTTCGGTTGTGGATGCGGAGGAGCGTGTGGCCCGATTCATTGATGGATTGCATCCGGAGTTGGCGATCATAGTGAGGCCACACAGTTTGGGAACGATATCGGAGGTGGTGAATGTGGCGATTGGTGTGGAGCGTGATAGGCGTCAATCGTACAAGATGAGGATGGATAGGCACGAGCATCGCTCGAAGAAACCATCGAGACCGGCACCCTATAATTTTCGTGGAGCGTGCAAACCCGTGGTTACGAAGGATCCGAATTACCACCTTGTTCGACATGTCATAGGAGGCACCGAGGAGAATGTTTTCTAAAGAACCGGAAGTGTTACAATTGTGATCAGACCGGTCATATAGCGAATCAGTGTCCGAACAAGGGGAAGTATGGAAGTCAGAGGCCACCTGTCTCTCGCCCTTCCCAGCAGCAAGTTGGAGGTTCCAGCAACCGGCCGAACAACCGTGCGACAATGTATGCAGTCCAGCCACGACAACGAGGCGGAGGTTACCAATGCCATCGCAGGTACTATTTTTATTTCATCCGTCCCAGCTTATGTGCTCTTTGATACGGGTGCATCATTATCATTCGTAGCGTCATCATTTGTGCATGAGCATGGTTGGAAAACCGAAGTTAGTAGCGAGTCGATAGCAGTGGGAACACCAATAGGGGGCTCGGTTGTAGCAAACCGAGTGTGCAAGTCCAAAAACGTGAAGATTGGTGACCATAGATTGCCAGTTGATCTTGTAGTGATGGACATGCGAGATTTTGAGGTTATTTTGGGCATGGATTGGCTCGTTCGACACAATGCAGTGATTGTTTGTCGACAACAAATGGTGATCTTCCAACTGTCCAATGGCGAGGAGTTTAATTTTTCCAATCGACGATCGGAGTTCGGAGGTCTTCTTATCTCTATGAAGCATGAGAAGAAATATGTGCGAGCTAAGTATGCGGCGTTAGTAGCGTCCGTTCAGGTGACTTCACCTGCGGAAAAGAAATTGAAGGATATTCCAGTGGTGTGTGAGTTTCCTGGAGTATTTCCTGATGAACTTCCTGGTTTACCCCCAGATCGAGTTGTAGAGTTTGCAATCGATCTAGCTCCGGGTACGGGACCTATTTCCCGAGCTCCTTATCGTATGGCACCGGTGGAGTTGAACGAATTGAAAAGTCAGTTGGACGAGTTGTTGAAGTTGGGGTTTATTCGACCAGTATTTCACCGTGGGGAGCACCCGTGTTATTTGTGAAGAAGAAGGATGGTTCTATGCGGTTATGTATCGACTACCGTGAGCTCAATAAGGTTACAGTGAAGAACAAGTACCCTTTACCCCGAATCGATGACCTATTTGACCAGTTACAAGGGGCGCAGGTTTTCTCGAAGATCGATTTACGTACCGGTTATCATCAACTGAAAATTAAACCGGAGGATATACCAAAGACCGCATTCCGTACGCGGTATGGACATTACGAGTTTCTAGTGATGTCGTTTGGATTGACCAATGCACCGGCAGCTTTTATGGACTTAATCAATCGAGTCTTCAAACCTTATCTCGATTCTTTCGTAATTGTGTTTATCGATGATATTTTGATTTATTCGAAGAACGAGGAGGAACACGAGGAACATTTGAGAGTGGTGTTGCAGACCTTGTTGGATCACAAGTTGTATGCGAAGTTTCAAGAAGTGCGAGTTTTGGCTTCCGAGTGTGTCATTTTTAGGCCATGTGATTTCGAAGGATGGTTTATCAGTGGATTCAAAGAAGATTGAAGCGTGGCGAATTGGAAACCACCAATGAATGTAACGGAAGTGCGTAGTTTCTTGGGTTTAGCCGGGTATTATCGATGCTTTGTGGATGGATTCGCAAAGATAGCGTTACCGATGAGTAGGCTGATGAGGAAGGATGTAAAGTTTGTGTGGGATGAGAAGTGCCAGAAAAGTTTTGAAGAGTTGAAGAAGAAGTTGGTTTCAGCTCCTGTTCTAGTGGTACCAGAACCGGGGAAGGAGTTCTCGGTTTACAGTGATGCTTCCCTCCAAGGTCTTGGGTGTGTATTAATGTAAGGCAAGAATGTAATCGCGTATGCTTCGAGACAACTCAAACCGTACGAGGAGAATTATCCTACCCACGATTTGGAGTTAGCGGCGGTTGTGTTTGCTTTGAAGATTTGGAGGCACTATCTTTATGGCGAGCGGTGTAATATGTTTACGGATCACAAGAGTCTTAAATATATTTTCTCACAAGAAGGAGTTGAATCTTCGTCAACGAAGATGGCTTGAGTTGATGAAGGATTACGACATTAGCGTAGAGTATCACCCGGGAAAAGCGAATGTTGTAGCGGATGCTTTAAGTAGAAAGAGGTATGCGACAATGTCGGCTTGTATCGTTTACGATAGATGCATTTTGGATGACCTAAGAAAGATGGATATTCAGTTGGTATTACCAGGTGATGATGCCATTTTGGCGAGTCTTGTTATTAGGCCGAGCTTATTAGACGAGGTACGTGAGGCACAAGATAATGATCCGGGTTTTATAAAGATTAAGGAGATGATGATAGGAGGAGTATATCGGGAATTTAGATGTGACTCTGAAGGAGTATTACAAGTTGGTAATCGGCTGTGTGTTCCGAATATTCCGGATATTAAAAATGCGATATTAACGGAAGCACATTCCTCTCGGTATTCGGTTCATCCGGGAGAAACAAAGATGTATCGAGACCTCAAGAAAAGCTTTTGGTGGAGAAGAATGAAATGGGAGATAGCACAATATGTAGAGAAGTGTTTAGTGTGCCAGCAGGTTAAAGCGGAAAGGAAGAAGAAAGCAGGGCTATTACAACCATTACCCGTACCGAAAGGAAAGTGGCAAGAAATAACGATGGATTTCGTTACAGGTTTTCCAGCGACCCTAAGTAAGAATAATGCAATATGGGTAATAGTGGATCGCCTCACCAAGGCGGCTCACTTCATACCATTCAGATTAGGAACCCCACTAGAAAAGATGGCACAGATGTATATTGATCGTATAGTGTGCTTACATGGAATACCAGTTCGGATTGTATCGGATCGAGACCCGAGGTTTGTATCTCAGTATTGGCATTCAGTGCTTAAAGGCTTAGGTACGAAGCTGAATTTTTCTACGGCTTATCATCCGCAGACCGATGGTCAGTCAGAACGGACGATTCGGCACCTCGAGGATATGTTAAGGGCGTGTGTTCTTGAGATGGGAGGTCATTGGGATCAACATTTGCCACTGATTGAATTCTCGTATAATAATAGTTATCACGCTAGTATTGGTATGTCGCCATTCGAGGCGTTGTATGGGGCGCGGTGTAGAACACCATTGTGTTGGGAACCAGTGGGTGTACAAGACCCGACAATTCCGGAATTAATTCAGGAAAGTGTAGAAAAGGTTGAATTAATTCAGAAGAAGATCGAAGCGACTCGGCAAAGGCAGCGACATTATGCCAATCCGAAACGAAGAGAAGTGGAGTTTGCAGTAGGAGATAAGGTATTTTTAAAGGTATCACCAGCAAGAGGAACAGTGAGGTTTCACATGCGAGGAAAACTGAACCCTCGATTTATTGGACCTTTCGAGGTTCTCAAAAGAATTGGAGAAGTGGCGTATCAGTTGGCTCTACCCCCAACTTTATCAGGAGTACACGATGTATTTCATGTGTCGATGTTGAAGAAGTATGTCCATGACCCGAGTCATGTGGTGGATTATGGCTCCTTAACTATAGAGAAGAATTTGAGTTACGAGGAAGAACCAGTTCGTATTGTGATCGGAAGGATCAGGTGCTTCGTACACGAACTATTCCTTACGTTAAAGTGCAGTGGAAAAATCACACAGAGCGCGAAGCGACTTGGGAGCTAGAGTCAGATATGCACGAGAATTATCCAAACCTCTTTAGTGACCCAAGTGCGTAGATCGTTTGGGGACAAACGATCTTGTTAGGGGGGGTAGTTGTTATAATAAAGAAATTTTAAATTTAATTTTTATTATGATAGTAGGGGTATTTTCATAATTTTGAAAATATTTTGGTATGTTGAGAAATAATAAATTTAAGTTCAATAAATTCTGCACATTAATTAAAGAATTTAAAAATTTGAATCATCAAATTCTGAGGTGTATAGTGAAAGATGTGATTATTTTAAGTTGGAGGGTCTAAAGTGCAATTTCGGCAGCGAAGACGTGGTCTGTTCGGTTTCTTCTTTTGTAAGTTCGAGAGAATCTCATGGGGAAGGCTGAATTTTCGGATTTTGCGGTTAGTGGGTAATTATGGTCGTTAATGAAAATAATTTGCATTTAATCAGAAGATACGGTGTATTTTTCCTTCCATTTTGGTTCAAATACCCTCTATTCAAGTAAAACGGGATCCATTTCCTTCCTTCCCCGCGAATCTCTCTCTCTCTCTGTCTCTCTCTCCTTTTTCCCTGTCACACCCCAACACCCCTCCTCCTCTCCATTTCTTCCCTCTCCCTCTCCCTGCCTTTCCTTCTCTTCTCCCTTTCGCGCTGCAGAACCGGACGGGTCCATTGGTGAGGAATTGGAGAGCTGAGTGGAGCTTCTGTCACTGTAGCACGTACCTGGCACTGTAGCACGCGCTGGACACCGTAGCACGCGGTTTCTCATTTTTAGCGTCCGTGAAACCGGTCCACGTAGACCAAAGGTAGAAGGCAATTTCGGCTCGTGAACACCGGGTTTATCCAGACTTCAACCCCAATTTTATTCTCTCGCAATCTTCTCGGAATTTTGTGAGTTTGTAATTTCTTATTTAGTTAATTAGTAGTTAGTGTTAATTTGTATTATTAGGCCATGTTGCATGTGTATATAAATAAAATAAATATTTTTGTAGTTATGGATCTGTTATTTAATTAATATAACTATATTTTTCAAAACTAAATTGGAGAAGGATAAATATTTTAATAAGAAAATTATTATATTAAACGGTCAAATATGTTGGAAAAGAGAATTTTGATGTTATTTTATTATATCATATGGGCTATATTTTAAATAACGATAATCATTAGTATAGGGTATAACTAAATAAATGTTATAATTTTTAAGTAAAATGATTGTGGTATATGATAATATGATATTAATATTTTCCTATAATTTATATTATGAGTAAATAATATTACAAAATATCTGATTTTATTAAATCTGAAAATGGGGTATTTTCTGAACTGGAACTGGGTTCTGGATTTTCGGACAGATTCAAGAGTCTGGATTTTAAAAGTTGGAATTTGAAAATACTGTTTTTAAGAGAATCTGGAATTTATAGAACTGGAATTTGGAAATACTGTTTTTAAGAGAATCTGGAATTTATAGAACTGGGATTTGGAAATACTGTTTTGAGAAAATCTGGAATTTCGTGTACTTTTTAAAAGCTAGAATTTCAAATCCGATTTATTAAGGAAATTTGTTTTAATTATATCTTTTTAACCATAACTCCAATTTTCACAAATAAATAGTCGATCTGTATGTTTTTGGGCATTCCGGGATCATTGGTAAGGTTAGTTTCTGCATTTAAGGTCCAGAAAATATTTTTCGGGAGTAATCAGATTTAAGTCGGTACGAATTTCGAGATCGAATAGTAATTAGTATTAATTAAATAATTAGATTCGCGTGAGAAGGAGTTCGTATTAGAAGAAGACCAAGAAGTTGAAAGAGTTGCGAAGGAAGCTCCGGAGTTTGTGAAAGCCGGAGATTTCGCGTGAGAGTTCTTAGTTGTTGCATTTATTCAAGTAAGGTTTTGCCCGCATACGCTTTTCCTTTTTGGCTATATTTGTTCTTCCGTATAAATAGTATTGATATTATAAGTATTTATAATGATAATACCGAATATTGAATATATAACTTTTATTTATGAAATAGAGCTTACATGGCTCAAATTAATATTTTAGTAATAAAAGAAATTAAAGAAAATATTTAAAGATATTTTAAGATACTCGGGTATAGTGAGATGTGTGAAAAAGCAGAGGTAATACGGCCCGTACTTGGTAGAGCGAAACCGGGGCCGCCGATTCACCTAGGTGAGAAGCCGTACTTAGTAGAGCGAAACTAGGGCCGCTGATCACCCAATAACGAGCTCGGAAAGACTTGTATCTGTGCGTGTACTCGATGCCACGGAGCATGATCTAGTGTGTGTTGTGTGTGGAAAGTGAAATGAGTTAATATCCCGAAGTGACAACAATTTTTATAACTACTATATTATTACTATTATAAATTATGCAATCGACTCTTCGTTACTTTATTTTTTTTTTATATAAACTATATTTATATACATCATATTTTTGTGTATGCGGCTGGGCCTCTTTTCTTACCTTACTGAGTCAGTACTCACCCTTACTTTTATGTTGTGCCCAGGTTTTGATCTTTAGCTTGGGAATTTCGGGTGGAGTGGCGTCTTAAGCAAATTAAATTCAGTTTAATAATTATTTTAAATAAATGAGAACTTATTAGTCTCAATTTTAGAATTTTAGGATGCTGTTAAGTTTAATAATTGTAATTTAGAGATTATGTAGATGCTTGTTTAAATGTCTTTTGGCGGTTGTTATATTTTAGTCATTTATTTGGATCAGGAGTGTAACAAAAAGTCAACTAAAGTGCATATAACAACATATCAAACATCTTTAAAAAAAAATTCAAAACTTGGAAATTTCAAAATTCAAACTTAGACTTCAATTTAGTAATTTCATGTTTATGATTCCACAAAGTTGTTTATTATTATTATTTTTTTTAAATAGATGATTCCAAGGTCTAAAGAAGCTTTTTGAAATTAGATATATCAAGTGTATACTTACGTTTTATCATTCTAAAAGTTAAAATATCAATTGGACTCCATAATTGCAAAATAAAGATCACACTACCAGAAATTCCATGCATTTAAATTTTACCCTTTCAAATATTTTAATCTCTAATTTCGTTTTTCAAAACTCAAAATATAACATTTTCATAATTCTCCAAGGAAAAGAATTTAGCATAATTATATTTACGAGATCTATCCATTTTGTAATACCAAAGCGAATTGAGTTATAACTAGTTCTACGAACAGATTAAAAAAAAAAACTAGTTCTAGGAAATTTTAATTGTGTAACAGGTGATATCAACAAATTTGAGTTCTATCAACAGATTACAAGTTTACAACACAAATTTTTGACAGAAATAGAACTACTCAACCTAGTAAGGACAAGCAATGCTCCGGTGCTAACATTCAAAGCAGATGTTACGAAAGCTTTTGATATAATAACTTGAAAATTCCTCTTAAAAACTCTAGAGGTAAGAAGAGGGTTTGACAAAAAATGTATTCTTTGGATTCAAACTGCATCCTAAAAGGAAATGCAAAGATTATAAACAATGACATCTCCGAAAAAACAATTCATTACAAGAAAAGGCGTGTGACAAGTTCCTATTTATCATCGCAATGGATGTTCTCAGTACAATCATCTCCAATCTTGCCTAAAATAATTTCATTGCACGCACCATTCATTCATTACAAGAAAAGGCGTGCGACAAGAAGACCCTCTTTCCCCTTCCTATTTATCATCGCAATGGATGTTCTCAGTACAATCATATCCAATCTTGCATAAAATAATTTCATTGCACGCACCATTCCAGACTCCCATCCAGTCCTGCTATATGTAGATTCTATATTCTTCCTTGAGCCAAGCACAGAAGAAATCCAGCGAATAAAGTTGGTCCTAAATGCTTTTTCCGCAGAATTGGGACTCACCATAAACTATAACAAATACGAATTAGCTCTCAGTTCTAATTGTAAAGATAATACAGAAGAACTGAAAATGGCATTGAGGTGCCCCCATCAATACTTCTGCTTAGAGAAAATTGATTTCTGGAACTGCACGTGGGTCGCACAAAAAATCAGATTTAAATGCCCAAACCTCTTCTAATATGCACTACAAGAAGAAGCAAATGTTCAAGCTTTCAATTCAAATGATTAGTGGACTATGATTAGTGGACTATGAAACTACACCCTAATCTGGACCCAACTACTCAACTCGAACTAGCAGAGGTTAATAACAATTCTAAACTCTCTAGATTTGACCAAAAATAGAGAAACCATATCCTGGAGATGGAACCAAAATTTTACAGTTAAAAGTGCCTACAACTTCCTCATTAAAGAAATTCACACCTCATCCAATTTGAAGAACATTTGCAAACTAGAGGCACCCTTTGAGAATTGGGATCCTTTGTTGGCTCTGTCTGGGGAATAAACTCAGTACCTTAGACAACCTGGCGAAAAAATGAATGATAATTCCTAATAGATGCTGCCTATTCTACTGCGAATCAGAATCAGTATAATACATCTTCATCAATTGTCAATTTCCCCAAGCAATTTGATCAGAAACCCAATACCTAGTTGCAGAAATCTCAGAGTGGGATATGAGTACCTTATTGTCACAACTGGAATAAACATGAAATTCATCACATGACATCTTAATCTCATTAGCATTATGTTTGTGGGTTTGGAAGAAACGGTGTAATAGAACTTTCAGAGACGAATCCATCAATGTTCTACTCCTCGCAAGATAAATTATGGATAAATACCACCTTTGGGGATCGGGATTCTCTATTTAGATTCCTTTTTCTTTATTTCTTTTTTCCTACCTTTGTTTTTTCGTAGGGATATTCTATATGGTTGCAGTGCCAATGTGTTCATGAATGTAATTAGTCCTTGTAAAAATTCTGCTACTAGGTTAAAAAGCAACAGAGACAAAGGATCACCTTGCGTTAGTCCTCTCTTATGAAAGAAAAAAGGTTGCAAATGGCCATTTATTTTTATTGCAGAGCTTGCCGATGACAGTAGGTTGCTTATCCATTGTCTCCAATTTTAGGGAAGCCTCTTGATTACATTACTCCTTCTAGAAATTGCCAGCTGACCGTATCAAACGCCTTGGTAAAGTCAACTTTGTATAGGACTGACAGAGTTTTAGTTTTTTGCAAAAAGTTGATATACTCACGTGTTGCCAAGAATAATTCCAGCATCTGCCTATTCTTGATTAAAGCTGTCTGATTTTCTAAGATTAGTTCTGACATTTGTGTTTGCAATCTTGTTGCTCAAATTTTTTAGAGTATTTTGATTGGCCCATCAATAACACTGATGGGTCTGTAGTCAGTCCGTGCCTTTGATTCCGCTATTTTTGGAACTAGCGTAATCTGTGCTTTGTTGATTCGCCAGTGTTCCAGCAAATTCTTTTCCAATTCTTTGCATTACTATATTAGGGCTTCTTTTATAGTTTTCAGATGGTGCTGATAGAATTCGATGGGGAATCCATTTGGTCTTGATGCTTTATTTTTTTCCCAAGTCAAATACTGAGTCCCTAATCTCTTCTCAGAGATGTTTCTGCCCAGATCATTTAAATTCGGAGTTGAATCTAATTGCTGCATAAATTATTGTGGGCGCTGTCTGTTTGCGGGCCTAGATCCTAATGTTGCCTTGAAAAAATTGCTAAATTCTTGTACTATCTGTCTTTGGTTGGATAACTGTCTCCCATTCACCTCCATGGAACTAATGGTGTTGTACTGCATGTTCGCTGAGGCAATTGCATGAAAGTATTTTAAGTTTTGGTCTCCTTCTTGGAGCCATTTGCATCTGGCTCTCTGTTTTCACTTTGTCTCTTCTATATTTGCTTGCTCATATTACTTTGCGCAATGATATATGGAGCTTGTTTTCTGTGCTGGATAGTATTCTGACTTCTTCTACTTTGTCTATTTTGCTAAGGATGTACGTTGCCCTTGTTACATTGGAGTTAGGTTTTGCAAATTTGTCTTTTGCCCAAATTCCTAAGAGCTAGTCTTAGTTTGTTAAGCTTAATTGCAAAAAAATTTGCTGCATTTCCTGAGATTCTGTGTTGCCCCCAGCTTTGCTGAATGATATCATTTGCTTCTTTGTATTTTAACCGGTAAATTTCAAATCTAAATCTTGGCTTTGGCTGTGTGTTTGCTTTGCGAAGAGTAAGCCGTATGGATATATGATCAGATGTTGTTGCAGTCTTTGCTTCTAGTTTGGTTATGTGGTTGAGAATTTGACAATGATGTGATAGGAAGCATCTATCTAATCTGCTGAAAGTAGGGTTGGTCTTTTACTGTTCGAAGTATAAGTCCTTCCAATTAATTGAAGTTCTTGGATCTCTTCTAATGTGTTTATAAGGTCACTAAACTTTAGCATAGACTCCATAGTGTGGTTTGATCCGGTTGTTTCGTCGAAATCTCTTACCATGTTAAAGTCCCCTACTATTAGCCATGGCAGGTCATTAAGTTGACTTATTGCGGAGAGCTCCTCTAGGAAGTCTATTTTGAGTTGTTGCGGTATGGGTCCATAAATGTTCGATAGCACAAAAGTGAAGTTGTTGCGAAATTTGAGGATGCAAGTTATAGAAAAAACATAAATGTGAGAGGAGATACATGTGTAGTCATTTGACCAAGCTGTTAATAGCCCTCCAGCAGCGTTAATTGCTGGTTTGCCTATTATGTTAGTGATGCTAGGCGGGAAAACTAGTGTGTGCGTAAATAGAGAAATGGTGCTCCATTTTGTTTCCTGTAGGCATATTAAGTTGCATTGTATATTCCCAATCGAGCTTTTAACCACTTTGCATTTGTTAACGGCGCCAATCCCTCTTACATTCCAAAAAATAATAGAAATTTGATTTAAATTCATTGATGACATGGATTACAAAATATTGCTAAAACTAAAATTCTAAACTTCAAAATATTGCTTAAAAATAAACCTAAACTTAAACCCAAAATACAGCCTAAAATTATACAGAATTTAGTCTTCTGCATTGGGCTCTGCTGGCCCATTGAATTGCTCAAAAAATCCTCGCTCAGAGAACCCGGGCAGCTGTTCAGACTCTTGAGGGCCACCATTAGGTTCGGTTGTATTCAGCCCATCGGCCCTCCCCTCTGTTGCCAACTGTGTTGCCGCGTTTCTGTCTTTTTTCACGTTGCCACAGCCTATCTCCAATACTTCCTTGTCTTCCGTGTCCCCCCTTTCCTCCTCGTTTTCTCCGCCTCCCTCTTCATTCTCTTCTCCGGCCAATACTCCACCTAAAGTTGACTGAAAATTTGCCAAATCTACCTAATCCACCTCATCTTCGGTTAGGTCTTCTAACTCCATTCCCCCTCCCCCCGGGCATGTAGTCACCATTGAGATGACTTTGAATGGAATGGAGGTTCAGACCTTGAGTTGCGTTGTCATCGGTCGGGATCTGACCTTCTTCCAACCACTCTAAATGGGTACCACAAAATGCCGCGAGTTGCTCGGCGAGTTTGTCTGAGAAATTTCTGCTTTCTAGGGCGTCCCAGTTGATGCTCTCAATGAGAATCTGTTTGGCTTCTGGTGTAAGAGTGTCGACCTTAGATTCTTGCTCCGCCCTTTTTGGGTCGGATTGTTCGGTAAAATATGCCTCTTGCGCCTTGTGTGCACTTCTTCTTCCTGGGGCAGAAGAGTCTGGGGGAGTTCTGAGGTGTCGTGATCGAATTTGAAAATCAGGTGATTAGATCGGTTGTTTTTTTTTTTTTTTTGTGCTAATTTCCTCTATTCCTTCAATTGCATCCATACTCATTTGATATGTTGCTTTTCTTTTGCGAGCAATTGACACTGGTGTGTGCATTTGGGCGGTGGCTGGTCTGGGAGGAGTTGCTTCTGTTGGCTGGGTTGCATGTAATTGTGTTGATTCTTGCTTATCCTGAGAGTGATCTCCAGTCAATTGTGCTAACAGTTCTTCGAGTTTAACTCGTGTATTGGTAGTCAGTGGGTAATTGAAAAGATCTTTGAGTTCTTCTTCTTTTTTGTGCAAGGTTTTGGTGCGATGACTCAACCGAATGGCTAGTCGCAATCTGCATTCTTGCCTTGCTTCTTGCTTTTTCTTGTATTTTTGCTTTTATCCTCTCGAAGTACTCTTCAGGTGGTTTACCATCGTAGAGTTCTTCGGAGCAGTGATTTTCTTCTCTCCACCCTTTGATTTGGATGGGGATTTCGGTTTTCCAACCATTGCAAAAAAGGATCAATACCTCTGGTATATCCCCAAGCCTTGTTGTAAGAACCACAACTCTAAGTTTTTCAAGTGATTTCACATCGGTGAGATATCAAATGCCTTAAATTGCCAAAAGAGTTAACCATCTTTTGGATCTCTGACTTTCGCCAGCCAAAGATGGGTAAGTTGAACATGTCGAGCCATGCTCGGATTTTGTATGGAGCTTTGTAGGATATAAATGTTCTACATGCATGTAAGACATTCCTTGATCTAACAATTAAGAGGGGAAGGGGGAGGGGGGTTAGTAAGTATATCTCTACCCTTGAGGCTAGGAGGTAAAGTTATTACATACTTGTCCCCTCTCAAATGTGCTAGTTAAATTTTGTTGCCAAACGCTTTGCATTGCTGCACTGCTAGTTCAATTGTTTCTAAATAATGATCTTGTAGTAACCTTGCATCTACTGCAATACATTCTGTGTACCTTGGTTTGGTTTTGCAATTGCGAAGAATGTGGCCTGGTGAGTTACAATTTGTGCAATGATAGGAAAAAGGGCAATCAATCACTACATGTTCTTTTGTGTAGCACAATTAAGGCACCTATTAAACCAAGGTGGAATTTGAGGATTAGGGGGTAGGGTGATGTCTGGATTGGCTCTCAAACCTTTGCTTCTCTGCCCAAAAGTGTCGTGAATGGTGTATCTTGGTGCAGAAAAATAAGGTGCTCATTTACTTTTATTATTTTGCTTTTTAGGAGTATGTTGCTTTTTTTTCTCTTTTTCTTTTGCAGAAGTAGTGCCGAATTGCTCAAGGGGTGCCTTGCTTGTAGGGCTGAATCCCTGATGTTGCCTGGATGGTGAGAGATGGCTTGTGGAGTTGCTAAAATAAGAAATTTTGCCAATGTAAGGCTTGGTGTTGTTTTGTTGGCTGTCATGATTAGTGTTTTGTTTGGAGAGAGAAGTTTGGGAAGAGGAAACCCTGTAGGAATTGATCTGTTGAGACATTGTAGAGAAATTTCCTTTAGGTTTTGAGTTGTGAGATGTAAAAGAGGGGTTTTTGTAATTATAGTGGGCTTGACTTGTAGAGATAAACTCTTTGCTATTATCTATGTAAGGATCTCCAGCTATGAGATTGGCAGGAGTGAATCCTTGAGAGGCTTTTGAGTTTGCATGAAAGAGTCTGTTCTGTGTAAGATTTGTCTGTTCTGTGTAAGATTTTTTGCTTGAAAATATTTTGTTTCCTTCTTTATGAATGCTTTTCTTTGGAAGAAGTACCATCCTGCTGCAAGGGGAGTCAGTTTTCTTCTTCCCATTTTCTCAGTTTGAATTTTAGTGATGAATTGATGCAAACTGTAGAGAGCCAAAGGTTATTGCTAGTTTGGCTGATTATTGCTCTGCTTTTTCTCAACACAAAATTTAAGCTGAATGTGTCACCTTATCCTCAAGGATTTAAATCTTGAACATTTTGCAGCTGGTTTATATCCTTAAATTATTGCACCAATTAATCTCTAGTTCAGAAATTAAACTAAATAACAAAAAGATAAGCGAGAAAAGAACAATGATTTTGCCGATAACTTGCCATGTTTTTTTAATTCCATTTTGCATCCTATTTTGCAGCTTGTCTCACTATCGGCATGAAAATGGTGAATGAATTAGAGAGGCTGAGAATACTTGGAACAGAATTTTGCGAGGCTTAAATATCCTCCTTTAGTATGGGAGGAAAAATTACCTCCCTAAAATAGACTCCTTATATACCATGTAAAACAAAAAATTTAGAGCAAATTTGCCCTAATATAGACATTATAATTATTTATCTATCCTAGGTTTAGTAGGGATAACTTGTTCCATTGATCTTAGCGAGTTGTTTGTTGTAGTGAAGTTAGAATTTATTATGTTGTAGCATTTATTAAAATTTTCCTTAATGATATTTAATTGAGCTCATATTATTGCCGACCTGGCATGCTCATCGTGTGTATCTGTGTATGTCTTGAACATTATATTTAGGTTGTATAATTGTATTGTGACAATTTAGTTGCTCTTCAGGAATATCTGATTGTGAAAACATAAATTACCATTACCGAGCAAAATTATTTTCACTAAAAAAATAAATTCTATCAACAATTCAACAAACTTATTTTCATTATAATAGCAAACCAGATGTTAATAACAAACTCTAAATAGTTAACAAAATTGAATTAACAATAAAATGAGTTATGTACTAACAAATTTATCATTATCTAAAGTCAAGAGAACTGTGACCAACACTCTTTCTTACACCTTTCTTTCTCATTCTCTCTCTAAGCATTACCACCTCTTCCCATTTACCCACAAATCTATACATATTAGACATCAAAACGTAATATCCACTATTTTCAGGGTCCAAATTGAAAACTTTTTTCGCAATTCTCTCGCCCATCTCTACATTATCATACATCTTACAAGCCCCCAATAAAGTTCCCCAAATTGCACCATCTGGTTTTATTCGCATTTTATTCACCAACACTTCAGCCTCCAGTAAAAACCCGGATTTCGCCAAAAGGTCCACCAAGCAAGAATAATGTTTTATCGAAGGCTTAACTGAATATTCACCCATTTTATTGAAAATATTTTTCCCTTCTTCAACCAATCCTGCATAACTACACGCAGATAAAATCACAAGAAATGTGACTTCATTAGGCCTTATATTTTCTCTCTCCATTTCATTAAACAAATCCAATGCTTTGTGTACATAACCATGTTTACTATAAGCTGAAATAATAGCATTCCATGAAATAATATCTCTTTCGGGATTTTGATCGAACAGTTCCCTTGCAGTATTTAAGTCTCCACATTTTGCATACATATCCACAAGTGCTGTATTTACAGTTACGTCCAAATTCAGTTTCATCTTTTTTATATAGCTATCTATAAATTTTCCAGAGTTTAAATCCGCCATTTGTGCACAAGCTGAAAGAACTGTAACTAAAGTAGCAGAATTTGGTTTTACTTTTTGCTGAAGCATTTCTTCAAATAGGTTCAATGCATCTTTTGGTTGACCTAACTGAATGTAACTAGAAATGAATGTATTATAAGTAACCACATCTCTATTTACATGATCAAATAAAGTTCGTGCAAGATTAAATTTCGCACATTTTGCGTACATACCCACAAGCGAGTTTATGATTGACAAATTCTCGTGCAAGCCATTCTTAATTGCAAATCCGTGCAATGATTTGCCCAATTTTATTTGGCCTAACTTTGAACATGAAGATACAGCAGAAATCAAGCTGTTGGCTTCATAAACAAAGCATTTTGATTTGATGAAATGCATTTTTCTGTAATGGTCCAAGCATTTAATGTTGCACCCAGCCTTGTTAAATCCAATTATAATCAAGTTCCATGATTCTGTATCCTTTTGAGGCATTGTATCGAAAACCTTTTGTGCAATTTGAAATAACTCGAATTTATTGTACATTGAAATCAAAGCATTACCAAATGTAGAACTAATTTTAAACTTTCTTTTTAATATAAGTCCATGGAATGCTTTTCCTTCAGAAATGTGACTGAAATTCGCAAACCCCATTAAAATACAGCTTATAACAACTCCATCAGGCTGAATTTTACAATCAAGCATTGACTGAAATAATTCCGTTGACTTAAAAACAAATCCTTTTCTTGCACAAACTCCAATTATCTCGGTCCAAGAGATCAAATCTCTCTCATCCATTTCATCAAACATTTTAAGTGCATCTTGCATCATATCACATTTTGAATATATAGAAAGAAGAGAGGATTTCAAACTAGGATGAGTTTCAACTCCAATCTTGAACAAAAATCCATGTAAAAGACTTCCAATCAGTAAATTACCCAAATGAACACAAGCTTGTAATACAGTCTCCATAGTTCTGCAGTTGGGTCTTTCTCTCTCCTCACCACTTGAGCTCAAACTAACCATTTCCTTAAATTTAATCAAAGCCAACTCAGATTCTCCATTGCTTACCAATCCTGATATAATTGCAGTCCAAGAAATTACATCTTTCACTGTTATTTCATCGAACAGTTTAACTGCATAACCAACTGCATTGCATTTGCTATACATATAAGCCAAAGACGAACCAGCTCCTATTGAATTCGAAAAAAGACCCAACTTTAATGAAATGTTATGTATACATGAACCCATTTGTACGTTATGTAACTCAGCACAACTAGAAGCCATCATTGGTATAGTAAAATGGTCAGGTAATGCACCATGAGAGAGCATTTGAGCAAATAACTCTAGAGAAAAGTTAAAGTTGGACACTGAGAAATGGGTTTTGATGATCGAGTTCCAAAGGAAAGAATCATGCTGGTTTGAGGGGCAAGAATGGAGGAAAGTGAGAGTGGAGAGATGAGGCAGAGAGAGAGAAGAGTAGAGAGTGATTAGCTTCGCGGAGAGAAAGGGGCTGCTAGAATGGCCTGAGGTGAGAGAGAGTGCATGCAGTGTGAAGATGGATTTTAAGGTTAGGGTTTCGGTTCTGGAGGTTAGAAGAATACTAAACAAACGAGGGATTAATGAAGGGGAAAGAGAAGGCATCGAAAAAGAGAGTTCTTCCTCTGCCTACTACGCGGGCAATTTGCTTGTGGAGTTTTGACTTTTGAGGGGCGTGTTTGCTGGTGTACTGATGAGTGCTTTTATTTAGCCGCCCCAAAATCATGGCCATGATATTATAGGCGGTCAGTGATCTATCGATTACCATTATAAATTATATGAAAACTAGTTTCAGTTTTTGGTGGTTCTGTCCGTTTTCAAAAAAATGTGTCATTGTTATAAGTGATGTAAAATTAATATTAAATATTGTCAGGACGTCACAACAATTTACGTTAGTGATGTCAAATCTGAAAGTTTTTTGAAATAATTCAACAAAATCTCGCCTTTTTTTCTCAAATTTCAAATTAAAATAGCTATAATTGCCAACTACCACTAGTAATTGAGTGAAATCCCGCCAATTTTTTTTCAAAATTTTTAAATTGAAACTAACATATGTATGGTATTTATTTCTCTTTCTCTCTGTTCTAAAGTCATTTCATGAAAATAAAAACCCTAGCTGCAAATCACTCACCGGCGACCTCTCCAGCCAATCGCACCGATAAACTCTCCAATAATGATTTGTTATTCCTAGTGGTAATTAGGCCGTGACTAGTCATAACTAGAGGTGGCAAATGGCCAGGTCGGGTCATATTTGGGTCGGGTCATGTGGGTTCGGGTCCTTTTTATGTCCGGATCATATTCGAGTTTGGTCAACACGGATCATGTCGGGTCGGTTTGTGATCTTGTTTCGGTCGGATCTTTTTTGGGTCAAGAATTTATCGGGTGAATTTTGGGTCGGTCGAGTTGTATTCGGATCTTGTTCTAGCTGGGTTAAATGGGTTCGGGTTATTTCGGGTTCAGGTTGATTTGATATTCGGGTCATGTGGAATTCAAGTCTCTTCATGTTTCGGGCAAATCGGGTTCGGGTTATTTTATGAATTTCTAGAGGTGACAAAACTAACTTGAAACTAAGAAACCCACCTCACCCGCCTGAAATATCAGATGACTCAAGCCCTCCTGACTGGGACCCGAACCGAAATGATCCGAACTTAAAATTGACATTAACCCGACCCGACCCGATTCCAACCTGATTCTTTCCAAGAGCCAAATAACTCTAACTCCAAATTGACCTTAATGTGTATCAAACTATCAATATGATACTTGAACCGAACACGAAATAACCCGACCTGATGGATCTGATAATCTGAAAAAAGAACCCGAAATCCGATCCACCCGATACCATACCCGACCCGACCAGACCCGATCGGGATATTTTAAAAACATCAATCTACCCAAACCCGTCAGACCCGGACCCGAATAACCCGAACCAAAATGATCTGAACTTAAAACTGACCTAACTCGACCCGACTTGAACCTACTAAAACCTGAGACCCGAGCTGAAAACTGACCTAATTTTGTGTCAATACGAAACCGAATGCAGCATGTTTGCCACATCTTCATGTTTAGCCCGAATAACTGAAACTAATTCTGACCCGACTCGCCGTTAGCCACCTCTATATAAACCTAAAGCTGCCAACATGACCTAAACCATGACGTGTGTTGGGTTTCAACCATTCATAACGCGGCGAAAAAACAAAAACGAAACAAAATCGAATTCGAAACCCAAAAGAAGGATCCGTGAATTACAATTAAATCAAAGAAAGGTTCATAACTTTGTACCTTCGGATTACGTTTAATCCATGATGATCAAAAGCGAATTTGATTGACGCTTTTCTTTGGCTGATCCAAACCGGTTTCCAAACCGATCCTTTTTATGTTTCGCCTAACCGGTCTAACAAACCGATCTCCAAACGAACGGATTCCCCAAGCAAAACCGATTCTCCAAACAAAACTACGGTTTCAACCCGAATCACAAAGACGCCGCACTTCGCTTCGTCCTCTACCGGTATCCACACGAACAACCCCTTTGAACGGATAAAGAACGATATATGCTAGTATCCGTTCTTCATTTCTCTCACAGAAATAACAAGAGAATAATTTTCGGATTTTTCTCTCCTCTTTGTCTCACAAAAGATGGACGAAAATATGTCTTCTCTTTTGCCTATATAGTCCATGAGTTTCATATCATATGTGCATGGTAACTATGTAACCATATATGCAACACACCTTATCATATAAGATGCAGGATTGGATGTGTCACTTGACTATGTAGCTCTCCATACAACTTATCACATAAGTTATGATTTTTCTGTGTACGTCTCATTAGTTATTCTTTGTGTGTGACCCTGTAGGTTTACTTAATGTTGGCAATATTCACAATGGATTATAAATCATGAGCGGCCTCTAGCAAGATATCATGATTACCCAAATTAAGCAAGTATAGATGATTCGATCAAACCTAATTTATGTCATGCATTATATCCTTTTGTTACACGATATCTATATCGTCCATAAGGCATGGTATGTGTCAACCTTATGTTGGTCGATAAATATTTCTTGACACCGAATTTGATTGAACATGAAATGACATTAATAACTCCTTATTAATTCACTTGAGCACGGCCGTGCGTTTCTTCAATCAAATCATCAAGAGGCCTAAATATATCTCTCTCAATTTATGAGAGGAACAAATCATATCTTAATTAAACTCTTTCCTCCGCACAATTCCTTATATACCTAATTATAATCTTTATGATCGTCCGGTTAAAGACGATGTTAGACTATATTAAAGTATAAAATTTATCATGTAGGAAACTGAGATAATCTCAAGTTCAAGGATTACAGATACATTCTTTACTGAGAATAACTAATGACACGAACCATGTAGTATTCTCAAGGTGGGTCAATCCAGTATATGGTCTCTAACATATACTTACGTTAATGACTTAATAACTCTTATTCATGATCGAAAAACGTGACCATCGACCAACTAACATACCGATGTCCATTTATAGCTTATCATAAAGTATGTTTGTCTCACAAACATCCTATGAATGATCAGAATATCATTCATAATACTTTATAGTTTTACTATCAAAGTCACATACTTTGATGATATAAAGCTGAATATCATATTCAAGGTTCATTTTAGTAATAAGAATAAAATAACCAATACGCATTTATTATATAAAATATCTCTAAATAAACACAATGTTTGTTTAACATAATCCATACATCTAGGTCTCAAATATATTGGCCTAGGGCATACTACTTACAATCTCCCACTTGCACTAGGCCGAATCTAACAAGTATCTAATACCCATCGACCTAGCATGACCCTCATGCTTTGCTTGAGAAAGTGGTTTAGTCAACGGACCGGCAACATTATCATCACCATCAACTCTGCATATTTTAATATCTCCTCTCACAATGATCTCCCTGATCAAATGGAAACGTCGAAATATGTGTTTGGTTCTCTGATGTGATCTTGGTTCCTTTGCCTGCGCGATTGCCCCATTGTTGTCACAATAAAGATCCACAGGATTTGCTATACTAGGAACCACACCGAGTTCTTCAATGAACTTCTTCATCCAAACTGCTTCCTTAGCCGCTTCGAAGCCGCTATGTACTCCGCTTCTGTCGTAGAATCCGCTACAGTGTCCTGTTTGGAACTTTTCCAACTTATTGCACCTCCATTCAAACAAAAAACATAACCAGATTACGATCTAAAATCATCATTGTCGGTTTGAAAGCTTGAGTCCGTGTAACCTGTTACAACTAGCTCACTTTCAAATCCTCCATAAACCAAGAATGAATCCTTAGTTCTTCTCAAGTACTTGGGAATATTCTTGATCGCTGTCCAAGTGACTTTCACCGGGATCAGATTGATATCTGCTAGTTGCACTTAATGCATATGATACATCTGGTATAGTACAAAGCATGGCATACATGATAGATCCAATAGCCGAAGAATACGGGATTTTATTCATGCGATTTCGTTCTTCCTGATTAGCAGGACGTTGAGTCTTACTCAATTTTATGCCATGTGACATTGGTATGAAACCTCTTTTCGAATCATCCATTCAAAATCGTGTCAACACTTTGTCAATATAGGTACTTTGACTTAAACCTATGAGCCTTTTAGATCTATCTCTATAGATCTTAATGCTGAGTATATAAGCGGCATCTCCTAGGTCCTTCATTGCAAAAGACTTTCCTAAAAATGTCTTAACATTTGTTAAAGTCGGAATGTCATTTCCAATGAGTAATATATCATCTACATAAAGTACTAGAAAAAATACTCCCACTAACCCTCTTGTAAACACAAGGTTCATCTTCATTTTTGATAAAACTAAAACCTTTGATTACTTCATCAAAACGAAGATTCCAACTCCGAGATGCTTGCTTTAATCCGTAAATGAATCGCTGCAATTTGCAGACCTTATCAGAATTCTTAGGATCAACAAAACTCTCGGGTTGTGTCATATACACATCCTCGAGTAAATTTCCATTAAGAAAAACTGTTTTGACATCCATTTCCCATATCTCATAGTCATTGCTAATTAGTGGATCTTGAATTACTTCAAGATGTACTTTATTCCCACTAGTTCCTTTAGAAATAAATTCTCTTTCCAAAAAGATACCATTTCGAGCAAGAAACACTTTGTTCTCGGATGGGTTATAAAAGTAATATCCTTTAGTTTCTTTAGGATATCCCACAAATAAGCATTTATCAGATTTCGGTGTTAACTTGTCAGAAATTTGACGCTTCACATAAGCTTCACAACCCCAAATCTTTAGAAAAGACAATGTGGGACTCCTCCCAGTCCATATCTCATATGGAGTCTTTTGATGGAATTCGCACGTCTCAAATGATTCTAAATCAAATGAGTCTAAAAGTCCATATTGGTGGAGTTTAGAAATGTGTTTCTCATTTATGTGTCCTAAACGACAATGCCAGAAATATGTCGGATTCAAATCATTAGATTTAAATCTCTTTGTATTAATGCTATAGATAGACTTGTAATGTTCATGATCAAGATTTAAAACATAAAGACCATTTTCTAATTGACCATTCGCATAGAAAATATTTTCTTTACTTATGGTAAAGTTATTATTCTCAATAACAAACTTAAAACCATCCAAAACCAATCTCGACACAGATACAATATTCCTGTTCACAGCAGGTACATAGTAGCAATTATTTAAATTTATTACAAGTCCAGAAGGTAAAGATAATAAATAAATGCTCACGGCTAATGCAGCAACTCTTGCTCCATTTCCCACCCGCAGAGCCACTTCACCTTTCGCTAATCTTCTACTCCTTTGCAGCCCCTGCACATTATTACAAATGTGAGTACCGCATCCAGTATCTAATACCCAAGACGAAGAAGTAGATAAATTAATTTCAATAACATTAATACCTGAAGTAGTAGTCTCACTACTCTTCTTCTTCTTCTTTAGATCCTCCAAGTATGCCTGGCAATTTCTTTTCCAATGGCCTGATTTGTTGCAGAAGAAACAAATACCCTCCTTGGGTTTCTTGTTCTTAGGTTCGGACAACACCTTGCCCTTACCTTTTCCTTTGACTTTGCCCTTGAATTTTCTCTTTTGACCCTTGACTTTCTGAACCAAGAGAACATCGTTGACAATATTTGTCTTCATAGTCCCCTCGAAGTTCTTCAGCAAGCCGTGTAACTCCGTGATACTCTTGTCCATGTTATGCATATTATAGTTCATAAATGGCTTGAAATTCGGAGGAAGAGACCTAAGGATCAAATCGGTAGCCATCTTATTGCCAACCTTTGCCCCTAGTTTCTCAAGTTGATCAAGGTACCCTTTCATTTTCAGAATATGAGCACTCACCGAGGAGTTGGGAACCATCTTACAACTTGCTAATGCACAATGTGCATTATACCTCTCATTTCTAGCTTGCTCTTGGAACATTTCCTTGAGCTGTGCCAACATTGGAAATGCCTCTAAATTTTCAAACTGCTTTTGAAGATCGGCATCCATGGTGGCCAACATGAGACATGTCACATCATTAGAGTCGCTTGTATGCTTGGAATAAGTGTTTATCACTTTTTGATCAGCATCATCAGCGGGCTGGTTAGGAATGAGTCTTTCAAGGACATAGTTCTTCCTTTCTTGTTTGAGAACAATTCTCAAATTCCGATGCCAGTCAAGGAAGTTTTTCCCATTGAGCTTGTCCTTCTCAAGGACGGATCGCAATGTTAATGTTGATGTGTTGTTTGTTGCCATTTTCTACACATAATTAAATGCAGGTTTATATTAATATGTGATTTGAGATATTTTAATATAATTTTAACTCCCACTATTTTATTCAAATCAATAACCCTCAAATGTATTGATTCGGTAATTTTAACTTTAAATTTCATAGTGGGCCAAGATCCATATTTCATCAAGTTCCAAGTGAGCTTTGGCTCATCGCCTAGAACCTAATTATTTAGGTAGGAACGCTTCCAATTGTATCTCATACAACTCTCGTTTAATCCATAGGATGAGCATCATATGCTCGGCGTATGCATCCTATCATATGCCCCGAACCCAAGTCTGACTTGATAGTTCAGTTGAATCTAACCATGTCTAAATATCGAGAATCACCATTTCTCGCTTCTTATCACCCTAAGATTATGCTAATTCACTATGCTTTGGCATACCCAAATTTTGCATGATCGAATGGATAATAAGTATAGATACATGGGAGGCATTTCTATGATTCAATATTATATGAGGGATTGTTATGTTTAATCTTTTGTTTTGTTGTTTTATTTTATGAGTATTTCATCACAGAACATCACATGCACATATAAAATAAATATGATATGATATAACATGGCCTTGATGATCTAAATGAGCCAATCATTAAGATCATTTCCTAAGATACATTCAACCACAAGGCATCGATGAACTCCTTCATCTCCATGATGTGTATGAGGTGGACGGTGAACTCCTTCATCTCCATGATGTGTATGAGGTGGATGGTGAACTCTATCATCTCCATGATGCGTATGAAGTGGATGGTGAACTCCTTCATCTCCATGATGTGTATGATCGTGGTAGTTATATTATATATAAAATGAACGGAACCATGTCCGTCACAATTAACCATCAAAATAAATTACATCACATCAACCAAGAACGGAACCATGCCCGTTTTTACATACATACATATATTACACACATCACATCATCACACACAAATCACAATCATTCAACACATATCTAATAGGCCATGTTATATGCATTATGTTGTACTTTAAACCATTTTACAAAATATGTAGAAAAAAGCTCACTTTAGCACCCTTAACTCTTGAGTTTGCTCACTTTTGCACCCCCAACTATTTTTTGCTCACTTTTGCACCCTAAACTTTTTAAATTGAGCAACTTTGCACCCTCCATCCGTTAAATGTCTAGTCAGCAGTTAGATGATGACATGGCACTATGATGTGGCAAAAAATATTATTTATTTATGCTGACTGGATATTTATTTTAAAAAAATAAAAAATATATACCTTCCCTTCCCCTTCCCTCCCCCCTCTCTCTCCCCTCTCTGCCTCACGAAAGAAAAAACAAAGAAAAAAACACAAACACACCCGCCGCTCCCTCCCATCTCTGTCCGTCCGCCGGTCAGTTCGCCGGCCGCCGTCACCGCCGCCGGCCTCTCTCTCGCCGGCCGCCACATCTGGCGGTAGATTATTTTTTTTTTCTCAAATTAGTAACGGTTTTTTGACGGTTCTTTCAGAAAAACCGTTACTAATTGTTACAATTAGTAACGATTTTTGTGAAAGAACCGTTACTAATTGTTATTTTAGTAACGGTTTTTTAAAAGAACCGTTACAAATTTAATTCTGTAACTGATCTTCCATAAAAACCGTTACTAAATTGGAAAAAAATAAATAAATAAACTACCGCCCCTTCCCCTTCCCCGGTCAGTTCGCCGGCCGTTGGTCACCGCCGCCGCCGGCCCCATTAATTAATTTGTAACGGGAAGGGGCGGTAGTTTATTTTTTTTTTTCCAATTTAGTAACGGTTTTTATTAAAGAACCGTTACAGAATTAAATTTGTAACGGTTCTTTTAAAAAACCGTTACTAAATATAACAATTAGTAACGGTTCTTTTAAAAAACCGTTACTAAATATAACAATTAGTAACGGTTCTTTCAGAAAAACCGTTACTAATTATAACAATTAGTAACGGTTTTTCTGAAAGAACCGTCACAAAAACCGTTACTAATTTGAAAAAAAAAAAAACCTTTTCTGAAAGGCCGGCGGCGGTGACGGCGGCCGGCGAACTGACCGGCGGACGGACAGAGATGGGAGGGAGGGGCGGGTGTATTTGTGTTTTTTTCTTTGTTTTTTTCTTTCGTGAGGCAGAGAGGGGAGAGAGAGGGGGGAAGGGGGAGGGAAGGGGAAGGGAAGGTATATTTTTTTATTTTTTTTAAATAAATATCCAGTCAGCATAAATAAACAATATTTTTTGCCACATCATAGTGCCATGTCATCATCTAACTGCTGACTAGACATTTAACGGATGAAGGGTGCAAAATTGCTCAATTTAAAAAGTTTAGGGTGCAAAAGTAGGCAAAAAAAAGTTGGGGGTGCAAAAGTGAGCAAACTCAAGAGTTAAGGGTGCTAAAGTGAGCTTTTTTCAAATATGTATTAGGCGTTACGAATATGAAATTTGGGGTCTACGATTAATCTTTGCGTGAGTGCGGGGTTCGGGGTGCGGCCCCGAAAAACTTGATGTGTTGAAAACATCTTTTAGAAATTTATTTAGTGTATCATATACGTAGTTTCGCACCTTTTCATAAAATTTAGACACCCATTTGAAGGTTATGATACATCACATGCATCCCTTCATGACATACCCAAGGCACCCTTTCAATCATGTCGCAACCTTTCATAATCAAGATACATCACATGCACCCTTTCATGAAGTCGCATCCTTTCATGAAATCGCAACCTTTAATGATCAAGATACATCACATGCACCCTTTCATGAAGTCGCATCCTTTCATGAATTCGCAACCTTTCATGATCAAGATACATCACATGCACATTTTCATGAAGTCGCATCCTTTCATGAAATCGCAACCGTTCATGATCAAGATACATCACATGCACCATTTCATGAAGTCGCATCCTTTCATGAAGTCGCATCCGTTCATGATCAAGATACATCACATGCACCCTTTCATGAAGTCGCATTCTTTCATGAAATCGCAACCGTTCATGATCAAGATACATCACATGCACCATTTCATGAAGTCGCATCCTTTCATGAAATCGCAACCGTTCATGATCAAGATACATCACATGCACCCTTTCATGAAGTCGCATTCTTTCATGAAATCGCAACCGTTCATGATCAAGATACATCACATGCACCATTTCATGAAGTCGCATCCTTTCATGAAATCGCAACCGTTCATGATCAAGATACATCACATGCACTCTTTCATGAAGTCGCACCCTTTCATGAAATTGCAACCGTTCATGACCAAAATTCAAAAAATTGAAAAACAACGCCTCAAAATCAAAAGAAATATTTCGAAAATTGTTTATCCGTCTTAATTTAATTGGAATTCACTTGGCTCTGATACCACTGTTGGGTTTCTACCATTCATAACGCAGCGGAAAAACAAAAACGAAACAAAATCGAATTCGAAACCCAAAAGAAGGATCCGTGAATTATAATTAAATCAAAGAAAAGTTCATAACTTTGTACCTTCGGATTACGCTTAATCCGTGATGATCAAAAGCGAATTTGGTTGACGCTTTTCTTTGGCCGATCCAAACCGGTTTCCAAACCGATCCTTTGTATGTTTCGCCTAACCGGTCTAACAAACCGATCTCCAAACGAACGGATTCCCCAAGCAAAACCGATTCTCCAAACAAAACTACGGTTTCAACCCAAATCACAAAGACGCCGCACTTCGCTTCATCCTCTACCGGTATCCACACGAACAACCTCTTTGAACGGATAAAGAACGATATATGCTAGTATCCGTTTTTCATTTCTCTCACAGAAATAACAAGAGAATAATTTTCGGATTTTTCTCTCCTCTTTGTCTCACAAAAGATGGACGAAAATATGTCTTCTCTTTTGCCTATATAGTCCATGAGTTTCATATCCTATGTGCATGGTAACTATGTAACCATATATGCAACACACCTTATCATATAAGATGCAGGATTGGATGTGTCACTTGACTATGTAGCTCTCCATACAACTTATCACATAAGTTATGATTTTTCTGTGTACGTCTCATTAGTTGTTCTTTGTGTGTGACCCTGTAGGTTTACTTAATGTTGGCAATAATCACAATGGATTATAAATCATGAGCGGCCTCTAGCAAGACATCATGATTACCCAAATTAAGCAAGTATAGATGATTCGATCAAACCTAATTTATGTCATGCATTATATCCTTTTGTTACACAATATCTATATCGTCCATAAGGCATGGTATGTGTCAACCTTATGTTGGTCGATAAATATTTCTTGACACCGAATTTGATTGAACATGAAATGACATTAATAACTCCTTATTAATTCACTTGAGCACGACCGTGCGTTTCTTCAATCAAATCATCAAGAGGCCTAAAGATATCTCTCTCAATTTATGAGAGGAACAAATCCTATCTTAGTTAAACTCTTTCCTCCGCACAATTCATTATATACCTAATTATAATCTTTATGATCGCCCGGTTAAAGACGATGTTAGACTATATTAAAGTATAAAATTTATCATGTAGGAAACTGAGATAATCTCAAGTTTAAGGATTACAGATACATTCTTTACTGAGAATAACTAATGACACGAACCATGTAGTATTCGCAAGGTGGGTCAATCCAGTATATGGTCTCTAACATATACTTACGTTAATGACTTAATAACTCTTATTCATGATCAGTAAAACGTGACCATCAATCAACTAACATACTGATGTCCATTTATAGCTTATCATAAAGTATGTTTGTCTCACAAACATCCTATGAATGATCAGGGACGGTTTAGAATATCATTCATAATACTTTATAGTTTTACTATCAAAGTCACATACTTTGATGATATAAAGCTGAATATCATATTCAAGGTTCATTTTAGTAATAAGAATAAAATAACCAATACGCATTTATTATATAAAATATCTCTAAATAAACACAATGTTTGTTTAACATAATCCATACATCTAGGTCTCAAATATATTGGCCTAGGGCATACTACTAACAAGGCGAACCCGAAAGACACGCCCGACCAAGCATGAACCCGCCCGACATAGACTCGATATACCCAAATTCATATCCTATGAGTTATGATATATCAATTTGAAATGTAGATAAATTGAATTGGTATAAAATAATATATTTCATATTCGATAAGAAGTATTATGATACATTAAGAACACTATGTTATAAAATCATGTTGAAACATATTGAAAATGATTTCTTGATTCATTTGACTGATTTGTTGAAAATAAAAGAATAAAATACAAAAAATATTTGCAAGAAGGACTAAGAAAAGAACATTTACATTGATTTCAAAGTCCTTGTTAGATTAAATTATTATTTGGGATATGTTCAGGTTTTGGGTTGGTTTAAACCTAGAGTCAATATAGGTTCGGGTTAGTTCAGATCTTGGCTTATCAGGTCTCGGATTCTCTCGGGACACCGGTTATATTGGGTTCGGACAAGTCGGGTTTATGTCGAGTCAGATTAGAGTGATCATCAAACGACAATCATTTCGGGTTTGGGTTCTTCGGGTCCAGGTCAGGTGGGTTCGAGTTATTTGACTTTTTCAAATTTTTCAGATTGGACCGGGTCGAGCTTCGGGCTGGTCGGGTGGGTCTTATGATACAATAAGAAGTATTATGATACATTAAGAACACTTTGTTCCGTTCGTTTATATAATTATTTGTATGTAACCACGACCTCACAATCCTCATGGAGATGAAGGAGCCAACCATACGTTCCTCATGGAGATGAAGGAAGGGCACCATCCACTATATTTTCCTCATGGAGATGAAGGAGTCCACCATCCACTTCACATTCTTCATGGAGATGAAGGAGTTCATCATCATTGCCTTGTGTGATTGTTTATATCTTAGGAAATGATCTTAATGTTTTGCTCATTTCGATCATTTAGGCCATGGTATATGGGTTTATATTTATTTTATTTATTTTAATGATGTGATGTGATGCCATCATCAAAATACTTAATAAAATAATATATAGTGAAAGCCAAGTTAAACATTATAATCCCTCAAGTTAATGTTAAGCCATAAAATGCCCCACAAGTGTCTACACTTACCATTCCTTCGATCAGCCTAACTCGGGTTTGCCTAAGCAGCAGGGTTTAGTTTAATATTAGGAGGGTAAGAGGCGGGAAATGGTGATTCTCGATAGTGGACATGGTTGGACTTAAAAGAGCTATCTAGTCGGACTTGGGTTCGAGGCATAGAATATGATAAATACGCCGAGCATGTGATCTTGATCCTATAATTTGTTAAAGAGTTTTATAAGATACAATTAGAAGGGTTCCTACCTAAATAATTAAGTTCTAGGCGATGAGACCAAGCTCACTTAGGACTTAATGAAATATGGATCTTGAGCCACTATGAAATTTTAAGTTAGAAATGTTGAGGGTTATTGATTTGAATAAAAATAGTGGGAGCTAATATTAAATATCTCGCACAAGATCCAAATTGTTAACGTCAACCTACATTCATATTTTCTAAAAGAAAATGACAACAAGCAACAATTCAAACATGAACCTGCGATCCGTCCTTGAGAAGGACAAATTGAATGAGAAAAACTTCCTCCATTGGTATCGGAACTTGAGAATTGTTTTCAAGCAAGAAAAGAAGGCTTATGTCCTTGAAGAGGCCATTCCTGAGGTATCCTCTTCCATGGCTACCAGGCAAGTAAAAGATTCTTATGCGAAGCATCTTAGTGACTTAACCGAGGTGACATGTCTCATATTAGCCACTATAGATTCTGAGCATCAAAAGTTATTTGAAGATAAAGATGTTGGGGAATTCATAGCCATGTACGTTACATGCGCAGCGGAACCTATGGATTCAACCCGTCCTAGGATCATCGTTGAAGGAATAAAAGTACGAGATTAACTATTAAAAATTATAC
Source organism: Juncus inflexus (assembly GCA_024447665.1). Lineage (NCBI taxonomy): Eukaryota > Viridiplantae > Streptophyta > Magnoliopsida > Poales > Juncaceae > Juncus > Juncus inflexus. The sequence continues at coordinate 10,154,179 of JAJHPC010000011.1, read as the reverse complement.
CTCGGATCTTCCTGATCCGCGAGACAGAGAACGGATGTAGGTCTAAACGATTCTGAAAGCAACCTTCTCCTTCCTGAAGCTCAACTCCGCGAACCTCCTTACTTTTCCTAGGGATAAAGAACTTGATTGCTCGTTTATCTCCAAAGTAGGAGATCTCTACTCGTATCCACGCGGACTTCAGACACACGGAATTACCAGACTTGGCTAGACGAGTCCAGAAATACTTTCTGAAATTACCTCACAAAACTCTCTCTCTGTTTCTGTATCACGACGACCTCTAAGACTTTAGAATTGTGTATTGAATAGAGAGGGGATGCCTCTCTATTTATACTAGAGAGGAAGGTGAACAATTGCTCAGTTACCAGAACTGAAAACCTAATTTTCTTCGCATATTCTGTTCAGAATGGAACTCTTCCATTCAGAACGGAATATAGTTTCCGAAACTGCGAAAAACTTGCTGCCAAGAAACTGGCACCTTCCGTTCTGAACGAAGTGTGCTGTTTTGCACAATCAATCATCTAATGATTTATTATTTCGTTCTGCAATTTATACATCTCATGTACAACTGTTTTAAGATATCTTTATTCCGTATGAATGGGGTTCATTGTGTGACCATGTAGGTTCCGTTTAATGCTGGCAATGATCTTCTAAAGATCTTAAGTCATGAGTAACCTCTGGACTGATGTCATGACTACCCATGTTAAATGAAATGATCAGCGATCATAAACATATCTGAATAGACGTTTGCTTATATCTTTTGTTCTACGATATATGTCTTGATCACAAGACATAGAAGTATGATATCCTTGAGTTTGATCAAAGTCTCTTTCCTGACCGAGAATTAGAATGAGTAAATACAAAATGATATTAACAACATATGTTAATCCATTTTGAGCATAGACATGCATTTCCTTCAGTCCTAGTTCATCAGGGGGCCCAGAGATATCTCCCTCTTGACTAGAGAAACAAATCACATCTTGGTCACTCACATTTCTCATCATGCTTTAGTGCATACTTAATGATGACTAAAATGATCATACCATTAGGGATGACGTAGGATCATATCAAAGCATGCAGTTACACATACAAGAATCTATGGTGACCTCAGGTCGTAGGAACAAGCACACTACTCATATGAAAATCATTAATGACATATACCATGCATATTCTCATAGTGTGCTCAGTCCAGTATGTGTTCCCTAACACTTACCTGTATTCCAAACTTGACATCCCTATGTCCATGATTAGCATAACATGATCATCCAGCCTACGAATATACTAGTGTGGATATATAGCTTCTTACCTAAAGTATGTTTATCTCTATAAGCATCCTACATATCACTAGGGATGGTTTAGAATGTTATTCGTTGATTCACAGTTCTACTATCAGAATCACGCATTTTGATGACGTGAACCCGAAGTGTCATTCATGATTGGTATAAGATATGTAAACGTACATTCACAACCCAAACACACAGATATATAAGAAACAACTTTTATTGAATAAATAATAATATCTTAGTACATAATATATTTCCTAGCACAAATACATTTGGCCTAGGGCACTAATCCTACAAAAGAGGCATTATATATATTGGCTGCTCTTAAGGAAATATTCCAAGAGCAAGCTAGAAATGAAAGGTACAATGCGCATTGCGCTCTAGTTAGTTGTAAGATGCCACCCAACTCCTCGGTGAGTGTTCTTATACCGAAAATGAAAGGGTACATCGATCAACTTGAAAAACTAGGTGCAAAAGATGGGGATGAGATGACCACGGATTTCATCCTCCTAACTTCGTGCCATTTGTCCAAAATTTCAATATGCATAACATGAGCAAGACCATCATCGAGTTACATGGTATGCTTAAGAATTTCGAGGCAACCATGAAGGCAAATGTTGCCGGAGAGGTCCTTATCATTCAGAAAGGGAAGGGGCAGAAAAGGAAGTTCAAGGGCAAGCCTAAAGGCAAAGGTAAGGGCAAGGAGTTGCTCGCACCTAAGGGCAAGAAACTCAAGGATGTCACTTGCTACTTTTGAGACAAGCCTTGACATTACAAGAGGAGCTGCCCGGCTTACCTTGAGGATCTAAGGAAGAAGAAGGATAGTGAAACTACCACTTCAGGTATACACATTATAGAAATTAATCTTTCTACTTCCTCATCTTGGGTATTTGATACCAGATGCGGTACTCACATTTGTAATAATGTATAGTGGCTACAAAGGAGTAGAAGATTAGAAAAAGGTGAAGTTGATCTACGTGTCGGAAATGGAGCAAGAGTTGTTGCATTGGTTGTATGAACTTGTGTTTTATCTTTACCTTCTGAATTTGTAATAAATTTAAGTAATTTTCACTATCTAGCTATTGTGAACATGAATATTCTGTCTATATCGAGATTGATTATGGATGGTTTTATCTTTATTATTGAGAATAATAATTTTTCATATGTAAGCAAAGTCTTTTCTATCACCTCTAACCGGTGTACTCATTGGACCGCATATATACATATGTATAAGTTGCAATAACTCACCAACCCTCTCACCTTTCTTAGTGAAAGGAGCTATCGTCATCTTATCTAATAAAGAAAACTCACATGTCTCAAATGATTCCTAATAAAAAGAGTCTAATAATCCATGTTGATGGAGTTTCGAAATGCGTTTATCATTTATATGTCCCAGACGATAATGCCTGGAGTATGTGGGATTCAAATCATTCGATTTAAATCTCTTTTTTAAATACTTCATTACTTTCACTAATGATTTAAGTAGATATGGGTATGTCTACTTAATGAAGCATAAGTCTGAATCTTTTGAATTGTTCAATTTTTTTAAGAATGAAGTAGAAAACCAGCTAGGTAAGAAGATTAAATTACTTTGATCGGATCGAGGCGGCGAATATCTAAGCCTAGAGTTTGACGATTATCTGAAAGAGTATGAAATAGTTTCACAACTCATTCCTCATGGAACACCTCAATGGAATGGTGTATCAGAAAAGAGAAACCGAACTTTATTAGATATGGTTCTTTCTATGATAAATCAAACGGATCTTCCTATATCTTTTTGGAGTTATGCCATTGAAACTGTAGCGTTCATTCTGAATAGAATACCATCGAAAGCTGTTCGAAAGACTCCATATGAGATATGGACTGGGAAGAGTCCCACATTGTCTTCTCTAAAGATTTGGGGCTGCGAAGCTTATGTTAAGCGTCAAATTTCTGACAAGTTAACACCAAAATCTGATAAATACTTATTTGTGGGATATCCTAAAGAAACAAGAGGATACTACTTTTACAACCCGTTAGAGCACAAAGTATTTGTTGCTCGAAACGGCCACTTTTTGGAAAGGGAGTTTATTTTCAAAGGAAATAGTGGGAATAAAGTAAATCTTGAAGAAGTTCAAGAACCACATGAAAGCAATGAACAGTCGATGGAAGAGCCACTCGAACCTTCAAGAGCTGAAGAGCCAATTGTTGAAACACAAGAGCTTCCTCGTAGAACAGGTTGGACCTGTCATAAACCCGAGAGATATGGATTTCTTGTTAGTAATGAGGATGATGTAAAGCTCATAGATGATGAGTCTACATCCTACAAAAAAGCTATTACAAGCTCGAACTCCAATAGATGCCAAGATGCCATGAAAGCCGAGATACAATCCATGTATGATAATTAAGTTTGGAACTTAATCGATCCACCTGAAGGTATTAAGACCATCGGTTTTAAATGAGTTTTCAAGAAGAAAACAGACATGGATGGTAAGGTGCATACCTATGAAGTAAGGCTGGTTGTGAGGGATTCGACAATCCCATGGTATTGAATATGACGAAACTTTCTCACCAGTAGTTATGCTTAAGTCCATAAGAATTATGCTTGCAATAGCCACATATTATGACTATGAGATATGGCAAATGGATTTCAAAATAGCATTCCTTAATGGGAATTTACTCGAGGATGTGTATATGAAATAACCCGAAGGTTTTATCGATCCTAAGAATTCGGGAAAGTTATGCAAATTGTAACGATCCATTTATGGATTGAAGCAAGTTTCTCGGAGTAGGAATCTTCGTTTTGATGAACTAATCAAACAGTTTGGTTTCATCAAAAATAAAGATGAACCTTGTGTTTACAAGAAGGTTAGTGGGAGCGCGATTATTTTTCTCGTACTATATGTGGATGATATATTACTCATCGGAAATGACATTCCCACATTGACAAATGTGAAGATATTTTTGGGAAAATCTTTCGCAATGAAGGACCTAGGAGAAGCCGCCTATATATTGGGCATCAAGATTTATAGAGATAGATCGAGAAGGCTTTTAGGTCTAAGTCAAAGTACTTATATTGACAAGATGCTGAAAAGGTTTCGCATAGAAGACTCTAAGAGAGGATTCATACCTATGTCACATGGCTTATCATTGAGTAAGACTCAATGTCCCACTAGTCATCAGGAATGAAATCACATAAGTAAGATTCCATACACCTCGGCTATTGGATCTATCATGTATGCCATGATATGTACTAAACCAGATGTATCATATGTCATTTTCATTTGATGAGAGAGATCAACAAGAGAGGAGACGTTGATATATGCAGAGTTGACAGCGATGACAATAACGTTGATCCGTTGAGGAAGACCTTTGCTCAAGCAAAACATGAGGGTCATGTTAGGTCGATAGGTATTAGATACTTATTAGATTCGGCCTAGTGTAAGTGGGAAATTATTGGTTTTATGCCCTGGGCCTTTGTATATGAGACCTAGTATATGTTGTGTGAATCAAACTTTGTAATTGTTTAGAAATATTTAATAAAGTGTGTATTCGTTATTTATTCTTTTGATTTAAAATAAATCTTGAATATGTTATTCAACTTTGTATCATCAGAATATGTGATTCTGATAGTAAAACTACATAATAGTATGAAAAACGTATTCTAAATCATCCTTGATCATTTATAGGATATTTGTGGAGACAAATATACTTGCGAAATCGTATACAATATATTTATTTAAGTATGCAAGGTTTAAATATACATCAGTATGTTAGTTGATTGATGGTCATGTTTTACTGATCATGAGTAACTATTACTAAATCATTAACACAGATATATGTTGGAGAACATATATTGGATTGACTCATCGGGAAAATATCACATGGTTCGTGTCATTGGTATGTCTCATCAATAGTATTGTTATCCTTAGACTTGAGGTTATCTCGGTTTCCTACATATGAAATTATGTACTTTAACATAATCTAATGTTACCTTTAACCGGGTAACCATAAGGGTTATGATTAGGTGCATAATGAAACATGCGGAGGATTGAGATAGATCAATATAGGATTTGTTCCTCTCATAAATGAGGGAGATATCTTAAGGCCTCTTGATTAGTTTGATTGAATAAAATGCACGGCCGTGCTCGAATGAATTAATAAAGAGTTATTAATGTCATTCATGGTTTGATCAAATTCTGGATTAATTATCGTACTACATAAGGTTGACACAATCAATGCCTTATGGTCGATATAGATATCATGTAACAAAGTGATACAATACAAGGATAATACACATGTTTGGATCGAATCATCAATATTTACTTAAATTGGGTAGTCATGATGGCTTGCTAGAGTCCGCTTATGATTTATAACCAGTTATGATTATTGCCAACATTAAGTAAACATATGGGGTCACACACAAAGAACAACCATTGAAATGTACACAGAAAATCATAACTTATGTGATAAGTTATATAAAAGGTTATATAGTTATTGCCATATATAATCCTACATCTTATATGATAAGATGTGTTACACATATGGTTACATAGTAATTAAGTACATAAGATTAAATGAACAAATGCTCCACTTTGAAAGGGTGGACTATATATACCCAAAAGGCTCTTAGATTTGAGTCTATGCCATTAATAATTCTCATTCCATTTTGTTAGACAAAAGAGAGAGAAAAAGAAAAGAGAGAAAATTCTGAATTTCTCTTTGGATTTTCTGTGATACAAAACGTGAAGAACGGAAACTAGCATATCCTTTTTTCATCTATTTAAAGGGGTTGTTCCGTGTGGATACCGATAGAGGATGAAGCGATTCGTGGTATTTTATTGATTCGGTTGAATTTGTGAAAGTCATTTTGGAGAATCGATTTGATTGAGAATCGAATTGGTTGTGAGTCGTCTCGATTAGAGAAGCGATTGGAGGGATTTTAAATGAACGGGTGTGTGTGGTGGAAATCTGTAACCGTTACCGGTTTGTGCAAAAGGAGAAGAAAGGCTCTACTGCTTCAAGTTCAAGATCGGATCAATTATCGATCTGATAGGTATGAACTTTAAGTTCTTATTTTTTTTCTTTGACTTAATTATATTTTTCTCCCATTTAACGTCTCGACCCCGACGCGTTTTCGCTCATCATTCCTTTTCTTTTGCGCCCTTTGGCGCTTCCTCAAAATCCTGCTCATCAAATCGCCGTGCATTGTGATTCTCGTAAAATGCCTTCAAGCGGTGGCCATTGACCTTGAACGCGAACCCTCCTTCCCTAGAAATCCCAAATACTCCAAAGGGCAAAACATTGGTTATGGTGAAGGGACCCGTCCATCGGCTCTTTAACTTCCCGGGATGCAACCTCAACTGGGATTTGAACAAAAAAACTTTATCGCCAACCTTATACTCTCTTTTATGAATACGTTTGGCATGAACGATGGTCAACTTCTCTTTGTAAATTCTTAAATTGTCATAAGCTTCAAAACGAAGTTCTTCCAATTCTTGAATTTGTATATTTCTTAATACCGCATCTTTTGGGTAAAACTTGGTTGACTTTCTCGATAGCCCAAAAAGCTTTCAATTTCTACCGGTAGATGGCAACTCTTTCTATATAGGAGTTTGAAAGGATTCATCCCTATCGGCATTTTGTATACGGTATGATAGGCCCATAATGCATCCCCAAGCCTTTGACTCCAATTCTTGCGAGAGTGATTAACCACTTTCTCAAGGATTGTTTTAATTTTAAGATTAGAGATTTCAGGTTGGCCATTAGTTTGGGGATGGTATGCGGTCGACATACGAAGTTGAACGTGGTAATGCTTCAAAAGTGATTCGAGGTATTTGTTATTGAAATGAGAGCCCTTATCACTAATGATAGCTTTAGGTACTCCAAAACGCTGAAAGATGTTCTTTTTAAGGAACTTGATCACCGTTTTGGAGTTGGCATCTCTTGTTGGTATTGCCTCAACCCACTTAGATGCATAGTCGAGACACACAAGAATGTACAAATAACCATTCGACTGAAAGAAAGGGCTCATGAAATTTATCCCCCAAACATCGAAAAGCTCAGAAAACAGTAACGTTTCAAGAGGCATTTCGCTTTTGCGGGTTAGATTTCCCGTTCTTTGGCAATTCTCACAACCCTTTACAAAGGAATGAGCATCATTGTAAAGGGTTGACCAATATAAACTACTTTGGAGCACTTTGTGGCTTTTGCGTTGGGATCCAAAGCTGCCCCCCCCCCACATTCTAAAGAGTGACAGAAAGATAATACTGAGTTGAAGTCGCAATCAGGTACGCATTTGTGCACCATTTCATAAGAGCAGATTTGTAGAGGAGTGTGTCTTCCCAAAAATAGTAGCACATGTTGTTCTTTAGTTTGTCCTTCTGCATTTGCCCTGTCTCCAGAAAGTTGACGATACCAAGGTGTGCTCGCCCAAATTGCATAGAGGTGCTCGTTAGGAAACAACTCGTTGATCAGAAGGATGTCGCCTTCTTTCATCGGGAGTCAACTAAGATGGTCGGCGACGAGATTCTCTGCGCCCTTCTTGTCTCGTATCTCCACATTGAATTCTTGAAGGAGGAGAAGCCATCATAAGAGGTGTGGTTTGTACTCCTTCTTCATCAAGTACTTCAGCACTGCATGATCTAAAAACACAACCACTTTTGTCCCGACCAAATATGATAGGAACTTTTCCAATGCATATACAATAGATAATAATTCTTTTTCCGTGGTCGTGTAATTGCATTGTACATCATCAAGTATCCTAAAAGCATAATAAATGACATGAGCATCCTTACCAACCCGTTGGCCCAAGACGGCACCAATGCTCAACCCACTCGCGTCGCACATGATCTCAAATTGGAGGTTTCAGTCGGGTGGTTTGATTGTCGAAAGCCACCTTGCACGCATCGTCAAAGTCAAATTTGGAGTCTTTTTGGAGAAGGCGACACATTGGTTGCGCAATCTTTGAGAAGTCGCGTATGAAGCGCTTGTAAAATCCCGCGTGACCCAAAAATGATCGCACGCCCTTCACATTGCGAGGGTAAGATAACATCTTGATTACGTCGACCTTCGCCTTGTCAACCTCCAAACCCTTCTCTGAAACAAGATGACCTAGTACAATTCCTTGGCTCACCATGAAGTGGCACTTTTCAAAATTCAAGGCAAGTTTATATTCAATACACTTCTCCATTATTAGCCCCAAATTGATTAAACACTCATCAAATGAGTTGCCAGAAATGGAAAAATCATCCATAAATACTTCTATGAATTTTGAAATATATTCAGAAAAAATAGAAATCATGCACCTTTGGAATGTACCTGGAGCATCGCACAACCTGAAAGGCATCCTTCGATAAGCGAATGTACCAAAAGGATACATAAACGTCGTCTTTTGTTGGTCGGCAGCATCAATCACAATATGGAAGTAACCTGAGTACCCATCGAGAAAATAATAGTAGGGCCGGCCTGCCAATCGCTCAAGCATTTGGTCGATAAAAGGAAGAGGGAAGTGGTCCTTTTTTGTCACCGCGTTGAGTTTGCGATAGTCAATGCAAACTCGCCACCCATTTTGTACTCGTGTAGGTACCTTTTTGCCTTCCGAGCTTTCTACAATTATAATCCCCATCTTTTTTGAGACCACATGAATAGGTGATACCCATTTAGAGTCGGTCACGACATATATTTGCCTACATCAAGGAGCTTAAGAAGCTTCTTCTTAACCACTTCCATCATCATAGGGTTCAATTGCCTTTGAACTTCCCTCGAGGGCTATCTTGTTCATACACGTCGCAGGGCTGATTCCTTGCATGTCGGCCAATGTTCGCCTTATTGCCTTCTTATGTTTTATCAAAGTGTTCACCATGCGCCATTCCTAATCGGATGTAAGGTTGGAGGCTATGATAACAGGTAAGGTTTCGTCTAGCCCGAGATAAGTGTATTTGAGATGGCTCGGAAGAGGTTTGAGCTCGAGTTTCGGTGGTTTCTCGATGGACGGCGGCGTTCGCTCTTGTAATGTGTATTTTTATACATATTTTTAGGGTTTAAATCATCACAAATTCAATCAAATTTCACATAAAACGTATGAAAAAGACTCATAACTCATAAAACATAATTTGAAACCTCTTAATACATTTTTGTGCTATTTTACAGGCGAAAATGCCATAAAATGAAGAATTGGACAAAAACGTAAATAATGGGCCAATGATGGCCAAATTCTCCCTAAAAACGCTCACATTTCCCATACATATAATTTCCTAACCCTAAACGATGGAAAACGTTGTTGGAAAAGAGCAAACATTGGAACGAGTAAGAAACGACCACAAAACGTTATGAAAACATCCCTTTGTCTCATGACGTTCTTCAGCCAAACCGATACGTGAACCGACCACGTTCGGTCCCAAAACAGAGAAGAAACGTCCACGTTTCTTATGACGTTTCGTATCGGAATGTGACGTTTCGTATCGGAATGTGACGTTCCGATCAAATGGATCCTAACCATCGTTTTACACCTCAACATAAACCTAGCAGCAAAAGAACAGAGAAAAATGAAGCATCAAAATTCTGGTCAACCGTCACAGTCAAAGTCAACTCTTTCTCTCTCAAAGCGCTGATTTTTCGAAATGCTCGGAATTGAACAAACTCACCACCATTTGACTCGTCTTGACAAGACAAGCACAACCGTATGATTAGTCACCGCTGGAACGGCCGGAGCTGGCCGGAAAACGCGAAAAACCTCCCTGTCAGCCATGAAAATAGACCGTTTGAGCTGAGGAATTCTCGAGCTTGCCATTCCCTCCACAGACCTCTAATTGACAAAATTCCAACACCATTCTCTTCTTCTTGATCCCCTCTTTCTAAACATATAAAGAACTCATAAAATGATGAAGAATTGAGTGAGATAATCGAGTTTGAAATAAGTATTCGATGAAATTGAATTCTGTTTTTGCTGAAATAACTCAATTCGAGCTGAAACTTCTCAAGTCCATAACTCACTCCACAGAGCTCCGTTTCACGTGAAACCAATTCCATTCTCTTCTTCTCTCTTTCCTCTTTCCATGGATATGAAGAACACCAAAACTGATGAAGAAATGAGAGAGATATTTGAGTTTGAAATGATGCCACTAAACCGTTCGACGAAATAACCAGATTTCAAAATAACCGCCAAATACTAAAATTCGAAATTCTCCCTCATTTTTCAACGGAATACAATGAAATTCGGTCCAGATCTTCAGTACAGTTCCTTGATCCTCCTAAGCCAATCACAAGCCCCAAAATATCCCTCAACTCTCTATATAAAGAACCGTATTTCAATCCATCAAAACACGCTCTTTCATCCATTCTCTCAAATCACTCATTCTCCCACTCTCCTTAACTTATACACCACTCTCCATTCATCTTCTCTAACCTCTAAAATCTCCATTAATGAGTTTCAAGCTTTCTTGAGCTCTAATTTTCGTTTTTGAGCGATATCATGCAATTCGGGGCTGATTTGGGGAAAATTCGAATCGGTCGATTCTAGCTTGAATTGAGGTGCAATTGGAGCTTCAAATCAACTCAAGGAAGGTCCTAGCTTGGATTTCTCATTGTGGTTTGATTAAATACTCCTTAAATTCTTTCTTTTTCTCCTAATTTTTCAAATCTGAATTTTTGGTGTAAAATGATGAATTTGAGATCGAATCGTGTTTGTTTAATCATGATTGAGTAGATCTGTGTAGGGATAGATATTTGTGAAGGAATCACTTGAAATCTTGCTTTATTTTGAATCAATTTGACCGATTTGTGTAATTGTTCATATATCACTATTAAAAATGAAAATCATTGATTTGATTGATTTGGCTGAATTTATTAGATCAATCAGACATATAATTGCGTGTGTATTATGACCAATTAGTCATTCAAGGTCTTGGCTGAGAATTTTGATTGATTAATTGAAGTTTTGGATTGAATTTTATGATTTGAACATGAGTTGGCTGATTTTTGTTTAGATCCAATTTTCGGTCCATTAATTGAGTTTTTCTAGCTTGAATTTACTTAAACTTGTTATACAAATCTTGAAGATTGAATATTCAGTGATTAAGGATGGTATTCTTGATCAAATACTCTTAAAAATCCCTATTTTTTTAAACCAAAAATCAAACCCTAATCAGTTTCTGTTTGCTGCTGTTTCATCTCTGTTTTTTCAGTCTTTTTCCCTTAATTTCGTGTCTAATTCAGATCTTAAAAATTAAATAAATATTTGTAAAATTTAGTTCTCATTTAGTAGATAATTTTCAAATCAAATTTTGCCCAATTCCAATTTATAATTTGTGAGATATTAATTTTCTAAGTTTGTAATATTTCTGTTTTTAAACTTTCAGTCCAGATTTACTGTTTCTTTTCTTCTGAATTTTTAAAAATATAAAAATAAATACTAAAAATACAAAAATAGTCCTACTGGAAGTATTTTGAAGTTTAGAATCCAAATATGAATTTTAAGATATTAGTTGTTAAATCAGATTAGGAGATATACCAACTTTTGTGAGTATTGGTCTGTCAGAACTAGTTTCTGGTCCAGATCTGAATTTTCATTATAAATCCCAAACTACAAAACATCATTTTATGAAATTTTAACAGATAATCTAAAACTTGATAATTGAATTTTGGTATAAATTTTACAATTTTTCAAGACTTGGTGATTTTTCTATAAATTTCTGAAGTTACTGTTGAATTAAGTATGAATCTGAAGTAAGATCTGGATTTAAACTACAAATATCTCGAAATTTTTGAATAAAATAGAAATACCAGTAAAGTACCATATCATAGATCTCTCTTTCTAGTTTCCAACGGTATCTTGTGTGTTGGAATCGGAGTTTATTTGGTCAAGTTACGAATTAAAACACCAAAGTGTGACGTGCTGAATTTTTACAATAAGGCTGAAAATAAGATTTAAACTTGGAAATTCATCTAATAACCCTTGAATTACAAGATTCTATACTAAAGAATAATCATTGAGACTAGTTAATACTTGAGGCCACACCTCCTTGTGTTCGACCCCTAAACTCATTACCACTCATACTCGTAATTGATTAATAGGGAAATATAAATTGTTTTGTTAAATTGTGTGAAATTCAACGACGGTTTTAACGCGATTTCCAGCTCTCCTGAGATCTTGAGCTCAATCGTCATCGGTCCTGAAAAAGAAAGAACTTTTTCTATCCTGCATTTTTTAGAGTTAGGCAAATTTATATTTTCAACTTCTTGTATTACTGTGTCACTTTCATTGCCTAACAAGTTATCATTCTTTTGGGTTTCTAATGTGTCTACATTTTCTAGTTCATCCCAAAACTCATCAAAAGAATCATTTAAAGAATTTAGAGAATGAGAAGACTCTCCTATCAGATATTCATCGACGAGCTCGTCAATTTCATCAATGATGAAAATGCTCGACATGTTGTGGTTGTTAGGGAATTTTATTGCGTCGAAGATGTTGAAGGAGATCTTCTCATTGTCGAACTCCATCGACAAGGTATCCGAGTGGCAGTCGATTCAGGTTTTCGCTGTTCTGAGAAATGGTCTCCCCAAGAGAATGAAGGAGGAGTTCGCTGTGCTCCCTATCTCTATAATATAAAAGTCTGCTGGGAAAACTAGATCATTCACCCTTACCTACACATCTTCTATAACTCTTAGAGGTTGAATTGTAGAGCGGTCTGCAAGGATCACCATGACTTGAGTATTCTTCAAACTACCCAGGTCAAGGGTCTCGTAAATAGATCTAGGCATTATAATTATCACAATCCCTAAGTCAAGCATGCACCTTGTGAACTGGTACCCAATTGTGCAGGGAATGACGAAGATTCCAGGGTCTTTTTCTTTTGGGGGAAGCCTAGTGCGTCTAGGCTTAAATCGGCCGAGGTGTTTACTTTCTCATCCTCTTTTAACCTTCTTTTATTTGTGCACAAGTCTTTCAAGAACTTGTAAACATTGGGAAATTTTTTGATGGCATCAACGATGGGGATGTTTACCTCAACCTTTTTGAAAATCGCAAGAATGTCTTTTTCGGCCTCTGCCTTTTGTTTACCGCCAAAGGGGACGGAAATGGTGTCTTTGGCACGTAAACTCTTTCTTCTCTTTATCCCTTTTCCTTCTCTTTTCCCTCTTTTTGTTTTTGTTTTTCTTTTTATTGTACATTTACATTTGCATTCTCATTCTCATTCACAATTACATTTTTATCCTTAAAACCTAATTCTTTGTCTTTCTGCCCTCGTTCTTCACGTCTCTTCGTAACAATCTCTTTTTCCTCTCTAGGAAACTCAACTTCTTTCCCGCTTCACAAATAAATTGTGAGAATGGGTTTGGTGTCTGGTCCCCTCCCTTGAGATGGAAGTTTGCTATCGACCTGTCCCTTTAGGACGTTAACTTCATCCACCATTTGTCTCATTTCTGTTTCCATATTTTGAACTTGTCAACTCGTTGTTGCTTGACCTTGGCTAAGGGAGTTCATCTCATTCTCCATCGTCCCCAATTTAGTTATAAAGGTTGAGAAGCCTCTTGTCATCATGGACATCATTTTGTCAAGTTTGTCGTCGAGAGAGAAGGGTTGAGTGGTTGAAGAAGAAGGTTGTTGAGGCTGCGCGTTGGGGTGAGTGTAAAGTCATTACCTTTGGGTTGTTGTTGTTGAGGAAATTGTTTTTGAGTCTACTCAGTTCTCCAATGAAGGTTAGGGGGTTTCCTTCCAGGTTCGTAAGCATATTGGGGTTTTTGGTAACCATAACTCCTGAACTTCCCCCAAAACTTTCCATTGCATTCACATCATGCTGAAGAGTTTCGCATTCATCAGTTAAATGCGACGTACTCCCACAAAATTCACATTTCTTTGGTTCAATTTCCCCCCCCAACCGCACTCAGCATTTGGCTAAATTTCATCTCGAAATTCACGGTGATACGTGACTTCATCGCCTTGTGATCGACCGTGTTGGTAGAGTTCACTTGTCCACCTCTTCCACTACGCCCTCTCGTTCCTTCCACATTCATCACAATGAGTTCTCAAACTTGTAAAGGAGTCAAGTGGTTGATGTTCCCTCCTCCTGAGCATTGGAGAACACAGGCGTCGAAGTCGTTCATGCCTTTTAGAAATTGGGCGATGAGAGAGGTTCCTCCAGGTTGTGATTAGGGCAGGATGCACATAAACGGACGAAGCGTTCATAGTACTCTTACAGATTTTCTTCACCCCTTTGCTTAATCCCTGTGATTTCGGATCGCAACTTGGCGGTAAATGAATCGGGGTAGTAACGTTTGAGGAAGCATTGGACCACCTCCTCGAAAGTCTTGAACGGCCCGCCTTGTAGGTGATTGGGCCAGTCTCTTGGAGCATCTCTTAGAGTATGAGAAAAGAGAATGAGTTTAATATTATCCAAGTCATTAGTTTTACCAAAAACAGCCGTGAATTTTCGATCTAATTCACCCAAATGCATATAAGGATTGTCATTTCTATGTCCTTCAAAAATTGTTAAATCATTTAATATAGCTGGCTTCAATTTAAAGTTTTGCATGGTGGGTAATATAATATTTCCTGGATTTTATTGAAGATTGTGTGCTAATAGTTCTCCTAAGATTTTCTCTTCAGCCATTTTCCCTTTTTCTTGATTCTTTAAAGGTTCTTTTTCAACTTTTATAACTAGAGATGATTATGATGATGAAGATGATGAATCTAAGTTATGAAAGGGATTAAAAAGTACTAATGAAGATGAAGATTGGATGTCGGGATTGATCGGAAGATCTTGAACTTGTTCTTGTGGTAATTTCATTAGCGGTAGCTCCGTTTTTGGATATTAAGGCCCTAAGGAATGAGAAGTCTCCACGTTTTGATCTCGTCTTGAAGAGGATGAAGAACCTGGCACACTTCTCGCCTTTTTCTTCTTGATTTCCCGAAGCTCCTTGTTGATCTCCGGATTTAAAGGTTGTTTAGGTTCGCCTTGTGACCTGGTTCCTCTCATAAAACTTCAAACCAAAACAAAGACAAAAACACGAAACAAATGTGAGAACGGTTAGGAAAAAATTTAATGCAAGCCGCCTCCCCAGCCAACGGCGCCATTTGTAAGATTGTGAATTTGTCATTTTAATTCACAATTTAACAAAGATATTTTTAGGTCCTCTAAGTAATTTCACAAGTGTATATGTCGAAATGAGTGTAGAGTGTCGATCCACATGGAGGCAAGGTCTTAAATGATTAACTTTTTAATCTCACTTTCCATCTAGTGTTGTAGTTTAAAATCTTATTGTTGATGTTTTAATAAGAAAAGATGCGAAATAAAATAAAAGTAATAAAATTTTGTTTTTGAAAGTTCAAAAGAGAAAGTAGGGTTATAGTGACGAGTCGTGTGACATGTAAATCTTTAATCACAATAAATAGCAATTTATTAATAAGATTTAATAAGCAAGGTTTGACTGGATTCTTTCCGAAAAAAATAATGAACAAATAAATCAAACATAAGATCTGATCAAAAAATTATATTTTCAAGTTTCACAAATGCCCGATTTACAATCTTATTTGAATAAAAGAAAAACTCTTCCAAGTTATTTTTACTCAAACAAATCTCAATACATCTCACAAATATTTTAAATCAAATCTTTCTTCCAAATAACTCAACTTTAGATCTCATGAAAAAGTGCCAAAATTTAATCTTCAAATATCATAATAAAATGTAAAATTTCACTTAAGATTTCATTAACAAATGTCACACAAAAAGTCTTTTCCTACTATAAAACTACTCACTCATGTTACAAATTCTTGAGTCATTTTATTCATCTAAGAAAAAGAAAGAAATAAAGAAAATAAGAGGATAATAGATCGAACCCTAAGGATGATAATCGTTCTCAATTCTCCTCCCCCCTTCTTGGTTGATCTAGCACTTGCTCCTTCTAGATTAAGCACTTCTTTCCTTAAAAATCTTACTCTCTTTTTACTCTCAAGAAATTAGGTTTTGAAAATTTGTAGACATCAATGGTGGAAAAGAAAAGAAGAAGAAGAAGAAGAAGAAGAAGAAGAAGAAGAATGGTAAAAATGAAGGTGTATTAATGAATGGATGAGAATGTAAGAATGGATGTGATAAAAATTGATGTCTTAGAGATTGAAAGGGTGGTCAGTTTATAGAGAAATTTAACCTAGAAAAGATTTGGAAATAGAGTTATGGGACTAAAAATTGAGCTCGATCCATTTTTTATTTTGGGTAGTAATTTGGGAGATGTATAACTCATTTTCCTTCTTTTCTATTCAAATTCTGCTTGGGTACACTCTTAGGAGTTTTCTAACATTTTTCCTCTTAAATACCGGAATGGACACATGGCACCCCTTGATTGGTCCATGCTAAATTCTCCATTCTAATCCAACGAACTAGAATGATCCACGTGTCAGAATCTTCAGATTTTTTCCTAAAATGCGTTGCCACGTGTCAACACAGTATTGGACAGAAGAGCTACCTCGTACTGACGAGTCTCATTTTCTGTCAGAGGTCAACACGTGTCAACTCTCCATTGGGGAATAAAGCACCTCGTACTACACCTCACTTGATTTTGAGGAGAAGGACGCCACGTGTCTCCTCCTTACTGGCCAGCTAAAACCTCGTACTGAACCATGCAGGTGGCTGCAAAAAATGCGTTACACATCCTCTCCAATTTACAGCACTGCACGGTCCCATTTACCTTGAAAATAAGCATTATCCAGGAAATGGAGGTGTTCATTCTTAAAATAAACGGAGAAGAAATATAATCGTCTTGAACGAATGCGTTTTCTAAGAAAGGGCAAGCCATGTGTCACTGCATGATTAGCCGGAACGTTTTCTCATACTGAGCATCGTCAGTATCTGCAGAAGGTGCGTAAGGCTCCCCTCCGTTGATTATCACTGGACGGACCAGTGCACGCTTACTCACGCGTTAATGAAGGAACAAAGATGTTCAGTGGTCCAGGCAACGGAGGGAAGGATTAATGTCATCTGGAGAAAACACATTTTCTCATTCACGTTTTGACATGTGGCGAGCGACGATTGAGCCGCATTGTAATCTCGTACTGAGCTTCGTCAGGAGAGTCAGTGATGCTCCCCTATCAAAGGCTGCTACGTGCTAGCCTTTTGATTGGTTGAAAAAGGAATTTTTAACCCGGTCAAAGATTGACTTTGATCAGGTTAACCAGATCTTATATTGCATTTTCTAAGAGTTCTAGAAGGTCTTTTTTCGCGAGATTTGTACCGTCAGATTTGTTTCGCCGCGCTCTTCAATTTGGTACCCAGTTTCACCCCTTTTGGGATAGTTGAATTTTGGTTAACTAGGCGATTTCCCGGTTTTTGATTTTTCGTCTTTTTGTGGATTTTGTAGGTTTTGACTTGGATGGTCGGTGGGTAAGGGTTATAAGAGAATTGGAGAGGTGCGTGTAGGATTTTTGCGGAGATTTGTCAAAAGTTCGGCCTTTTTGGGCCAGGATTTGCATATCGGCCCATTATTTGGAGTTGACTTTTTGGCCAAATCCTCCAATATTATTTTCTTGGTCTTTTTACCTGAAATATCACACAAAAGTATATTGAGAGTTTTAAATATAATGTTAATTAATTTTAATCATTTTTCCAATATTTATGTGATTTAATGGTGAATTTTATATGATAAAAACCCTAAAAATATTTATAAAAATACACATTACAGTATTATGAAATAAAACTTAACGGAAAATTAATTGTGTTAGATATATTTGATATTTTTGAAGTTTTAAAAGGGTAAATTTGATAAATTTTGTGTTTTGAAATGGCAAATATGATATTTTAAGTTTTTATAATGGCAAATATGATATTTTAAGTTTTTGTAATGGCATATATGATATTTTAAAGTTTTTGTAATGGTATATATGATATTTTAAAGTTTTTATAGTGGCAAATATGATATTTACATTTTTGTAATGGCAAATGTGATATTTTAAGTTTTTGTAATGGCATATATAAAATTCTCCCAATTATTTATTGATGTTATTTTCCGCATTGTTGATATTTTATTTATGTTGTTAATTGATATAATTTATGATAATTATTATCATTTATTATTTATTTTATACCAAATGTAGTAATTACCACCAATAATCTGTAATATCTGAAGTTGAATCCATACACAATAGTATATTTATCTACAAAAATTCTAAATTAATCGTTTGCATTAATTGAAGGCTGGACTTTTGATGAAAAAATATCAGGTGATCATGACATATTTTTATTATAAAAAAAAATTATCGAAAAGCTCAAAAGAACCTAAATATTAGCAATACGCTTTCGTCATGATTACGAGTATATATCAGTGGAGAATACCACATGTTAAATGGTCTACCTACCCATGATGATGTGGGCATGATGTCACGATCACAACTTTAGATATCTCAGGGGCCAAACATAATTTTCCTATCAGCTATACCATTCCAAAAACCCAAAATATCAAATTTATCCCTCTAAAACTCAAAATATCAAATGCTATCAAAGTTTGTTTTTTATCAATTTTACATAACTTAACTTTTTATTGTTATGTTGACCTTCAGTTATACAAATATTTTTGAAGGCAATATTGGTTTTTGTATCTACCTGTAATTTAGTAAGTGATACTTTTAAAATATAATAAAAGATGCAAATTTCTATCTTATCAATTTTAAGTGCTAATATTTTCCAATAAATATGTAACAAATATTATTTGATCTCATTTAAATGAAATCACATGCTTGGACATATAATCCGAACTCAATAATCTAATGGATTTCTTTGAATCCATATGCGAATCCCGGAATCCACTCTGTTATCAGACATATGTTGATCAATATGAATACATTGCTGGTTCGGGCTCTCTAATTATGGACATCCACATCCTTAATCTTACATGATTCATTTAATTTATATTCAGGTCGTGCCAACCATTGGAACGTTAATACACAAATATTTCAAATTGTTCAGTCAAAGAAACCCGAAACCCTAAAAGAAGTTTGACTTGTATATTTATCCAGCATGATGCTAGCTAGCTAGTGTGAGATGTGCTACCCATATTCTTCATGCCCACTTCATGTTGCATTGCATTGACAATGCTAATATGATCAGAAATATCGATAGAGAGAGACGAAGAGACAAGCTTAGAGAGAGAGAGAGGAAGAGAGCTGAGATGGATGAGTCTGCAATCTCGTCCGTCTTAAGCAGACTTGGGAATTTCAATCTCTCTGAGACCAAGTTCCTTTCAGACGTTCCTAGTAAACTCAAAAACATAGAAACCAAACTAAGAACAGTCTATGGTTACCTGAAGGATTCTGTGAAAAAATTCGAGCCAGGACAACTGGATCAACCAGATTGGTTATGTGAGATCAAAGCTGTTGCATATCAGTACGAGAATTGCATTGAGAAGATAGCTTGGCTCCAAAGGAGGTATCATGATCGATATATGCATTTTTCATTCTTTTTATTTCTATTCTATCACCCTGACTTCATAATATAGTTCATTTATATAAGACAATATATATTTTATGATAAACATCAGTGTTATGTTTGAGTCTATTATTGTAATATTTTTTTATAATTAATAGTTTGCCTACAGTGATCAATTAAAAAAATAAAAGTGTGCTACAAGAAGTTATTTGCAACATTGTTTATGCATAAAAAAAAGAAAATAATAATACTTAGAAAAAAGAAAAAAAAATACTCGTTTAACTGTACTTGGAAGAAAAAAAAAGGCTAAACCTAACGAGCCCATTAATAAATATTATGTTAATATTCAAAACATAATTAGGCATAATCATGATGAGAGAAGTAGATTTCTAATTGAACTTAAAATGCATGGTTTATATAGGAGAAACCGCAAGAGGGGCTTTATAGGTACCCTATCGATGTATGCTCAAACTCTTTCTGACCTCAAAACACTCCACCATGTCGGTACAGAAATAGATCAAATAAACAATAAGATCCCTGAGATTTCTCAAATAAAGGAACAATTCAGTGTATGTGAAGAAGGGGAATGTAGTACCAATGAGAGATCCATTGATGATGAATTGTATCAGACTCTAGCCGAAAGAACAATCTCTCATGATGAAGATTTTGTTGTTGGGTTAGAGAACAATTTAGATGAAATTTTGGAACAGCTGACTGATCCAGATCATAAAGAAGTAACCACAATCTCTATATCAGGAATTAGCGGTCTCGGTAAATCAACTCTTGCTAAGAAAGTTTTTAACCACCCAACTGTCAAATCAAATTTTAATACCTGTAGTTGGATTAAAGTTTCAAAAAGTCATCAAATAACGGATATATTGAGAGAAATATTATGTAATACGGTTGGACTAGGTAAGGAGGAATTGGATAAGATGAAAGACGATGAGGCGAGAAAGAAGATTTATGAGCATTTAAAAGAGAAAAAGTATCTAATTGTGTTAGATGAAATTTGGACAACCATGTTATGGAATGATATTTTTTCTGACGGTGTAACATTTCCTGATATGAATGATGGCAGTAGAATAATTTTCACCACACAAAGTGAAGATGTTGCAGATAATGCTGATATTACACATGAATTAGAACATTTTGATGATGAGAAAAGCTGGGAACTTCTTAAATGGATAGTATTTCCATCAAACCAAACATTTGATGAGAAAACCCTAAATGATTTAGAGAGTTTAGGCAGGGAACTAGCAAAGAAATGTGATGGTTTACCTCTAGCCCTAGTTATTTTGGGTGGATATTTATCAAAGAATCTTGATCATGAAACATGGTCAAAAGTGGCAAGTGCCCTGGACTCAGAAGAAATAGAAACCGAAACAAATATCCAAGAAATTATCGCACTCTGTTACAATGATTTACCAAACTGTTTAAAACCATGTTTTTTATACACCGCATCATTTCCGGAGGATAATGATATAAAAGCTTCTAAATTAATTAAGTTATGGATAGCAGAAGGTTTTATTTCTCCCAATGAAAAATATAGCATGGAAGAAACTGCAAGAATTTACATAAATCAGTTAAAGGAAAGACAAATGGTGCAAATTGTAGATTTGAGCAAGACTCATGGTTGGGTCAATAGAATTAAAATCCATGATTTATTATGTGAATGGGGTGTTGCAAAAGCTAGAAATGAAGGCTTTTTAGATGTTTGGATTGGTCGTGATCGAGCAACCTCTTCACAGAAAACCCTATTTTACCGTGTAGCTCTTCACAGTTTCTTTGATGAAGAAATTAGCAAATGCGTCCCAAATTTACGTACTCTATTAACCTTTGATTTACCGGAAACTAACCTAATCCTCCATGGATTGAACTTTTTACGTGTTTTAGATCTCAACGGTACATATCACATTAAAAGATTGCCCAAATGGATAAAACATATGATCCATCTAAGATATTTAGGGTTAAAGGATTGTAGTTATATTGAACTACCTTCCTCTATTGGATCTCTTTTAAACTTAATTACATTTGATGCCACAGATACAACTATAAGAAACCTTCCCCATTCATTCTGGTCCATACCAGCACTTAAACATGTAAAAATCGGAACCGTAAAATACTCCAAAACCCCAAATCTGGGCCGTCCAAATGGTATATCGACATTATCTCTAGCCGTATCAAGCGATGATGCCAGTCATTTCGATTGCCATGTAATGAGAAAGAGTGTCGTAATTTCGGTGGTTGAATCCTTGCCACTCATGACTCAACTTAATTCTCTTTTTCTTTTAAGTAATGAAGAAATACCTGTGGAAGCAATAACTACATTATCAGGAAATAACCATCTTGAAGTGTTGAAATTAATTGGTACACTTCTTGGACAAACAAAGCTTCCAAACACCAGTTTATTTCCTCCAAACCTGATAAAACTTAGTTTAATGTTTACTGGTTTATCTGAAGATCCGTTACCCATACTAGAATTACTTCCTAACCTAATTGTGCTGGAAATGTGTGATGTATATAACGGGTCGAGTTTGAGTTGCTCACAAATCGGGTTTCCTAAATTGAAGCATTTATACCTAACTATGTTTCTTCAAGTAGTGGAATGGAATATTGAAAGGGGAGCAATGGCGAGTCTCAGCCATTTACGCCTTATTCAGTTCGTGGAAATGACTGAAATGCCCGTGGGACTTAATTTCTTGACATCTTTAAAGATGTTGGAAATGGTTGAAATGCATGAATTATCCGGAGATAATCTTAAGAGGCTTGAAGAAAATGGTTGTGAGGTGATACAAAGAGATTGCTTAGACAGGTAATGTGTTAGTTTTTTATGTATATAATTTAGCTATACATTATAGTCTAATATGTTACAGATTATAAGACATGATTATATAATATAATTGCATTAATAGTACCTTATTTTTAAGTTAAATTGGTTTAGCAGAATCTTGATTCTGTCTTGGTTACGAAAATTTACAAGTTTTAGAAGTTAGAAAATAACCTCGAATATTTTGTCCATTGTAAAAAACATATCTTTAAAGCATCGTGATATTACATAATTTAATCATAAGTACTTATATTTATCTACATGGTTTTGGCAGTAACGGCGAGTCAAATGCTACTCAGGATTACTCCACACATGAAGAAGTACTGTAATTTGAAAGGAATTCTTTTTTCCGTGAAGGATTTCCATTTGAATCATTCAAACAATTTTGTTTGTACCGAAATTATTTTGAACAATTTTGGACTACAATGCAAAAATCCTCTTTTTTCCTTTTTATTTTTTTTACGACCCTTTTTGTGAGGTTTTAACGAATAAATGAGAGTGCAGAATTTTGATGGAAAATATTCTTTTTATTACCTTATTGGTGAAAATAAATGTTTTTTGGAATGAGAGTGAAGAATTTTGGATGATTCCATGGTATTCAGTATTTGTGAGTGAATTTATTTTTCCTATTTAAATGGTTGATTTTTTTTCTTATGTTGGTGCCCATTCTACTATGTTTCATTCAATTAAGAGACATTAAATTGCTTCAATATATTTACTTGCAATTCAGCATATAAAGAATGATGAAATTCTACTTTCAAAATATTTGATATATGTCTCTGTTTATTCTGACTTTATTCGGTTTATTTAATCAAATAAAACTCGTTACTGTTCAGCTTATTCAGTTCAGTATTTCATTTGCTTCATCACCTGTCTGGTCCAATAATTTCGCCTTCGGTCTATATATCCATCAAAAGATTGTTAAATCATGAATCACGTTTATCATCCAACAAAAGCACGCTCGTTAAGCTTATTTTATTATCCAGCAATGTTAGTATAATTACTAAAAATTATTAATTATTATCCACAAATTGTAAATTACTTTACAGCTTGGAAGGAGCTTGATACCATGACCATGGTTCCCTTGAGATATATTCTGTCACTTGCTTCACTGCTAGAAAGTTTTCAAGCCCCCTAAAGAAAAAATAGTAATAATGAATTAATTTAAAATTTATGAAAATTGATTAAATATCAAGCGAATATAATTATAATATCATAACATGGGTAATCCTTTCCACTACTAAAACCAATGAAATTACACGTAACTTATAATAACACATAATATAAGGTCATGATAGTGTCACGAATTGGGACATAAAAACCTTTTAAAATTAAGAGTAAAACATATCAAGAATCAAAATCTTGGATCTGCATATTGCGTTTGATGCATAGTTGAGAGTAAATATGAGGCTAATTAGGGTTTAAATAATGGATGAATTGAGGCATAACTAAGGCCAATTGCCCAATTGCACAATTGCATTTAATTGAGCGTAAAACAGATTACGAAAATCGAATAGAATTGAGGATAGATGCTTAATTAGGTTTACTTTTGGGGTACAACAAACGACAAAAATCGAAAATCCTTGGCACTTTGCGCAACAAGGGTAATTTTATAATATCAGTAAAAATCAAGTCTTTTATGAAAAAATACACACCATTCACCAAGCTCTCTGCCAAACCCGCTCCTTTTCTTACCGCCCCACGGAGTTTGTAGAAAACACGGCTGTGAGCAGTTTATCCATATTATCCCTGCTTCTATATCCTTTTTCCCAAAAAAAAAAAAAAACAAAGTACAATAAAAAATAAAGTAAATATTTTGAATAATTTTTTCTTGCTTTGTTTGATTGATATCTACTTTTTTCTTCATCATTACATGTAATATGTTCGCCCATAAACCACATTTACACAATCTTGCCCAATTTCGCTAATAAATAATTCGGTAATAAATATCATGATTATGACCGTAAGTACTAAAAGCTTGGAATGAATATATACATATTAGGAAACAAAAATGGTAAAATTGTAGTCATAATCATACCTCAGTTAGTCTCTGACATCTCTCCTTATCATTTGAAATCACCGCACCAGCCAAACCATAACTGACAAAAAGAACCAAACCAATATAATAATAATAATAATAATAATAATAATAATAATAATAATAATAATAATAATAATAATAATAATAATAATAATAATAATAATAATAATAAATAAATAATAACAATAATAATACTGCGTATCGTTTGCAAGTTTTATTGCTTCTTCTTCAGTACGAAATGACATGACACATAAAACAGGGCCAAACACTTCCTCTCTCCATATTTGCATATATGTGCTCACATTAGTCACTATAGTCGGTTCTATAAAGAACCCTTTTTCAAGATGCTGAAATAAAATAAAATAAAATGCACCAAGATATTTTCACAAATATAAACAAATATGCATAATAAAGGAAAGCATGCTAATACATTAGTTAATTATTTAGTTACCTTGGGACGAACACCTCCACACAAAACAGTTGCGCCTTCATTTTTTGCATTTGATATGAACTCGTTTATTTTCTCATACTGAAAAATAAAATAAAATAAAATCGTACTTTTTTGTTTCTACAAAAGTATAAAAATAATAATAAAATATATACCTGTGCTTTACTGACAACTGGACCAAGTTTACAGCCTTCTTCCATTGGTTCTGAGATTTTAATATTTCCGACCCAATTAACTAGTCTCTCTATGAATTTATTTGCTATTTTCTCCTGTAAAATAATTTCAGAATAAGTATATACAATGATTGGTGCATATAATCAGGAAAAAAAAGTAAAATCAATAAATGGAATATAAAGTTACATGTATAATAAGGCGAGAAGTTGCGCTGCAAATCTGACCAGCATTTGCAAAGCATCCATACATTATCCATTGTATAGCTGCATTTCATTATTAAATTTGTTAAATTAAAAAATAAGTAATTTCTACAAAAAATGAATCACAAAACTACTACTAATATATAAAAATATATATAATTATGGGGGGAGAGAGAGAGACCTTGGTCAAAGTCCACATCATCAAAAATAATAATGGGGCTTTTTCCTCCCAGCTCAAGTGAAACTGGCTATTAAAGATAAATAAAAAAAATAATGTAAAAAAATCTTAAAACTAAAAATTTATAAATACTAAGAGAAAAGAATATTAAACCTTAATAATTTGGGCGGCCGACACCACAATTCTTCTACCTGTCTCAGTGCTTCCAGTAAATGCAATCTATTACAAACAAAAATAAAAGAAAAAAAATAGAATTTTTTTCTTTTTTAGTATTGCATTATCATCTGGTTTGGACCTGACAAGTTCAGTTCCATGAAAATATATAATTCAAGGTGAATTGAAGGGTTATTAAGAAAAATTATTACTTTATTAACCAAATTAAACCTTAATCCCTTGTAAAACGATTCAGTTAAACTTAATTTTGATCATTTGTTTTTTACTATTAAGCTGTAAGTAACAAAACAAATAAAAAAATTCAAAAAATGATCCAATACAGTACCAAAACCTAGAAAAAATAATAATTTATTTGTGCCTTATCCACAAGGTGATGAGAGGATAAAGGAGCACCAGCTTCGTGTCCTAAACCCGTCACGATATTCAACACGCCAGCTGGCAACCCTACTTCTAAACATATATCACCGAGTTCTAAACAAGTCCTGAAAATAAAAAGTAAGAAATCAAATTAATGTTACTGAAAAAATAAATCGGTATCAAGAAAGTTGTTTTAGATTTGTTTATTGATAAATGCACACCAGTCTATTTAATTCAATGAATTCATTTATAAAATTGATTTTTTTTTTTTTTTTTTTTTGAAAATGTGGAAAATTGGTTTGCATTTCAATTAACTTATTTAAATACTATTTTACCATGTTACTTGCATCATGTAATGTGCTTGTGCATTATATACAGAAAATTATGGAGGCAATTTTTGTAAAAATATGTAATAAAATAGTAATATTAAATCTTACAAAGAAGCCAATTCTGACGGCTTAAGTATAGCAGTGCATCCTGCAGCCAAGGCAGGTGCGACTTTCCATGCAGCCATTAATAACGGATAATTCCTTCATTAACAAAGAAAATATTCAATAATAAATTAATAATAAAAGTAATAATGAAATTCATAATAATAATAATAACCCAAGTTGTATAGCCCTATACAACGTGAAATATCATAGATACCCCTAAAGAACATAGTAAAAACAACGTACATACCCAAAATATGTAAGAAAGAGATGATATTTCCAACGTTTTATAATGGTATACACGATATAATCACTTTTGAAGGGGTATATGTGAGATATCAATGTTTTGTAGGGGTAAAAATGAAATATGCCATAAATGAATCTACCAAGGGGTGATTAAACCAACAACTCCTATTGGTTCTTTCACAAAATGTGACTTGAATGACTCCAAAGGGAGAGAAATGTGAGATTTTCTCTTTACATCCAATGCTTCTGCAAGATTCGCGTAATACTCAAAACACTCTGCGACATCAGCCTAAATATTGAAAAAATAGATAAAAATATAAGGAATTGAGAAAACTAAAAAATACTTTTTTCAAAAAAAGGACCAAGTTTAGTTCATATACTGAAAACAGAATGCAACATCGAATTAATTTCATCATTTATTGTAGAATTTGGGGGGCATTTTGTTACATAAAGCAACTTGGATTATCATAACTACATGATTGGGGCAGGAAAGAGGAGGCATGAGGAGGGGTTTTTTCGTAATTTCAGAAATGCAAGGTATTTTTGTAAAAATCACAAAAATGTAGAATTTGAGTGTACCACGTCTCCTTGAGCTTCCTCTAAAGGTTTTCCAGAATCAAGGGACTCTAACTTGGCCAAGTCCGATTTTCTCTCAATTATCTGCACAATTGACAAAAAATGTTGAATGAGAGTTACATTAGTTGATTAACTTCATGCCAGTTCCAAACTGGAATTTAGGATTTCTCATTCATTTTTTCTGGTTATAAATATGGCATACCAATAATGGTCAAGGATTAGTATAAAATTTGCTAAAAAAAATTTTGAAGAAATTTGGTGAGGGCTTTAAATATCCCCCTTCCAAATGCAAAATATTTTTACTTCTCTATTGAGTTTTTTTTACAGCTTTGCTAATTTTAATTGGTTTGTTTGTTCTAATGGCACAATTGGGCTCTAAATTTGATTATATTGAAGCTCATTCGAGGTTAAATTGCACAATTTTGGGTAAATTGGAAGAAATTTGAGTTAAACTATCTCTTTGATGCACAAATGAAGCTACAATGTACATAAACAATTAATTGAGACCTAATTGTGAATTTGGGGACATAGCAACCATGTACCTTTATTTACCAACCCAAAACTTCATTGTTGATTCAACTACTGAACTTACACTCATTTGATTAACTCGACCAATTCTTCAAATAACGGATTGAATGTTTTTTACTTATATCAAATTCAAAATTGAAAAACCAAGAACCTTTTTTGCAATTGCTCTGAGATAATTGGCCTGTATTGCACCAGGAGCACGAGACCAACCCAGCCCTCCATTCCTAACAAACGCTCTGTGAGCTGACTCCACTGCCAGCTCTACATCCTCTCCTGTCGCTGCTGGTATTTCACCTTTTAAAGAAGAAAAAGAAGAAGAAATCAGCTGTTTAGTACAAAAATGGAGAACTTTTCATAGAGCGATGATCGAGTATGAACGGACCGATGATGGCCTCGGTGGAGGGATTGACGACTGGGAGGCGCCGGCTGAGAACTGGATCTCTCCACTCGCCGCCGATGAACAGACTCCGGCGAGGAATCTGTACGGCCATCTCTGTTTGCCTTCCTTTGGGTTTACTTGCAGTTTTTACACTTGAGTTTGAGTGGGAGCTTTTGGTAGTGATCACTTGACAGCAAAGTGTCAGAAGCCGACAAGTGGTTTATCTACCAGAAGCATGTAAAACTGGGAAGAGCCACTCAATAGACTTAACGCAACACTTATGGCCACGGCGGTGAAAACGGGTCAGATAATCCGACCGACCGATAATTATATCCGCAAAAAATTAGTATTCCGAATCAAATTATCTGTATTTGGTCGGATACGCACGCATACGGATACGAATAGTTTTATTTAGATATTTAGAAAAATATGAATCTATTTTCATAGTGATATATATCCGTTTAAATATCCAAAATAAATTCGGATTTGTATTCATATTCAATAATATCTGAACCGTATTCATATTTGTATATATATCCGAACCGAATTCGTACCCGGAGATTTCGTATTTATATTTGTATCCGAGAAAATAAAACGGATACGAATATGATATGATCCCGATCTGAACCGTTTTCACCCCTAAGTCAACACAACCCCATCTTATTGTCACTGTCTGCACTTGGTCTATAGTGGGCCGTGACTAAGCATGCTCACATTGCTGCTATGTTAGTAATATAAAGAATGAATTTGATTGACAAGGACCGTGACTAAGAACTAGAGCTAGCAAACATGACCCGAACCCGAAAGACCCATCCGACCCGCTCGAAATCCGACCCGGCTTGATTTGAAAATTTTGAAAAAGTCAACTGACTCGAACCTGCCCGACCCGGAACCGACGAACCCGAACCCGAAGAAATTGTTGTTTGATGACCTCTCTAGCCCGACCCAGCCATAAAACCCGACTTGTCCGAACCCGATATAACCCGTAACCCGAGAACCCAGACTCGATAAACAAAGATCTGAAATGATCCGAACCCAAATTGGACCGGTTTTAAAATAACCCGAAACCCAAATATAACCCGAAAATAATTTAATTTGACTAGGACTTCAAATAATAAATATCATAACATAGATTCAACTAAGATTACCAACAACAAATAATAAATATATCATAACATATATAGCCAATGATGAGAGCCAAAAAGGGGACGTACGAATCGACCTACAAAACATCATAACACAATTTGATAAGCATTGAAGAGGTTGTAGCATTAAGAGCAGTAAAATGGAACAAATTTAACTTATATTTTGAAGAATAAAAATTCCGAAAGTTTATGATTATAGCCAATGATTTAGATGGTTTATTTTTCAGCACAATTGCACATATATATAGAGAGAAGAAGAAAATAAACACATCAATGAAATATGATAAAAGAAAAGGAAATTTAATATTGGAGGCAAAGACAATGCAATATTATTTCTAAAACTAATATAACTTTCTAAATATTTCATATTACATAAAGAAGGTAACTATTTCATATTACGTAAAGCGGGTAAATATTCCACATTATACATAAAGCAGGTAAATATTTGATATTTCATATTAGATAAAGCAGGTAAATATTTGATATTTCATATTAAATAAAGCAGGTAAATATTTGATATTTCATATGTTAGTAGAATGCCCTAGGCCAATATATTTGAGAGCTAGATGTATGGATTGTGTTAAACAAATATTGTGTTTATTTAGAGATATTTTATATAATAAATGCGTATTGGTTATTTTATTCTTATTACTAAAATGAATCTTGAATATGATATTCAGCTTTATATCATCAAAGTATGTGATTTTGATTGTAACTCTATAACAAGAGAATAACTTTATTCTTATTACTAAAATACACGATCAACCCCTTTGAACGGATAAAGAACGATATATGCTAGTATTCGTTCTTCATTTTTCTCACAAAAATAACAAGAGAATAATTTTCGGATTTTTCTCTAATTTTGTCTCACAAAAGTTGGACGAAAATAAAATGCTTTTACTAATCATTTTGGGGTCTCTCTTGTGCCTATATAGTCCATAAGTTTCATATCCTATTTGCATGGTAACTATGTAACCATATATGCAACACACCTTATCATATAAGATGTAGGATTGAATGTGTCACTTGACTATGTAGCTTTTCATACAACTTATCACATAAGTTATGATTTTTCTGTGTATGTCTCAATAGTTGTTCTTTGTGTGTGACCTTGTAGGTTTACTTAATTTTGGCAATAATCACAATGGATTATAAATCATGAGCGGCCTCTAGCAAGACATCATGATTACCCAAATTAAGCAAGTATGGATGATTCGATCAAACCTAATTTATGTTCATGCATTGTATCCCTTTGTTACACTATATCTATATCATCCATAAGGCATGGTATGTGTGAACCTTACATTGGTCGATAAATATTTCTTAACACCGAATTAAATTGAACATGAAATGACATTAATAACTCCTTATTAATTCACTCGAGCACGGCCGTGCGTTTTTTCAATCAAATCATCAAGAGGCCTAAAGATATCTCTCTCAATTTATGAGAGGAACAAATCCTATCTTAATTAAACTCTTTCCTCCGCATAATTCATTATATACCTAATTATAATATTTATGACCGCTCGGTTAAAGACGATATTAGATTATATTAAAGTATAAAATTTTTCATGCAGGAAACTGAGATAATCTCAAGTCTAAGAATTACAGATACATTCTTTACTGAGAATAACTAATGACACGAACCATGTAGTATTCTCATGGTGGGTCAATCCAGTATATGATCTCTAACATATACTTACGTGAATGACTTAATAACTCTTATTCATGATTAGTAAAATGTGACCATCAGTCAACTAACATACTGATGTCCATTTATAGCTTATCATAAAGTCTGTTTGTCTCACAAACATCCTATGAATGATCAGGGACAGTTTAGAATATCATTCATAATACTTTATAGTTTTACAATCAAAGTCACATACTTTGATGATATAAAGCTGAATATCATATTCAAGGTTCATTTTAGTAATAAGAATAAAATAACCAATACGCATTTATTATATAAAATATCTCTAAATAAACACAATGTTTGTTTAACACAATCCATACATATAGGTCTCAAATATATTGGCCTAGGGCATACTACTAACAGATGATAATGTTGCCGATCCGTTGACTAAATCACTTTCTCAAGCAAAGCATGAGGGTCATGCTAGGTCGATGGGTATTAGATACTTATTAGATTCGGTCAAGTCCAAGTGGGAGATTGTTAGTAGAATGCCCTAGGCCAATATATTTGAGACCTAGATGTATGGATTGTGTTAAACAAACATTGTGTTTATTTAGAGATATTTTATATAATAAATGCGTATTGGTTATTTTATTCTTATTACTACGAACCTTGAATATGATATTCAGCTTTATATCATCAAAGTATGTGACTTTGATTGTAAAACTATAAAGTATTATGAATGATATTCTAAACTATTTCTGATCATTCATAGGATATTTGCGAGACAAACATACTTTATGAAAAGCTATAAATGTACATCATTATGTTAGTTGACTGATGGTCACGTTTTACTGATCATGAATAAGAGTTATTAAGTCATTAATGTAAGTATATGTTGGAGACCATATACTGGATTGACCCACTGTGAGAATACTACCTGGTTCGTGTCATTAGTTATTCTCAGTAAAGAATGTATCTGTAATACTTAGACTTGAGACTATCTCAGTTTCCTACATGAGAAATTTTATAATTTAATATAATCTAACATTGTCTTTAACCGGGCGGTCATAAAGATTATAATTAGGTATATAATGAATTATGCGGAGGAAAGATTTCACCTCAAGTCATGGGTCATTCGGGTTTCGAGTCGGGTTAGGGTCATTTCGGGTTTCGGGTATTGGGTCGTTGGGGATACGGGTCAATTCAAATAGTTTCGGGTTTTGAGTCGTTCGGTTAAGGGTTTATTAGTTTGGGTAACATTTTGTATCTGGGTCGGGTCAGGTACTGGTTGGTCAAGGCGGGTCTCCTGGGTTTGGGTTATGTTTGTCACCTCAAGTCAAGGATTGTTCGGGTTTCGGGTCGGGCTCGGGTCATTTTGGGTTTCAAGTCATTCCCGTTTCAAAGTCAGTTAATTTTCGGGTTATCTAAAACTCGGGAGATCAGTCATTACGGGTTTTGAGTTGTTAGGATTCAGGCCGAGTCGGATAGTTCATGACAGATCAGCATTTGCCAGTTTCGAGCAAATACAACCCAATCTAGTTGGCCCGAAACCTGAAAAGGCTCGACTTTCACTTGACTCGAACATCCATTCAACCTGAACCCGAAATAATCCAAACCCAGATAACCCGACCACAACAAGATCCGAATACAACCCGACCCAACCCGAAACTCACCCGAAGACACTCTTGACCCGAAAAGAATCCGACTGACACAAGATCTAAAACTAACCCGATCTGACCCGTGTTGACCAAATCCGACGGTGACCCAAACGTAAAATTGACCCGAACCCAAACGGGTTAATCGGAATATGACCCAACCCGCCCGTTTGCCACCTCTACTAAGAACTACTGTAGTCTACACAATATAATTGATTTTGGGTGCAAATTTCATTTGTTGTCTTTAAATCAGTGATTGTAATGTGTATTTGCTATTGTATCTATGATTCGGTGAGAAACTCTCCCTTCCGTTGTTATAATGGATAGTGAACACATTTTTTTCCAAGCGGGTCCCACATCTGAAGAAAATAAAAATGAGATTTGCAGGAAAAGCCTCAGCATTATGCCGAAGGTGCAAAAAAACCTTGCTGTACTGGAAATTTTAAAAATACCCTTCATTATTGCCTAAATTGCAAAAAAAAAAAAATCTACCGTTAGTTTTACTCTAATAATTTAACAAAAATTTAAAATTTAATTAATCTCTCCCTCACTTGCAAGAAATTATTAAAAAATTTAAAACTAAATTAAAAATACCTAAAGTTAAAAAAAATCATAAAGTGTAATTAGTCTCTCACACATCAAAAAGAAAATATTATTTACAATTTTTTACAATTTTTAAGAAATTTACAATAAAATTTGTAATAAAAAAAAGAAATCTGCTAAAGTGTAATAAAAAAAATTTACAATTTTTTTGAATCAAATTTAAGAAATATTATTTCAAAGAAAACCTAAAATTATTTAAACTTAATTAAGAAATATCAATTAATCAATAAATTTATTAATATCTCTTAATTAAGTTAAAGAAATATTAAATAAATTACAATACACAACTAATTTGATCTCCACAATTAAACAACAAAAAAACAATATCATGCATTATGTATAGGAGTGTAAACTGTTCGGATAGTGGTCATATCATATTCATATCCATTTTACTTTCTCGAATAAGGATATGAATACGGATAGTTCCGGATATCATACAGATATGAATATGGTCCGGAAATTAGAGGATA
The DNA here is from genome assembly GCA_024447665.1 of Juncus inflexus. Classification (NCBI taxonomy): domain Eukaryota; kingdom Viridiplantae; phylum Streptophyta; class Magnoliopsida; order Poales; family Juncaceae; genus Juncus; species Juncus inflexus. The sequence goes on along the minus strand of JAJHPC010000011.1, from coordinate 10,120,445 downwards.
CGAATATAAATACAAATTCATTTCAGATATTTAAACAGTTGCAATTAAATAGATCATATCTTTCAAATATTTCATTATTTATGATGGTAAGTAATAAAATATAGCAATTTATAAGAAAATGTTTGAAGAAATAACAACAAAATATTAATATAGATATGGCTAATATCAGTATCCTTATCCGAATATGAAAAAAAAAATCAAATATCCGTATCCGTGCAAAAATCTATATTCGTATGTTATATATAGTGAAATATCTAAAAATATATATTATCCGAATAACAAATTATCCGGATTCGAATATTAACTGTATCCGTATCAGAGAGCCAAATTGATTATCAAATCCATATCCGCATCTGGATAAAACTCTGATCGGATACAAATAATTTGATTCAGATATGGATTTGTTACGGACACGGGTTGAGATTATTAAATAAATATAGCATACTATTGTAAAAGATTCTTCTCTTTTGAGTATTTTTAATATCTTCTTGTCAATTTACAGTTTAATACGAAATAAATATCATATTATGACAGAAGGTGGTAGCTTGATTGGCTCCAATAGCCGGAGATTTGGTCTCTGATCACTCTTCGGTTTCCAAAATCCTTCTATTTTTTATTTTTAGTTTTTTGTTATTATTTTCAATTGTTAATGTAATACTTCAACTAAATATTTGTTTTGTTTAGGAATGTTACACCCCGACTCCAATTTCGACCCGAGATATAACAGTCGTATATCCCGAATGATATACGGCACTACAAAATCGTACTACAGAGAAAAAATACAAGGAATAATAAAAAAATCAAGTATTTATATTTAGTTTTAAATTTATTTTCTATATTTATTTATCTTAATATTTGACGACGCTCAACCCGACACTCCCGAATAACTGAACCTGAAAACTGGGGAAATGAAAAAAGGAGGGTGAGCACAACAACTCAGTAATGATATGTTTCGCATACGTTACAAATAATACTAATTTTAATAAATAAATATTTGATTTAAAAATAAACATAAATATAGTTAAACTTCTTTTAATTTGGGATATTGATTTCTCATTCATCTTTCACGCACACACATTAGATCATGCTCCATAGCATCAAGTAAGCGTATATATACAAGTCTTTCCGAGCTCGTTATTGGGTGATTATGTGGCCCTAACTTCCACCTATTAAGTACGGCCTATCACCTTGATCATAATCAGCGGCATTGGCTTCCATCTACCAAGTACGGCTGGATTAACCTTAACTATTTCACTTTTCTCAATATCACATTTTTATCCCATAAAATAATTATCTCTCAAAAAATATATTATTATTATTATTATTATTATTATTATTATTATTATTATTATTATTATTATTATTATTATTATTATTATTATTATTATTATTATTATTATTATTATTATTATTATTATTATTATTATTATTATTATTATTATTATTATTTAATATACTATTTTCATAATTTGGTATGAGCAATATAAGCTCAAATAAAAATATAATTCACAATATAGATATTTATTAATATCAAATAATTTAAAAATCGTAAATGTATTTGAGAGCAAAATCCCTTACCTCGAAAATGGACGAGACATAGTTAAGTTGATGCTTCAAAATTCCGACATGTCTCACTTGTCTTGATATTATCATCACATATTATATATTTTGTTAATAAAAGATATTATTTTAAGTGCCAAAATTGTGATAGTCGTAAAATAGATTGTGAAAGACAAGATCAAATGAATTGATTATTTATAGGGTTGAAAAAAATTGCATGGCAATTAAAACATTGAACAAAAATATCGGTTATAAAATTTGGCCATTACAAAGGCAAATTAAAATCATTAATTCAAATCCATTTTGAAGAAAGGAAAATATTACATCCCGAAACCAAATAGTGGAAAATGGGGGCTAGTTGATTAGTTCCACCTTGAGTAGTGAATGAAAATTGAAGTTACTTAAATAGACTAGTGCATCAACTACTAGTATCAACCAAGGTTAAGTATTTTTCAGCATCTATCTTAGCAGTTTGCAACTTAGCTGTTAGGTTTGATTTGATGTTCCTATCTTAAACTAAATATTAGATTACATGTAAATTAAGGAACAATCTTATTACTGACTTATGTTAACTTTACGTTAATTTTTATTTTTCAGAATATTTTTGCAGCCTTAATAAGTGTTCCCTTCTTGTTGTTAAAGATCTTGACGTTATAACTGATATAGCAATAAATGTTAATGGATATGCTAGATCTTTAAGTAAGAAATATTTTTAATCGTTCTTTTAAATTTATGTAAACAAACTTATCTTAGATCAAATTAATTTTTGTTTCCTTCGAATTATAATTCAAATACAAGTAACTCAAGAGAGCTTGTATATATTATGTGATATCAAATTTATAAATAACTTTAAATAATATATTTGGGAATATGATACAACCAACCCATTAAAGATTGAGGGTGACAGACAAATACTAGAAACTTATATACCTATTCATTTTATATACATATTTGCTGACGTGCACTAATTAGTGGATCTTAATAAATTTTGAAGTATATACACTATTGTATTTTTTATATATAATTGAAAATTATATATATATTGTCCCCCTAAATTTTTGGTATATTTTCATTATAATCCATTCTACATTTTTTTTTCACGATCCGTCACTATGTGCAATTAACATGACTTGTTCTTACATATCTAGCCAAAATTGAAAGTTGCATAGAGTTTTTTTTTTAGAGTTGTATGGAGTTGAACTGTTTAGTACTAATCCAGCTCATGTTATGTTATTCGGACCGAAAAATATCACATACTTCGATGCTAGAGTTCGATCACGTAATCACTCAATGAAAGATACCTTCTGCCCATTGTATCATACATATTTCATAGAAATCCAATTAAATGAATAGTTTCAAAAAAATTGGTAACAATGAACATTTGATGAGATCAGACAACATTGCATAAAAAATAATAATAGATAGAATATCAAAATAAATTTCTTGACATTTGAAACCATTTAACACTCATTTTATTGTGGTCCGACCTATGTAAAACGCAGACAACTCATATGAAACCGATTCACACGTGCCTAAGTCTAGTTTATTGATTAAAAAAAGGAATAATGATCCAGTGTATTGATCTCTGTGCAACTTATCGTGCAGTATATCACTAGATAATTGTTTTTTTAATTTGGTGGGAATTGCCTTTAGTTGGGCTTGGGTTTGGGCTTTTAGGCATCATTTTCATTTTATTTTTTGTTTCTTCAGAACTAGATTTTTGGTTTTTAGTATTTGTTTTCAAAATAAATATTTTTAATTAATAATATTAAGTTACTTCTCATGTTAGTTTATAGTGTCCGATATCTTAGTCCATTACTAAGTGTAATGCATATTTATTTATTTATATTCTCATTTTTTATTATATTTTTTTCAATATTATATACTATTTTTAAATGCATGTACATCATTATGTTTTTTAAGGTCGAACCCATAATTTGTGTTCTGACGCAGCGTTGATAAACATTGCTAAATATATACTGTAGAGTAAAGAGAGGAGATTTAAATAATTTTTTTATTAATCACTCAATAATCTTACAATACAACCTCTACTACTCAATATTAAACCTCCAAGATTACAACTCTCCTACTTATATATTATTGTACCTTCAACTAAACTACTACAACACTCATTACACTTTTTATTTGGGAGAGAATTTGATTAGTGACTTGATGTCTTGAGGAGACTTGGTGGCTTGATGCAAAATGATGATTAGTATTCTCTATTTATACTAATGGATGTGTGACTCTGAATCTTAGATGTTTCTAGAGATCATTCTAGAATATTTATCTTTGTAGTGATCTCTAGAACTTGCATATCTAGAAACTTTAGATATTTTCTCATAACATGAAACTCTCATATTTATTCTAGAGTTTTTCATATTATAGCTAATATTTAGGTTTGTCCAATTAAGTTCGTATTGTACTTTTTTAACATATGTCATTCAAGATTATTTGAAGGTACTTGAATTTGGGACTTCTCCCAAAGTTCTAAATTGCCTCACCGTTTGAGCTAGACCTTCGGCAATACACCATTATGTTATCAATATATCATTTCAATAACGATATATGTTACATTTAAGGGTGTTCATTCGACCGTTCGGTACAAACTGAAATGAATAAATCAAATAGAGCGCAGATATAATGAATTGATGTTTAAATCGGTTATTCCATTGAGCCAAAATTGGTTATTCCATTGAATATAGCATTCTACAACCGAATAGGCTTTCGAACCAAATTACAAACAGAATAGGACGCAGACGGAATGAATTGAAGTTTAAATTGGTTATTCTGTTGAACCAAAATTATTCATTAGTAAATATAACTAATTCAGAGCAAATGGACCTTGCTATGAATCATCAAGTTACGCGATAGTCGCATATTCTGTAACACATCTCACTCAATGGAGTGTCCTCAATGAAGCACAGTCATGGACAAAAGATTGCAAAAAAACCACGACCGCAATGCCAACATTCACTAGGGCACGGACCTAGAACCGGACCTCAACAGCACAACAAATTAGAAGCCAGTGCTTTGTTTTTCTTATTACATTTATGTATGCAAGATATTAGGTTTGTTATCTATCATAAGGTACTGATGGATGGATCAATTGTTAATGAACTCTGGCTAGCTTATAATTCTCTTTTTATTTTCATAAAAGTATTTAGTAGGCTCTTACCTACTAACTAAAAAACGGTTAGAACTTTTATGTACTTATTTATTTATTTATTTATCTCATTTGTCTTAATTTATAAGTGCTAAATTTAAATATTTATTTATTTTTTTTGAGGAAATTTGGAGAGGACTTAAAATCCCAAACCAAATGTAATTTTTTTTTATATATTTTTCTGCGATATGTATAAGAGTTTGTTAGAGCTGGCAAACAGGCAGGGGTTAGATTTGGGTCAGGTCAATTTGGGTTGTTCGGGCACGGATTGTTCGGGTTTCAGGTCATTCGGATTTCCGATCGTTCAAGTTTCGAGTCATTCGGGTTTAGATTATTCGAATTTTGGATCATTCGGGTTCTGGTTATTCCGGATTTCGGGTCATTCGTATTCGGGGTCACGAGTCAATTGGGTTCATGTCCTAAGTTGGATTATGGTCACATCTCATTCATAATAGAAATTGCGAGTCATCCGAATTAGCATTCTAGATCAGTTGGACCATTGTAATCAATGTTTTCAAGTCAATTATGTTAGAAAAAAAAATTCATAAAATCATCAATTTTGAGATATTTTTAATATTAAGATAAAAAATAAGGTTATTTTCGAGTTAGATCCGGCAGTCATTGAGGTTCTAGTCATTTCGGGTTACGGGTCATTCGGGTTTCATGTCACTCGAGTTGCGGGCCATTCGGGTCAAGTCATTCAGGTTTTGGTCATTCGAGTTACAGGTTGTTCGGGTTTGGGTCGTTCGAGTTTTGAGCCGTTCGGATTCATTCGGGTTTCGGTCGTTCATATTCCGGGTCATTCGGGTTTGGAACATTTCAGGTTTCGGGTCAGGTCGGGTCGGGTCAGATTTTGCCAATTTTAGTTTGTGTGTATTTTACAAGAGAATAAAATGAAACTCTGTTTCTATACGTAAACTATGCACAAACTAAATAATTTTATTTATTTATTTATTTTATGGGAAATCTGAAAGCATGACGTGCTAGAGCACGCCCAAAACGCAACAAAATTTTGTATATATTATTTTTTTTAAGACCAATAATGAACAAAAATATGAAACTATCGTATGTTTGTTTGGTTTGTTACTCTCTCTCTATTCTTTAATAACAGCTCGAGATGGAGCGGGTTCTGTTATGTTCGCCCGACCCGATCCAATAAAATCCAAAATCCGTTTCTTATCCTCCGCCAATTCATCACTTCACTCTAGTCAAACTCTCACAGAGCTCAGTTCCCCTTCCATCCATGGCTTCCTCTCTCCTCCTCCCGAGCTCCTCCGCGGTGACGACCCGCTGCTCACCAGCTCTCTCGTTCTCCCCGATTGGCATCAAAACACGCCCTCATTCACTCAGCAGTAAGCTTAACATTTGTTTGTTGGATAATCTCTCGATTTTTGATAGTTTGATTTGTTGGATGATGTGATTGATGACTGTGTGTGTGAATGGTTGTGAAGGGAAGAGACTGGCGATTAGGGCGGCTGAAACTGATACGGATGAAGGTTAGTTGAATTGAATTGAATGGATTTCATTTGTTTTGTCGGAAATTCGTTATCTTGATTAGTTGGGACTTTTTGTAAGTGAAAAAGTAAAACTCTAATTTTATGATTAATTTTGTGATTAACTCAGTGAAACCAGCTGGTTCTAAAGGCTCAAGCTTCAATCAGCTTCTGGGCATCAAGGGTGCCAAACAGGAAACCGTGAGTTCTTGTTATTTTACATAATTTGCTCTTGATTTTTGGTTGTTTTCATTTTGCCCCATTCTTATACTGTTGACATATTATATTTGACTATATTATGAACATAATGAGCATAACTTTATAATCTAATCCTTGTCTTACCTTGAATTCTAATGCACAAACCTAATAGAAAGGGATAATAACTAATCTTGGGCTTCTCCTCAAATTATTGTGCATATTTGCAAAATTAAAATTATTCAATTTTTTTACATATAGGATATATGGAAAATACGTCTACAGCTTACGAAACCCGTAACTTGGCCTCCTTTAGTATGGGGAGTTGTTTGTGGAGCAGCTGCATCAGGTAATTAATTAATTACAAATTCGCAAAAAAAACCCCTAACATATCTTTAATTACAAATATGTTAATAAATATTTTTTATAATTTAGGGAATTTTCATTGGACTGTTGAAGATGTGGCCAAATCAATTATTTGCATGATGATGTCTGGTCCTTGTCTTACTGGCTATACTCAAGTATCTCTCACTCTTAATTTTCTCTCTCTAGAATTAAATACTTTTAAATGTAATATTATTTGTAATTTTGTGATTGTAGACATTGAATGACTGGTACGATAGAGATATTGACGCGATTAATGAACCGTACCGCCCGATTCCTTCAGGTGCAATTTCAGAGAGTGAGGTATTTAATTCAATTTAATTTTATGAATATTATTAAGCTTATTATTATTGGCTGAAATTGAAAAGGAAAAAGTAATGGGCAATTTTGATTTTTTTTCAACTCTGTTAGACCCTTTTTTTTGGCTAGTTTTATTCAGAATTTGCAACCAAATAAGTATCGTTTTTCGATTAATTCTTTAAATACATGATAAAATAATATATTTGTTTTCAGGTTATAACTCAGATTTGGGTGCTTCTTTTAGGCGGCCTTGGATTGGGAGCATTATTAGATGTTTGGGTATATTATTGTAACTTTTTCTAATTTTTCATTTAAATTGTATCTAAATGATGAAATGTACCAACAGTTAAGATGAATCGAAACAAGTTCTGCATAAATTACTGACCAATTGGGGATTATTTGAGCTTAGTTAAACTATTTGGGCATGGAAAACTTAAAATCCTCATAAATATAGTTATATATGAAATTAAGTAATATATATTTTTATTTCAGGCAGGACATGATTTTCCTATAGTGTTTTATCTAGCTGTTGGTGGTTCTTTGCTTTCTTACATTTATTCAGCTCCACCTCTAAAGGTACTCTTTATTTTTACAATACCATTTTGTAAACTATATTTTAGATTTTTTAAAGGATAATTAAATATTTACTCTGATTGAACAACGATTTATTTATTTAATTCAGCTAAAGCAAAATGGGTGGATAGGAAACTTTGCATTGGGCGCGAGCTACATTAGTTTGCCATGGTATCATAAATATCATCTCAAGTTTATTTTTTATTAAATCTTAATATATTTCTAATATTATTATTATTATAATAAATGAATGAAACAGGTGGGCTGGCCAAGCTTTGTTTGGAAATCTCACGCCTGATATAATTGTGCTCACCATATTGTACAGCATTGCAGGGGTATTTTCATTTTTAATTTCTTTGGGAAATTTGCAAATAAGCCCCTGTTTTATTCAAAATTGCAAAAAGAAAAAACCTACATCATTACTTTAGTTTCTGATTATGATTTTTTTTTGTAATTACCAAAAACATAGGGACTTTTTTTGTCAATTTCCAATACATGGGTTTTTCTTGCAATTTCGGCATAATGCAGGGACTTTTTGCAAAGTTCCCATTTCATCCTTTTAAATATGTTGAAACTTAGTTTTTGGTTCCTGAACTTTCATAAAGAACCAAATAAATGTTTTGCTGATTTGAATATTGTGCGAAATTGGTTTTGAACCAATGTTAAGATCCAAACGATTCACAGAAGACCAAGTTGATCCGTTTAGGGACTAATTCGGTCTTATATTATATAAATTCAGGGACCAAACACTAGTTTTTCCTCTTGTATATTTATTTATTAATTTTTTTTGTGTAGTTAGGGATTGCCATTGTGAATGATTTTAAAAGCATTGAAGGAGATAGAACTCTAGGCCTCCAGGTTTATTTTTTTTTCCCTATTCTTTTTATATTTATAGAGTATATTTATTCAAGTATTTGCTCTCCATTTTTTCCGTTTTGTTTTTTCATAGTTTCTTTGTATGTAACTGCTTATGGCGATTTAGTTGGGTCAATTTAATCAAAATTTGCCTAAATCAGCCCTCAATTTTACCCTAATTTGTGCACAATCCAACAAAAACAAAAATATAATCAGAAATTTAATTCAAATTTATGTATATTTTATTCTGTTTTGTTTTAATTTCAGTCGTTGCCAGTTGCATTTGGAATAGAAAAGGCCAAATGGATTTGTGTTGGAGCTATTGACATTACTCAACTATCTGTTGCTGGTAATCTATTTACAATTAATTTATCAAAATAAAAAAATATTATTTGCAATTTGGAATTTTCATTTCTAACCCTGAAAAATCACGATGATATGATACAAAGCACGTATTAACCCTGGTTAGTTTTGGAATCTTTTTGGGAAGAAATAATGAAAAATATATTTATATTTAATTTGGTATAATAGTACTATATTTCTTATATTTAGGTTACTTGCTTGCATCGGGAAAACCACTTTACGCATTAGCCCTTCTTGGTTTGATAATCCCCCAAGTTATTTTCCAGGTAATTTTTCCTAACTTTCCAAAAATATCTGGTCTTGTTTTTTGCTTTGTTTAATCACGTTTCTTTGCTTTTCTAAATGCAGTTTCAATATTTCTTGAAAGATCCTATTAAGTACGACGTGAAATATCAGGTACAAATTACTATCAACCTCTTAAAAGTTCCTGTCATTATAATGTTCATGAAATATTTTTGGCTGTAATTCATCTACGAAGTAATTATCCAAAAGAACTTTATTATGCCTTGCTGTTTCTTTTCTAAAAGTTATGGTCAAAATTCTTTCGTTGTTCTACTGTAGCACTAATAAATATCCCATGAAGATAAAAATAATTGTTGAAACTTCTTTGGAAGGGGTATATTTAAAGCCCTCTCTAAATTCCTCAAAAAAAAAAAAAAAAAAAAAAAAAAATTGTTGATACTGGAAACTAGTATGGATTAAATACAAGACACTATATGCATTATTTAGTAATAATTCTAATACTTTTACTGTTTTTACATTACAGGCAAGTGCACAACCATTTTTGGTATTGGGTCTTTTAGTGACAGCTTTGGCTACGAGTCACTAAAATCTGTGATCATGATTTTTAGTTCATCCAAAATAAAAATAAAAATAAGAAGATTTAGGATTGTAGTAGTTCTAGTCAAGTTTTGTCTAATAATGGAAGAGAAACAAATAGATAAGATATTGAAGATTCAAGTATTTCAATCTTTTGTTTAGTATTGTTTTGGTGGGTACAGTACCTGTTTCTTTTTATTTGTTGACAATTTTTATTGGTTTGTTTTTGTTATATTTGAGGGTAAATTGAAGCCAAACAGTCATGTTGGATTGCTATTAGATTATTTAATTTTGTTCATAAAAAGCTTGGAATTTCATTTCATCATTAGTGAGTTATCTTTTTAGAAATTGCGGGAGTACAATATAAATTATAAGATACATGTGTTACATTATAAGATACATGTGTTAAGAATAAAAAGAACCGAATAAGTAAAAATAAAAAACCAAGTTAATTAGATAAAAATAAACATGTATTTGAATACACATTTCATGAGAATATATGGTCTTGGTAGTTATCTTTCACCTATTTGAATCATGTCATAATGTTTGAGCCATTCTATTTTTAACAAATTCATTAATCTTGGTCCTTGATCTATATTTTGACTCTAGAGGTACAAAAGTCTTTGTTGACAAATTGATATCCTCCAATATTTTAAAATAAATGTTAATATTGGGTGAAAGAAATGTGTAAAACCATTGTTGTGGTCATTCTACTGAGGTAAAAGAGTTGAACTAGTGACAAACTTATAATAAGCGCATAATGATAGCAGATTCATATTTATTATGTGATCATGCATTGCAGCATTATAGCTATTTCATTTGTATGTCATGATAAATCTGTACCCATACGGAACGCTCTGGATCCCTCATAAAAGAAAAATGTAATATAATCATTTGGGAAATTAAATTTTATTCTGTCTCAAATAGTATTTTGCAGTACTATTTTCATGCTGAATCCACTGCCTGTTCATGAAAAATCCATTTGTTTCATTGGATATATAACCAATTTTCATGTTGGATGCACTGCTGGTTCATGTAGAAGTCATTTATTTCACTGGATATATAGCGTCATGAATATAAATAGCATTTTAGATAAATGCCATTTTATTTTTGCTATGTATTTTCTATTTTGTTAGTAGTATATGATTAGCAACTTCCGTATGTTTTAAATCCAAATCATATTTAAAAAAATGAACTCACAAGCATTTTTTTTCCTAGAATCGATTACAAAACCAGTAAAATTACAACAATGACCCCTCTTACTGCATCCAGACCATCTCTGATACTGACGGTTCCTCGCTATAACTAGGACACCTCTTCTGTACCGGCTCTGACACGGCAGAACCATCTCTCGGTCAAGGAACCTTATCAGGTGGGAATAAAGAGAGAATTAGGATTAGCAAATCTAAGTGTTGGGGAACATGTAGCTATGTATATTACATGCGTAACAGAGTCTATGGGTTCAATCATCCCTAGGATTATTATAAAGAAAATAAAGATACGATATTACGTAATTAAAATTTATAACTCGGATCTTCCTGATCCGTGCGAGAGAGAACGGATGTAGTTCTGAATGATTCTGACTCAGAATATTCTCCTTCATGAATCTTGACTCCACGAACCACCTTGTTCTTTCTAGGGATGAAGAACTTGATCGCTCGCTTATCTCCAAAGTAGGAGATATCTACTCATATCCACAAGAACTTCAGACACACGGAATAACCAAACTCAACTAGACGAATCCGAAAATATTTTTCGAAATTACCTTTCAAAATTCTCTCTCTATTTCTGTATCACTATTGCCTCTAAGGCTTGAGAATTGTGTATAAAGTAGAGGGGGGCTATCCCTCTATTTATACTAGAGAGGGAGGTGAACTATTGCCTTAGTTATCATAACTGAAAATCTAATTTTCTCCGTATATTCCATTCAGAACGGAGCCCTTCCATTCAGAATAGAATATAGTTTCTAAAATTGTGGAAACCTGGCTACCTTTCGTTAAGAACGGAAGTGTGCTATTTTGCACAATCAATCATCCAATGATTGATTATTTCGTTCACCAATTTATACATCATATGTATAATTGTTTTAAAATATTTCATTCCATATGAATGGAGTTCATTGTATGACCGTGTATATTTCACTTAACGCTGGCAACGATCTTCTATAGACCGTAATTCATGAGTAACCTCTGGACTGATGTCATGACTATCCCTGTTAAATGAAATGATCAACAATCATAAACCTACATGAATAGACGTTAACTTCTTCCTTTTCTTCTACGATATATGTCATGATCACAAGACATGGAGTCATGTCATCCTTGAGTTTGATCAAAATCTCTTTCCTAATCGAGAATTAGACCGAGTAAATATAAAGTGATATTAACAACATATGTTAATCCATTTTGAGCATGACCATGTATTTTCTTTAGCCCTAGTTCATCAGGGGGCCCAGAGAAATCTCCCTCTTGACGAGGGGAACAAATCCCATCTTGGTCACTCACATTACTCGTCATTATTCAGTACATACCTAATAATGATCCTAATGATCATCCCGTTACGGATGACGTATGATCATATTAAAGTATGTAGTTCCACATACAGGGAGCCATCATGACCTCATGTCATAGGAACAAGCATACTATTCATATGAGAATCATTAATGACATGTACTATGCGTATTCTCATAGTGTGGTTAGTTTAGTACGTGTTCTCTAACACGTACCTATATTCAAGAATTGACATCCCTATGTCCGTGATCAGTAGAACATGACCCTCCAGTCTGTGAATATACCAGTGTCGATATGTAGCTTCTTACTTGAAGTATGTTTATCTTTATGAACATCCTACATATCACTAGGATAGTTTAGAATGCCATTCGTTGGTTCAGAGATCTACTATCAGCATCATGTATTTTGATGACATGAACCTGAAGTGTCATTCATGGTCAATCTAATATATGTATATATATTAGTCAGCCATATACTAATTCATATATGAACTGAATAAACGCGTTTCTCATAATCTAATCTCTAGTCTATATCTTTGGCCGAGGGAATAATTCTTTTAGTCTCCCACTTGCACTAGGCCAACTCTAAGCATCCAATGCTCATCAGGCAACATAACCTTCATGTTCGACTAGCGGGAAAATATGCCTATTAGATTATAAAAATTTACATTGCAAACTTGTCATGTCTACTATTGATCTCTATTAGTCGAGAACTTCTGAAACAGGTGCTTTTATCCCTGTTGCTCTATTCTGAGTGACTCTTTGTTCAGAACATAGATTGTCATGCTTTAAGAGCGCACGAGACTACTCCTAGTTCCAAGATCAAGTTTTTGAATTAAACATACCTATTGTCCGCTTCTAAAGCGAAAATATGTTTTTGTTTCAGTATTTTGTTTGGAACTCTTTCCAAATTACTGTATTCAAAATAAATGAATTGCCATAATGATCCATGTGATCTCTTACCACTACCTAGACCCTCATGGATCGGGATATCTTAGTTTTTCATAAGAACTTAGGTATTTATTCTAGTCATGAAATGACTATCATTTGCTCTCTTATGCTTCAAGCATATTGCACAGTACATTGTACAGCTTGAAGATTCTTATTCATCCCGTCACCAAGAACTCTTTCTTGTATATTGAACCTTTCAATAAATGGATGATAAACATTGAATCTTATTCGTATGTCTTCACCATATAAACATCATAAGCAAGAACATTTCCTTGCATATTGAACTCCTTGAAAGCATATAATCCAATTCATGTGTCTTTCATTATTCATATTAATGTCATAGGTAAGAACTCTTTCTTGCATATTGAATATTCAATGTATGGTCGAAGGTATAGAACCTAATTCATATATCCTTTTATTATTCATGTAAATGTCATAAGTAAGAACTCTTTCTTGCATATTGAACATTTCAATGTATGACTCAAAGTATAGAATCTCATTCCTCTTTCATCATTCATATGAACACCATAAGCAAGAACATTTCTTACATATTGAATTCTTCCAATATTTTACCAATGTGCATTATCTTACAACCATAAGTATATACATCCTTCAACTCCTAACTATAGGATGTATAAGTTGTTATAATACAAGAAGACCATTATACTCCCACTGAATTTCTTGAAATCAAGATCGTCATATCTATTTTGATAAAGCCAAAATTCTATAATTTACTTTGTTAAATAGATTCATCTTGAGATGCTTGCTTTTACCCATAAACGGATTTTCAAGCAAGTAACCTTTTCAGAATCCTTAGGATTATAAAACTCTTGCCATGTATCGGGAGATACATCCACATAATGTTCCTGCCGATACATCCACATAATGTTCCTGTAAAGGAATGTGAGTTTTATATCCTTGTTCCATCATTCACAATCATATTGTGCTAATGAACTTAGAATTCGTAATAGCAATAAGTGAAACTCTTTTACTATAGCCTATATTATAGGAAATTTCTTTGCTATTTATAGGTTATCCATGTACTTTATGCAATGGTTATCAAACCATTGCTACTTCAATCAAGTTCCCAACTTGACTGCTTGTACATGGGTTGCATCTCAGTTCTCATGGTCCAACCATTTTGAGAATATTGTCTCTTCATAGTCTTCTGGGTAGAATGTCATTTCATCCTCTATGAGAACATATTATTAGATATGAGAGATCATATCTCTCGGCCTAATGTCTGCCAGGTATGTGAGGATGATCTTATGTTTCAAGTTTAGCCTTATAATGTACTTGATAGCCTTATGAAATGGTTCATCACTAGTATGTGGATCTCGAACATTTCGAGATGTATTACAGTCCAACTGCTTCTTTAGGAGATGAAATCTCTTTTAAAGAAGTCTGAATTATGACTAGCAAACAATTTGAACTCATAATGGATGAAAATAATATCAAATTCATATTCCACAAATATTTATAAGATTGTTGTGTTGACACCATCAAACCTTTTGACACGAGTCATACTTTAATCTTTAAAGGCAACTTGGCACTATCCTTGTTTGGTGTGGAGACTTACGGAAAACTCTAGATACCGTATAAAAGGAAACCCGGTAGGAGATAAGAAAGTTCTCCATATTTACTCTCCAAGATTTATTTCCATAAGTGACAATTGGAATTGGAAATATGTTTATTTCCTTATATTTGTATTTCTATGTATTAGGTGTTAATTGGGGTAGTAATTCTTTGGGTTATTTCCTTATATTAGGTATGACTACCCTATATATAGAGGGGTAGGGGTAGAGTTTTATTCATTCCAACAACCACAAACAATTGTATTGTATTTCTCTTTCCTCCAAGTATTAAGAGAGGTTGAGTGTCGGCGACCGTGGTTTTTACCCTTTAGGTTTTCCACGTAAAAAATATCTTTTTGTTCTTGTGTCTTGCTTTCTGTGTTTGCTGTTGCGTCTCGGTTCCTAAAAAGTGGCACCAGAGCCAAGCTTCGAAGAAAATTCCCTTTGGGTGCGAACGAGGAGGCTATACGTAGAGGAGCGATGGACGAGAGCAAGGTGTCGGTGGGTCGGTTCGACGGGCGAGACTTCAGTTATTGGAAGATGCAAACAGAAGCGTTGCTCTGCTAGAAGGATCTAGAAGATGCGCTACTCGAAACGAAGCCAGAAGGGATCACCGCTGATGCATGGAAGAAGATGAACCGCAAGGCGCTAAGCTACATACAATTGTCCTTAGCCAAGAACGTGGCGTTTAACGTGGCGAAGGAGACGACGGGTTTTGGAATCATGAAGGCGCTATCCAACACGTACGAGAAGCCGTCTTCATTAAACAAGCTGCATCTGATGCGCCGTCTTTTCTATCTGAAGATGGCGGAAGGTGGATCTGTGGCCGAGCATCTTAACTCTTTTCAGGTTATTTCAAACCAGTTAGACTCGTTTAAATTAAACCTGGGTGAAGAGACGAAGGCTCTTATGTTGTTGTCATCATTGTCGGAAAGCTGGTCAAAGACAGTAGACGTTATCGGCGGCAAGGAGGATCTGACTTTTGAGGAGGTACGAGACCGCATCCTAAACGAGGATATTCGGCGAAGGGAGCGGAGCGAAACCTCAGGTTCCATGAGTTCAGCCTTGAATGTGGAGAGTCTGGGTCATGGAGGTCAGAGAAACAACAATTACGGACAATCCAAGTCGAGAAGTCGTTGCGAGTTGGAGTGTTGGAACTGTGGCAGAAAGGGCCACATGAAATGGGACTGCAAATCCTCGAGAAAGGAGAAAAGGGCGGAAACAAGTTCCGCAAATGCAGCCACTGAGGAGAATTCAGATGATGCCCTAGTTCTATGCATCAAAAGCCCTATCGATTCATGGGTTCTGGATTCAGGCGCATCCTTCCACTCTACCTCACAGAAAGATAAGTTTTTGAATTTTAAATCTGGAGATTTTGGAAAAGTTTACTTAGCGGATGGAAAACCGCTATGCATATCGGCCATGGGCGATGTCCAAATAAAATCGAGTAACGAATTTAGATGGACTTTGCGGGGAGTTCGATATAATCCGGGTTTAAAGAAGAACTTGATATCCATTGGGCAGATGGATAGTGAGGGGTACAAAATCGTGTTTGGGAACGGGTTGTGGAAGTTGGCGAAGGGTACAAAAGTAGAAACTCTTTATCTCACGGAAAACAAGGGAGATTTGTTAGCGATTCCAGGGTCGACAACCGAGCCGATATTGTGTCATAATCAGCTCGGTAATGTCAGTCACAAAGGACTGCAAGTGCTGGCTTCAAAGGGTTTGTTACCCAAGGTAAAATTGGTAGAAACCGGTTTCTGTGAGAACTGCGTGCTCGGCAAGGAAAAACGGGTTAGTTTTTTGACTGTCGGACGAGAACTCAAGACGAGGAAGTTAGACTTGGTGCAGAGCGATCTGTGGGGACCAGCTACGGTCTAAGGCGGGTCTCGCTACTACAAGGATAGGTCAAATGACGAATCTGAGGACTACCATGAGGCGGTAGAGACGGGAGATTCTGTCAAGTGGGAGCGTGCAATGAGAGATGGGATTGAGTCTCTCGGAAAGAACAATACTTGGGTATTGACCTGGTCACCAGATGGCAAGAAGGCGTTACAAAACAAGTGGGTTTATCAGATTAAGGATGAACCAGATGGCAGCAAGCGGTACAAGGCGAGATTTGTAGTAAAGAGATTCCTACAGAAGCCGGTGGTGAAACTAACAATCATTCGTACGGTGTTATGTATTGTAGCGGCTGAAGATTTGCACCTCGAGCAGATGGATGTCAAGATGGCGTTTCTCCATGGCGATTTGGAGGAGGACATCTGTATGGTGCAGCATGAAGGTTTCGAGACCCCGGGAAAGGAGGGTCTAGTGTGTAAGCTTGAGAAAAGCTTATACGGTCTAAAACATGGTCCCAGACAGTTGACCAAGGAAGTCCCCATCGACAAGCTAAGGCTGTGCGCTGCCTCAGTGGGGTTGGTCGAGTGAGTCAGTGGGAGCATGTTGCCGAGCTCAAGGAAGATACAGGGGTGAAAGGAGAATGGATTCAATGAAAATGATTCGTATCTTTATGAAGTCTCCAAGTGGGAGATTGTTTGGTGTGGAGACTTCTGGAAAACTCTAGATACCGTATAAAAGGAAACCCGGTAGGAGATAAGAAAGTTCTCCATATTTACTCTCCATGATTTATTTCCATAAGTGACAATTGAAATTGGAAATATGTTTATTTCCTTATATTTGTATTTCTATGTATTAGGTGTTAATTGGGGCAGTAATTTTTTGGGTTATTTACTTATATTAGGTATGACTACCCTATATATAGAGGGATAGGGGTAGAGTTTTATTCATTCCAACAACCACAAATAATTGTATTGTATTTCTCTTTCCTCCAAGTATTAAGAGAGGTTGAGTGTCGGCGACCGTGGTTTTTACCCTTTAGGGTTTCCACGTAAAAAAATATCTTTTTGTTCTTGTGTCTTGCTTTCTGTGTTTGCTGTTGCGTCTCTGTCCTTTTGAACCTTTACATTATCCAGTGTTTAGTATATACAAGAGTATAATCTTATAAGAATCTCAGAGGATCTGCTTGACTTATCATAGATTGAAACTTATCCAATAACGTTCATCTTCTCTTTTATGAACACATTGTGAGATGTTTCATATAGAGTTGATTGTGAAACCGTTTTTACAATTTATGAGATGATCGTCAAACTATTGACTTAAATATTTGCTAGCTCGATTCAACGGAAGTGCTCTTATTATCTTGTCAAGACGATATTATATATTTTTTTTGCATATTAGGGTGTAGGCATTACATGTTCAAACTTAATAAATAAAGAAGGAAATACATCCAGTTCATCCCAAAAGAAAAGCCAACATCCTGGCAAAAAAGGTGGCACGCATGCCCAAAAAAAGAAGAAAAAAAATCCAAAAAAACCAACCCCTCTAAATAAAAACAGGCCCAAAGTCTCAAGGCATAAATTTATAAGATCCACTGACCCAAGTAAGAGAGTAAAGTAAGGTAAAGAAGGAAAGAATAGAAAGACTACAGAAAGAAAATAGAGAAGAAACAGATATAGAAACTTGGAGAAATTAATAATAGATTCACAACTCCTAAATCAAAAGGACGCACTAATGACCTCTAACCTATGTTACGCGGACGCTCTCCGAAATGAGCCGTAGGCGTGTCGGACACGGACACGGCTCGGACACGCCTCCGACACGTGTCCGACACTTCAAATCGCGTGTCCGACTATTTTATTGTTAAAAAAAATATGGACACGGCTCGGACACGGCAGGACACGGCGGGACACGTTTTGGACACGGCGGGTTTAAAAAAATAGTGTACTTAGAAACGGTTCTCAATAAAAACCGTTACTAAAAGTGTAATTAGTAACGGTTTTTATTAAAGAACCGTTACAGATTTGCTGTCCACAATCTGTAACGGTTTATAATAAACCGTTACAGAATTTGGACTATTTAAGCAAATCGGTAACGGTTCTTTCGTAACAACCGTTACTAATGGTGTAATTAGTAACGGTTTTTATGAAAGAACCGTTACAAAGTGCTTAAATAGTCCAAAATCGTTACAGATTTTAAAAACCGTTACTAAATTTAAAAACCGTTACTAAAGATCCGATAATCCATTTCTCCTCTCCCCTTCTTTCTTCTCTCCCCTTCAGTCGCAGAATCCCTCTCCCCTTCTTTCTTCTCTGAGTCGGCGCCTCTCCCCTTCAAACTTCTCTCGTGCGTGTACCGCTTGAGGTTCTTCGTGCGACAGACAGGGCAACCGAGTTCTCCTCGTGACGATCGGCCGACAGGAGCTTCGTGACGATCCTCCTTCTCCTCGCGACGATTCAGTAACGATCCTCCCCTCTTTGTGCGACGATCGGCCGACAAGAGCTTCGTGACTGTACTGGTTCTTTGATGAAAACCGTTACAGATAATGGCAATTCTGTAACGGTTCTTTGATGAAAACCGTTACTAATATACAATCTGTAACGGTTTATAATAAACCGTTACAGATATTGGCAATTCTGTAACGGTTCTTTAATGAAAACCGTTACTAATATGCATACAATCTGTAACGGTTCTTTGATGAAAACCGTTACTAATAGTGTATTTAGTAACGGTTTTTATGAATTAACTGTTACAACTTACAAAGTAGTCCAAAATCGTTACGGATTTTAAAAAACCGTTACTAATCAAGTTATTATCAATTTAGTTTATATTTTTTATATTATTTATATTTTTTAAACATAAAATAAATATATTATATTATATATATATAAAACGTGTCGTGTCCGGAGGTTTTTTTGAGATTGTCGTGTCGCCGTGTCCGTGTCGTGTCGGACACGACACCCGTGTCCGTATCCGTGCAACATAGCCTCTAACACTTGCCCTCTTTCTCAGAACGCCCTTACAAGAGGAGGCAAGACACCATCTAGGAAATCGAGTTGCAAGCTTCTTCTCAGGTTGGCCAGTGTATGAACTTCCTTATTCAAATTTCTTGAAATGAATTTGAAAGCTGGATCTTTGACTCGCCTTTTCAGTAGGATGCAATCTTGGGCGCGTTGAAAAGCCATCCAGGAGGAAATTTGGAATTGATTTACGTCCACTTCACTTTGCATCAAATTCACCATTTCTAGGTTATCTGTGAGAAAAAAGAGATGATAAATTAGTGAATTTCTCCTGCATCTGCTTCATAGCTAGGTATAAAACTTTGAATTCCCTCGTAAAATATCACTGCATTGATTCAGCACTTTTACCCCTACTTGCTTTGTATTTCCCCTATTATCTTTGATAACAAAAGCTGCAGCAGCTTTTCCCCATGAATCCTTGGAGAAATCCATCCAAATAAAGAGGTCTTTTTGATTAATCACTGATTGGTTACCCACATTATTCAGAATTAGATTTGCACCCATTGTAATAGTGGAATCACTCTGAATTAAGATTTGTAAAGCCCTACTCAGAACATAATTATTCTTCTGATTTTTCCTGTTGAAAATAATATCATTCCTTTCTTTCCAATTCTCCATATCATTGTAAATAATAATGATATCATTCTACCATTTAGGTTATGCAGAATGGATGCAAAGTAGAGGATTAGGTTGTCAAGTGCATGCGCGGTGAACAAGGACAGTGGTGGGTTGAACCAGATTAATTGGGATCGAGGGCAATTGAAAATGATATGAGGTACATTTTCAATCTCATTCTTGCAAATTTGACAGAGGGGACTGATCTCATTTATCCTTTTGTGCAGGTTAGCAGCTGATAGAGGGGACTGATCTCAATCCTTTTCATTGATGAACAGTTTGTAGGTTTCCTTTGCTGACATTTTCCCATTCTTTGCTGGCAGCCAGATCAGAGAATCCTCACACTAGTGGTTCCTGATTGGGTTTAGGCATGAATTTCGAATCACGTTTGCATCTTGAGGGGAGAAAATATCTTATAACTGCTGTATATTCCATGAATTAGAATTTATTTCAATGAGGTCTTTCAATCTCATGTTTCTCTGGTAAATATTCCTTGGTTGGTATTGTATCCAACTTGTGAACCATGATGCCCCTAAAGCACTTATTTTTTCAGCATTTCCAATTTTCCAGAAGCAAGTATTTATCATATGAGGTCTCAATTCTAAAATTGATCTCCAAAAGTTTGACATGTCATGTTTCCTTTTTGAGAACCAAAGGTTTGATCTAGGCAGATATTTAGAATTGACCTGTCTGATCCAGAGGGCATCATCTCCTTGTACCATCCTCCATAGTTGTTTATACATTAGAGCCTTATTAATGCACTGAGTATCCCTAATACCCAAGCCTCCCCAACTCTTTGGTTTCATTAGAATCGCACCCTTACACCATGCCAGGTACCTATTTGTACCATTATTACCCCCCCAAAAATATTTCTTGATAATTGACGTCAATTTATTATAAATTGTAATTGTCATCATCTCAGTAGACATTTGATGTAGTGGTAGAGATTTCAAGACTGTCCTAATCAGCACCAATCTTCCAGCATGGGAAAGTAGGTTGCATTTCCAACCCACTAATTTGTTGTACATTGTATTCAAGAGATATCCATAATTTCTTACCTTTTTCCATCCAAAGACTAGGTGGGCCCCCAAATAGACCTCTTCCCTCTCTGCCATTTTTGCATTAAAAGCGTATGTAGTAGCACATTGTTGATAGGCGGGTGTATGTTTGCTGAACCAAATTTTGTTTTTTTGCAGGTTAGCTTTTTGGTGAGACCCAATAATAATAACCAAATATCTGCTTTATCCAGTGTGTTTCAGTAATCGTATTTCATTCTTAAATCCTTTGAACACTTAAAAGATTTATGTTTTTCATTAAGTAAACATTTTACTTAAAACACTTTAAGACGAAATATTGGTATCCCTATTTCTAGTAGGCATGCTTGTTGTTTCTCATGTATTTATATGCATGAGTCTCAACAAGTCTTAAACCAATCAATCAACTTTGTGACGGTTGTTCATTCTTGTCATTTTTTTCGATAAATAAGATTCGCACGTCTCAATTGATCCTAGATATAATGAGTCTTTCATTCCACATAAGGTGGAGTTTAGAAATGCAATTGTTAATTTATAACTTAGATGACACTACTAGAAACTAGACTTTACCTGATATTTGAATTGAATAATTGACGTTGTATACCTTTCCTTCTCTAGTAAAAACAAAATCAGCGTAAAAGGAAGCAGCCGATTTCCTATCGATGGTGAGTGCCCGTGAATTGAGTTGCCACTCAGGTGTTTCTTTTGAACGACAAGAAGCTTTGTATCTGTGATAAATTAAAGTAATGACAATTATTGTGCATGATTCAGGTCAGAAATCAGAGATGCGTATCCGCGGTATCCAGGAGTGGACTGGCCAAGTGAGACTTTTATATTTGTATGATGATAAGGTGGTGAGTTCAATAACGGATGCGGAATCGAAGCGCTGTTTTGAGATCTTTATGCAACAGTGTAAGGGAGCCCGCTGCTCCCTTATGCTTTCCCTTTCTCAAGCTAAATGAGGTTTACTTTACGTCTTCTTTTATAATAGTCTGGCCATACTTATTTTATTTTTTTGTCGTTTACACGTAATTGGAACCTTGGTAGTTGCTTATTTTGTTCTTAGACAAACTCATATGACTTTCACGGGCGAAATCACCTTGAAGGTCTTTACAATAATGAACTGATTCTTATAAGTGGTATTGTTAAGGTAAACGTTAATTAAAAACATGCCTTGCTTTTGGTTCTTTTGAATCCAAGCAGGGCACTTTTTTTGATTGATTCAGTTATTTTTATTTTTCCAATTTCAGGAGAAAAGGGACATTGAGAGAGTGATCACCAAATAGTTACCCAATGATTCTTGGGATTCTGGACAAGAACATTGTAAATATTTGCTAAATGTAAGTGTTTCTACCTTAGCCTGTTTTGGTCTTTTTCTCTGTTTATTATTAATGTCTTCAAGTGCAAATTTAGATTTGTTATTTTCTTCAAATATTTTCTATATGTATAAAACCAAATAAGAGCCACATATCATGTCATTTTGTACACCTATTCTTTCTTATTCTTTTTCATGCAAATCTCAATTTCTAATCTTTTTTTATGTTTCCCATTATTTGTTCAGAATGTTCTCACTTGTCAGAAACCATAAAAGAGAGGTGTTCTCTTTATAAGCGAAAAAGAGTTATGTGAAAGTTGATGATGAAAGAATAATATAATCCAGGGGTTCTCAAACCCTTAAGGCATTAAAAAGATATCGTTAATTAGGGGTAATTTGGGTATGACTTGAAAATTTACTTTGTTTGCGCTCATTCTTTAAAACATGCGCTCAAAATAGCATCACCCATTATTGTTGGGTTTTTTACCATTGGCCATTAAGTTTTAGGGATAATTTCATATTTGCCATTATAAAAATCGAAATCAAAATATCATATTTGCCATTACAAAAATTTCGAAATATCATATTTTCCATTACGAAACTTATAATATCATATTTGTCATTCCAAAATTTGAAATCTATCAAATTTATCCAAAACTTGAAACCATCCATCGTTTTCCGTTAAAACTAACGGTTTATTCTTGTAATTATTATTTTACCTCTAAACGTATTCCATCAAGTTAATTATATTTACTGTTAATTTGATTGAGCTATTCTAAATTTATCTCCCCTCTTTCTTCAAGATTTAGACATATACAAATAATGAATTTTTTTAATTTAAATTCAGAATTTAATATGGGAAAGAAATATATTCAAAAGAAGCAACTATACCAATCTCATTGAGTTTTGGAATAAATTCTTTTGAAGAGAAAAAGTAAAAAAGGAGAATATATTATCTTTATAGTTAAAATAATATTGTGGTAAGGTGTGAAAACGGGGACGAGAGTTTAGATTGAAAAAATAGTATGTACATATACTTGTGATGAAAAAAAAATATATTTTGGTCATATTGAATAAAACTTAACGGAAAGTTAGCGGTTTTGGATATAGTTTTGATATTCTTGAAGTTTTAAAAACGTAATTTTGATAAATTTTGTGTTTTGTAATGGCAAGTATGATATTTTAAGTTTTTCTAATGTCAAATATGATATTTTAAAGTTTTTTTTAATGATAAATATAATATTTTAATTTTTACAATGGTAAATACGATACTTTAATTTTTCTATTGACAAATATGATAATTTCCCTATATTTTACCTTGGCCCAATGAAGGATTTGGCCTCTTGTTTTTAACGTGCGAGCGTTGCACGTGTCCTGAGTCTCCATCCTCTTGCGTGAATATTCGTTGACAAGATGATGGAAATGGAATTGGATATTATGTTGGGACTTTGAAGGAACAAATTAGGAAAAGAGAAACTGCTCCACGTCCTCAACTGCGGCCTGCCTGAACAAATTGACATCTGAATTTCCTACCACAATGTGATATCCCCTGTGTTTGAGCTGTCTTGGCGGATCATGTGGCTTTGCAATTCCACCCAAACATGCCCCTCCATTTTTCTTTGTTAAACTTAATACTTTCTTTTCGGCTTCTCTCAACACACCCATCACCTTCTTGTTACGTGGGTCCAATATGTACCCCACGTTGGCGCTTAGATTTGCAGGTCCCACCTGAACTACGTCTACTCCTTTGACGGTTGCAATTGTGTCTGCTTCTTGTAAACCTTGCATAGTCTCGACCTATCATTTGTGCAGTGAGTTTAGATTCATGATGAAAATTTGACTAGAGCATATTTAAAACATAGACATTTCATCCTACGGTTAAAATTTGAATTAAAATTTTTATAATCAATGTTGTAATTCATTGCCAAAATGACCCGAATCCGAATGACTCAAAAACCCGAATGACCCGAAATCCGAACGGACACGAAATCCGAATGGTCCGTAACCCGAATGATCCATAACCCAAATAACCCGAATGACGAATGACTCGTAACCCAAAATAATCCGAATCCGAATAACCCGCCCGATCTGATAAAAAAATAACATGTTTATTTTACTTTATTATTCAAAATATCTCGAAATTGAGGATTTTTTTCAATTATCTAACATAATTAATTTGAAAAAGACTGGCGCAACTGTTTGAAATATCAATTTGGATGATTCTTTCTCTTATTTGAGTAACATTTGATCAGATTCTGAGTTTGACCTTTAGTCAAATTGACCCGTGATCTGATCTCGAAGTGAACCGCATCCGAATGACCCGAAAATTCTAATGACCCGAAACCCGAACTATCTGTAACCCGAATGCCGCATGACCCGAACCTGACCCGACCTGCGCCGTTTGCCACCTCTACGAATTGTTATATAAAGCATGGCAAAGAAAGGCATAAAAAATTTAGACAACAGAGACTTTTCTAAAGATAACCACTTATCAACAAATAATTATACCTGACACATGATAAGAAGATCTTCCTCGCAACGTGAGAGATACGCACTATCCAACCCATAGGCAGACTGTCATACTAGCTAATGAGCCGTCCCACGAACGCCGCGTGCGTGGTGGGTATCTGCAATACGAGACCGCCCGTTCAGCATACTTAACACTCTCCACCGAGGGAAACCAGATTCCTTGAGGTCCGAGATCAAGCGCCTTCAGCGTCCATACTGCACAAATTTCTGGAACACGTATAATCACTGATGCGCTCGTAGACGAAAGAGCACGGATGCATTGTAATGCTTCTGGAATGCCGCCTGGTCCATGCTCCATGTCTAGAATGACAAAATCATAGCCGGAAAGACCGGCAATCTCTGATAGTGTCGGCGACGTGGTGAACTTAAAGTAGCCATATAGAGTTTTGCCTGATGCCAGGCGGGATTTGATCGTGCGGGTGAGGAAGTTTGTGAGAGGCATGTGTTAGACCTGATAATGATTCAAGAGGTTGCTTGTAATAGATCTAATGAGGATGTATATATATAGCCAATTAATTTAACCTAAACAATATAAAGTACTAAAAATTATGTTCAGTCTAACAATATAAAAAAGTCCATAAAAGGTTTTCAACAGCTGAGAGCACCAGTCAATAGAGTTTTCTATAATTATGAATATGAACGGCATGGGGTTATTGTATTGTTAGAAAGATGTAAGCCACATAATCACTCTCTACAACTTGGGTTGGAGCATGCTGAAGGACAACGTTTTGATTTAAATATTGAAGGTAACTGGGGCAGGAGACAAGGGTGGCAGGGAGGGGGGCATTGGCACCCCCCCTACAAAAAGAAATATTCTTCTTTAACGCTTGATTATTTTATTTCAAGTCCATGAAAAGTAGAGGTGGCAAATGGGCGGGTTGGGCCGGGTTCGGGTCAGGTCATTTCGGGTTCCGGGTCGTTCGGGTCACGGGTCGTTCGGGTATCGGGTCGCTCGGGTATCGGGTCGCTCGGGTATCGGGTCGATCGGGTCTCGGGTCGTTCGGGTCTCGGGTCGTTCGGGTTATGGGTCAGGCGGGTTCGGGTTACAGGTCAATCGGGTTATGGGTCATTCGGGTTTGTATTTCGGGTAATTCGGGTCTGTGTTTCGAAAAAGTTTGGTCTGTGTTTTGAGCAATTCAAGTTTGTATATAGATAGACGAAATATCGAAAATTCGACTTAATTTTCATAGTTCCTAAAATTGGAATCAGGATCTAACTCGTTCACTTGTCGGTGTAGTGAGAATCATCCGACTCGATTGAAATCGGCCGAGTTGAATCGGAGAATCGATTTTTTAAAGTATTATCTTTAAATTAAAAAAATGGAATAAAATGAAAAAAAAAATTTTAAGTTATAAAAATATGGAAAGATTCAAATAAAATATAATCATCTACATTTGGATATATCTATTATATATGATATTTTTGACTAAATTTTTTATTTAAGAGGGGCAATGAAAAAAATCGAAAAAAATAAAAAATCAGAAAAAATAAAAAAAATCGAACTTGGTTTAATTTTGTTGTTGACCTGTTTATTGCACGATATTATATAATATTAATTTTGTATGTTGTTATTAGTTATGTGTTATTTATACAAAATGAGTTCACTATAACAAACCAAGTTTTCTATTAAAAAATATTAATTCATTAATGTATTATGTATTAATAATTTAATATCATAAGATGTGAGAATTAAAAAATCATCATTATACACATAACACATGTAGATATACAACTTTTTCAATGTAAAATTACAGAAAGTCCAATAATTATGGCAAAATTAGCACACAAATATTCAGCTTCATGTTATTCATCTTGCATTACATGTTATTCCGGTTTCGAAAATTGGGCGGGTCATTCGGGTTCGGGTTCGGGTAATTCGGGTTACGGGTCATTCGGGTTTCGGGCCGCTCGGGTTTCGGGCCATTCGGGTTTCGGGCCGCTCGGGTTTCGGGTTCTTCGGGTTTCGGGTCATTCGGGTTTCGGGTCAGGTCGGGTTTCGGGCCGTTGACTTGTCAACATCTTCGGATCGGGTCAGGTTCGGGTTCGGGTCGGTCGGGCGGGTTTTTCGGGTCGGGTCAGATTTTGCCACCTCTAATGAAAAGTAACATTTTGATCCTTGCTGTGAAACTATACATGATAAAATGAAGACATTGAATGCAGAATAGAAAGTAGGGTCTTGCAAGTAAAAGTGAAATGCCAAAATTGAAAAGCTAAAACATGATCTGCCAAAGTTAGTAATGAGAGTTGGATCTTATGTGACTAATTCTAAAATAACATATGCATAGTACACTACTAAAAAAAATTTGTTAAGAGAGACATTTCTTTTTTTAGATTTAGAGGCACTTATTTGCGTCTTTACCCAATTTAGAGGTAGTTTCGTGTCCGTCTC
Source organism: Juncus inflexus (assembly GCA_024447665.1). Classification (NCBI taxonomy): domain Eukaryota; kingdom Viridiplantae; phylum Streptophyta; class Magnoliopsida; order Poales; family Juncaceae; genus Juncus; species Juncus inflexus. The sequence goes on along the minus strand of JAJHPC010000011.1, from coordinate 10,092,962 downwards.
ATATGCATCTCTACTAGAGCTGCCCCAAGAAATATAGAAGCGGATCATGAGCTGCCCCAACTTTGAGGCGGCCGCCTCAACGTTGAGGCACCGAAAACTGCCACTATGTTGAAGCAAATATTTTGCAATATTTTAATTCTTCCATAAAATATCAATTTCATATTCAATTTTTTTCAAAATAACAATAAATTATATAATCAATATTCATAATAAAATATTAAACTTAGCAAAATTGTCCAAATTAAGATGACAAATACAATAAATTAAGAAATAAAAGATAACAATTTAATGAAAAAAATAAAATGAACTTATCAAGTTATAAAGACTTACGGAGCATAGAATTAATTTTTATAAAGCAACTACTCCGACGAATTTGCACTTGTACTTTTTAGTAAGTAAATTAGTTAAATTTGAAATTTGAAAGAGTGATAAAAATAAAAATAAAAATAAAAATAAAAATAAAAAGAATCTTGTAATTACAATTTATTACCTTCATCGTTTCGTCAACATGGTTGTTCGTCGAAATTTAACAAATCGGAACTCGTATACAATACATGTGGAACAACCGCTTTTCCCATATCGAAAAAATCTCTTGGTATAGTTTTCACTACCAATGACCAATCTATCTTTTGTAAATCTTCTACATAGAAGACTTGTTCCACTTGAGATGCAAAGACGAAAGGATCGTCATTTATATCATGATCGGTATGTATGAGTCGTTGAAAATTAACAAATTTAAATCTAAATTTATCCACTTTTTTCCGAAATTACGATGAACATTAACCCAATCACATTTAAAAAGAACAACCGTAAAATCTCTATAATAATTTATCTCTATTATGTCATTTAATTTGCCATAATAATTCACTCCATCAACTTCTGAAACATTGATAACTCCATTATTTTGGGTCGTCAAGCATAATTCTCTATCCTTTATGTGAAACCTAAAACCATTAATACTATATCCGCTAAATCGCCTTGCTATGTTGTTTGGACCTCTAGCAAGAGCTTTAACTCTTTTCGAAATACTTGTTTCTTCTAATTGCATTACCTATAAATAATACATTTACAAAACTTAAAAAGAATTGACTAAATAAAAAAAAATTAAAACTTATCTTAGTTTGAAACCATTCATGAAACTTCTCATTCATCAATTTATTAATTGTACTACTAGAGATGATACTATTTTTTTGGTTTCTCCAACTCAATGAATTCCCTATAATATATATTAAAATATGCATATTAGCTTATATAAATTTGAAAACAATGCATAAAAGGTTGGAATTATCACTCACATGCAGAAAAATTCAATATCATCACAATGTCGTAGAACGTAACGATGAGCTTGAACTAGAGAATTAGAATCCAAATCAATTGATTCTGCTTGTCCAATATGTTGTCCCCCACTCTCAAACAAATATAATCCTTGCTCTTCTGATGAATTTGGATTCTGAAGCAGCCTATTGGATCTAGTTTGAACACCTTCTAAATATCTTGAAACATTCGACCGCCACATATGTTTCTGCAATAAACCCTCCTGGATATGCTCTATTACGAACATATGATTTGAGACGAACAAAATACCTACATAATAATTAAAAAAATAAATATAAAATTTACTTAGTAAAACAAGAAAAAAAAAATAATACACTAAATTTTTTATACCTTTCAAAAGGGTACATCCACCTATAATGAATTACATGAACCATTATTGTGAAAAATGACGGCATAAAGTATATCTCCATATTACAAAAAGTTAAAATAAACTGTTCTTGTAATTAATTTATGAAGTTACGTAATATCCAATACCTTTGAACATGAATATCAGAAAAAGCCGCTAACTTAATCATAATAAGCAGTACTCGTTTGGACGGACTACATGATTGTAATGCTAATGGAAGAATTTCTTCGATCAAAACATGATAATCATGACTTTTGAGCCTGCTAAGTTTTAATTGATTCTCGTTGAAACACCTCGAAAGATTTGATGCATAACCATTTGGCATTTTGATAAGTAATTGTACAAGTAATTTCAAATTTTTTTTTGAAAATCAGGATAGTAATTTCAATTTTAATATACTCGAAATAAAGATTATATGAAAAATTTAATTACCATTTCTTTCCTTTATCTTCCAAGTGTATGATGATGCTTGTGCTTTTTTTGTATTTTCTTTCTTAACCTCACATTGTTTTTAAAATAAATAAATAAAGTAAACTTCTATGAAGTATAAATACATAATAAATTATTGATGTTAATGTAAATTCTACCTTTTTTTCCTCCGAAACCCAATTAGCTACCAAAATCCATCATTGCTTGACAACAATTAAAAGGTGGCTTATCTAAAGCATCTTTTACCGTCTTGTATTTTTCAAATATCTTTTTCAAATTTGCTTTGTGAGTTCTCCATCCTTTATTCATTTTACGTAATATCCACGTTTGAACAAAGCCACCCGTGTCATCATACAAGAATTTTTCCTACAAAAAAGTTTAATACATGTAAAATAAAAATGGGTTTAAAAAGATTTCAAGGGTTCCATATCAAAGTATAGGTAATAATTAAAATTAAAAAATAATCGATTGAATTTTATACCTTAACAATTTCTATCATTCCATCCTTAAAATCTCCAAAATCTTCATCATTCCACTTTAGAAAGCTAATTATTGTGAAAATCCCCCGTTTAACTATGTAATGAAAAAAATTAGGAGAGGAGATATGAAGCTTTATTGTGTGGAATGTAATTTTCATTATACTCTATTACAATTTGATCGGTTTTTGGTAAAGTTCACAAATCCATCAAGCTAATTCCTTTTATTTCTAAAATTGCTTCATTATCACCTACAAACAAAAATAATAAAATGAACATATACCAAAACATTTATCCCATAAAATGGACAAGATTAAAATGCTAAAATTATTTTATTCGTTAATTAAAAAAAAAATTTCATAACAAGTCATACACAAACAAAAAGTCTTACTTTTAATCACAATACATTCATTTTCATAATCCTTGTTCATTTTTTCCGAAATCAATCTCATCATCATCATCATCCTCTACCTCATTCGTCTCAACATGGTCATGATGTTCACCAAGCTCCTCTATCTCATCAAGGTCATTCTTTTCCCCAAGCTAAACATTCTCATCAAAAGTCGCTACTTGCGATATTGGAGTTTGTTTAGATGCACACACTTTTTGAGATTTTCATCCCATTGTTTAAGCAATTCTAAAAAAAAAGAAGTTTATAAATTCATTAAACATGAAAATATTCACAATCAATTTCAATCTAATTCAGTCAATTTCAGCCCAACTGCAGCCAATTTCAGTCAAGTTTCAACTTAATAATACACCTAAAGTACTCAATTTCAGCTTGGAATACAGCAATTCTAGTTTTATTCCTATCTTGGAATAGAGCAATTCTGCTTTTCCATATTTTTAATACGAGATATTTCATCCCTGTTAGGCTGAAATAGACCCTCTATTCCTCTATGCCGTCCAATTCCACGTACTTAGTTTAAAAATAAGTTCATCACAATCTAGACCACGATAATAGTTAAACAAAAACAAAGTAGAAGATAGTGTTTATTAACTTAACTTAAATACATGATTACATTATACAATAAACAAAATCCAACCTTCAAATTAAATTTATTTTATAATTTGTTAACCAAATTAGAAACTGGCCGCCAAAAAAGTGAGGAAGTGTGATTTTTATAGTTTTTAGGGTTTCATACTTTTTATTGATTTTGGACTCTTATGTGGATGGTTGAATTAATTGAAAATAAATAAAATAAAGAAAAGTAAATGATAATTAACAAAGATACCGAACACCGGGAATTATTGACAAAATTCGCGGCAAGATAGTTGCGTTTAGTTTTAACCATCCGTTCTTGTTTCTGGATATGTCTTTAGGCCCCTTGATTCCACTAATCCAAATAACGTTAGCGAGAACGGGTGGTTAAACCTAAACGTAAAAAGCTTGCCGAACTTCATAAACAATTCTCGGTATTTTGTATCTTTGTTAATTTGTTAATTTTTTTACTTTATTTATTTTCAATTAATTCAACCATCCACATAAAAGTCCAAAATCACTAAAAAGTACAATACCCTAAAAACTATAAAAATCATATTTTTGCATGTTTTTGGTCTATTCACCATCTCTTTAGGACTCAATTAAACAACAATTGATTTTAGAGTTATATTCTTCGTGGGAGTTGTAGTCAAGTTTTATTTTGATAGATGTAACTTCAATATCGACAAAGTTTTTGTTTTAGATTGGGAAAAATTGACATCCGTCCAACTTTTAAAGCAGCGAATTGCTCAAGCAACCAATGCTTCGCCTCGTCCTCCTCCCACGACCTTCCAAGTCTTAGCTACACATTTTTTTATCGCAATGGCCTTTGCTAATGGTGTAACAAGTGAGGACATGAAACCGACCCTATTAAAGATTCCAATGAATTGTCGGACGTTCCTTGACCCACCAGTTCACACAACATATACTGGCAACTGCATTCGTCAAATCTTCGTTGAGTTGAAAGGAGCATGTCTCATGGCCCAAGATGATCTTTCGAAATCATATGTGAATATTGCCAAGGCTATCTCCACAGCCAAAAAACAATCTTTGGAAGGTATAGGCGCGAACAATCCAATGGATTCATTCAACAGACTAAAAGTCTCTATTATCGGCTCACCTAGGATGCAGGTCTACAACGTAGATTTTGGATGGGGAAAACCGAGCTTCCATGTAAGGGTAGTTTTATTGGATGGAGTGGAAGTAATGAGTGAAGGGATAGAAGAAGGCACAATACCACTCTAAGTCATGCTCATGGAAGGAATGGATAATTTTGGTCATGCCTTTGAAGGAGGCTTGGGTTATTGAAAGATCGATCCATGATTCCATGTCAATCATTTTCTTCTCAGTTTAAATCTTATTAAGGAATCCTACGTGTTGCCCTATAAATTAATGTTGAATCCTACGTGTTGCCCTATAAATTAATGTTTCTATTTTAAGAACGTTAATACCAATCAATACTTTTTGTTGCCGATAATAAATAATGGAGTGAAGAGTGGAGTAACAAATGAAATATAGGTGAGTGAAGAGTGGAGCCGATTCATGGGCGATTGAATGTGACTCTTGGGAGATTTTCTCCGCTGAGAAAGAGAAAGCTCAGGAACCACCAGATCTCACCCTAATCTTCGAAACAACAATGAGGGAAGCAGAACTAAAACAGATTGAGCAAAAGAACTCTCAGACTGGGAAAGATTCATATGCTCAGATTGTGAGTACTCAAAAGGTAGATCATAATTTCTTACCAGCTGAGAAGCGATGGGTTAATAGAAACTTTCCAGCAAAGAAAATAGATCCAATCGCATGCTTCAGATGCTTGGATCCAAATTACACAAGGGAGTTTTGCAGAGAGGGGATAAGATGTTACAGATGCAAACAATCTGGCCATATCGCCAAGTTTTGTGAGCTTCAATACAAGATCCAAAACTAAAAAGCAAAAAATCAGAAAAAATAGAGGAATTCTCAACTCACAATTAATTTACCAGAAGGGATTCTTAATCAAGCTACAAAAAACACAGTATTTCCAAAAGAATTACAAAATATTATAATTCTTATAAAAGAATTGCCAACAGTTTTAGCAGACACATATCAACTCAAATGAATAGTGTCCAATTTTGGGAATTACAAAACCATCAATTATGTCCAAGGTACTGCAGAGATGAAAGATGTCTCTTTGAATATCAGTACAAGAGATACATTAGATATTCCATATACTCTTTACTTTACAGATGGATTTTCCAATTGCAAATCTTGTATCTTCATCTCCTCAAATAATACCCAAAAAAACCAACAATTCATGTGGAGACCCAAACAATTGAAAGTACCTGTGTGGAGAATAAAAGAGGATAAAAGAGGGACTCAGATTTCTAACTTGAGCATGGTACCTCAAAGCCCCAAAAGAGACCAAGCCTCATGCTCATTATCCTCATAGTTCCCTACCCCAATCTACAAGAACCCATCCATCTGACAGAATTGCTGATCGAAACCCAAAAAACACCCGAGCTGATACCGGTTTCTGATTTTCTGGATGCAGCCCAAGTGCAAGAGTAAGAAACAACCAATCCTTTAATGAATGAAGAAACATATATCAGCTTAATAACAGACGCACCCCAATCCTTTAATGATCCAAAATTAACTGGAAAGGAGAAAAATGAGGACAAATTAACAAAAATACAAAAGAAAAAGGAGGAGATAGTACAAGAAGGAAAAGTGCGACATTAGTAGAGAAACAACCTGATAAGTACATCTCGGCAGTCGATAAGGCACAAATGACCCAGTTCCAAGAAATTACACAGGGTTTTAATAAAAGGAGCAATAAATCAGGTCCGCATCTACTGGAGCAGGATATTCCTGAGTTCTCTCCAGAAAAATCCCTGCTAGTTGTTAAGGATGTATATCACATAATCACATCAATAGGTTACCAGATCATAGCAGAGGTACAGGAGAAGGTAAAATCCTTGGTAAAGCATAACCTGTAATAAAGAAAGACAAAAGGAATTAATATTAATTAAAATCAAATTAAACTAGTATCATGGAATGTTAGGGGGTTGAATGATGTAAATAAGAGGAAAATGGTTAAAGATAATATAAAAGGCGAAATGCCAGACATTGTTAGTTTTCAAGAGACTAAAATCCAAGATTATACAAATAAATTACATGAGGATTTATTTGATAAAAGGATGGAGGAATTCACCTGGTTGGAATCTAGTGGAGCCTCTGGTGGCATACTAGTAACTTGGAGTAAAATATTATTCTCACATGTAAATACCCACAAGCTTAACCATTCTATTACTGCCAAATTAAGATGTAATTGGGTTAATACATTGATTAAGGTAACCAGTGTATATGGTCCCCAGCCCTTCCAGGAGAAGGAGGAGTTTATATAGGATTTATTAGGTTTAAAAGAGTATCCAAATATCCCATTAATCAATCAAGGGGATTTTAATTTGATTGCTCAAGTAATTGAGAGAACAGGCAACAACAATACAAGAAATTGGGAAGCGGCACAATTTCTTAGTAACATGATATCCCAATTGGACCTGATAAATCCACCACTTCAGAAAAGATCTTACACATGGGCCACCATGCAAACCAAAGCACGGTTAGACAGATTTTTATTTAATCTATCTTGGGCACAAACGTTTCCCAATTACAATCAGTTAGGGTTATCCAACCCTTATTCTGACCATATACCAGTATCTCTAATCACAACGACCTCTTTCCCAATTCATCAAGGATTCCATTTTGAAAATGCTTGGCTTAATGATAAAGAAGCCAATCAAATAATAGAAAATCACCTCAAAGCTTCTCAATCAGGTAATCTTTTAGAATTCTCATTAAAACTTGCAGACTTGGGAAAAAAATTAAAAAGGTGGGATAAAAATAAAAAAAGAAACTCAAGAAATTATAAAGATAATTGTAAATACATTATAAGTTGGGTTGAGAAAAAAAGAAGAGGTAACAGATTCTACAGTTTTAGAAAAATGGGTAAAAAATGTTGCAAAAGCAAGATTAAATAAGATAATAAATAACTCAAGAAGAAAAATATTGGAAACAAAGATAAAAAAAATAAATGGTTGAAAGAGGGTGATCAGAATAGTAGATTCTTTTATCAATCCGCCACCAAAAGAAAAAATAAATCACTTATACCCTCACTGGTAAATCCTAGTACAAATCAGGAATTGAGTTCTCAAAATGAAAAAGCTAATCTTCTTTTTCAGTTTTATAAAAAACTAGTCGGAACAGAATCTAAAACTTTCAATAGTGAGACCTTAATGGATATTTCCCATTTGTATAAGCATGAAACTAATGATTTCAGCCCATTAGAAGAAGATATCCAAATAGAAGAAATAGATAAAGTGGTAAAGTATTAGAAACTTAATAAATCTCCAGGTCCGGAAGGTTTTAATGGGGAATTTTATAAGAAATATTGGCACTTATTACGCAATGAAATTTTGAAATTTATCAATACTAACCAGATTTCAGCAGGATTGGATTTTTTTCTCAATTTCCTATACCAGTTAATTCCCAATAAGGAGGGAGCCAATGCGCCAAAGGATTTTCGCCCAATTAATTTGATAAGCGGCATCCAGAAGATGATCTCAAAAGTCCTCGCAAACAGGTTAAAAAAATACATTCATCAATTAATTTTACCTAACCAGTTTGCAACCCGTTTACAAAAATAAATGAAAAAAAAATTCAAAATTTAGGGTTTAGTAACGGTTTTTAATAAAAAACCGATACTAAATATTAATACTGTATCGGTTTTTATCAAAGAACTGATACTAAATCGGGAAATTGTTTTTTTTCATTTAGTAACGGTTTTTATAAAACAACCGTTACTAAATCTGACACTTAGTAACGATTCTTCCATAAAAAACCGTTACTAAGTGGAAAAAAAAATTTCCCGACTTAGTATCGGTTCTTTGATAAAAACCGATACAGTATTACTAGTTAGTATCGATTTTTCGTTAAAAATCGTTACTAAATCCCTTAATTATTTTTTTTTCACTTAGTAACGCCCAAAATATGCATAATAGTTTGTTTCGCCCGACCGCTGGGCGAAACAGTCTTGGGTTAATTAAGCAAATTCGCCCATAATGTCATTGCGCTCTGTTTCGCCCCGTTACTGGGCGAAACTATTTGTGTTTCGCCCGACGGCTGGGCGAAATGGCTACTTTTGCAAATATTTTTAAAACTTGGCCATTCTCTTAATTAATTTTTTTTTTTGGCCATTTCAAAAAAAAAGTCGGAAATGTTCCCTACAATTAATTGCAAAAATGTAGAAATAGTTAGAGTTGGGGTTTGTGGGCCGAGTTTTAAATTTTGATTTTTAGAAAATTAGCCCAAGAATTAGAATAGGTTTTATTTCCTTTTATGATTGTAATTAATATGTAAATATACAAATTTAGGTTGTAAAAAACTAATGATATAAAAAAGAAATATAATTTGGCGTTTGGATGGGGGACAAGAGAGCCCTCTCTAAATTTTCTCAAAAAAAAAAAAATATATTTTTTGTTGCATAATACATGAGGTTATTGTTTGCAAGAAACTGTCCTTGTATATAAATATGGAAAGGTTGGACATGAACCTCCCTTAAATTTTTATTGAAGTAATCAAAGCTGCGGGAAGGATTTCATCCAAAACTCAGAAGAGTCTATACTCTGCAAAAAATTTATAATTTGTTGTATTATTTTATGAATAATATATTATCAAATTTTAAAACCTAACTATTAAATTTAAATAGTAATTAATGCAGTAAATATAATATTGCAGAGAGGAAATTGTAGAGAATATTATTTGTGGAAGTATACCATTGATGGCCGTTGGCATTATTCACCTCTATCAAAATTTTCAAGTAATTTTGCATTGAACTAGCCAGTACATTCCCTCCGCTTAGGTATATGGATAATTTAATTTGCCAGAAATAAATTATTATGATTTAATTTTTAATGGGTTGATGCCAATTATGGCAGATGATTTTTGATAACAACATTATTTTCTAAAAATAATAAATGCGAGCATTTAATCTTAAAGTCTAATATATTAATATTTAAATAGATTCATTAGAATTGATATGTTAATATACATTTTAAAAAGAAAAAATTTATTGTTGCTTAATTAAACAATGGAATGAACGGAATTTCATGTAGTAGATTGTAGACGAAATAATCTTAATGATATTAAAATTGAAGACTTTTGTTAGTAATGATACTAAAATTAAAATTTTATTGTAATTATCATGCAATTAGAATTTATTTCTATTGTTAAAATATCATTAAAAATATTTATAATATAACTATATCATACTAAAATTGATTGGATGAATGTCAAAAATAACTCCAAGTAAGAAGTAAAAACTTTTAAGATGATACTAAATGGCACAAAATGTAAAAGAAAACATAAAAATGTTTTCACAATTTTCGGAAAAAAAATAAACTTCAAAAATGTTGAAAAAAATTCAACATTATTTACACAAAGGTTTTTTTTCTTATGAAATTATATTTAAGAATATCTTTTAGTATATTTCCAAGAAAATAGTATTTTTCTTACTAGCACTTTTTATAATAATATTCTTACGATTCTTTTTAAAAGTTCTTTTCAAAAACTTTTTGGAAAACCAATGTTTTAAAAATAATTTAAAAAAAAAATATAATTTATGTTACTAGACTTTTAAAATATGTAGTAATAATTTATTATTTTTTTATTTTTTAATAATAATAAATTTTAAATTATTATATCATAGGTTTTTATATTTTAAGACATGACTAAATTTGGTAATCAAAATTCATCGTGTTTGGGACAAAAATTGTGTTATTATAGGTTTTATATTTTAATAACAATATATACGTAAAACACTAAAAATAAAATTCCACCGTGTTTTGAGCATGCTCAAGACCATCGTGCTTTCGGATTTTGCAATTAAAAATGCTCAAAATTATTGATCCATATAGGGCATTTTTGATTTGTTGTATATTAAAGATCCATGGATATCTCATATCCATGGATGTGATGATGATACATGGATATAATAATACATATGAGTTGTTGATTAGATGTATTTTTGTGTCATGTACATGAAAATCAATTGCTTGACTTTGATTGAAATCCAAGATTTAAAATTTATAATAATAATAATAATAATAATAATAATAATAATAATAATAATAATAATAATAATAATAATAATAATATAATAATAATAATAATAATAATAATAATAATAATAATAATAATAATAATAATAATAATAATAATAATAAGTACAAATGATTTTAATAATAATAGTAATAATAAACAATAATAATAACAATAACAATAACAATAACAATAAAAACAACAATAACAATAATAATGATAAATAAAAATAATAATAGTAATAATAACAATAGATAATACAATTAAGAACAATATTAATAATAAAAAATAATACAATAATAATAATAATAAATACAAATAGAAATAAAATAATAATAAATAAACAATATAATAATAAAAAAGTAATAATAAAATAATTATAAATAATAATAATAATGTTAATAAAAAAAAAAAAAAATAATAATAATAATAATAATAATAATAATAGTAATAGTAATAGTAATAGTAATAATAATAATAATAATAATAATAATAATAATAATAATAATAAATAATAATAATAATAATAATAATAATAATAATAATAATAATAATAATAATAATAATAATAATAATAATAATAATAATAATAATAATAATAATAATAATAATAATAGATAATAAAATTAACAACAATATTAATAATAGTAAATAATATAATAATAATAATAAGTAGAAATAGAAATAAAATAATAATAATAAATAAACGGATCCTTCTTTTAGGTTTCGAATTTGATTTTGTTTCGTTTTTTGTTTTTCCGCTGCATTATGAATGGTAGAAACCCAACAGACCCTAATAATCATCCTGTTACGGATGATGTAGGATCATACTAAAGTATGCAGTTCCACATACATGAATTCATGGCGACCTTAGGTCGTAGGAACATGCACACTATTCATATGAGAATTACTAATGACATATACCAGGCATATTCTCATAGTGTGGTCAGTCAGTATGTGTTCTCTAACACGTACCTATATTCCAGACTTGACATCTCTATGTCCATGATCAGCATAACATGATCATCTAGCCGTGAATATACTAGTGTGGATATATAACTTCTTACCTGAAGTATGTCTATCTCTATAAACATCCTACATATCACCGGTGACAGTTTAGAATGTCATTCGTTGGTTCACAGTTCTACTATCAGAATCACGTATTCTGATGATGTGAACCCGAAGTGTCATTCTTGGTTGATATAAGAAATGTGTCATGTCTCTTCACACTATAGAGGTGAAGAGTCATGTCTCTTCACACTAAGAAATGTGTATGACATCATTCATCATTATCCATATGCCATCATCTAGACTCCTCTAGATTACATGATCTTTTGTGCTCATAGTCTTTATATACATATATATCACATCTTATCACATAAGATGACAATATATTTTGTGACATTCTTATGCAACTCATCATATAAGTCGCTAGGATTTTCTGCGTCCGTTTCAGTTTGTTCTTTGTGTGTGACCCTGTAGGTTCACTTAATGTTGGCAATATAATTGACAGTCTATAAATCATGAGCGGACTCTAGCAAGCCATCATGACTACCCAATTTAAGTGAATATCGGTGATCTGATTTACCTAATCAACAATCACGTATTTAGTCCCTTTGTCACGCGATATCTATATCGATCATAAGGCATGTAATACGTCATCCTTATATTAATCGAATAATATTTCTTAATCCCAAATTAAACTGAACAAGAACAAATGACATTAATAACTCTTATTAATTCATTTGAGTATGACCATACATTTCTTCAGGTTCAATTCATCAAGAGGCCTATAGATATCTCCCTCATTTATGAGAGGAACAAATCCCGTCTTGATTGCACTCATCCCTCTACATGATTCATTGTATACCTAATCATAACCGTTATGACCACCCGGTTAAAGGAAGTGTTAGATTATATCAAAGTATAAAATTACTCATGTTGGGAACCGAGACAATCTCAGGTCAAAGGACTATAAATACTTTATGTTACAAGAATCGCTAATGACATAAAACATGTAGCATTCTTATGGCGGGTCGATCCAAGTATATGGTCTCTAACATATACCTATGTTAATGACTTGATAACTATTTATCCATGATCAATAAAACATAATCATCAGTCAACTAATATACTGGTGTACATTTATAGCTTGTATATAAATATATATTTATATGTATCCGCAAGTATATTTGTCTCCACAAATATCCTATAAATGACCAGGGACGATTTAGAATAGCATTCATAACACTTTATAGTTTTACTATCAAAGTCACGCACTTTGATGGCATAAAGCTGAATTGCATATTCATGGTCTATTTTAATTATATTAAAATAACCTATACGCACATATTATATGAAATATCTTAGAATAAATATTATATTTGTTATTACAATCCATCATCTAGGTCACAAAAATTTTGGCCTAGGGCATAACACCATCAATCTCCCACTTGCACTAGGCCAAATCAACCAAGTATCTCATACTCATTGATCTTTGTGGTATCGCATACCAGTTGACCTAACATGATCGCCATCATTTAAGGGATTGGGTTCTTAAATGGATTTTCAAACATTGTCATATGCAAATACTTTGCATATATTTATGTCCACCATAATCTAAGAAGAATACTTTATCCTTCTCAAGTATATAATCATACTCTTGATTATTATTTAGTGACTTTCACTAAGATTAAACTTATGTGTGCTTGTGATTCTATTCATGGGGATTCCGTAAATTACACTTAATTCACATCATATGTAGTTATGCTCCCACTGAATTTCTTGTCAACATAAGATTTATCTTTAATTTTTGATAAAACCAAACTGTTTGGTTATTTCATCAAATAATAAATATTCACTTAGAGATGTTTGCTTTAATTCATAAATGAATTTATGCAACTTGCAAACTCTTTTCAAAAATTTTAGGATAGACGAAACTTTCAAGTTGTATCATATACATACTTTCATATGTTTCAATTAAGAAACAACGTCTTGACATCCACTTGGCATCTTTTATAGTCATACTATGAATATATGCCCAAGAATATTCTGAAATACATAAGCATGATGACTTGAAAAAATATTATCATAGTCTATACTATGAGTTTAACTTAACCACAAATCATGCATTATATGTTTGCACATTATCCTTGTCGGTCTTTTTTTTAAAACCGTATTTCCATCTTATGGATCAATTAAATTCAAAACTTGATTGTCTAACATGGATTTCATCTCAACTTTCAAAGTCTCTAACCATTAGAGCCTTGACTCATCATAGTCTATTAGTAGAATGTGGACTCATCATTTATGAGTACAAAATTTTTATCATTAGACACGAAAAATCTAAATTTTTCGGGCCTGCGATAAATTCTAATAGATCTACATGAATACCCTTATGTTATATACTCAGACTCTTCAACATCTTGAGAGTCTAGTTGATTAATTGCAGACTCAATCACTAGTTGAAATCTGAATTAATTTCCATCCGAGCATTACTGTCAGTATGTGGAATTTGAACTTTTCAAATTTACTCCCACTAATTCTTTTGGAAACACTTCTTCCAAAGAGATATAATTTTCGAGTAACAAACACTTTGTTCTCATATTGATTATAGAAGTAATATCCGTTACTCTTCTTAGGATATTCCACAATAAGCACTAATCCGATTAGATGCATGATGCTTCAATTAAGTATCATATCCTCAAATCTTGATAAAAGATAATCTGATACACCTACCAGTCCATATCGCATATGGAGTCTTTTACAACTGCTTTAGATGGAATTATATTCAGTATGAACGCAATAAGAGCTTAACCCCGAAAGAAATAGAAGATATATTTGACTCATCATAATCGAACTATATCTAATAAAGTTCGATATCATTATCATGATCATCAAACACTTGGTTCTCGACTCCTCGATCTCATCGAAGAAATTTGATTTTTCAACGCCAAGTTTATTGTCTACTTCATTATTTGAAAGTTTTGAACTTTTCAAAATATTCAAATTTATTGGTTCAATAAAGTGATGAAGTAGTTTTCTCTAGCACCTTCACTCAATGATGAACATACATCACTATGTATGAGAGCCAATAAGTAACTTGCTTTCACCTTACTTTGTGAAAGATGTTTATGTCATCTTGTCTAATAAATAAGTTACACATGTCTCAAATGATTCAAAATCAAATGAATTTGAAAATCCATCTTAATGGATTTAATAAATGTTCATGTTATTTAAGTAGACCAAGCGACAATGCTAGATTTAAATTCTTAATATTAATGTTATAGATAGACTTATAATTATCTTGTTCGATATAACACAAAAGGTAATTTTTTCTATTGGAACATTTCCAAAGAAAATTGACATTTGTGAATGGTGAAATTATTATTCTCAATAATAAATTAATAACCATTCATAGATAAACTCGAACTATAGATAATACAAAATTTATTGTCAACATTAAATAACAATTATTTATGTCGGCGATAAGTCCAAAAAGACAATGTAAATAAATGAGTTACTTGAGAAAATGCAACAACTTTTGCTACATTTGTCACTCATATGTTAAATTCATATTTACTCAATAGTCTACAACTTTGTCAGTACATTTTCACAAATGTGTGATTCACATCGTGTATCTAATGCACATGATGTGAAATAGACAAGTTAATTTCTATAACAAAAATACTTGAAGCGGTAGTCACACTATTCTTTCATTCACTTTTTCATATCTTCTTGAGAAATTATGGTTTCTTTCAATGAACCGATTCACCGCAAAAGATACTAATTTCTTACCTAAGTCCGAAGCCTCGGACAACACCTTACCCTTATCTTTGGGATTACTCTTTACGATTTTTTTTAAGCACGAGAACATTATTGACAACACTTGTCCATGTTCATTTTAACGATTATAAGCATCTTATGCTATATGTCCTTCTCAAGGACCTATTGTGAGACATAAATAGATATATTATTCGAATTAAATACTATGTAAAGACTATTATTCTTTAAATATTTCATATAATGGCTCCCACTATTTTTTAATCAAATCAATAACCCTCAATCGCATTGATTCGGAAACTTTCAATCCATGAAGTTTCATAGTGAGACAAGATCCATATTTCAATTAAGTCCTAAGTGAGCTTTGGCTCATCACCCATAACTTAACTTATTTAGGTAGAAATAATTCCAATTGTATCTCATACAACTCTTGAACAACATATGATAAGCATCATATGCCCGACGTATATATCCTATCGTATGCCCCGAGCCCAAGTCCGACTTGATAGCCCAGTTAAATCAAACCATGTCTAATCATCGGCAAAATAGTACCCAACACACTCAGCTTTGGCATGACCTATGTTGGCTCCCATTTCCCGCATTCTCTCCTCCTAAGATTGTCCCTACATACCCAGCTTTGGCATGACCTATGCAGGGTCGATCAGAGTATTGAGAGATTTAGACTTATGGAAGGCACTTCATGACTTAACATTATTTTGAGGAATTTTATTTAATATTATATGTTATTATGCAATCTTCAAAGAACATCACATGTACCAATAGAATAAAGATATATCATGACCTTCATCTTTATGAACTAACATAAAGATTTCCTAATATATGTTTCATCTCCATGAAATTTTTCTTAGATTGTATATGAAAATCTTATCTCCATATATAGAAATCGATGAACTCTTTCATCGCCATGATGTGTGGTTAAAAATGAACTTGTCATCTTAATGATGTATCCATGATGGACGATGAACTCCTTCATCTCCATGATGGATGTGTTATGCCTAATGAACTCTTTCATTATATCAACACGTATCAACAAAAATATCAAATATAAACATAATCATATTATGTTTCGATTATTTAACCATTTATAAAATATATATATATAAGGCTTATGAATGCGAATTTGGGGCACGGTCGTCATTGTCTACATTTGACAAGTTAAAAATCAATATTTGATTTGGTCAACATTTGACTCAGCTAACGATCAACATTTGACAAGGTCAACAGTCAATGGTCAATATTTTGACCAGGTCATGATCAACTTTTGACCAATTTAATGGTCAACAATCAAGGGGTAAATTAGTGTAGTCAATCGTCAACAATTAACGGTCAATACAGTCAACAATCAACATAGTCCACGATCAACATAATGGGTCAACAATCAATTGTCAACATGATCAACATGGTCAACACCTGGTCAACTTTGTCAACACACATTTCTCTACACATTAATACATCATAGGCATCTTTTCATGAATTCAATACATCACATGTAAATTTTCATGAAATAATGCATCACATGCACCATTTCAAAAAGACAATTCATGGTATGCACCCTTTCATGAAGACACAACTATTCAAGAGGTCGCAACTCTTGCGATTGCACCTTTTCGGTCGTATCTCTTAGTTGCGCATGTCAATTACACCCGTTGGTCGCACCTCTTGGTCACAACCATTAGTCGCAACCTATTGGACGTGATATTTGGATCATATCCATTGGTCACTGCCTTTAATCAGACCCTTTGGTCGCACCCATTCGTCGCAACCTTATGGACGTGACATTTGGATCGCATCCGTTGGTCACACCCTTTAGTCGCACCCTTTGGTCGCAACCTTTGGTCGCGTCTTTTGGATGTGACATTTGAATCGCATCCCTTAGTCACACCCGTTAGTCGCACCTTTTGGTCGCATCCATTCGTCGCAACTCTTGGATCACATCCTTTAGTCGCACCCCTTAAACATAGTTTTGGACATAAATTTCGATCGAACTCCTTCAACACATTATTTGAATGCAACGTTTCAAATAATATTTGAATATAATGTGATTCACTAAATAACTATATATTTTGCAACAATATCACATACGTGCATCAACTATATATTTCCAACCATACATTACATGCAACCTTTCGGATTATATAATGATAACTTGAATAATCAGTTGTAATCATTAGTCTAGATGTGTGCATTTATATTAATTAAATCTAAACGGTTCAGTTAATATCATTAATGATTAGGTGTGTTCTCATTCGGAGCAATTGACATGGCTGGACCAACGGATGTCAAATATGGTGAACCGACTTTGAATTAAACCTTTCAAGTTCATCCGTTCATATATGTTTAGATAGACTGATTATATATATGAATATATCTTGGATGCATATTTTCATTGCAACTCATAGAATTTGGGTCAACCGTACCAACATCTCTTCAACAAAAAATATACTCTTTCATGAATTAATCATTATATGAACTCTTTCATAAATATGGTACATCACATGCACCTTTTCATGAGTTAATGCATCACATGAATCCCCAAACATTCGCATCCTTTCAATTAAGAATATTCAACACTTGAAAACTCTATATATAGGCCTTATAATTGTAAATCAAAATTATAAATGGTATCTAAATAATATATATCACATATACACCGACTCAATTTAACCGAAACACGAACGTCGTTCTGATACCACTGTTGGGTTTCGGACGTGCATAACGCAGCGGAAACACAAAAATTTCGTCCAAAACCAATCCGAGGATCCGTGCGTATCGGTTAAATCAAAGAAATAAATCTTAATAATACCTTTCGGATTACGCTTAATCCGTGACGCTCAAACCATGCATATTGTCCATGGGCCTCTAAACCGGTTACCGTCCTAACCGATTTTACGTCCTTCTAGGCCGTCTAGGTCGAATCGTGCGGAAATCATCTACCGCACACACAATCGGTCTCCACCGAAACTCTCAACAACCCGTTCTCATCTTCTTAGGCCGAATAGATCACAAGCGCCGAAAGTACGAACGCCTCTACCGGTGTCCACACGAACAAACTTCTTAAAACGGGAAGAAGAACAATATATATGCTAGTATCTTGTTCTCATCTTGAATAAGAAAAATCTTCTTATTTTATCTCACAAAAGATGTATATAATTCCTCTCATATAATCGCACTCTTTCATTTTGTCATACAAAAGGAAAGCACCCTTTCATAATTTTGTTATACAAATTAGAAAGTATATTTTCTCTCTTTTGTCTCACAAAAGAGAATGAGAAATAATGAGAGAGAGAATGATGTGTTCTTGTGAATTTGGAGCCCTCTATGTCCTTATATAGAGGTGAAGAGTCATGTCTCTTCATACTAAAAGATGTGTATGACATCACTCATCATTATCCATATGCCATCATCTAGACTCTTCTAGATTACATGATCTTTTGTGCTCATAGTCTTTATATACATATATATCACATCTTATCACATAAGATGACAATATATTTTGTGACATTCTTATGCAACTCATCATATAAGTCGCTAGGATTTTCTGCGCCCGTTTCAATTTGTTCTTTGTGTGAGACCCTGTAGGTTCAGTTAATGTTGGCAATAGACTTGACAGTCTATAAATCATGAGCGGACTCTAGCAAGCCATCATGACTACCCAATTTAAGTGAATATCGGTGATCCGATTTACCTAATCAACAATCACGTATTTAGTCCCTTTGTCACGTGATATCTATATCGATCATAAGACATGTAATACGCCATCCTTATATTAATCGAATAATATTTCTTGATCCCAAATTAAACTGAACAAGAACAAATGACATTAATAACTCTTATTAATTCATTTGAGTATGTCCATACATTTCTTCAGTTCAATTCATCAAGAGGCCTAAAGATATGTCCCTCATTTATGAGAGGAACAAATTCCGTCTTGATTGCACTCATCCCTCTACATGATTCATTGTATACCTAATCATAACCGTTATGACCAGCCGGTTAAAGGCAGTGTTAGATTATATCAAAGTATAAAATTACTCATGTTGGGAACCGAGACAATCTCAGGTCAAAGGACTATAAATACTTTATGTTACAAGAATCGCTAATGACGTAAAACATGTAGCATTCTTATGGCGGGTCGATCCAAGTATATGGTCTCTAACATATACCTATGTTAATGACTTGATAACTATTTATCCATGATCAATAAAACATAATCATCGGTCAACTAATATCTTGGTGTACATTTATAGCTTGTATATAAATATATATTTATATGCATCCGCAAGTATATTTGTCTCCACAAATATCCTATAAATGACCAGGGACGATTTAGAATAGCATTCATAACACTTTATAGTTTTACTATCAAAGTCACGCACTTTGATGACATAAAGCTGAATTGCATATTCATGGTCTATTTTAATTATATTAAAATAACCTATACGCACATATTATATGAAATATCTTAGAATAAATATTATATTTGTTATTACAATCCATCATCTAGGTCACAAACATTTTGGCCTAGGGCATAACACCATCAATTCATGCGTCTTCCTGTTGGGTTTCAAGACGTGCATAACGCAGCGGAAAACAAAAATTTCGTCCAAAACCAATCAGAGGATCCGTGCGTATCGGTTAAATCAAAGAAATAAATCTTAAGGATACCTTTCGGATTACGCTAAATCCGTGACGCTCAAACCATGCGTGTTGTC
The DNA here is from genome assembly GCA_024447665.1 of Juncus inflexus. Lineage (NCBI taxonomy): Eukaryota > Viridiplantae > Streptophyta > Magnoliopsida > Poales > Juncaceae > Juncus > Juncus inflexus. The sequence goes on along the minus strand of JAJHPC010000011.1, from coordinate 10,072,745 downwards.
CATGCGCCTCTAAACCGGTTACCGTCCTAACCGATTTTACGTCCATCTAGGCCGTCTAGGTCGGATCGTGCGGAAGTCATCTACCGCACACACAATCGGTCTCCACCAAAACTCTCAACAAACCGTTCTCATCTTCTTAGGCCGAATAGATCACAAGCACCGAAAGTACGAACTCCTCTACTGGTGTCCACACGAACAAACTTCTTAAAACGGGAAGAAGAACAATATATATGCTAGTAGCTTGTTCTCCTCTTGCATAAGAAAACTCTTTTTCTTCTTCTTATTTTATCTCACATAAGATGTATATAATTCCTCTCATATAATCGCACCCTTTCATTTTGTCATACAAAAGAAGGAACCCTTTCGTAGTTATAGTAAAAGGAAATCACCCTTTCGTAATTTTGTCACACAAATGAGAAAGGATATTTTTCTCTCTTTTGTCTCACAAAAGAGAATGAGAAATAATGAGAGAAAGAATGATTTGGTCTATTGAATTTGGAGCCCTCTATGTTCTTATATAGAGGTGAAGAGCCATGTCTTCTCACACTAAAAGATGTGTATGACATCACTCATCATTATCCATATGCCATCATCTAGACTCTTCTAGATTACATGATCTTTTGTGCTCATAGTCTTTATATACATATATATCACATCTTATCACATAAGATGACAATATATTTTGTGACATTCTTATGGAACTCATCATATAAGTCGCTAGGATTTTCTGCGCTCGTTTCAGTTTGTTCTTTGTGTGTGACCCTGTAGGTTCACTTAATGTTGGCAATAGACTTGACAGTCTATAAATCATGAGAGGACTCTAGCAAGCCATCATGACTATCCAATTTAAGTGAATATCGGTGATCCGATTTAGCCTAATCAACAATCACGTATTTAGTCCCTTTGTCACGCGATATTTATATCGATCATAAAGCATGTAATACGCCATCCTTATATTAATCGAATAATATTTCTTGATCCCAAATTAAACTGAACAAGAACAAATGACATTAATAACTGTTATTAATTCATTTGAGTATGGCCATACATTTCGTCAGTTCAATTCATCAAGAGGCCTAAAGATATCTCTCTCATTTACGAGAGGAACAAATCCCGTCTTGATTGCACTCATCCCTCTACATGATTCATTGTATACCTAATCATAACCGTTATGACCACCCGGTTAAAGGCAGTGTTAGATTATATTAAAGTATAAAATTACTCATGTTGGGAACCGAGACAATCTTAGGTCAAAGGACTATAAATACTTTATGTTACAAGAATCGCTAATGACCTAAAACATGTAGCATTCTTATGGCGGGTCAGTCCACTTTATGAGAGGGCAAGTGAGTTATTGAATCTCATACATACGTATGCGGACCAATGAGCAAAACAGCTAGAGGTGATTTTCGATACTTCATTACTTTTACTGATGACTTAAGTAGATATGGATATGTTTACTTAATGAAACATAAACCCGAATCTTTTGAATTGTTCAAAATTTTCAAGAGTGGAGTAGAAAACAAGCTAGGTAAGAAAATAAAAGCACTTAGATCAGATCGAGGTGGCGAATATTTAAGCCAAGAGTTTGACGATCATCTTAAAGATTGTGGAATAGTTTCACAACTTACTCCTCCTGGAACACCTCAATGAAATGGTGTCTCGGAAAGGAGAAACCGAACTTTATTAGATATGGTTCAGTCTATGATGAGTCAAACATATCTTCCGATATCCTTTTGGGGTTATGCCATTGAGACTGCCACGTTCATACTAAACATAATTCCATCAAAAGCTGTTCAAAAGACTCGATATGAGATATGGACTGGGCGGAGTCCCACATTGTCTTTTCTAAAGATTTGGGGTTGTGAAGCTTATGTGAAGCGTCAAATTTCTGACAAGTTAACACCGAAATATGATAAATGCTTATTTGTGGGATATCCTAAAGAAACTAAAGGATATTACTTTTACAACCCATCCGAGAACAAAGTATTTGTTGCTCGAAATGGTATCTTTTTGGAAAGAAAATTTATTTCTAAAGGAACTAGTGGGAATAAAGTACACCTTGAAGAAATTCAAGATCCACTAATTTGCAATGAATAACCATTGGAAGATCCACTAGTCTCTTCAAGAGTTGACGAGTCCGGTCTTGAAACACAAGATGCTCCTCGTAGATCTGGTAGAGTTCGTCATGATAAAAATGTGGCGCTCATAGATGATGAACCCACATCTTACCAAGAAGCTATGAAGGATCCTTATTCTCATAAATGGTTAGAAGCCATGAAAACTAAGATGCAGTCCATGTACGATAATCAAGTTTGGAACTTAATTGATTCACCTGAAGGTTCAAAGACCATTGGGTGTAAATGGGTTTTCAAAAGGAAAACTGACATGGACGGAAATGTGCATACCTATAAAGCGAGACTTGTTGCGAAAAGTTTCCGACAAACTCATGGTATAGACTATGACGAAACTTTCTCACCAGTTGTCATGCTTAAATCGATTAGAATTCTTCTTGTCATAGCTGCATATTATGACTATGAGATATGGCAAATGGATGTCAAAACAGCTTTTCTTAATGGAAATTTACTCGAGTATGTGTATATGACACAACCCGAGGGTTTTGTTGATCCTATGAATTCTGATAAGGTTTGCAAATTGCAGCGATCCATTTACGGATTAAAGCAAGCATCTCGGAGTTGGAATCTTCATTTTGATGAAGTAATCAAAGGTTTTGGTTTTATCAAAAATGAAGATGAACCTTGTGTTTACAAGAGGGTTAGTGGGAGCGCAATAGTTTTTCTAGTACGTTATGTAGATGACATATTACTCATTGGAAATGACATTCCGACTTTAAGAAAAAATATTTTTAGGAAAGTCTTTTGCAATGAAGGACCTTGAAGATGCTGCTTATATACTCGGCATTAAGATCTATAGAGATAGATCTAAAAGGCTCATAGGGCTAAGTCAAAGTACCTATATTGACAAAGTGTTGACACGATTTCGAATGGATAATTCGAAAAGAGATTTCATACCAATGTCACATGGCATAAAATTGATTAAGACTCAATGTCCTGCTAATCAGGAAGAACGAAATCGCATGAATAAAATTCCGTATGCTCCGGCTATTGGATCTATCATGTATGCCATGCTTTGTACTAGACCAGATGTATCATATGCATTAAGTGCAACTAGCAGATATCAATCTGATCCCGGTGAAAATCACTGGACATCAGTCAAGAATATTCTGAAGTACTTGAGAAGAACTAATGATTCATTCTTGGTTTATGGAGGATTTGAAAGTGAGCTAGTTGTAACCGGTTACACGGACTCAAGCTTTCAAACCGACAATGATGATTTTAGATCGCAATCTGGTTATGTGTTTTGTTTGAATGGAGGTGCAATAAGTTGGAAAAGTTCCAAACAGGACACTATAGCGGATTCTACGACAGAAGCGGAGTACATAGCAGCTTCAAGAAGCAGCTAAGGAAGCAGTTTGGATGAAGAAGTTCATTGAAGAACTCGGTTTGGTTTCTAGTATCGCAAATCCTGTTGATCTTTATAGTGACAACAATGGGGCAATCACGCAGGAAAAGGAACCAAGATCGCATCAAAGAACCAAACACATACTTCGACGTTTCCGTTTGATCGGGGAGATCATTGCGAGAGGAGATATTAAAATATGCAGAGTTGATGGTGATGATAATGTTGCCGATCCGTTGACTAAACCACTTTCTCAAGCAAAACATGAGGGTCATGCTAGGTCGATGGGTATTAAATACTTGTTAGATTCGGCCTAGTGCAAGTGGGAGATTGTTAGTAGTATGCCCTAGGCCAATATATTTGAGACCTAGATGTATGGATTGTGTTAAACAAACATTGTGTTTATTTAGAGATATTTTATATAATAAATGCGTACTGGTTATTTTATTCTTATTACTAAAATGAACATTGAATATGATATTCAGCTTTATATCATCAAAGTATGTGACTTTGCTAGCAAAACTATAAAGTATTATGAATGATATTCTAAACCGTCCCTGATCATTCATAGGATGTTTGTGAGACAAACATACTTAATGATAAGCTATAAATGGACATCAATATGTTAGTTGAGTGATGGTCACATTTTACTGATCATGAATAAGAGTTATTAAGTCATTAACGTAAGTATATGTTAGAGACCATATACTGGATTGACCCACCGTGAGAATACTGCATGGTTCATGTCATTAGTTATTCTTAGTAAAGAATGTATCTGTAATCCTTAGACTTGAGATTATCTCAGTTTCCTACATGAGAAATTTTATACTTCATTATAATCTAACATCGTCTTTAACCGAGCGGTCATAAATATTATAATTAGGTATATAATGAATTATGCGGAGCAAAGAGTTTAATTAAGATAGAATTTGTTCCTCTCATAAATTGAGGGAGATATCTTTAGGTCTCTTGATGATTTGATTGAAGAAACGTACGGCCGTGCTCGAGTGAATTAATAAGGAGTTATTAATGTCATTTCATGTTCAATCAAATTCGGTGTGAAGAAATATTTATCGACCAACGTAAGGTTGACACATACCATGCCTTATGGACAATATAGATATCGTGTAACAAAAGGATATAATGCCAACATTGTGATTATTGCCAACATTAAATAAACCTACAGGGTCACACACAAAGAACAGCTATTGAGACGTACACAGAAAAATCATAACTTATGTGATAAGTTGTATGAAGAGCTACATAGTCAAGTGACATATCTAATCCTACATCTTATATGATAAGGTGTGTTGCATATATGGTTGCACAGTTACCATGCACATAGGATATCAAACTTATGGACTATATAGGCACAAGAGACACCCGAAAATTATAAAGGAAGGCATTATATTTTTCGTCCAACTTTTGTGAGACAAAAGGAGAGAAAAATCCGAAAATCATTCTCTTGTTATTTCTTGTGAGAAAAAATGAAGAACGAATACTAGCATATATCATTCTTTATCCGTTCAAAGGGGTTGTTCGTGTGGATACCGGTAGAGGACGAAGCGAACTGCGGCGTCTTTGTGATTCGGGTTGAAACCGTGGTTTGTTTGGAGAATCGGTTTGTTTGGAGAATAGATTTGCTTAGAGAATCAGCTCGTTTGAAGATCGATTTGTGAGATCGGTTAGGCGAAACATACAAATGATCGGTTTGGAAACCGGTTCGAAATCGGGCAAAGAAAAGTGTCAACCTAATTCGCTTTCGATCATCACGGATTAAGTGTAATCCGAAGGTACAAAGTTATGAACTTTTCTTTGATTTAATTGTAATTCACAAATCCTTCTTTTGGGTTTCGAATTTGAACGGTAGAAACCCAACAGACCTTAATAATCATTCTGTTACGGATGACGTAGGATCATATTAAAGTATACAGTTCCACATACATGAATCCATGGTGACCTCAGGTCGTAGGAACAAGCACACTATTCATATGAGAATTACTAATGATATATACCATGCATATTCTCATAGTGTGGTCAGTCCAGTATGTGTTTTCTAACACGTACCTATATTCCAGACTTGACATCTCTATGTCCATGATCAGCAGAACATGATCATCTAGTCTGTGAATATACTAGTGTGGATATATAGCTTCATACCTGAAGTACGTCTATCTTTATAAACATCCTACATATCACCAGGGACAGTTTAGAATGTCATTCGTTGTTTCACAGTTCTACTATCAGAATCACGTTTTCTTGATGACGTGAACCCGAAGTGTCATTCTTGGTTGATATAAGATTTACATTCACAACCCATATACAAAGATATATAAGAAACAACCTTTATTGAATAAATAATAATGTCTTAATACATAATCCATTTCCTAGTACAAATACATTTGGCCTACGGCACTAATCCTATAGTCTCCTACTTGCACTAGGCCAACTCTAAGCATCATATGCCCATGGACCTAACATGACCGTAATGCTTCGCTTGTGGGAATTGATTTAGTTAATGGATCGGCGACATCGTCTGATGGCACTGTACACATTTTAACATCACCTCTTTGTATGATCTCTCTGATTAGATGGAAGCGTCGCAGTATGTGCTTGGACTTTTGGTGAGATCTCGGTTCCTTTGCTTGTGCAATCGCTCCATTGTTATCACAATATAGATCCACTGGTTCTGAGATGCTCGGAACTACTCTTAGCTCCTCCAAAAAGTTCTTTATCCAAACAACTTCTTTAGCCGCTTCTGCAGCGGCTATATACTCTGCTTCCGTTGAAGAATCTGCTACAGTACATTGCTTGTAACTCATCCATGTCACTGCGTCTCCATTTAGGCAAAATAAATAATCTGATTGCGATCTAAAGTCGTCTGAGTTTGTCTGGAAGCTTGGTCAGTGTAACCCTTTACGACAAGCTCGTCTTTCATACCTACATAGACTAGGAATAGGTCCTTAGTTCTTCGTAAGTACTTAAGGATTCTTTTAACAACTATCCAGTGACCTTCACCTAGATTAGACTTGAAACCTGCTTATTGCGCTCAACTAGTATGACACATCTGGTCTAGTACATATCATGACATACATGATAGATCCTATACCCGAAGCATATGGGATCTTATTCATGCGTCTTCCTTCCTGCTCACTTGTAGGATACTGTGTCTTACTGGGAGAAACGCCATGTGACAAAGGCAAAAATCCTTTCTTGGATTCTTGCATTCTGAATCGTTTCATGACTTTGTCTATGTATGTACTTTGACTCAGACCTATAAGCCTTCTAGATCTATCTCTATAGATCCTGATTCCTAACACGTAGGAGGCTTCTCCTAGGTCATTCATCGAGAAATTATCTCCCAACTATTTCTTGACGTTCAATAATGTTGGGATGTCATTTCCCATGAGTAATATGTCATCTACGTAAAGCACCAGGAATACTACCGTGCTCCCACTGAACTTCATGTAAACACAAGGCTCACCTTCACTTTTGGTAAAACCAAAATTTTTGATGACTTCATCAAAACAAAGGTTCAAACTTCGAGACACTTACTTCAATTCTGATGGATTTGAGCATAGCTACAGGTGTGAAAGTTTCGTCATAGTCAATACCATGAACTTGTTTGAAACCTTTCGCCACAAACCTTGCTTTGTAGATTTGTACCTTTCTATCCACGTCAGTCTTTTTCTTAAAGATCCCCTTACATCTGATGGTCTTCAGGCCTTCGGATGGATCAATCAAGTTCCAAACTTGATTGTCTTGCATGGATTGCATCTCGGCTGTCATGGCCTCTAACCATTTCTGAGAGTCGGTACTCTTCATAGCATCTTGGTAGGACGTGGGTTCATCATCTATGAATGTCACATCATCATCATTAGACATGAGAAATCCGTATCTCTCGGGCTCATGATGAATCCTACAAGATCTACGTTGAGTTTGTTATGTTTTAAGCTCACAAACTCCTTGAGAGCTTGTTCGTTCCTCCATCATAGGTTCTGCAACTATAGGTGAGTCTTGAATTTCTTCGAGTTGTACTTTACTCCCACTGCTTCTCATAGAGACAAACTCTCTTTCCAAGAAGGCTCCATTGCGAGCAACAAACACTTTGTTCTCCGATGGAATCATGTTCAGTATGAATGCGGCAGTCTCAAGAGCGTAACCCTAGAAATACATTGAAAGACTCGTTTGACTCATCATCGATCGAGCCATATCCAATAAGGTTCGATTTCTCCTTTCGGACACTCCATTCCACTGAGGAGTTCCTGGAGGAGTAAGTTGTGAAACTATTCCACATTCTCTGAGATGATCCTTAAATTCCTGACTCAGATATTCGCCTCCTCGATCAGATCGAAGTGCTTTAATCTTCTTGCCAAGTTGATTTTGCACTTCATTCTTAAATTCTTTGAACACTTCAAAGGATTCAGACTTGTGCTTCATTAGGTAGACATATCCATATCTACTGAAGTCGTCCGTGAAAGTTATGAAGTACCGATACCCACCTCTAGCCGACGTACTCATTGGTCTACATACATCAGTATGTATGAGTTCTAATAAGTCATTGACCCTTTCACCAATATTTGTGAAGGGTTTCTTAGTCATCTTGCAAAGCAAACAAGACTCGCACATCTTAAATGATTCCAAATCAAATGACTCTAAAAGTCCATGAGAGTGGAGTTTAGAAATACGTTTCTCATTTATAGGGCCTAAGCGACAGTGCCAGAGGTATGTCATATTTAAGTCATTCGGTTTGAATCGTTTAGTGTTAATGTTATATATGGACTTTTAATTCTCTTTCTTAAGATCTAGCACGTAAATATCTTTCTAATAGAACATTTCCATAGAAAAGATTATCTTTTAAGATAGAACAATTATTATTCTCAAGAACAAATTTATAACCATCCAAAGATAGACTGGAAATAGAAATAATATTTCTGCTCATAGCAGTAGGGGTGGGCAAACGGTCGGTTCTGGTTGAACCGAACCGACTAAGATAAAACCGAATAAAACCGAACCGTTTTATATATGAACCGAACCGACCAATTAAATTTTTTGAACCGAATCAAAACCGAACCGAATAAACCGGTCTATATATCGATTTATTCGGTTGAACCGAACCGAAGTAGACAGTTACAATAACTCAACCAAATAAATTCAACTAACACATACAAATTCAAATTTTTATAACAGTAACTTACCAACTCAGTTCATATAATCAAACCAAGTAGTCCACATTTTCATAAAAGTAACAACTCTAAGCAAATTAACGAATATCAAATCTCATAAAAAATAAAAAAAGAACTTAAACAAGCAAATTAATAAAAAAAGCCAACATGCACCAAATAATGTTGCATATGCCCAAAATAACATTATATAACCATAATGAGTCAAAAGTTTATCGGTTATCATGAAAGCCACTAGTCTCCATCCTTGAAAATTCTAGCAAAGGAATAAAACGTATATTTTATTATAATACTAATAGAAATAATGAATACCGACAAAAATATGAGTTATATCTAATTAACTACATGAAAACAATAATTTTAGATGAAGTACCTTCCTCAAGATTATCAAGTGTTTCTAAGTTTTCTTCCACACCAACACGTTGTGCCGACCGAATCCAATCTTCCGTACAAATAAGAGCCTCAACAATTTTCGGAGTCAATGACCCCCTAAACTCATCAAGATAGGAATAGCCAAAACGTCACGTGCCATTTCGGCAAGAATAGGAAACCTTATGCCATTAGGTTTCCACCAAGCGAGAATATCGAACTCTTTTCCATCTTCTAAAACTTCAAAATCATTATTCAAATACTTATCCAACTCCGACTTATTTGCCGCACTAGTTGTTATTGATTTGTGCTTCTTGAACATAGTAGCCATCAAATCCATTTCTTCGAACGGATTTAACATATTATTTTCGATTATACTATGCTCACTCCTTGGCTCATTTTGTTGACTTTGATGTGTATATAATCATTTATACTCATAAAATAATAATTCCAACTCGTCTCTTATCTTACGTGTTATCATCTCACCTTTTTCTTTTTCTTTTTCATACAAATTCTTAAGAACAAATTCCACAAACTCTAACTTATGCCGAGGATCAAGAACAACCGCTACATAAATCATTAAGTTAGTTTTTTCAATATTACCTCAATATTTATCATATTTTTCCTTCATTTTCTCCGCCATTACACTTATATCCAAATCCTCACCTTCTTTCCATTTTCTCAATAAGCATTCAACATTTGTAATTTCACTAAAAAATATATTAGATGTAACGTACTTAGATCCCGAAACTCGCTTGGTAAGTACGTAAAAATATTTTAAAACATCCACAAATCTTTCAACATTACACCAATCTAACTCGGTAGGTGCCCCTTTTCCTCTCTCATTTCCTTCCATACCACTAAGCTCAACTAAGAATTCACGATCTAGCTCAGCATAAATATCAAATACATTCCTAAATTTTAAAGCTACATCCAACATTAAATACGTGGAATTCCATCGAGTAGGAACATCTAGACACAATAATGCTTTACTAGTGATTTTTTCTCCAGCTACACAATCTTTAAACCTTTGTAACCGCTTTGGCGATTGCCTTACGTATTTAACCGCTGCTCTAACTCGAGAAATCGAGTCACCTATATTTTTTAGACCATCTTGCACCATTAAATTAATAATATGAGCAATACACCTCATGTGAAGGTGTTTACCGTTTAAAATATCGGTTCCCCAATTATTAATTCTCTTTCTCAAATAATCAATAGCATGACTACTTGAGCTCGCATTATCTACCGTAATAGTGAAAACTTTCCCAATTCCCCAATCTAGCAAACATTGTTCCAAAGCCATACCCATTTGTTTACCATCATGACTAGAAATCGGGCAAAAATTTTAAATCTTTTTGTTTAATATCCAATTTTTATCAATAAAGTGTGCGGTAAGACACATGTAATTTAATTTATTTAATGAAGTCCATGTGTCGGTGGTTAGACACACTCTTTGGTCTTTTATGTAATTTTTTAATTTATTTTTCTCAGTTATGTATAAATTGAAGCAATCCCTAGTGATTGTTTTTCGAGATGATATTTGAAACCTTGGAGAGGCAATAGATAAAAAATGTTTGAACCCCTCATTTTCAACTAAGGAAAATGGTTGCTCATCTAAGATAAGCATTGTGGCAAGGGCTTCTCTAATAGCTACTTGGTCAAACCGCCAACAACCGGGAGTAGCAACCTTTTCACCATTTTGAGTCGGTAGGATCAAAGTACACTTAGCCATATGGTTACTTAAATTTGTTGTTCCATTTCTATTTGGGTCGGCAAAAAACTCTTTTCCGCACACATTACATTTTGCCTTTACACGACCATTTTCATCCTTATCCTTAGTAAATTGAGTCCAAACTTGAGATCTTGGCTTCACTTGTCTCTTTTGTTTTTTATGGTTTGAGTTTTGAGGTTTCTCGGATTGAGTTTGTGGTTGTTCATCATTAGTTTGTGTTGGTTGTTCTCCAACTTGAATACCTTCTTGCTGTGCTATCTAAAAGTAAAGAATACAAAACATTTTAGCCAATACAACACTCAATAATTTTGTATAAAAAAATATAACAGAAGCTTGTAACATATGAACCATTATCCATATTATTTTTAATTTTATTTAGCTTTGTGGGAGTAGTTTGAAAATATTCTCAATTCTTTTTATTTATTATTTTATACTGCATGTGCTTGTAGAATTAACACTTTTAATTTATAAAGAAATTAAATATTTTCTTTGAATGTAAAACTAAAAATCAAATATATTTTCTTTGTATGTAAAAACAAAATTATATATATTACCTTTAGAGTCCTCTTTTTCGTGTGAGTTCTGCACACCAAAATCAATTCACAAAACTCCAAGCTTACCTTAAATGAGTATAAAATAAAATAAAAATAAAATAATATTTTTACAAGTGCAACATTAAACAAGATATGGATGGATAACTCTCAGTGCCATGTGCAACATTAAACAATGAATAGATCTTTTTAGTATCATTAATATTTCTAATAAAGAATACAAAACATGGATGTATAACTCACCAATATCTTTTAGGAGACTAACACTCTTCGCCAGATGTTGTTTTCTTAGTAATGAGTAGAGATATTTGTGACTAAAGTAAGGAGAAGAAAGAAATTTGCGGCTAGGGTTTCAGTCTTTCAAACTTGAAAAATTTGCAAAACTAAAAAAAATTAGCTGTCGTTACTTCTTCCTATGCTTTATACCATAATTTCCTTTCATAATTTCATTTCGTATACTGTTTATGGCAGGTGAAGGGACAAGGCAAAAAGGCAAGAAAAGACATGCCTAAAATATTTAAATGTGATTGGATCAAATTTAAAAAATATGTCATATGACTTACATTTGAGTCCCATTTCTTTTGATCTATTGCCAAGTTATAAACCAAGATCATATAAAAATATTGTATGATATGGTATGGATTAATCGGTTTGTTCAGTTTAAACTGATTAAGCGAAATGTGAACCGAACCGAGAACCGACAACCGATTAACATCAAAATTTGACCCGAACCGAACCAAATAAACCGAAGAACCGAACTGTTCAAACCGAATTGCACCGGTTCGGTTTGGTTCCCAAATAAACCAAACCAATTGCCCACCTCTACATAGGAGGCACAAAATAAGAATTATTAAGTACTACTACAAGTCCACTAGGCAAAGTCAATAAATAAGTTCCTACGGCTAATGCAGCAACTCTTGCTCCATTTCCCACACGCAGGTCGACTTGGCCCATAGCTAATCTTCTACTCCTTTGTAGTCCCTGCACATCATTACAAATGTGAGTACCACATCCGGTATCCAATACCCAAGATTTAGGAGTAAGTGAATTAGTTTCAATAATAAAAATTTCTTAAGCGGTAGTCACACTTCCCTTCTTGATTTCGTCTTGATAGAATTTGCAGTTTCTCTTCCAATGACCAACCTTGTTGCAATGGAAGCAAAATCCCTCCTTGTCTTTCTTGATCTTAGGTTTAGGCAACACCTTGAATTTACCCTTGCTCTTGTTCCCGATCTTCTTACCTTTCTTCTTGTGAACCATTGGGACATCTTTGATAACACTCCTGTGCGTTCTTAAGCATCCCATGCAACTCAATGACGGATTTCTCCATCTGATGCATATTATAGTTCATGATGAATTGCTTAAAACTAGGAGGTAATGACTTGAGAGAATTATGTCAACAGCCAATTCTGGGCATAGCTGAACCAAGCCTCTCCAATTGATTAAGATAGCTCTTCATCTTGAGTACATGAGCACTCACAGATGAACCTTTAGCCATCTTTGTGTCAGTCAGAGAGACGGTTGCTTCTGAAGCTCCGAGATCATGGTCGCTAGCATGAGACAAGCTATCTCTGTGTCATCCTTAACGTATTTAGCATACGCATCTCGGGCAGCCCTTGTGGCTCCCTGTTCTGCTTCCTCTAGGTAAGCCTCTTCTATGACATACAGTTTATTGTCAGTCTTGAGAACAATTCTCAGGTTTCTAAACCAGTCAAGGAAGTTAGACCCATTGAGCTTATCCTTCTCAATGATAGATCGCAAATTCTACCCAGTTGAATTATTATTTGCCATTATTCTACAAGTTAAAATGTAAAGCGCCATTATTATTTATCCATTGGGGTTGTTTTGTTTTGGTGTTTCTTATATTCTACTCCCACTATTGTTCTTGAAATCAACCACCTTCAGTAGTATTGATTCGGAAGCTTCAAATGAATGAGGTTTCATAGTGAGTCAAGATCCATATTTCATTGAGTATTAAGTGCGCTTTGGCGCAACCCTCAATACACAACTATTTAGGTAGGAACACTTCCAATTGTATCATATACAACTCTTTCCTTTTATGGAATGAGCATCATATGCCCATTTTATTATTCCATCTTGTGCCCTGAGCCCAAGTCCGACTTGCTTGCTCAATTAAGTTTAACCATGTATGATTATCAGCGAAATCGAGTCCAGCACACTTAGCTTTGGCATGACCCATGCTGGACGCCATTTCCCACATACCCTCCTTTACAAAGACAATCCTCCATAAACTTAACTTTGGCATGACCCACATGGAAGACTGTCTAAGTACCGAGGGCTTCACTGACATGGGGGGCGCTTCCTTACTTAACATTCTGAAGGATTTTATTTTAGATTTATAAATATAAACATCACAGAAACTAAGTTAAATATGGTATGAGCCTAATCCTCACGAGCGATCATGACGTTCCTAATTCTAGATCTATCTCTAGATTGCAGAAGTAATCTTCAACGAACCCTTCGTTGTGTGTGCGAAGATCCAATGTCATCTTCCGAAGATTGCGCCAAGATCTCTTGCCTTGAAGTCTTGAAATAATATCTATCCTAAAAACTATCATATTGCTAGAAAATGTAATTTACAAATTTGGACAACTCACATGTTGCCATAATTATAACTTTGGACAACTCACTGGTTGTCATAGATATTAAATAAAATTATAAGCATTCACACACAAGACTACATCACAGAACAATCACAAATCTAAAGCTCATACTATATTTGTATATTTAAATTCAATGTATAACAAAAATTAGGGTTTCTCGCAAAATCAGCATTATTAAGTTGGCAAAGGAACTGTTCCGTTCTAGACGGATCTATTCCATTCTGAACGGAAGTAATCCGTTCTCAATGGAAACGTGTTGGAAATTCGTATTTTCTTTTGTTTAATTCCGTTTCCAAAACGGATTTCGAAAAACTATTTTTCGAAACTCCAGAAAATAATAATATCCAATATTATATTCCTAAAAATTATTTCCGTGATGTTTTGAAATAATATTTTTAAAACCCTAAAATTTATTATACTAGAATTTACTAAATTTTAAATATGTAATCGACGATTATTTCCTTAACGAACGCTCTGATGCCACTGTTGGGAAATCCATAGCCATGTACGTTAAATGCGCAGCAGAACCTATGGATTTAACCCGTCCTAGGATCTACGTTAAGGGAATAAAAGTACGAGATTAACTATTAAAATTTATACCTCTGATCTTCCTGATCCGCGAGACGAAGAACGGATATAGGTCTGAACTTTTCTGACTTGCAACCTTCTCCTTCGTGAAGCTCGACTCGCGACCTCCTTACTTCTCCTAGGCATGAAGATCGATCGCTCCCAAGTTCTCAAGAAAGAGAACCTCTACTCGTATCCACGCGAACTTCAGACATACGGAATAACCGGACTTGGCTAGACAAGTCCGGAAATACTTTCCGAATATCTCTCAAAACTTTCTCTCTCTTTTCTGTGTAATAGACGGCCTCTAAGGCTTCTAAGTTGTGTATTGAATAGAGACTCTGCCCTTCTATTTATACTAGAGAGAGAGGCGAACAATTGCTCAGTTACCATAACTAAAACCCTAATCTGCGCCTATTTTGTTGCCAACGGAATAGGTATTTCCATAACGGAATACTTGGCAGCTAAGGTTATTATAGTTTTCATATATAATCCGTTGGGAACGGAACTATTCCGTTGTCAACGGAATGACACTGTTTTGTTCAATAAATTATCCAATAATTGATTATGTCGTTCACCAATTTATACATCATATGTATAACTGTTTTGAGGCATATTCATCCCATACGAATGGAGTTCATTGTGTGACCGTGTAGGTTGCATTTAACGCTGGCAACGATCTTCTAAATATCGTAAGTCATGAGTAACCTCTAAAATGATGTCATGACTACCCATGTTAAATGAATTGATCAGCGATCATAAACCTATCTGAATAGACATTTACTTATTCCTTTTGTTCTACGATATACGTCTTGATCACAAGGAACGGTAATATGTCATCCTTGAGTTTGATCAAAGTCTCTTTCCTGATCGAGAATTAGACTGAGTAAATACAAAATGATATTAACAACACATGTTAATCCATTTTGAGCATGACCATGCATTTCCTTCAGTCCTAGTTCATCAGGGGCCCAGAGATATCTCCCTCTTGTCGAGAGGAATAAATCCCATCTTGGTCACTCACATTCCTCGTCATGATTCAGTGCATACCTAATAATGACCTTAATAATCATCCCGTTACGGATGACGTAGGATCATATTAAAGTATGCAGTTTTACATACATGAATCCATATCGACCTCAGGTGGTAGGAACAAGCACACTATTCATATGAGAATCACTAATGACATATACCATGCATATTTTCATAATGTGGTCAGTCCAGTATGTGTTCTCTAACACGTACCTATATTCCAGACTTGACATCTCTATGTCCATGATCAGCAGAACATGATCATCTAGCCTGTGAATATACTAGTGTGGGTATATAGCTTCTTACCTGAAGTATGTCTATCTCTATAAACATCCTGCATATCACCAGGGACAGTTTAGAATGTCATTCGTTGGTTTACAGTTCTACTATCAGAATCACGTATTCTGATGACATGAACCCGAAGTGTCATTCTTGGTTGATAAAAGATTTACATTCACAACCCATACATACAGATATATAAGAAACAACCTTTATTGAATAAATAATAATGTGTCCTACATAGACTGTGTCCGAAAAGTGTCTAGTCGTGCCCAAACCGTGCCTAGCTGTGTCCGAACCGTGTCCTAGCCGTGTCCGAACCGTGTCCCATCGTGTCCTGGCCGTGTCCAAAAATTAATTACTATTAAAATATTCAGACACGCCACGTGGCGTGTCCGTGCCGTGTCCGAGCTGTGTCCGTGCCGTGCCCGTGTCCGACAGGTATCCGACACGGACACGGCCGGTTTTTTGAAGTGTCCGTGTAACATAGGATGATATTATTAGCTAATAGGGGAAAATATTAGTTGCACAGAAAATGTTATTAAAAAACTATCCTTGTATATAAATATGGAATAGTTGTACATGAAACTACCATAATATATTTAACCCACTCTTTGTCACTGTTAAACAGGTCCCGCATGTACTTCATATTCATTAATGGGCCATCTGATGTGGAAGACATGGAAGGATATACCGGGACATAGGAAGAATGTGAGATGAGGATTAGACAAATAAAGGCGTATGTATTTTTATGTGTTGTTTGATATGGAAGAATCTTAGATAAGGGATATTAAGAGTTAATGTTTGATGAGAAGGAAATTTGTAGGTAGTTAAAAATAAATTATAATTGATTGAACTAAGTATTTATTTAGATGAATTAAGTTAATTACGATTATTTTCCAATTTAAAATTCTCAAACATAAATCAAATTAACATTTTCAAACATAATCAAAACAAACACTGAAGCTATAATAAATCATAAGTGTACATTTTATTTCAAAATAACAAAGTAAAAACCAAATATTTATCAATCACATATATTACAACTAAAACCATCTCACAAAATTTATATTACATCCAACCCAAATAAAATTTACATTAGAAATAATGTTCCTTTCATTATAGCATCTTGGGACTGTTAAACCGTCTTTAATTCTATGATCAGCTCCTATCGTTGCCTAAAGTAATTAGCACCAATAAGTCATATATTCTAAATTTGCTAATTTGATAAACATATTATATTTTAAAAATTAACAAATAGTCATAATATTGAAATTTTGCATCCAGTAACAGATACAAAAACTCCAATTGTTTGCTCATAAATCCATTAACAAATAAGCAACTTTGTCTCTTTAAATGTGGTATGAACCTGATCCTAATTTCATTACAAAATTTGGATCCTGATTACTGTGAAACTGGAAATTCTCAAGCTAATTTGTATTGATAGCCAATTAAGATTTTAATTGAATAGAAGAGCTAGTTAGTGAAGTTTATATGAATATACAAAAAATACAATCAAATCCATCCTACTCTCTCATTATTTAAATAATTATAATTCCACCTTCTCCTTTCTAAGTTCCTCACCTTTAAAAAAAATTTCACCATTTAAAAAAATTTTGAAATAAAGCAAAAAGTGAAAAAGAATCCCCAAAAGCTGGTTTCTATTCAACCAATTAATCTCAACGAAAAAAACAAGAATTGGGTATACCTTTATAGATCACCAACACGGAGTGCTTCAACTCAATTTAACCTTGTTACACAGCAGGAGGAGCGGAACGGAGTTTGGAGAGATCAACAGTTGCTTCAACCAGAGAGAGGAGCGGAACGGAGTTTGGAGAGATAAAAAAAAGATTGGAGGCGACAGACGAACAAAGGTGAGAAGAAGTTTGGCGCCAGAGATGAGAGCAAAGAGGGAAAAGAATGTTTGTGCGCTTCTCATGCGGGACAATAGATAAGGGAGATATGACCTGACCATCCTGCTGTGTTTCTCAAATCAAAAAAAAGAAAATAGCACATATCCGGTATTTTCATGTCATGTCTCATAAGATCTTTCAGATCAAACGGGCTCTAAATGAAAAAAAAAGATGGGGACCCGTTTGCCAGTGATAAAGAAGACTCGGCGAGAATTGCTAGGAGACAAATATAAGCTTTTACTTTTTTATTGAAATCGTAATCAAAGCTGTGGGAAGTTGGGCTGCAAATGGTGTGGACAATATCCATATTCAGTAGATATCTAACCCGAAAAGAACGGGTAATACTAGAGGTGGCAAATGGGCGGGTTGGGCCGGGTTCGGGTCAGGTCATTTTGGGTGCCGGGTCGTTCGGGACACGGGTCGTTCGAGTCACGGGTCATTCGGGTCACGGGTCGTTCGGGTCTCGGGTCGCTCGGGTATCGGGTCGCTCGGGTACCGGGTTGTTCGGGTCTCGGGTCGATCGGGCTTGGGTCATTCGGGTCTCGGGTCGTTCGGGTTATGGGTCAGGCGGGTTCGGGTTACAGGTCAATCGGGTTATGGGTCATTCGGGTTTGTATTTCGGGTAATTCGGGTCTGTGTTTCGAAAAAGTTTGGTCTGTGTTTTGAGCAATTTAAGTTTGTATATAGATAGACGAAATATCGAAAATTCGACTTAATTTTCATAGTTCCTAAAATTGGAATTAGGATCTAACTCGTTCACTGTCTGTGTAGTGAGAATCATCCGACTCTGATTGGAATCGGCCGAGTCGAATCGGAGAATCTGATTTTTTTAAAGTATTATCTTTAAATTAAAAAAATGGAATAAAATGAAAAAAAAAATTTTAAGTTATAAAAATATGGAAAGATTCAAATAAAATATAATCATGTGCATTTGGATATATCTATTATATATGATATTTTTGACTATATTTTTTATTTAAGAGGGGCAATGAAAAAAATCGAAAAAAATAAAAAATCAGAAAAAATAAAAAAAATCGAACTTGGTTTAATTTTGTTGTTGACCTGTTTATTGCACGATATTATATAATATTAATTTTGTATGTTGTTATTAGTTATGTGTTATTTATACAAAATGAGTTCACTATAACAAACCAAGTTTTCTATTAAAAAATATTAATTCATTAATGTATTAATAATTTAATATCATAAGATGTGAGAATTAAAAAATCATCATTATACACATAACACATGTAGATATACAACTTTTTCAATGTAAAATTACAGAAAGTCCAATAATTATGGCAAAATCAGCACACAAATATTCAGCTTCATGTTATTCATCTTGCATTACATGTTATTCAGGTTTCGAAAATTGGGCGGGTCATTCGGGTTCGGGTTCGGGTAATTCGGGTTACAGGTCGTTCGGGTTTCGGGCCGCTCGGGTTTCGGGCCATTCGGGTTTCGGGTTCTTCGGGTTTCGGGTCATTCGGGTTTCGGGTCAGGTCGGGTTTCGGGCCGTTGACTTGTCAACATCTTCGGATCGAGTCAGGTTCGGGTTCAGGTTGGTCGGGCGGGTTTTTCGGGTCGGGTCAGATTTTGCCACCTCTAGGTAATACTCAATTTTCGTACCCACGGGCATGGATATGGGTAAACAGAAAAATCAAGGGTCGGATATGATGTGGATATGGTATTGCTATATCCAGCCCATGGGTATACCCATAACCGTACCCAATGGATATCTTGTGAGTAAATTACATATATAGTATATAATCTTAACTATTATTTATTATCTTTTAATTATATTTTTATTATTTTGTTATCTTTTATAAGAAATTCTTTATTCACTTACAATTTAGTTCATACTAAATTATTTATTTTATTTTAATGAATAATCTGTATATAATTATATTTAGGTCCGACAAACAAACTTAATTTTTTTGTACGGGCGAATTTTAAATTAGGTGTTTATAAATTTTGTTAAATAATTTTATTTTATGAATTATTTATGTTAGTTGAATAATTTGGCTAGTTGAGTTTAGTTGTTTAATGGATTTGGTTATTTTATGGATTTGGTTTCATTGCATATTTATTAATTTGATTATTTATGAAAATATTGTGGGTAAGGTTTTCCCCATATCCATGGTTATATCCATCGGTACGGGAATGGAGATGAAGCAATACCCGAAGCAGAATCTGGATATGGGTATGAATATATCCATTTATAAATAGGACGGATATGGAAATGCTATATTCATGCCCGACCTGCACCATTTGCAGCTCTAGTAGGAAGGATTTTATCCAAAACTCACGAAGAGAGTATATAAAGGGCAAGAATTTTATTTTGACAGCCAAAAATTATAACAAATCAGGAAAAAAAGTCGAAGCAGAATCTGGATATGGGTATGAATATATCCATTTATAAATGAAACGGATATGAAAATGCTATATTCATGTCCGACCTGCACCATTTGCAGCTCTAGTACAAAGGATTTTTTCCAAAACTCACGAAGAGAATATATAAAGGGCAAGAATCTTATTTTGACAGCCAAAAATTATAACAAATCAGAAAAAAAAGAAGTATATAATCAACGGGCAGACCCTGCCGCCGCCTCCTATCACATATTCTTTGTTATATATACAAAAAAATTATATGCTTTAACTACTTGTTTTTCGGCCAAAAATCACATGCGGGCAAGATTATATATTTTTGTAATAAGCAAGAGAAATGGGAGGGAGAATATGATTTATTATATCATAATTTTAAAAAGAACAAGAATGATTATTAAGTTATATTTCTGATATATGTAAGAGTAAATAAGAGATGAATTTCAGCAAGTGATTAGTATTTTCTAGTCTCGATGAGAATAGAGGAAATATTAACCTCTCCAAAGTCCGGATCCTAAGTGAATGATCAGGATTTTTTTAATTCCGATTCAAATATTTTTGGGATCCGGTTCGGGTAATATCCGGACCATTTACGTGCCTAATTCATAGTAGAACCTAGTATTGATTTATCTACGTGAATCATGATAGAATCATAAATAATGTATGATTTGCATGAATCATGGTGGAACCCATAGTAGTTTCCTCAAAAAAGAAAAGAACAACATTCTTAAACAAACATGAAATATCAGTGATACATTCAACTAGTAAGAAATAGAATTGTAACTTAAATTAACTGAAAGCACGAATATTAATTAGGCTCGTTTAAAGAACAATGAAATGAGATAATTAATGAGAGTTGTAATAACCTTCAAGTGACAACACCCGATGTAATAATAGTATTGACCCCATCTTATTTTTCATCTACTTTTGAACTTTCTCAAAATACCATATCATCACTTTTATCTCGATCGTTCGATCAAATTTTTTATCAAATCGTAACCATTCGTTTTCTCAAATTTATTGATATTTTAAAGCAACATTTATGTGGTTATTAAAATATAATCATACAATTAGTTGAATTCGTGTTTTGTATTCCATCCCTAATTTTGAGACCGTTGAATTTGTTCACAGACATCATATCTTAATAAGATGGTTTCAATAAATCATAACTCAAAGTTATGTTCAATTATTAATATCAATTGTTAATGAAGAGTTCAGTCATTAAAATATAAATATTTTTTTTTTCTTTAAAAAGTTATAATTCTTAATGAATATTCTATTTCTCATGTTAAAATCATTAAATATAAATTTATTGAAATTTCTCTTTATTTTCAGTTCTATATTGTTATGTTTCTAATTTTTTTCTTGCTAAAATATGTGAATATAAACTATATAAGAAAAAATGTACAAAAATTATATGCTCGTTAATTCATACCTTATTTTTCATCTTTCTTTGAGTATTCTCAAGAGACTTATTCTCAATTTTATCCTGATCGTTGGATCAAATTTTTTCCAAATCTTAGCTTTTCATTTAATTTATTAACACAATGGGAACGGCTATTAATCTCCCGTAATTACTGACTCCTCCCGACCAACCAGAGTGCGCCACTTGGCACCTAAATGGAAGATATTTAGAAAATCATTGTGGCTCTCATTTTGTTGATTCCTAACGGCTTTCATAATTACGAAAGAATTAGTAACTCCAAAATTACATCCCATAAAATCTAGCATATATGTTTTTTTTCATACCTCCCAACGACTCCCATTCAATTTCTCACGATATTTTCAATTTCTCGTATTTTTTTTGACGTCCACTACGCAGGACATTGAGTTTTTAGTAAAAAATTTAATTTTTTCGGCACGTTTTTAGTAGAATTTTATTTTTTCGGCGCATTTTTATTAGAATTTTTATTGTTTTCAGCGTGTATTTTTTACATTCCTTACGCTCAGCTAGACTACAGATATATGTCCAGTTCGCACAGGGTTGGGCATGACTTTTTCGGCGCGTTTTTGTTATAATGTTTTATTTTTTCGGCGTGTTTTTAGTAGAATTTTTTTTTTTGGTGCTTTTTTGTTAGAATTTTTGATTTGTTCGGCTTGTCTTTTTGACACTCCTTGAGCTTAGCTAGACAGATTTGTCCAGCTTCGCGTAGTCGAGGGCGTTGCGCGCGACTTTTTCGGCGCGTTTTTAGTAGAAATTTTAATTATTTTGGCGCGTTTTTAGTATAATTTTATTTTTTTCGGGGGCGTCTTTATTAGAATTGTTTTTGGCACTTTTTCAGTAGAATTTTAATTTTTTCAGCGCGTTAAATTTTTATTTTTTTCCAGCGCATTTTAATTAAAATTTTTATTTTTTCGGCATGTCTTAGTGGAATTTTATTTTTTCGGCGCGTTTTTAGTAAAAATTTAATTTTTTTTTGACATATTTTTATTACAATTTTTTATATTTTTGGCGTGTTTTTAGTGTTTCTTTTTAATTCCTGAGTTTTTTTATCTAAACAAACGCATAAAGGATGGATATAAATCCATCCACACTAGATTTTGTGAAAAACATACTATTCGTTATATTTTAGAAAATTGTGGGACATATAACAGTGGAAGCAAAATACATACTAGTAAGGTTTTAACACATACCAGATGAACGTAAGTGCATACCAGATTTAACACAAAACACACACTAATCATTAAATGTCAATTTTTGACAAATCATACTAGTCTAGCATGACACATACTACTTAGGTCTAAACCATACTTGTTTTAAACAGACACATACCAGTCTAAAACATATAATATTTAAACAAAACATATAGCAGTTCACACAAAATACATATAGGTTTAGGGGGAAACCATATGAAATATCTCGTATCAAACACAATGTAGACAAAAACGCGTACCACCAGGTTAACAGAGCAGTGAACCCTAATCTGTCCCAAACACTAAAATGAATAGAACAAATCTAGAATTAGCAAAAAATCTACCAAAAAGGTACCAAATATAAAGATAAAAAGACATTACCTAGTTTTTTAGGATGCTCACAGCCTTATTGCACGGATCGTTGAGCATGTTATATAACATGATAGCACGATTTGGGTTCAAGTCCTTCTAAAAAAATAAGATAATATAATTAACAAGAGTTGATTATTGGACAAAAAATTAGAGGATAAAAACCTAAGTGAAATTAAATTTTGATTTCACTGGGTCAGAAACCCACTTTTTCATTATTATGACATCCATGTAACGGAGATCGAACAACACGCAATCTTCTAAGTTTTTTTCTGTTGCGGACTGTTGGTGCATTCACGAATTTCTCATTTATGCTCTTCGAGGTACCTTGTTTGTAAGAAAAGATAAAAATATATAAAAATGACTCAACTTTGCATATTAAAATCTGAAAAAAAATATAACTATACATACCTGACATGCCAATAATGAGCCCACCATTTTCTTCTTATTACGGTCTCTGTATTTGTAAATTTGTTTCATTGAGTTGAAAGAGAGGATTTCGTGTTTTGGCAAATATACGACGACCAACCACCAATGATTGTTGAATATCATAGGGAAAAAATCACTTCTACACTCCTCAATTTCTGTCTCATAATTGATACCTTCGTTAAATCACCTACGTCGTTATTTGGGATAATTTGCTGAAAAATATTGATAAAAATAACAACAAAGCAGTGAAAAATAAAGAAAGGTATATAGAATTAGTTAAAAGGTATAAAGTTACATGTTAAGAAAGTTCTTACAGCACAGTAGCAGCTAATATATCTCCAGTTTCGCGACCTAGTGCCTAAATTGCAAAACATCATCCACAAAGCTGCTTTCATGACCTATACACAATTGGAAATCACAATAAAATGTGTAAAAGGTTTTTGGCCTTTTTATTTACATGTTATTTCGTGTTTATGGAGTAATTATGAATTCATGAAATTGTATAATATTGAAAATTTATTTTTTATTCTTATATATGTTTGTAAGTATTTAGCCAAGTATATTTTCTTAATCAACCTTTATTTGAATAAGTATATTAATATTAAAATTTCTAAAAATTTCATGAACAAAAATAATTAATATTAATAAGTTAACAACATATTTTATACATAATTAGTTGGTTTTAATAAATATTCATAAATTTGAAGGTTTTGATGATAATTACGTTGGAGAGAGAAAGAATCAACAATAAAGAGTGATATATTCTTGTTTTTTTTAACTCAATTGATTGATATGTACAAATAAGGGTAAAAAAGTTTTTTTGTCACAATTTTTTCTGCTCCTATCAAATCATTTCCTGCCCATATCACTATTAGTTTGGTGTTATCTTACTGTTAGTTTTTTTTTATTTTTTCCCATTTTGCCCCAAGTAAAAAAGTAACAAATTATATCAAATCATTGTCCTTCTTTATTATTCTATATATATATATGGTAGGTGGAAGATTTATATGCTTAAATGAAGTCAATTTTGAGCATATTTTTTTTCTAACAAATACAAACTATAAAATTTAAATTAAAATTATATTTTCTGAATATCGAATATTTGTATTTAATAGAAATTAGTTTTGAAATACTAAATCTACATAGTAACATAGGCACATCTATAAATATTTGATTAAATTATATAAGCATTTATAACAATGAAATATATACAATTTTTTTTAATGCATTACATACAGAAGGGCTTGGAAAAAAATACACACATAATTTTTGTATGAGAAATAATAGTTATTCAACAAGTAAAATCATTTCAATAGATGATATTATTTGATTCATCTCTAAATAGTAACTAAACTAGCTTAGATTCACGTTTCAAGCTTGTTGAAACATAGTAAATAGATGTGAATTTGAATTTCCATATTTAATGAAGGGTATAATAGTTATTTTATAATTTTATTCAAATAATTTATATTAATTGACTAACGAATCTTGACGGAAATTTTGTGTGATATTTTAGTCATTTTGTAGGGGTATTCATGATATAATGGTGGTTTTGTAGGGGTATTGGTGATATTTCACCTTTTGCGGGGGTATACGTGAAATTATGTGGTTTTGTAGGGGTACACATGAAATTTGACCTAAGTATAAATATTATTTTTATCTTTTTTAAAGTTAATCATCTAAAATTAAACTTATATGATTTCAACTAAAATATATGAAATAAATTATCTTACTACGATTAATACTTGATTTTTTTTTTTCTAATAAATATGTCAAAAGATAACGACATAAGAAACCAAAGAAAAAAAAAAAATATGACATTTTAATGTTACATAAATTGAGATCATAAATTATTATCCAAATTATTTAGTTAGTTATTAATTTTATTTTTTATGAATTTATTATTTTGTTATTTTATTTCTTATATATAAATTTATTGATATAGAGTTATCCATCCTTACAAAATTAGGTGATATATAAAATATTTTTGAATTCATAATAAATTTATAAAATATCTTATGATATAATTCAAAATGATTTTAAACACATATTACTTAACATAATTATTATATATTATCTATGTACTATGAATTTATTTCAAAACTTTTATTTTGAATTTTCATGATTGCAATTTATACATAGATTGAAATGAATAATTAAATTGAAATATTCACGGCGAAGCGCGAATATGATCAATATCCAAAGAAAATGCGTAACAGAGTGCTACTCTTCATATCCTTATCTCCAAAACATAGTGCTACTCTTCTTCATATCCATATCTCCAAAACAATACGGATACAAACATGGTGTAACTATGATATAAAAATGATATATCAAATCAGCACAGTTATAAATAAGATATAAATACAATATAACTATTTTGACCAAGAAATAAACCTAACTTCTTTCTGTAGAAGAAAGAAACTCGAAACAAAAGTCAATAGCCCACTTGGAAACAAGAAACAATACATTTATAATGCATAAACTTTCCTTCTCTTGCGAAACAAATTGCACAATTTTAGGAAAATTAAAAACGAAAGGAATCATGAAAAAAAGAATAAAAGGACTAATTTTGGAGTAAATACAAAATATCAAATAATAATCCTACATTTAGAACAAATATGTGTATCTAAATTTGGATATATGCTTAGTGCAAGTAATACTATTATTATCCTACTATCATATTTAATGAGTAGGTCTCTGCTTCGCATTGGATGTCACTGCTAGGAGAATTTTCTTTCTAGGTCCCTGCAATTTTATAAATTCCTCATCAATAACTATGAATTTTTCAAACTGAAACACAAGGCAGTACTAGTATAAATCAAGACTTTTAATAGTACAAAAACAATTCTGATGAAAAAACTTGTACACCGCCATTTACCCAAGTAGTTTCTTTCATGTGTTATATTTTTCCCTTTTGTTAACCTAGTCATTTTATTAATTACATTGTAGTATTTCGGTAAAAGAAGGTATAAGAAAGCCAACTAGTAAAATATTAAATGATTTTATTTGCCCTAAAGGGTTTTAATGCAAATTTCCAAATTATATAAATAAACGAAAGCAAAAGAAAACTTACCATAGGAATGCCCAATTCTTTGAGGTCCTTATCTCCCATTTGCCTCAATGCACTCATATCAACCTAAAAATGATTTAATTTATATAAATTAAACTTATTCAAGTGTGTAAATTAAGCCTCAATCTTGTTCAATTTCACCTCGACTAACCCTTAATTGAAATTATCATTTTCAATTTAGTTTAGTCCAATTTGGAACAATCATATTCAATTCATTTAATTAAGCCTCAATCATAATCAATTTTAGCTCGATTAACCCATAATTGTGATAATTATGCCTAAATTTAATCTAATTTTGCACAACCTATTATGTCTATATCAAGACTCAATTACACTAATTCTGCCTAAATTTACTCTAATTGTGATTATGAAACCACAATTTCATCCATTTTTACTCAATGGACCCCTCAATTATGCACATACTGCTTAAATTAACACTCAATTTAATCCAATTTTGCTCAATTAACCCTAAAAACCCTAAATATACAATTATTTTGCCAATTATAATTCAATTTTATTCAAGCTCGCATAACATCAGTGCAATTATACACATAACAAGCCAATAAAATAAAAAAATGTTAAACGATACGATTTGCTTTATAATAATAATAGTGACAAAAAAAATAAAAATACCTCTTCAGCCTTTAAAATGATTTTGTACTTCTCAAGACCAAGAGAAGTTAAAAGCTCATCTACAGTCAAATGCACCTCCGACTGAAAAAAATATTAAAAAATAAATAATAAAAACCCATTCAAAAAAATTGAGACACAATTTTTGTGAATAAATGTATCTAAAATTTATTCAAAAATTATACTAAATTCGCTAAGTTTTCTGTGTCCCCTCAAATGTTGATAAATTGAATAATTTCATTGGTAATGTAAAAACATCTAAAAGCATCAAATTTTTTCTAGAACCATGTCTAGTATTATTATTTATCCTCTTGCTCAAAATTCAAATAGATTATCAATCAAATAATCCTAATATAAATTACAAATTGTACTATTTTGTATATTATCTAACTGCACAACTAATTTTATTTTTTCACCAAATAGAGGGGATTTATTAATCAACAAGAATAGTTAATTTGAAATTAAATCACAATTAAGAAGAAGAGGCAGATTTGTTGATGCCCTAAAGGCAACATTTAACATTATATTTTCCCTTCTTTTATTTTTATTTTTAAAGAACCACTAATTACAGACAAATTGGTCTTAGTTCATGGTACAACACTATCAAACACAAAAATAAAGAAAGTTATTTGGTATCACATTATTAAAGGTAAAAAGCAAATTTACTAATACCATATTATTACAACAAATATAGAAAAGCAACAGGTACCACCATATTGAAAACACAACACGTGTTTTAATAATATTAACATTTGGACTTTCCTATAATAATATTAACATTTGGGATAAATTCACCATTTGTCCCTATACTTTCATAGGATTGCAATTTAGTCCTTGTACTATTGATTCGACATTTTTGGTCGATGATAGTTAGTCCCTATTCATGGACCAACCAAGCATCTCAAATCAAGAGTACAGGGACTAAACCGCAATCCAATTATAGTACAGGGACTAAGGTGCATTTATCCCATAAAATTTTGTCCAAAATTCATACCAATTTCATTCAAAATTCATACCAATTTCATTGGAGGGAGAGGCGGCGGTACAAGAGTCATACCGATACTCTTTCTCACACCATTTGATCCATCAATCAAATCACTCTTCAACATACTATAACTACTAGAAGAAGGCCTCATATTACTCAAATCCAAGTATTCTTTATAATTACTGGTACGCAACTCATTATCTCTCATCTCATTGTACCGGTACGAAGAATACGAGGTCGGAATCTCCATTTCCATTTCCATTTCTCTGTCTCTTGACGAGACCACTCTTCTTCTAGCGTCCGCTTCCCTCTCTCTTTCTTTAGCTCTTGCTCTCTCTCTTTCCCTCTCTCTTTCTCTCTCTCTTTCTCTTGTACTTTTGGTGCTTTTCAAGGACTTGCGTAAGAGCTTTTCACGCAAGTCGACTCCATTTGAAGCCGGTTTTTGAGGTAAACCCTTTTTGATTAGTTTTAGTCTCAGATCGTTTTTGTCGATTTGTTGGTCTAAAATAATAATTAAGGAGATAACAAAATAATTATATCGATTTGTGTATATGCATAATGACAAAAATAATATTTAAAAAAGGATACTGGGAGGGTATTCCGGTCCATTTCCTAGAATTCCATCACAGAGATTTGCACCATTTCCAGTCTTTTTTCTGAAAAAAAAAGATCTTATTTTTTTTAATATATTGGCCTTATGGAATAAATAGCTAAATATTAACTTTTTTTTAGAAAATATTAAACTTTTTTCCTATTGTGTAACTAGCTAATGGATTTCTACTGGATTTAGTATTTTGCCTACAGTTTCAAAAATCGTGAGGCTCAAATAGAATAAATTTATCGCCAAAAATATTAAGCAATTAACATAAAGTAATGCAGAAAATGAAAAATACCTTTTATTATATTTAACTCCTAATCTTTCTCTAACTGGCCTTTTAACTCCTGAAAATTGCATTTCATCAGAAGATCCAACACCATTCTTCACAACCTGAAGAAACAAAAGATTAATAATAACAAAAATTAATAAAAAGAATAAAAAGATCTATTCAATAATAAAAAAAGAAGTTTTACACAAGTACAGTTCGTAAATCAGTGCAATTATTGAACCTACCAGCAATAATTCATGGAAAGTCAATTGATTTACTAGGCTTAATTACTTTTATTGAAATACAATGGAATATATATAATATAACAATTTGAGGTATTTGACTCAATGCACTCCAGTCAAACAACTAATTCATACTAATTTTAGTCCAGAAATGTTTTTTCGGAACAAGAAATGAATAATAACATCGAACATTTTGTTAATCAGTGAATATTGGACCAGCAATTTTTCATGGAAAGTTAATTGATTTACTGAGCTTACTTTTTTGGAAATATAAACGAATATATCTAACAATTTGAGGTATTTTACTCAACGCATTCCAGTCAAACAACTTCAATTCGTACTAATTTCTGCCCAGAATTCTTTTTACAAAACAAGAAATGAAATGCATGAAACAATTAATGGAAAGAATCGAACCTGGCCGCTGCGACCAAGAGTGATCGTCACTTTGGATTGCGCTGTCATTTCGTTCTCTTTTTCTCGTCTAATTGTTTATTTAGCCCCTTATTTTGAAAATTTTACAGCACTCGATCGAAGAAACAAGTAATTTACAGCACTCGATCGAAGAAACAAGTAACAAACCCTGGAGAAAAGAGAAAATGAAGAATTAATTCAGCCACTTGGCCATGAGAAATCAGAAATCGAGTGAAGGAAGAGAAAAAAAAGACGAACCCTAGAAAGAGGAAGGAGCGGTTTTTTTTGCGATTTAGACCTTTACTTTTTGCCTTTTCTTTTTTTGGTTTTGATTTTGAGCTCAAGTTTTTTGCTAGCGGAGTTTTGGCTTTCACTCTTTTTGTCGAAATGCCCCTCGCAGAATTGCGAATTAAATATGTACCCCCTACAAATTGAGAAGGTACATTTTATCTGTCAAATATCAACCATCGTTCCATTTTTAATCACGTTCTTTAGGACTGGCATTGTTGCCATTTCGTGTATTCTGATTTTTCTCTTAAAAAAAACTATGTTTGCATAATTGACTCTGTTTTTATTTTTTCTTTCTAATTGATAAATAATAAATAAGATTTTGAAAACGAGAAAAAGTTATTTTTTCTTTTCTGTTTTTTATTATTGAATCTATAAATGTCTTAAATCACATGAAAATAACATAATAGTACTAAAAAAAGAATATTGACATTGAAACTTTATATTGCATTAAAAACATAAAAGTTTACATTAAAATGGTATATCACATTAAAAAAATGAACATTGACTCTGAAACTTTATATTGCACTAAGAAAGTTAAGTTGACGCTGGAAATAGTATATTGGCACTAAAAAGGGAATATTTATCCTGAGAAACTTTATATTGCATTAAAAAAAGTAAGTTGACACTGAAAATAATATTCATACTGAAAAAAAATATATTAATACTAAAAGTTTATTTTCACATTAAAATGATATACTGACACGAAAAATGATAAACTTATACTGAAAATGGTATATTCATACTAAAAAAAGTATATTGACATTTTTTGACAATATAAACGATATATTGAAATTGAAAGGGTTTATTGATATTAAAAATGACATATTAACACTGAAAATAATATATTAATATTATAAATGGTTGATTGACACTAAAAACTCAATATATTGGCATCGAAAATAATATATTAATTGAAATTGATTAGTGAAAACAAGAAATTAATACTAAAAATGATATATCAACATTATAAACTGTTATAATGAGTCGGAGGTGGCAAAATCTAACCCGATCCGACCCGACCCGAAAATATTGATAAGTCAACGACCCGAAACCCGACCCGACCCGAACCCAAACGACCCGAGACCCGAAATACCCGGAACCCGAACTGCCCGAAACCCGAAATACCTGAAATCCGAATGACCCGAAACTAAATGACATGAACTTGCATATGATGAATGAATGGTGATAGAACTGTTGATTTCACTCGTATGCTAGTATTATATATTATTTTATAATATCTTATTATGTTTCTTATAATGTCAACATATTATTTTAGAAAATAATATATTAATTATATTGGTTTCTAAGGCATAAAACTCTATTTGAGATTTTTGAGCTCATCGACATCTTTTTACTTGCGCAAATTTGAAAATAGATAGATATTTATTCAAAGATTTTCATCACAAGTTAAGCACAGTGCGTAACTAGAGCTGGCAAAATCTAACTTGACCCGAAAACCCGACCTGACCCTGACGGACCCGAACCCAAACCCAAACCTGACCGACCCGAAAATGTTGACAAGTCAAAAACCCGAAACCCAACCCGACCTGAACCCAAATAACCCGAGTCTCGAAATACCCGAAACCCAAATGACCCGAGACCCGAACGATCCGAGACCCGAATGACCCGAGACCCGATTGACCCTAAACCCGAATGACCCGACCCGACCCACAAATTTGTCACCTCTAATAATGACATTGAAATAATATATTGATCATATAAACAGTATAATGTTATTGAAAACTTGATATATTAGATCTGAAAATGTTATAAATGTATATACTCGCAAAAGACTCATAGCTTAGTTGGTAGAACATATTTCATATGTTGCAAGAGATAATGAGTTCAAGTCCTGACAATCATAATACGTTGCACATGTTTAGCAAAGTTTCTGAACACATTAAATAAGGGTTGAATGTAAAAAGGAAAATGGTATAAATGTGTATTGACAAAATAGTAAGTAGAAAAAAGTTTTTGATTTTAAAAATAAAAAATAATTATTTTGAAATCAATAATAGAAAACAGAAATGATAATGATGCCAAATGAGGGCTAACTTCTATTTTGTTTAATTCATCTACTCGTGTCTTAATTGTGTTCAATTAAACTCCATCAGTTTGACTATACCATCATTAGCTCAGTTGATACATCAACTATCAACCAAGCTATGACTGAGGCAACAATTATCGAGCAATGGGATAAACAAACACATTCCACCAATCCCGCCATTAGCTTTCTGTTAAAATTTGCACACGCATAGAATGCACTCACACATCGGTCAAAAGAAAATTTTGACCAGAGGTGAAAATAGTGGGATAATATCCGACCGACCCATATTTTTATTCACAAAAATCCGTATTTAAAAAAAATTATTCATATTCGACCGGACACAGATATGGTAATAAATTTTACTTAATAATATGAATCATATCCGAACGGATATTGATGATATTTGTATCCGAATAATTATAATCTAGATACTATTCATTTTTGGATATTTCATCTACATTGGATACGGATATGTATATGTATAATGATATATTTTCAAATATTTTAAGCGTTTTGTCAATTCTGAATATGAATATGGATATTTATCCAAATTCAATTTTTTTTTAATTTATTATTATTTTAAAACTTATTATGATTTTATCATTTTTTTGTTGTTAATGGTTAAATATATATTTGAAAGAAGATACAGTCCATCTATATTTGGATATTCGTATAAATATATGTATACGTATTTGTATCTGGTAATATATGAAATGAATTTATATCTAAATCCGTATTTATATTCGTATCCAGATCCGAAAAAATAATACGTACAGGGATATGCTATGACTCCTATTTGAACCTTATCCAAACCGTTTCACCCCTAATTCAACTTCTCACCTTGCCAGATGCAAAGTATTCATTACCCACCTTGATACTTGCAAGAAACCAGACCTCTATCTACAGAAGAATTCTCACTCAGAATAAAACTATGGGAGAGTAGTTTATTTTGACCATTTTGTGGAATCATTGGATAAACAAGATCAATCAAGGGACTCTATTGATCTATCTGCAATTTCGGGAAATGAGCCATGGAGACAATATGGCATAAGCCAGCCAGCCGTTTAGAGGTTAAATCAGCAATAAGAAATTGGAAGGATAATAAGATATTAGGTCCGGATGGTTTTACTGCGGAGTTATATTCAGCATTCTGGGATATTATGAAGGACAGAACACTCGCAACACTTAATGGTGTGCCGATGGGATCTTTTACCTTCCAACATCTCTCTGACTCTTATATGGCACTAATACCTAAAAAGCAAGGGGCAAACATGGTAACTGATTACAAGCCAATGAGCTTAATCCATGAAATCCAAAATATATATTCAAAAGTGCTGGCTAAAAGACTGGGATCACATATCCCTGACTTAGTTAATCTAGCACAAACAACATTTGTGAAGGTGAGAAACATAACATACAGTTATGCTTCTGTGAATGAAGAGATTTGTCATGCACATAAAAGAAAAATAAGCACAACCATCTGCAAAGCTGACATCTTCAAAGCTTTTGATTCTATTAATTGGGAAAGGCTATAAAAAGTCTTAGAGGCAAGAGGATTCTCAGCCCAGAAAGTCATGGAATCTCAAATGAAGTGCTTCTAGGGTTCTCTAAAATAATGTTGAATGACGTAGCAGGAAAGAGTACAGTGCTTAAAAAATGTTTCATACAGAGAGATCCACTGCCGCCTATATTTTTCATCATGGTGATGGTTGTTATAGCAAGAGTATTCACACAAGCTCAGAATAGACATCTCATAAACCCACCCTTAAATCAGTTAAGAAACTGCACTTTGTTTGTATAGGTATCATGATTTTTATTAGACCAACAAGGAATTGAGGTGCTCATGACAAGAATCGTATTAAGATCACTAGGGGAGCATACTGGTTTATAAACTTTCAGAAATCTTTGGCTCCAATTAGGGTGGACCTTAATGAAATTGATGCCCTTGCACAAAGAATAAACTGTGGGGGTAAGGAAGTTTCCAATAGGGGAGCTTACTAGTTTACAAAGTTTCAGAAATCCTTGGCTCCAATTAGGGTGGACCTTAATGAAATTGATGTCCTTGCACAAAGAATAAATTGTGGGGGTAAGGAAGTTTTCAATTGATTATTTGGGGTTGCCCTTACATTTCAAATCCATACCCTCAATATATCAGCCCTTCATAGATAGTATTCTGCATTCAGTTCAGGGATGGAAAGGGAACTTCCTCTCCTTCGCAAGAAGAGTTGTCTTCTTAAACTCAGTGGTTAGGGGAAAATTAGTTTATCTGATGTCTGTGGTAAAGTTACATGCATGGTTCACAACCAAGGTAGATGAACTCAGGATATTCTTTCTTTGGAAAGGAAAAGAAGAAAATAGAAATGACTATCCGTGATAAATTGGAGAACTATTTGCCTTGGTAAGGAAAGTCAAGGTCTAAAGTTAAAGGAGATTGATAATGTAAATGATGCACTCATGATGAAGTGGTTGTGGAAGTCGAGATTGATAATGCAAATGATGCACTCATGATGAAGTGGTTGTAGAAAGTCTTATCACAATCAAACAATCTCTTTAAAGAGGTTGCAAATTTCTTTTTCATGAACTTCCAAAATAAGTTGGCATCGGAATATGCACATCAAACCTCAAAAGAGCAAGAATTACTTGAGGATTTCAATGGAAATAATGTCTGACAATGTTGAGAGCTCTTTTTTGACACATGAATTGGGGTTATGGTGTTCTGGCACAAAATCTACCAGAGTATACACTCAAGCCATTAATCCAACTGAATCACTGGCCCAATTTTATCAAAGACAAGACCACTTGACAGCATTCAAAACACTCTCTACACAGGCCTCCAATCAGCTTGCGCAGCTAAGAAACTGGATGCAATCAATCAACTTGCAAGGCAATGGAGACATAATTCAATTAAAATATGGTAAGGCATATAGAAATTTCACTGTCAAATCGGCATTTCATAACCTTGCCACGGTAAGAAAAACTCAGGTCCATTGGAAAAAGATATGGAAAATGGCATTGCCTCCAAAAATAAATTCTTTTGCTTGGAAATTGGCAAAAATGATCCTACCCACACACCAATTTCTCCTAAAAAGGGGTTGGCAAATGCCTTCTAGGTATCCTCTATATATGGCGGCTGAGGAAAAACAAACACACATCTTGTTCTATTGTGAGTATGTAAGAGAGACTTGGAGACATTGGATCTATGATAGGCCAAATTCATATATATATATATATATATATATCATATTTACTTTCTTTGTATCTTATATATACTTACTGTTGATGATTGTCTTTAATTTCAGGAAAGAAGCGAATTTGGGCCAAATGGAGCTTAAAAGGAGCAATTTGGAGCTACATAGAATGGAGCCAAAGTTGGATCATGGACCAGACATTCAGGCCTGGTTTTCACTACTATAACCATGATAGCTATTGCAGCAATCGCGGGTCATTACCCTACATTGGTCGAGGTGAAGTGCTCACATTCAGATTTGGAAGGCGTTAAATGATTCTTCTAGAATGTGAATATTTAGCATTCTAGCTCTCATTATGCGGAAAGAACTTACTCCTTTGGCATGAAGAATAAATTAGAGACGAGATTTGATCTTCAATTTAGATTAGATGGTAAGATAATATTTGATTAGGTTTTGAATGGGGATTAGATTTAGGGTTTAGATATGATAGGATTTCGGATAGATTTATTTCTTCTTTAACTCTTGACCGGCCCTTTATCTATTAAAGGGTAACCCTTGCGGACAACCATAATGTCGCAAAATTATCGTAGTTTCTAGTAGGAGTTGATTTTCATTGTAAGACAAAAACAAACATGGTTGTACTGTTTTATGTATCACTTTATTTATCTTTTAGATTTAGTTATGTACTCTCGTAACTAAACCCCTTTCTAGTGTAGAGTTTGAGTAATAGTGTCAATATCTTTTTAATCTCATATTTGTTTTTGTTGTTTAGGTTTTGAACTTAGTATTTTGTTTAGGGTTTTTCAATCCAACACGAGACTTCTCTCAAATATACAGATCAGCAGGAAAGTAAGCCAGGAGAAATCACGTCTCTAGGTGTAGACCTAGCACCCTGATGTTAGACCGCGTGATCAAGACTGGTGGGAAGGTGTCGAATTACTCACCCCGTCAGACTGAGACC
The DNA here is from genome assembly GCA_024447665.1 of Juncus inflexus. NCBI lineage: Eukaryota > Viridiplantae > Streptophyta > Magnoliopsida > Poales > Juncaceae > Juncus > Juncus inflexus. Next base: position 10,036,501 of record JAJHPC010000011.1, on the reverse strand, counting down.
CTAGAGGTGGAATCCTACCAATTTGAACAACAAAACATAACTTGGTAAAGCGAGTACGAGAGTGCCGTTCTACTTCAGGGACTGAATCAAGGAGTTAGGAGGATCGGAAAGCCTGCTTGAGAAGGATTAAGTGAGAGCCCCTCCGCGCAAGGACAAGTGAGAGACCCTTGAGTTACAAGCACAAAGTTCGGCGATCGTGGCGAGTTGGCGTAGAAAGGAATTCCCCATAACACATCACGACTCTCGATTCCAGAACTGTATGAGGATTAGTGACAACCCTCTAGACAATGGAGAACTGGAGCAAAGTGGATGTCAAACCCATCGCACAAGGAATGACCCCCTGCTAAGTAAAAACAAGAACAACACTAACAAAGGCGAGAGAAATTAAACGGAGATCTATGAAAGAGTTTGATACCAAGAATGCTCTTTTATCAACTTAAGATTACTTACTACTGCGGACGAGGATTGTGACAGCCTAGTCCGCGGCCTGATAAACAACCACTTTATTTTATTTTATTTTTATTCCAACATAAAAATCAATTAACTATTTAATCAGAACTGCATTAAAAAAAATAAAAAATATCTACTCCATCATATAGATTCGACACCCAAAGTACTACGCGTAGATCAAAACTAGGTAATTTAGGGTAATTTCAAAAGTTATTTTATTATATACCCTCACCACATACCAATCTAGGCTTGGTTATAGGATGACAGAGACTCATTCGAACCAGCACCCATCTTCATGCAAAATGGGATCGGTATTTCTGTTTTGAATTGTGGAAGAGAGATGTAACAAAATCTTCAGAGGACAAGAAAGGGTCAAGGTGGACGTTGCCTTGGTGGCAAAATGGGATTTTACTGGGGGACTAGAATACGAGAACTAATTATGCTAAGGGGACTTCGCCTCTTTTTTTCTAGATGGTTCCTTATTTCTTTTTCTTTTGTATAGTTTGTAATTTGTAGGAAGTTATGCCTTCAGTGGAATCTCACCACTAAAACCTAAATATGTCTTTTTTCCATTTTTTCCTATCTTTGTAATTACTTTTAAATGATCTTCTAATTTTTAATAAAATTCACTTAAGTGTGGGAACACCCCCCTCAAGATTTCCTAGAAAAAAATATCATTCATGATCCAACCATATCCTTCTTATATACAATTCTCTAATTTTGCTAGGTTGATACGATTTCCCACTTTGGGTTTTTGTTTCTCATCTCCAAATTGTACCAGTTTAGATTTTTTTTTGTTTCTCATCTCCAAATTGTACACCATTTATTTAATACTCTATTTTTTACATACAATATTAAGAATATGATATTATATGAAATTTTGAGCATTTTAAATTGAGAAATCTAAAAGTGCGACAGGCTTGAGTCGGCCAAAAACATGATATACTTTTTTTTTTGCTTTTCAATATACATTTTTTACATATTATTCTCACTATTTTATGAATATGTTGCTACTAAAATATAAAGCCTACGATAATCAATTTTAACTAGAGGTGGCAAATGGGTGGGTCGGGTCATTCGAGTTTCGGGTCATTTGGGTCTCCGGTCATTCGGGACATTCAGGTCTTTGGTATTTTGGGTTTTGGGTCATTCGAGTTCCGGATATTTCGGGTCTCGGGTCGTCTGGGTTTCGGGTTGTTGACTTGTTAACATTTTCGGGTCGGGTCTAGTTTGGGTTCGGGTGGGTCGGGTCGGATTTTCGGGTCAGGTTATATTTTGTCAGCTCTGATTACGCACTTGTGTTTAACTTGTGATAAAAAATCTTTAATTAAATATATATATATATATATATATATATATATATATATATATATATATATATATATATATATATATATATATATATATATATTCAATTTTGCACAAGTAAAAAGAGGCCGATGAGCTCAAAAGTCTCAAATAGAGTTTTATGTCTTAGAAAACAATATAACTAATATATTATTTTCTAAAATAATATGTTGACATTATAAGAAACAAAATAAGATGTTATAATCGCAAAATCGCAAAGACCTGAATTGACTTTCACTCGGGTACAATATCTATGAAATTCGACCGCGAAAAGATTACCTTTAACATCTTCGACACAATCAAATGCCCCGAAGATCCCAATATTTTGAGTATATCCACCATCAACAAAATCGAGGAGCTCGTCGGGGAACGCGCTGAAAGGGAGTCTTTAAACTCTTGTAATTTTACTTTCGAAGAGTTTTGGGAAGAAAGAGAAAGGATAATATAGTAGAAAATAGTAATAACTTGTTAGGCCATAAAACTGAAACAAGAAATCAAGATGTAAAAAGTATAAAATTACCAAACATTGAAAAGTGCAGGATCGAAGAAGTTCTCTTTTGTAGGTGCCATGATGAGAGTTCTCGGACTCTCAGCGGAGCGAACGGTGCCATCCATCGAGAAAGCACTCGATCCCAAGCTCAAATCTCTTCCCATCCATCTCAAATACACCGTCGAGGATGGAGCAAAACCCTTGAGTGAGACTTGAGGAAGACTGAATTCAGTGTTGACGGAAGTGGATAAGACCGACCTCTTTTCTCTTTCTTTCAATGCTCAAGTTACCTTCAGACTGAGTCAGTCCCGGAGACCAAAAAGAAGCAACCTTCGTGAAGCCTTCCTATATGCCTGCATACCAGGTCCTTTATTTGTGTAACAACCCGGAGAAGGAATTGGAGATCGATGAGCTAAACAAATATCGACTGAAGGCCGTTTACGAGAGTTATGACATGCGATTTTGGATGAGCAGGAGTTCGGGGGATATCCCCAGGCGAGATCGCGAAAAATTGAGCGCACACGCTTCGAGCACAAGATATTAAACGGGAGTTCTTGGCGAGAGGAAACGCATCGTGCTAGGTCATTTTTGTTTTTCTTTTCACAAAACCTCTTCATTTATACTTAAATTTTTTGCAAAAGTTTAAGTGTGGTGAGGTTGGTTTTGCACAAAATCATTTACTACCTCAAATTTTCACAAATTCTTTAACTTTTCTCTTGTACTTACAAAAGTTTAAGTGTGGTGAGATTGATTTTGCGCGAAACCAAGTTTTGTAACTTTTTTGTGTCAAAAATGTAAAAATACAAAAAAATTGAAAAATACAAAAACAATAAAACTCATAAAACCCATAAAAATTTAAATTTTTGTTTTTGCTTCTTTTTTCTAACTTTTGTTAACAAAGTTGTTTTATTTTTGTAAATAAACTATCTTTCTTGGATTTGTAAATATCTTAAGATTTTTAAAATAAAAAGTGAAAAATAGGATTTTGAAAAAGAAGTATTTTTGAAACCGAACACCATCAAGTAACGAGTTTTTAAAAAGTCTAGGGTTTTGGAAATGATGATGAAATTTTTAAAATTTTTTGAAAGGTGATAAATTATTGTCATATATCACCTATTCCGCCTCATTCCATCTATAATATCCATGTAAAGTCCATTAATGGTTTAAAAATTTCATTACGTGTTCATCTCCTCAATATTTTACAACAAGATATAATGTTTCCATTCTCTTGTGCCGTATTAAATTTTTTTGAATTGAACTCTATCTTTTATACCATGGTTTAGAAAATGTCTTGATTTTAACCAATATTCAAGCCTGTTATTAACCTATATGACCATTTTCTAAGTTAAAAAAAAATAATCTTTTTGGCTCGGTATATTATCTCCCTAGCCCTGTATATTATACCCTATCTCATTGTAAATAAATAAACGGGATTAAAAAAAAATCATTTTCAAGTGTTAAAAGCACAACTTTTCTCTCGAGAATTGATCCATGGATATCATGTTAGACTTTTAGCTTGTTTGAGGGTGAAGTAAAGATCAAGTTGAAACGTTGGGATAAAATTTAGCGGGGTAAAGTATAAAATTTTCTTAGGGTACTATCTTGTGATAAATGAATAATTGGGATAAAGGATTGGTGAGTTGAAAAGACCTTGGGGTTTTAAAATTATTAATAGACATGCACCAACCGTTGTGTATTATTAGTCAAATGGAAGAGCTCGACGAGAGGAATCCAATAATACAAACCTCGCGAAAAAAGACCTTCTAGAACTCTAAGAAAATACAAAACAAAATTAGTCAAAGTTAATGTTTGACCAAGACTAGACCGATCAGGAGCTGTCACGTGTCCCTTCTTTTTCCCCTTAATTTCTTCAAATGTTTTTCTCTCGCGAATCGGGTGTTGACACATGGCAAGACGTGTCAGAATTCCTCAAATTAGAATCCGTCATGTGTCATTTGACCTCTGCCTCTTCGACGAGTCCGAGGAAGCAAGTTGATGAAATGAACCGACGGTGTAATCATAGAAGAAGTGGCACATCTATGCAACATATATAGAGTGAAGAAAACACGTGGCAGATGGCTATTGGGGAGCATTTCTGCAGCTCTGACACTGGTCAGTATGAGATTCTTCTCAACTCCACTAAGAACTCGACATGCGTCAATATGCGTTCTGAAAAATGCGTTTTAATTCCAAAGTGCTAAAACCCCGCCATTTCCTTGTTGGGTTTCAAACGTGCATAACGCAGCGGAAAAATAAAAATTTCATCCAAAACCAATCCGAGGATCCGTGCGTATAGGTTAAATCAAAGAAATAAATCTTAATAATACCTTTCAGATTACGCTTAATCCGTGACGCTCAAACCATGCGTGTTGTCCTTGCGTCTCTAAACCGGTTACCGTCCTAACCGATTTTACGTCCGTCTAGGCCGTCTAGGTCGAATCGTGCGAAAGTCATCTACCGCACACACAATCGGTCTCCACCAAAACTCTCAACAAACCGTTCTCATCTTCTTAGGATGAATAGATCACAAGCGCTGAAAGTACGAACGCCTCTACCGGTGTCCACACGAACAAACTTCTTAAAACGGGAAGAAGAAGAATATATATGCTAGTAGCTTGTTCTCCTCTTGCATAAGAAAACTCTTCTTATTTTATCTCACAAAAGATGTATATAATTCCTCTCATATAATCGCACTCTTTCATTTTTGTCATACAAAAAGAAAGCACCCTTTCATAATTTTGTCATACAAATTAGAAAGTGTATTTTCTCTCTTTTGTCTCACAAAAGAGAATGAGAAATAATGAGAGAGAGAATGATTTGTTATCTTATGAATTTGGAGCCCTCTATGTCCTTATATAGAGGTGAAGAGTCATGTCTCATCACACTAAAAGATGTATATGACATCACTCATCATTATCCATATGCCATCATCTAGACTCTTCTAGATTACATGATCTTTTGTGCTCATAGTCTTTATATACATATATATCACATCTTATCATATAAGATGACAATATATTTTGTGACATTCTTATGCAACTCATCATATAAGTCGCTAGGATTTTCTGCGCCCGTTTCAGTTTGTTCTTTGTGTGTGACCCTGTAGGTTCACTTAATGTTGGCAATAGACTTGTCAGTCTATAAATCATGAGCGGACTCTAGCAAGCCATCATAACTACCCAATTTAAGTGAATATCGGTGATCCGATTTACCTAATCAACAATCACGTATTTAGTCCCTTTGTCACACGATATCTATATCGATCATAAGGCATGTAATACGTCATCCTTATATTAATCGAATAATATTTCTTGATCCCAAATTAAACTGAACAAGAACAAATTACATTAATAACTCTTATTAATTCATTTGAGTATGGCCATACATTTCTTCAGTTCAATTATTCAAGAGGCCTAAAGATATCTCTCTCATTTATGAGAGGAACAAATCCCGTCTTGATTGCACTCATCCCTCTACATGATTCATTGTATACCTAATCATAACCGTTATGACCACCCGGTTAAAGTATAAAATTACTCATGTTGGGAACCGAGACAATCTCAGGTCAAAGGACTATAAATACTTTATGTTACAAGAATCGCTAATGACATAAAACATGTAGCATTCTTATGGCGGGTCAGTCCAGTATATGGTCTCTAACATATACCTATGTTAATGACTTGATAACTATTTATTCATGATCAGTAAAACATAATCATCAGTCAACTAATATGCTGGTGTACATTTATAGCTTGTATATAAATATATATATTTATATGTATCTGCAAGTATATTTGTCTCCACAAATATCCTATAAATGACCAGGAACGATTTAGAATAGCATTCATAACACTTTACAGTTTTACTATCAAAGTCACGCACTTTGATGACGTAAAGCTGAATTACATATTCATGGTCTATTTTAATTATATTAAAATAACCTATACGCACATATTATATGAAATATCTTAGAATAAATATTATGATTGTTATTGCAATCCATCATCTAGGTCACAAACACTTTGGCCTAGAGCATAACACCATCATTCCTAACATGCGTTTTGCTTATAATTGTACCATCTAGTGATGGGTAATGGAGAGTAGCAGCCTCAACACGCTTTCTTCAAATCTGAGCGAGTCAGTACGAGGAAGGTCACGCCTCCAGTTTCTTTTCGACAGCATGCCTCCGTTGCTCCTATAACACGCGTTCTCGTTTACTGGACCATCTAGTGCGAACAAATGGAGACGAAGCACAACGCACTTTCTGCAGCTCTTTGTCATGTCAGTAGATCTGGCCAATTACTTGAGTGACACGTGACCAGGAAATTAATAACCTAGACCAATCCGAGTGTGCCACATGTCCGCATGTTGAATTTAGAAGAGGTTGAGGAAAATTGATAAAGACACCCAGAAAATTGCACATAGAATGATTTTGTATAGAAAAATGAAGGAGAAATGTTAAGTACCCCCTAAATTACTACCCAAAATATAATCGGAATAACCCTTAATACTTTAGTTCCAAACCTTATTTCTCAAATATTTCAAGGCAAATTCTCTCTATAAAATAAACCCTCTTATCGCATCCATTCACATACCATTTTCCACCATTCTACACTATCCACATTCTTCATTCTTCTTCTTCTTCTTCTTCTTCTTCTTCTTCTTCTTCTTCCACTATTAATGTCTAAAAACCTCAAAACCCTAATTTCTTGAGAGTAGATAGAGAGTTAAAATTTTACAAGGAAAAAAGGATGCTTGTTCTAGGAGCAAGAGTTAGATCAATCAAGAAGGGAGTGTTCTAGCTAAATTCTCACCTTTATGGTTTGGTTTATTTTTCGCTTTATTTTCCTTGTTTCTTTCTCTTTTGTTGAATGAATAAAATGTCTCAAATACTTGTAAATATGATTTGTTTGTGCATGAGTGAGTAGTCTTTTAATAGGGAATGACTTTTTGTACGATATTTTGTGATGAAATCTTGAGTTAAACTTTGTATTTTTTTTTATGGTATTAAAAATATTAATTTTTTAATGGTTTCAAATGATGTTTGAGTTAGAGTTATTTGGAAGGATAACTTGATTTGAATAATTTATGTTGTTTATGTTGAGAATTACTTGATCATTAGGAACTTGGAAGAGTTTCTTGTTTGGTCGAATAAGATTTCAAATCGAGTATATGCAAGGCTTGAAAATTGAAGTTTTTGAGTTAGATCTAATATTTTGTTTATTTGTTGATTGATTTTTGGAAAGAAGTTAGTCGATCCTTACTTTTTAAATCATTTAAAGGATTGCTACTTGTTGTGTTTAATGATTCACATGCTACACAAATTTTCATAACTTCCCTACTTCATCTTGCACTAAAGTAAAAAATTTGATTAATTGGTTGAAACTTAAGGCCATACCTCCTACTAGATCGACACCCTACACTCAATTTCCACATATATACTTTGTGAATGAATTATGTAACTTATAAATATTTTTGCTAAGATTGTGAATTTGAAAAAATAACACGATTTACACATCTTACAGATATTAAATGCCTCACGACCCAAGTAGGAAGTGAGATGAGCTCTTCTTGGCTATACAGACTAATAAGTTGAGCAGTAGAAAACCGTGCCGAGATTCCACTCCAAGTTGCGACTCAAGTTTAGGATCTAAATAGTATACGTGATATTTCCACCATCAATCCACAGAGCACGAGATAGGAGTTCCCCTCTAGTCACTGAGGTTGGTGACTGTGAGCATACTTGTCACCTTACCTCTTGATTGGAAAACAGGCTATTTCAGACTTTTGATCAAACGTAGAACGGCGGATCTTGACTAGTAGGCATGTCTTATATTCGGTACCATTACCCTCGGTATAAATCGAGCATCACAAATGTTTGGCCGGATAGGGAATAACGTTTGCTTGAGGACAAGCAAATTTTAAACTTGGGAGAATTATGATCGACCAAATTCATCTATTACTTCCTTTGTATCTTATTTTCAGCACTTTTTATATTGTTTCAAGTTTATTTTTATTAGAATTTAGTTACTGCTGATGTTTGCCTTTAATTTCAGGAAATAAGAGAAATTGGGCCAAAAGAAGATTAAAAGAAGCAATTCGGAGCTACATAGAGGGGAGATAAAGTTGGATCATGGGGTAGGCTTTTGGGGCCGGTTTTCACTACAACAACCATCATTGCAATCGCAACAACCGCGGGTCGTTGCCCTACAATGGTCGAGGTGGAGATTGTCATGTTCAGACTTAGAAGGTAGCAAATGCTTCTTCCAGAAGGCATATATTTAGCATTCTAGCTCTGATTGTGCGGAAAAAATATACTCCTTTAGCAAGAAGAATAAATTAGAGATGAGATTTGATCTTCAATCCGGATTAGACAGCAAGAGAATATTTAATTAGATCTTTGATTGGGGAATAGATTTAGGATTTAGATTTGACTGGATTTGAGTAGATTTATTTTTTTTTTTTCATCAGACTGGCCCTTCACCTATAAAAGGGTCACCTTGCGGCCAGTCATAATATCGCGAATTAGAGTCCCAAATTGTAGTTTGTAGTTCGAGCCGAGCTTCATTGTAAGAGAAAGACAAATAAGGTTGTAGTGTGTCATGTATCACTTTATTTATCTTTTGGATTTAGTTCCATACTCTCATAAATAAACCCCTTTCTAGGGTAGAGTTCAAGTAGTAGTGTCAATGTCTTTTTAGTCTCATAATGGTTTGTGTTGCTTACGTTTTGAACTTAGTATTTTATTTTCTGCATTTTTCACTCCAAATTGAGACATATCTCGGATACACATGTTAGTAGGAAAGTAAGCCGGGAGAACCCAGGTCTCTAGCCTAGCGCCTTGGTGTTATACCGTGTGGTAAATACTGACGGGCCGGTGTCGAATTGCTTATCCCGTCATTTGAGACCCTGGAGGTGGAATCCTTCCGATTTGAACAATAAAACAAAACTTGGTAGAGCGAGTACGGAAGTGCCGTTCTAATTCGGGGACTGTGTCAAGGAGTCGGGAAGACAGGAAGGCATGCTTGAGGAGGATTAAGTGAGAACCCCTCCCGGCAAGGACAAATGAGAGACCCTTGTGTTTGAAGAATGAAGTTCGGCAATCATGGCGAGTTGGCACAGAAAGGACATCCACATAACACATCACAGCTCTAGATTCCATAATAGTCTAAGGTTAAGTGACAACCCTCTAGATGACAGAGAACTTGAGCAAGGTGAATGTCAAACTCGTCGCACAAGGAATGATCCCCTGCTAAGTAGAACAAGAACAATACCGACAAAGATGAGAGAGATTAGACACGGATCTATGAAAGAGCTTGACCTCTAGAATCATCTTAAGACCTCCTACTACCGTGGACAAGGATCATGGCAATCTAGTCCACAACTCGATAAGCAACCAACTTTTCTTTATTTTATTCTATTTTTATTTCAAAAAATCAAAACCAATTAAATGATTTAATCCAAATTTCATTAAAAGAAACTAAAAATATCTACTTCTCCCTGTGGATTGGACACCCAAAATACTACGCGTAGATCGTGCGCTTGCGATCGAAACGGAGTAATTTATGGTAATTTCGAAAGCTATTTTATCATATACCCTCAAGACACACCAATGATGAATTTCATCTTTAATCGCTCATTTATGAAATTCTTTCATTTATTCTCTTTTAAAAGATTATATAACTCTTACTAGTTAACGTTTCAAAATTTTAATGCAATTATATAAAATAATACAAAATTTTGATCTATTGTTGGTAACGATGATGTTTTGAGAAAAGGCCGGAAGGCATAAATTGTATTTTGTATCATCCGTTAAGTCGTCGGAAGGTTATGTTGTAATCTCTTTGGAAGCATTAATTGTATGTTCAATGTTTTAAAAAAACATGTTATGTCCCCGACTAGCCAGGTGCCTATCTCCCAACATCCTGATTAACGTCGATTAGAAAAGTTCATCAAGCCGAATTGGGTTAACATTGTACTTGATTTTGAGCCGACTTCACTTTTTTTTTTTTGTTTAGCCCATTGTTTTTGCGCGGGTCACTTTTTCCAAATAGTAATATGTTCATAACTACTTTTCAAGCACCCAGTATTTTTTGAAAAAAAAAATACTTTCAAATATAATACGTTCATAATTTCCACCAATTTTGATATTAAAATTTCTTTACACACTAGAGACTTAAGCAAACCGCGTAGTTCATTAGTCATCCCCAGATCAAATGAATATATATGACATACGAGTATACAAAAGTATCCATGAATCCAAAGAAATATACAACAAAAATAGTATATGAAGAATAAAAAGTGTGTATATATATAAAGAGATAAAGAAAACAATATACAAAGTAAACAAAATATATAGAGATGTAAAAGTATAGATATTTAAAATATAGAATATCCTATAAATCAATTACTAAAATAATTAATCGGTTAATCAACCGTTAATAGATGTGACTTGGGCGCGATTATTGAGACCGTCAGCGTCACACGCAACATATTCAAAGACCGAAAAATAAATTTAAATCAATTGAGTTTGATCCTTTATATAGAGAAGCAAATTGTGCTACATATAGCTGACAAATAAAAGCATAATTCTGAGTAATTTTCATGTATGAGTTTTGTAAAAAAAGATTTGATATTGCATGACATTTCCGGTCATACAGCATGATCCAATTTTATTTTGCGATACATTATATAAATAATCGTTACTTTTCAAAATAATATATAAAATAAAAAATATTTGCATGTATAAAAACCATATATATAAATTGAAAAAAATATAATTGTGAAAAAAATTATATAAATAAAAAATGGAAAAAAACACAAAATAGTATATAAAATACAAAAGCAATATATAAAATACTAAATATAGTATATGAAATACTAAAAGCAATATAAATTGCATCATTATGTAATCAATATGAACTAAATCAATTTTGATCTCATCGCACAACATATTTTTGTTGTAAATATTTTCGACCTTACGAATTACCTTTCTCAGATATAGGGTTTGTTGCTTCCTCGGCGAGACTTTTAATGCTTAATGCATCATTTTTTTTTCCAAAACCCATAGTAGTTCATTACAAAAAATAATGCATCATTTTGTTTCGATAGTAAAATAATTATCTTTTTATTTATAGAAAAGTCTCCAAATTTTTTATTTATTTAGATAAACGAAACTTTCATAGATGAAGCAAAAATCACGTTTTATGGGCAAACCGCAACCGCCTATTTGATTGTGCTTTAGTTTCCTCTTTCACATTTCTCCATAAAAAAGTCCATATAGACATGTGTACCATACCACCCAATAAATATCGAAAAACTTATTTTATATCTATACCTATACTATACTTATTTTATACACATCATATATTGTTAATATTTGTTTTGGGGTTATTAATCTCAGAGGATAATCTATTTTGGGGGAGCTTGACTTTTTTTTTTTTATGTTCCCTTTTGATTGTTTTTCAAAAAAGGGGAGAAGATATAAAATGCTTGCATATTTTGGAAATATTTTGAAAATCCTCAAAAAAGGGAGTTTGTTATTCTCGGTTTGATGATGTATAAAAAATAATTACGAGTTACTAATAATATTTTGAGAATGTTGTATAAGTTCAGTGAATCCAAGTTCAAGCGATAGAAAATGAATTATTAATCAGAATGGTCATAATTCTTCGGAAAGACTAGAAGACGCCGCGCACTTTCTCAACCGATCATGTTTTGGAGCTATCTTCAATGTTCTTCTAATTTTTAGGTTGTTTTTGAGTATTTTATACTTTACACTAAAAAGAGAGAAATTCTTGCAGTTTTTATGTGTTCCATTCGAAGGAACTTACTTCCGTTCGAACAGAACTTTCATTCTGAATGGACTGCTTCTGTTCAGCAACATTTATTTCTGTCTATTTTTGGCTGAACAATTCCTCTGATCCATTCGAATGGAAGTTTTTTTTTTTTTTTAGCCGTTTAATTTGATTCTCCTCTTTATTGCATTCCTCTTTTGAGTTTCATCTGAATGGAACTTCGTTTCGTTCAAATGAAACAGGCTTTATTTCCATAATTGTGGGGGCAACTCTTTTCCTCTTTAAATGAGCAGCCCCAATCCGAAAAATCTATCAATTTCTCCATATTCAAAACCTAGAATTCTCTCTTAGTATTCAATAAAATTACTCTAAATCTTGAGTGAGATTAGGAGATTTAATAAGCGGTTGTTTATTGTGTTTGGTGTGATTGAAAGAAATCGTTAATGTTTTGTTTCATTGAATCACTAAGTGTTGTAAAGTGATCGGTGATTAGAGTTTGTAAAGAAAATGCTATTTGGATTAGTGAATGAAGGAGCCGAGAGCAATACCTAGAGAGTAGGCGCGTGTGAATCAAGGGCTCCTAGCGGGAACGGGTGGTTAAGGCTGACAAAACTACCTCGCCGAACTTCATCAATTACTTTGGTGTTCGATATCTTTGTTTACTTTTCCCCGACAAATGCCGCATCACTAAAACAAAAAACTATGTCATCAACGTAAATTTTTCTTTCGTGAGTTTGTAGATGTGGTCTGGATGGGTCAGATCCTTGAAACTAGGGGATTGCTCCACGAAGACTTCCTCCACTAGAAATCCAATTAGAAACAGACTCTTAACATCCAATTGAAAGAGCATAAGCCCTTTAATTGATGCATATGTCAAGATTAGTCTAATGGACTCCAACCGAGCAACCGGAGCAACCATTTTCTTAAAGTCAATCCCGTCTTGTTGCTTGAATCCTTGAGCTATGACTCTTACCTTTTTTGTCACAACTGTACCATATTCATTGAGTTTGTTACAAAATAACCATTTAGTACCAACAAAGGATCGGTCATCAGGTCAAGGGACTAGGGTCTGCACATGGTTTCACTCAAATTGGGCGAGTTCGTCTTGCATTGGCAAAATCCAATCGGTTTCTCCATTTGCTTCTTTGAAGGACGTGGGTTCAGTTTGGGATAGGAAAGCACAATACGGGCTGGGTTTCTTGTACCGGATTAGGTTCGAATTCCTTCTCGTGGGTCTCCCAAAATGTTTGATAGGGGATGTGTAGATAATTCTCAAAGTACGTCAGTTATTTGGTATTCTGGAGGTTCCGAATTGAGTGGTTGAAACAGTTGTGAGTTGCCTTAATTAGGGTTTGGTGTCCCTTGCGTCGAGTTATCACCATTTTGAGGTTTTTCCATCGTGACGTTGTTATCGATTGTGTCTAACGTCAAATTGCCAAGATTAAACCAGAGAATGTTTGGTTGGTTGGCTCGCGTCGAACCATCATTATTACCTGCATCTGTAATAGAAATATCTTCTTGGCCTCCTTTTTAGTTTCATCAAAATGTACATGCATGGATTCAACAATCATCCGTGAAGATTTAATATAAACTATAGAAGCTTTACTTATATTAGAATATCCAACAAAGCCACCTTCATTAGATTTCGAATCAAGTTCATCTAGACTATCAGATTCGATAAGAAATATTGGGCATGTGTGTTGGGTTTCAGACGTGCATAACGCATTGGAAAATAAAAATTTCATCCAAAACCAATCCGAGGATCCGTGCGTATCGGTTAAATCAAAGAAAAAAATCTTAAAGATACCTTTCAGATTACGCTTAATCCGTGACGCTCAAACCATGCGTGTTTTCCATGCGTCTCTAAACCGGTTACCTTCCTAACCGATTTTACGTCCGTCTAGGCCGTCTAGGTCGGATCGTGCGGAAGTCATCTACCGCACACGCAATCGGTCTCCACCAAAACTCTCAACAACCGTTCTCATCTTCTTAGGCCGAATAGATCACAAGCGCCAAAAGTACGAACACCTCTTGCATAAGAAAATTCTTCTTATTTTATCTCACAAAAGATGTATATAATTCCTCTCATATAATCACACTCTTTCATTTTTGTCATACAAAAAGGAAAGCACCCTTTCATAATTTTGTCGTACAAATTAGAAAGTATATTTTTTTTCTTTTGTCTCACAAAAGAGAATGAGAAATAATGAGAGAGAGAATGATGTGTTGTCTTGTGAATTTAGAGCCCTCTATGTTCTCATATAGAGGTGAAGAGTCATGTCTCTTCACACGAAAATATGTGTATGACCTCACTCATCATTATCCATATGCCATCATCTAGACTCTTCTAGATTACATGATCTTTTGTGCTCATAGTCTTTATATACATATATATCACATCTTATCACATAAGATGACAATATATTTTGTGACATTCTTATGCAACTCATCATATAAGTCGCTTGGATTTTCTGCGTCCGTTTCAGTTTGTTCTTTGTGTGTGACCCTGTAGGTTCACCTAATGTTGGCAATAGACTTGACAGTCCATAAATCATGAGCGGACTCTTGCAAGCCATCATGACTACCCAATTTAAGTGAATATCGGTGATCCGATTTAGCTAATCAACAATCACGTACTTAGTCCCTTTGTCACACGATATCCATATCGATCATAAGGCATATAATACGTCATCCTTATATCAATCGAATATTATTTCTTGATCCTAAATTAAACCGAACAAGAACAAATGACATTAATAACTCTTATTAATTCATTTGAGTATGGCCATACATTTCTTCAGTTCAATTCATCAAGAGACCTAAATATATCTCTCTCATTTATGAGAGGAAAAAATCCCGTCTTGATTGCACTCATCCCTATACATGATTCATTAAATACCTAATCATAACCGTTATGACTACCCGGTCAAAGGCAGTGTTAGATTATGTTAAAGTATAAAATTACTCATGTTGGGAATCGAGACAATCTCAGGTCAAAGGACTATAAATACTTTATGTTACAAGAATCGCTAATGACGTAAAACATGCAGTATTCTTATGGCGGGTAAGTCCAGTATATGGTCTCTAACATATACCTATGTTAATGACTTGATAACTATTTATCCATGATCAGTAAAACATAATCATCAGTCAACAAATATATTGGTGTACATTTATAGCTTGTATATAAATATATATTTATATGTATCTGCAAGTATATTTGTCTCCACAAATATTGTATAAATGACCAGGGACGATTTAGAATAACATTCATAACACTTTATAGTTTTACTATCAAAGTCTCGCACTTTGATGACATAAAGCTGAATTGCATATTCATGATCTATTTTCATTATATTAAAATAACCTATACGCATATATTATATGAAATATCTTAGAATAAATATTATGTTTGTCATTACAATCCATCATCTTGGTCATAAACACTTTGGCCTAGGGCATAACACCATCAATCTCCCACTTGCACTAAGCCAAATCAACCAAGTATCTCATACTCATTGATCTATGTGGTATCACATACCAGTTGACCTAACATGATCACCATCATTTAAGGGATTGGGTTCTTAAATGGATTATCACACATTGTCATATGCAAATACTTTGCATATTTTTATGTCCACCATAATCTAAGAAGAATACTTTATCCTTCTCAAGTATATAATCATACTCTTGATTATTATTTAGTGACTTTCACTAAGATTAAACTTATGTGTGCTTGTTACACTTAATTCACATCATATGTAATTATGCTCCCACTGAATTTCTTGTCAACATAAGTTTTATCTTTAATTTTTGATAAAACCAAACTGTTTGGTTATTTCATCAAATAATAAATATTCACCTAGAGATATTTGCTTTAATTCGTAAATGAGTTTATGCAACTTGCAAACTCTTTTCAAAAATTTTAGGATACACAAAACTCTCAAGTTGTATTATATACATACTTTCAAAGAAATAACGTCTTGACATCCACTTTGCATCTTTTATAGTCATACTGTGAACATATGCCCAAGAAAATTCTGAAATACATAAGCATGATAACTTGGAAAAATATTATCATAGTCTATACTATGAGTTTAACTTAACCACAAATCATGCATTATATGTTTGCACATTATCCATGTCGATCCTTCTTTTAAAACCGTATTTCCATCTAATGGATCAATCAAATTCAAAACTTGATTGTCTGACATGGATTACATCTCAACTTTCAAAGTCTCTAACCATTAGAGCCTTGACTCATCATAATCTATTAGTAGAATGTGGACTCATCATCTATGACTACGAAAATTTTATCATTAGACACGAAAAATCTATATTTTTCGGACCTGCGATAATTTCTAATAGATCTACATGAATACACTTATGTTATATACTCATACTCTTCAACATCTTGACAGTCTAGTTTATTAATTACAGACTCAACCACTAGTTGAAATCTGAATTAATTTCCATCCGAGCATTACGGTCAGTATGTGGAATTTGAACTTTTCAAATTTACTCCCACAAATTCTTTTGGAAACACTTCTTCCAAAGAGATATAATTTTTGAGTAACAAACACTTTGTTCTCATATTAGTTATAGAAATAATATCCTTTACTTTTCTTAGGATATACACAAACAAGCATTAATCCGATTAGATGCATGATTGATAAGTCATTAATTATACGCATTTTATACCCTATACATATATGATATTGCACCATTATATGTGTTAATATTTTATTTATGTGGATAATAATCACAACTTGAATGTTGATACTGCTAATGACATATTTATGTGAATTCAGGTGCAATATGGATGGAGCATAGCTTGGAGAAAATATGTTGGAGCAAAGATGGAGATAATAATCAAGACTCGGACCTGCCAACACAGGCTTAGTATATCGGCCATAACTCACAATCTGGGCCTTTTCTATATGCGTACTATATATTGTTGGAAAGAAGAGAAAAAGCCCCACAATTCATTCTATATAACTAGAGCCCAATTCAGAGATATACGTGTCCTAAATTGACCATCTTCTGGACAGATCTATCATGTACTTTGCATTCACTCTTCATGTTTTTGCCATGTTCATTCACACTCTTTGCATGGGCTTCATTCATCCCTCATGATCACCTTTTGAGAGGGTTATAACCAGGTGCAAGGCATCTATTCTAATCACTTTTGAACTTCATCATTCTCTCTCTTGGAGTTGGGCAAGTCAAGCAAGCTTCAATCTTCCATCCGCGCTTTATTAATGGGTTCTATCATTATTTTCTTTTCTTTCTTTTCCATGTATTTCGAGTAAGCCCTTCGAGGCATAGTTAGTGTTTATGTTTTTGTGTAGTAACTTTTGAGACCATTAATAATGAATTTCATTTGAACGGTTATTATTTTTTTTCACTTACTTATTATCTTTCATGCTCAATGAATTATTTTAAGTTTATTTCGGTCAATTCTATGTTCAATAGTAATTAACAAGGGCCACAAAATTCCTATAGTTGATTTGCTCAATAGCTTCCATTAGAATTTAAATAATAGCCAAGTGCAAATAACTCACAACGATCTAAACAGTTCTGAACAAGCTCATTGTTTAGGAGGTTTTGATTTGTTTAAATAACCAATGATTTCTATTGAATTGGTTATGATATTCAAGTAGGTTAGTGTTTTTATTTATGAGCTCATCTAAACTAAAACCCTATCTTTTTGTTTGAGTTATTTATCAGTTAGAGCTCATCTGACTGCACTTAAGAGATTAATTCCAAATTCATTATTATAGTCAAGGATAAAGTTACACACAAATTCACGACACAAAACTATGCCTCAATTCACAAAACCACCACATCTCTTGATTTTTACTCTAAGTTTTCTCTTTACTTGTTACTTTCATTTTGTTGCAATCAACCAATCAACAACCCCCCCCCCAATTGTGTGTCTTGTTTTAGGTCTTGTGTTTGCTTTTATTTATGGGTCTTGGTTTCTTTTTATTTTAGTTTTCTATTTTTGTTGAGTTCATTTTCATTAGAGAAGTAATCTTTTCACCTAATTTAGTCTAAATAGCTCTCTGTGGTTCGACCCCCACTTCCACTGTCTACTGTATTGTAGTTAAGTCTAGGGTTATAAATTTCTTTTGGTAAGTGTAAAACAATTGAAAAAAATATATACCTCTTATCAATGATGCTTCAATTAAGTATCATATCCTCAAATCTTGATAAAAGATAATCTGACATACCTACCTGTCCATATCGCATATGGAGTCTTTTACAACTGCTTTAGATGGAATTATATTCAGTATGAACGCAATAAGAGCGTAACCCCGAAAGAAATAGAAGATATATTTGACTCATCATAATTGATCTATATCTAATAAAGTTCGATATCATTATCATGATCATTAAACACTTGGTTCTCGACTCCTCGATCTCATCGACGAAATTTGATTTTTCAAAGCCAAGTTTATTGTCTACTTCATTATTTGAAAGTTTTGAACTTTTCAAAATATTCAAATTTATTAGTTCAATAAAGTGATAAAGTAGATTTCTCTAGCACCTTCACTCATTGATGAACATGCATCACTATGTATGAGAGCCAATAAGTAACTTGCTTTCACCTTACTTTGTGAAAGACGTTTATGTCATCTTGTCTAATAAATAAGTTACACATGTCTCAAATGATTCAAAATCAAATGAATTTGAAAATCCATCTTAATGGATTTAATAAATATTCATCTTATTTAAGTAGACCAAGCGATAATGCAAGATTTAAATTCTTAATATTAATATTATAGATAGACTTATAATTATCTTGTTTAATATAATACATAAGGTAATTTTTCTATTAGAACATTTCCAAAGAAAATTGACATTTGTGAATGGTGAAATTATTATTCTCAATAATAAATTAATAACCATTTATAGATAAACTCGAACTATAGATAATACAAAATTCATTGTCGACATTAAATAATAATTATTTATGTCGGCGATAAGTCCGAAAAGACAATGTAAATAGATGAGTTACTTGAGAAAATGCAACAACTTTTTCTACATTTGTCACTCATATGTTAACACCATATTTACTCAATAGTCTACAACTTTGTCAGCACATTTTTTTACAAATGTATGATTCACATCGTGTATCTAATACACATGATGTGAAATAGACAAGTTAATTTCTATAACAAAAATACTTGAAGCGGTAGTCACACTATCCTTTCATTCCCTTTTTCATATCTTCTTGAGAAATTATGGTTTCTTTCAATGAACCGATTCACTACAAAAGATACTAATTTCTTACCTAAGGCCAAAGCCTCGGCAACATCTTGCCCTTATCTTTGGGAGTATTTTTTACGTTCCTTTTAAGCACGAGAACATTATTGACAACACTTGTCCATGTTCATGTTAATGATTATTAGCATCTTATGTTATATGTCCTTCTCAAGGACCTATTGTGAGACATAAATAGATATACTATTCAATTTGAATAATATGCAAAGACTATTATTCTTTAAATATTTCATATAATTGCTCCCACTATTTTTTAATCAAATCAATAACCCTCAATCGCATTGATTCAGAAACTTTCAATCCATGAAGTTTCATAGTGAGAGAAGATCCATATTTCAATTAAGTGCTAAGTGAGTTTTGGCTCATCGCCCAGAAGTTAACTTATTTAGGTAGGAATAATTCCCATTGTATCTCATACAACTCTTTAACAACATAGGATAAGCATCATATGCCCGACGTATATATCCTATCGTATGCCCCGAGCCCAAGTCCGACTTGATATCCTAGTTAAGTCAAACCATGTCTAATCATCGGCAAAATAGTACCCAGCACACTCAGCTTTGGCATGACCTATGCTGGCTCCCATTTTCCACATTCTCTCCTCCTAAGATTATCCCTACATACCCAGCTTTGTCATGACCTATGCAGGGTCGATCAGAGTATCGAGAGATTTAGACTTATGGAAGGCACTTCATGACTTAACATTGTTTTGAGGGATTTTATTTAATATTATATGTTATTATGCAATATTCAAAGAACATCACATGTACTAATAGAATAAAAATAATAAAAATGATATATCATGATCTTGATCTCTATGAACTAACATAAAGATTTCCTAATATATGTATCATCTCCATGAAATTTTTCCTAGATTGTATTTGGAAATCTTATCCCCATGTATAGAAATCGATGAACTATTTCATTGCCATGATGTTGGGTTTAAAATACACTTGTCATCTTAATGATGTATTCATAATGGACGATGAACTCCTTCATCTCAATGATGTATGTGTTATGCCTAATGAACTATCTCATTATATCAACACATATCAACAAATATATCAAATATAAACATAATCATATTATGTTTCGATTATTTGCCCATTTATAAAATATATATATATATATATATATATATATATATATATATATATATATATATATATATATAAGGATTACGAATGCGAATTCGGGGCGCGATCATCATTGTCAACATTTGGCAGGTCAAAACTCAATGTTTGATTTGGTCAACATTTGACTCGGTCAACGATCAATATTTGACAAGGTCAACAGTCAATGGTCAATATTTTAACCAGGTCATGATCAACTTTTGACCAATTTAATGGTCAATAGTCAAGGGATAAATTAGTATAGTCAACTGTCAACAATTAATAGTCAATACAATCAACAGTCAACACAGTCCACAGTCAACAGAGTGGGACAACAGTCAACTATCAACATGATCAACATGGTCAACACCTGGTCAACTTTGTCAACACACATTTCTCTACACATTAATACATCATAGGCATCTTTTCATGAATTCAATACATCACATGTAAGTTTTCATGAAATAATGCATCACATGCACCATTTCAAAAAGGCAATTCATGGTATACATCCTTTCATAAAGACACAACTATTCAAGAGGTCGCAACTCTTGCGATTGCACCTTTTCGGTCGTACCTCTTTGTTGTGAATCTCGGTTACACCCGTTAGTCGCACCTCTTAGTCGCAACCTATTGGATGTGATATTTGGATCATATCCATTGGTCACACCCTTTGGTCGCACCCATTCGTCGCAACCTTATAGACGTGACATTTGGATCGCATCCGTTGATCACATCCTTTAGTCGCACCCTTTGTAGCACTCATTCGTCGTCGAAACCTTATGGACGTGACATTTGGATCGCATCCTTTGGTTGCACCCTTTGGTCGCAACCTTTCGTCGCGTCTTTTGGATGTGACATTTGAATCGCATCCATTGGTCACACCCGTTAGTCGCACCTTTTGGTCGCACCCTTTAGTCGCACCCTTTGGTTGCATCCATTGGTCGCAACCTTTTGTCGCGTCTTTTGGATGTGACATTTGAATCGCATCCCTTAGTCACACCCGTTAGTCGCACCTTTTGGTCGCACCCTTTGGTCGCATCTGTTGGTCGCAACCTTTCGTCGCGTCTTTTGGATGTGACATTTGAGTCGCATCCCTTGGTCACACCCGTTAGTCGCACCCTTTGGTCGCATCCGTTGGTCGCAACCTTTCGTTGCGTCTTTTGGATGTGACAGTTGAATCGCATCCCTTGGTCACACCCGTTAGTTGCACCTTTTGGTCGCACCCTTTGGTCGCATCCGTTGGTCGCAACCTTTCGTTGCGTCTTTTGGATGTGACATTTGAATCGCATCCCTTGGTCAGATCCGTTAGTCGAACCTTTTGGTCGCACCCTTTGGTCGCATCCGCTGGTCACAACCATTCGTTGCGTCTTTTGGATGTGACATTTAAATCGCATCCCTTGGTCACACCCGTTAGTCGCACTCATTCGTCGCAACCTTATGGACGTGACATTTGGATCGCATCCGTTGGTCACACCCTTTAGTCACACCCTTTGGTCGCAACTCTTAGACTCAACTTTTGGATCGCTTTCCATGGTCGCACCTTTTGGACGCAATCCTTGGTCGTGACCTTTGGATCATATTTCTTGGTCGCAACTCTTGGATGCAACACTCGGACGCAACCTTTGGATCGTATCCCTTGGCGGCATCTTTTGGACACAATTTCTGGATCACATCTATTCATCGCATCTTTTGATCGCATCTCTCAGACATAACTTTTGGATCACATCCTTTGGTCATATCCTTTGGTCGCATTCTTTGGATGCAACTCTTGGATGATATCCATTAATCTCATCTTTTCTATTAATAATATTCAACACTTAAATACTCTATATGCAAGCCTTATAATTATAAATCAAAATTATAAATGGTATCTAAATAGTATATATCACATATATACCGACTCAATTTAACCGAAACACGCATGTCGCTCTGATACCACTGTTGGGTCTCGGACGTGCATAACGCAGCGGAAAATAAAAATTCCGTCCAAAACTAATCCGAGGATCCGTGCGTATCGGTTAAATCAAAGAAATAAATCTTAAAGATACCTTTCGGATTACACTTAATCCGTGACGCTCAAACCATGCGTGTTGTCCGTGCGTCTCTAAACCGGTTACCGTCCTAACCGATTTTACATCCGTCTAGGCCGTCTAGGTCAGATCGTGCGGAAGTCATCTACCGCACACACAATCGGTCTCCACCAAAACTCTCAACAACCGTTCTCATCTTCTTAGGCCGAATAGATCACAAGCGCCGAAAGTACGAACGCCTCTGCCGGTGTCCACACGAACAAACTTCTTAAAACGAGAAGAAGAACAATATATATGCTAGTAGCTTGTTCTCCTCTTGCATAAGAAAACTCTTCTTATTTTATCTCACAAAGGATGTATATAATTCCTCTCATATAATCGCACTCTTTCATTTTTGTCATACAAAAAGTAAAGCACCATTTCATAATTTTGTCATACAAATTCGAAAGTATATTTTCTCTCTTTTGTCTCACAAAAGAGAATGAGAAATAATAAGAGAGAGAATGATGTGTTGTCTTGTGAATTTAGAGTCCTCTATGTCCTTATATAGAGTTGAAGAGTCATGTCTCTTCACACTAAAAGATGTGTATGACATCACTCATCATTATTCATATGCCATCATCTAGACTCTTCTAGATTACATGATCTTTTGTGCTCATAGTCTTTATATACATATATATCACATCTTATCACATAAGATGACAATATATTTTGTTATATTCTTATGCAACTCATCATATAAGTCGCTAGAATTTTCTGCGTCCGTTTCAGTTTGTTCTTTGTGTGTGACCCTGTAGGTTCACTTAATGTTGGCAATAGACTTGACAATCCATAAATCATGAGCGGACTCTAGCAAGCCATCATGACTACCCAATTTAAGTCAATATCGGTGATCCGATTTAGCTAATCAACAATCACGTATTTAGTCCCTTTGTCACACGATATCTATCTCGAACATAAGGCATGTAATACGTCATCCTTATATCAATCGAATATTATTTCTTGATCCCAAATTAAACTGAACAAGAACAAATGACATTAATAACTCTTATTAATTCATTTGAGTATGGCCATACATTTCTTCAGTTCAATTCATCAAGAGACCTAAATATATCTCTCTCATTTATGAGAGGAAAAAATTCTGTCTTGATTGCACTCATCCCTCTACATGATTCATTAAATACCTAATCATAACCGTTATGACTACCCGGTCAAAGGCAGTGTTAGATTATGTTAAAGTATAAAGTTACTCATGTTGGGAACCGAGACAATCTGAGGTCAAAGGACTATAAATACTTTATGTTACAAGAATCACTAATGACGTAAAACATGTAGCATTCTTATGGCGGGTCAATCCAGTATATGGTCTCTAACATATACCTATGTTAATGACTTGATAACTATTTATCCATGATCAGTAAAACATAATCATCAATCAACTAATATACTGGTGTACATTTATAACTTGTATATAAATATTTATTTATATGTATCTGCAAGTATATTTGTCTCCACAAATATCCTATAAATGACCAGGGACGATTTAGAATAGCATTCATAACACTTTATAGTTTTACTATCAAAGTCACGCACTTTGATGACATAAAGCTGAATAGCATATTCATGACTATTTTAATTATATTAAAATAACCTATACGCACATATTATATGAAATATCTTAGAATAAATATTATGTTTGTTATTACAATCCATCATCTAGGTCACAAACACTTTGGCCTAGGGCATAACACCATCAATGTGACCATACCATAGCTCATAAGGAGTCTTCTTCAAAATGACCATAGGCTGACTCGATTTATGATGTGCCAAGCAGTATTAACTGCCTTAGCCCAAAGAAACTTATGAGATGAATATTCATTTAGCAGGATACACGTAAGCACAATCAAAGTGTGATTTTTACGTTCTATGACTCCAATTTATTGTGCAGTGCATGGAGTGAAAAACTCACATTTATAACCTTTTCGAGAATGAAATTCATCAAATCTTGCATTTTTAAACTCACCACCTTATCACTACGACCCATAATGATAGTGATTCCTTGTTCATTTTTAACAAGAGAGCAAAATTTAATAAATATGTCACATATTTCATTCTTATGAATCACAAAATTGACCCAAGTAAAGCTAGAAAAATCATCAAAAATAACAAAATAATACCTTTTACTGGTGAGGCTGGATAAGTCGAGATGAAGTAACTAGAGACCATATTCTTGGATTTAAATCCCAACAATAACAAAATTTGGAGTGCTTACCATGCTCACAAACATCGCATATTCCATGTTCATGTGATGGTAGCCCTTTTATTAGTTCTTTTCTGGATAATTTTGAAATTGTGTCCATGCATACATGGACAAGATGTTTGTGCCATACATGTGAACTCGATTCCAATGCAATCAGATAATGAGTGCCTCGGGTGAAAGAATGGAAATCAAAGAAATATAAGTTATCCCGCCTCTTACCCATAACCATAAAAACCTTCAAAATAAGAAAGACACAAAACTAGAAAAAATAATAGTGGGTTAGTTTTAACTTAATTAACGTCGTCTCTCCAGTAACGGCGTCATACAAACTGTGATATTATCTGAATTTTGAATCACATGACAATTCACATTATCAAATTTCAAGAATATCCTGCATCGCATAATTAACTTATGCTAATTAGATTATGTTTAAGTCCAACCACAAAATCAATATTTTTTAATCTCCAATTACCTGTGCCGATCGATCCCACACCAACGATCTTTCCCTTCTGATTCTCGCCAAAGGTCACATCTCCTCCTTGGAAAGGCCTCAAAGACTTGAACTTACTTTTATGCTAGATCATATGGCAGGAACAACCACTGTCTAGACACCACTGGTCAGGTTTACACAATGAACTTAGCCAACATCTATAAGAAAATATATTAGTTAAAATAAATAAAAATAAGAATTCTTTTTTTTCTTTTTCTTTATTGGCTTCAACGAAATCTTTTTTTATACGTGGGCGTGCCGAGTTCGCCACTACTGATTATTCAGGGGGTCCCGTTTCCCATTGGGCGAGTTAGCTTCGCACCACCGGCGGGGATCGATGAGTACTTACACCTCTGCTTTGATAGGAGGATACTGAAAGAAGTTAATCTGGTTCTTTCACGGGACAAGGCAAGCTTGTAGCAGACTCAATTAGTTCCTTCTAATGTCTCCTTTCATCAGTCTTCTCGGGCATGGATAGTTCACAGCCCCGCGCCCCCTATGGATATGGCTTAGGTTAAAATTGAAGGGAGCGTATCAAAGAGTCTAGGTAAACTTTGATTCCTCCACATTAGAGTAGGTAGGACTGCTTGAAATGTTTTCATCTTTCCACAACCACATATATTTTGAGAAAATACTTGTTTTGCGTGAAGGATACTCTAAAGAAATATGTCCTATTTTACAATAATAATTGCAAAACGTACAAGTGGAACTTAAGATCTTATCAGTACTCTTAACGAAATGAGACTTATAATGGTATCGGATGTGCTTGAGGTGTATAGGTTTAATCTCGGTCCCAATTCGAATTTCTAGACTTCAATTTACTATGTGGTCGCTCTAACGACCTTGCTTTGTAGTAAATTTTGGTCTCGATCCATAAGGAAGCCAAAAGTATAGTACCAGACTAGAATTTGGTACATAATCCAAACCGGATCTATTTTGTAGGTTGGTTGTGTAGAGCAAGTAAATGAAGTAAAATAAAAGGTTGTGGTCACATTGTTAATGCTCACACAAGGTGTGATGCGGTGTTTGTTCCTTGCAAAGAAGAGTCAAGGGCTTGGTGGTTATCCTTCTACTATCATCTCCTTTATTTATTGCTTGCTACCTTTGAGTGGGATCCACCCTGGTATCGTCAAGCCGGACATCACAGAGAATTGTTGTATCCATGCCCCCGGGTAATTTCTTGATGCTAGGATGTGGGTGTATAGTTTAAAAGGTAGGTTCCCAATTCAAAATTTAGAATCTTAGTTTTACTTACTTCGTCGCCCTCATGACCTAGCGAAGTAGTAAAACTGGGGTGTCGATCCACAGGTAGGCCAAAGGTGGAGTACTGGATTAGCTCCCAGTTGGTAATCCAAACTGAATCTATAGTTGGTTGGTTGTGTGAGACAAAATAAATAAAACAAGTAAAATAAAAATAAAGTAAGAAGATCCCGCGCTCGTGTTGCCAGTGCTCTTGCGCTTGGGGGGGGGGGGGGTTGATCTGAAGATTATCTAGTAGAGAGCAGTCTGAGACTTGGTGGTTTCATCTATCTATCCACCCTGGTATCGCGAATCCGGCACTCGCAATGAATCACTATGCTTGTACCCCCGGGATGCCTGACCAGGGTACGGGGGCCTTTGAGATCGGTGGCCTTCCTTGCTCCCCTCAGACGTCCAGCCTACTTTTGTGCCTCGTCAGTCCAAGTGTTTATTTTGAGTCAGGCTTTCGACTTCTTTTCTCGGCCTTTTACCTACTCGCCTAAGTTTCAAGCCATGCGGCGCGCTACACACTTCAAGATAAGAGTTAAACAATTCACAAATAAAATCACGATAAATAATTATAATTAATAAGGAGAGAACAACATATTGAAAATACTAGATTGATAAACTACTAACACCGTGCGATATGAGGCGGAGTTAGTTATATTACATGATATAGTAACCAAAACCAAGATACATAAGAGGATCATAAATGAAACTCTCTCTCTGTAATTAAGTCTGTAATCATGGGCTTTCACCACGCACGACTAACAGGACTACTCTCTCTCTCTCTCTCTCTCTGTCTGATAGATCCCCCTTCCACTGTCCCGTCTAATTGTCTTTCATAGGGTTCCAGTGTCTCGAGATGATAGGTAGCATCTCTCGAATATCCTTACATATCTTCTTGCCATTAATGTTAATTGATCCTTGATTGATTCTTTCATGATATGCTCCTTCTTGAGCGCGTCTGCCTGGCATTGCCAGATCTCCTCTTGAATGCCAATCAATCAGTCTGTGATTCCAGCTCTCTGTGTTTCTTTTCCAGTTTGGATGCCTTTGAGCATCCTATTGCTCCCTAGACTCCTTGTGTCTCTTTTTCATCCTTTTTGACTTTTTCGTTATAATAACTACAGTCACTTATGATTATGGCAATAACTTGATTCTTGGGTTAAAATATAAATAAAACACTAAAACACCAACTTTGATATATCTTGTTCTTCCCTCTAATGAATCCCTAACCAATCCGTTCACTTTAGACCGCTCTACCAGTGAGCTGCTGAGGAACAACGTTCGGTATCAATCTCATAGAGTGAAATGCCCGTTCTCAAGCCATGTAGAGGTGGCAAGTGGGTGGGTCGGGCCGGGTCATTCGGGTTTTGGGTCGTTCGGGTCTCGGGTCATTCGGATCTCGGGTCGTTCGGGTCTCGGGTATTTCAGGTCTCGGGTCATCCGGGTTCGGGTCAGGTTTCGGGACGTTGACTTGTGAACATTTTCGGGTCGGGTCAGGTTTGGGTTCGGGTGGGTCGGGTCAGGTTTTTGGGTCAGGTTAGATTTTATCAGCTCTAGTTACACACTGTGTTTAACTTGTAATAAAAAATCTTTGATTAAATAAATATCTACCTATTTTCAATTTTGCGCAAGCTATAAAAGGAGGCCGATGAGCTCAAAAGTCTCAAATAGAATTTTATATCTTCCAAACCAATATAATTAATATATTATTTTCTAAAATAATATCTTTACATTATAAGAATCAAAATAAGGTATTATAAAATAACATATAATACTAGTATAATAGTAAAATCAACATGTATATGACCATTCATTCATTATATGTAAGTTCAGGTCATTTAGATTCGGGTCATTCGGGTCTCGGGTTATTCGGATTTTGGGTCGTTCGGGTCTGGGTCATTCGGGTCTCGGGTTACTCGGGTTTTGGGTCATTGGGTCTCGGGTCTTTCGGATCTCGGGACATTCGGGTTACGGTATTTCGGGTCTCTGGTCGTTCGGGTTCGGGTCGGGTCGGGTTTCAGGTCGGGTTTCGGGATGTGAGGCTTATATCAAACATCAAGTTTCCGATAAGCTCGGACCCAAATCCGATAAGTGTCTGTTCGTGGGATATCTTAAAGAGACAAGAGGAGATTACTTTTACAATCCATCGGAAAACAAAGTGTTTGTTGCCTGCAATGTTGCTTTCTTAGAAAGAGAATTTGTCTCCATGAGAAGCAGTGGGAGTAAAGTACAACTCGAAGAAATTCGAGACTCACCTATAGTTACAGAACCCGTGATGGAAGACCAAACAAGCTCTCAAAGATTTGGCAAGCTTGAAACATAACAAACTCAACATAGATCTAGTTGGATTCGTCATGAGCCCGAGAGATACGGATTTTTCGTGTCTAATGATGATGATGTGACATTCATAGATGATGAACCCACGTCCTACCAAGATGCTATGAAGAGTCCTGACTCTCAGAAATGGTTAGAGGCCATGAGAGCGAAGATGCAATCCATGCAAGACAATCAAGTTTGGAATTTGATTGACCCATCCGAAGGCTTGAAGATCATCGGATGTAAGTGGGTCTTCAAGAAGAAGACTGACATGGATGGAAAGTTACAAATCTACAAAGCAAGGCTTGTGGCAAAAGGTTTCAACCAAGTCCATGGTATTGACTATGACGAAACTTTCTCACCTGTAGCTATGTTTAAATCCATCAGAATTCTGTTAGCCATAGTAGCATATTATGATTATGAAATATGGCAAATGGATGTCAAAACAACTTTCCTAAATGGAAATCTGACCGAGGACGTGCATATGATGCAACCCGAGGGTTTTGTCGATCCTAAGAATTCTGGTAAGGTTTGCAAGCTTCAGAAATCCATCTATGGATTGAAGCAAGCGTCTCGAAGTTGGAACCTTCGTTTTAATGAAGTCATCAAAAGTTTTGATTTTACCAAAAGTGAAGGTGAGCCTTGTGTTTACATGAAGTTCAGTGGGAACACGGTAGTATTCCTGGTACTTTACGTAGATGACATATTACTCATGGAAAATGACATCCCAACATTATTGAACGTCAAGAAATGGTTGGGAGATAATTTCTCGATGAAAGACCTAGGAGAAGCCTCCTACGTGCTAGGGATCAAGATCTATAGAGACAGATCTAGAAGGCTTATAGGTCTGAGTCAAAGTACATACATAGACAAGGTCATGAAACGGTTCATAATGCAAGAATCCAAGAAAGGATTTTTGCCGTTGTCACATGGCGTATCTCAGTAAGACACAGTGTCCTACAAGTGAGCAGGAACGAAGACGCATGACTAAGATCCCATATGCTTCGACTATAGGATCTATCATGTATGCCATGATATATACTAGACCAGATGTGTCATATTCATTGAGCGCAACAAGCAGATTTCAATCTAATCCAGGTGAAAGTCACTGGATAGCTGTTAAAAGAATCCTTAAGTACTTACGAAGAACTAAGGACCTGTTTCTAGTCTATGGAGGACAGGAAGGCGAGCTCGTTGTAAAGGGTTACACCGACTCAAGCTTCCAGACAGACTCAGATGACTTCAGATCGCAATCAGGTTATTTATTTCGCCTAAATGGAGGCGTAGTGACATAGAAGACTTCCAAGCAATTTACTGTGGCAGATTCCTCAACGCAAGCAGAGTATATAGCCGCTGAAGAAGCGGCTAAAGAAGCTGTTTGGATAAAGAACTTTTCGGAGGAGCTAAAAATAGCTCTGAGTATCTCGGAACCAGTGGATCTATATTGTGACAATAATGGACGATCGCACAAGCAAAGGAACCAAGATCTCACCAAAAGTCTAAGAACATACTGAGACGCTTCCATCTTATCAAAGAAATAATACAAAGGGGTGATGTTAAAATGTGTAGAGTGCCATCGGACGATAATGTCACTGATCTATTAACTAAACCACTCCCGCAAGCGAAGCATGAGGGTCATGTTAGGTCTATGGGCATAAGATGTTTAGAGTTGGCCGAGTGCAAGTGGGAGACTGTAGGATTAGTGACCTAGGCCAAATGCATTTGTACTAGGAAATGGATTATGTATTAAGACATTATTATTTATTCAATAAAAGTTGTTTCTTATATATCTGTGTGTATGAGTTGTGAATGTAAATCTTATATCAACCAAGAATGACACTTCGGGTAAACGTCATCAGAATACGTGATTCTGGCAGTAGAACTGTGAACCAACGAATAACATTCTAAACTGTCCCTAGTGATATGTAGGATGTTTAAAGAGATAGACATACTTCAGGTAAGAAGCTACATATCCACACTAGTATATTCGCAGGCTGGATGATCATGATCTGCTGATCATGGACATAGAGATGTCAAGCCTGGAATATAGGTACATGTTAGAGAACACGTACTGGACTGATCACATGTCAAAAGTGATTCTCATATGAATAGTGTGCTTGTTCCTATGATCTGAGGTCACCATGGATTCCTGTATGTGTAACTGCATACTTTAATATGATCCTAGGTCATCCGTAATGGGTTGATCATTACGGTCATCATTAGGTATGCACTGAATCATGACGAGGAATGTGAGTGACCAAGATGGGATTTGTTCCTCTCATTAAGAGAGAGATATCTCTGGGCCCCATGATGAACTAGGACAGAAGGAAATGCATGACCATGCTCAAAATGGATTAACATGTGTTGTTAATATCATTTTATATTTACTCAGTCTATTCAGATAGGTTTATGATCGCTGATCATTTCATTTAACATGGGTAGTCATGACATCAGTCTAGAGGTTACTCATGACTTACAATCTTTAGAAGATCGTTGCCAGCGTTAAATGGAACCTACACGGTCACACAATGAACTCCATTCGTACGGGATGAATATGCCTCAAAACAGTTATACATATGATGTATGAATTGATGAACGAAATAATCAATTATTGGATAATTGATTGAACGAAATAGTGTCATTCCGTTGGCAACGGAATAGTTCCGTTCCCAACGGAATATATATATATATGGAAACTGTAATAACCTTAGCTTCCAAGTATTTCGTTATGGAAATACCTATTCCGTTGGCAACGGAATAGTTCCGTTGCCAACGAAATAGGCGCATATTAGGGTTTTAGTTATGGTAACTGAGCAATTATTCGCCTCTCTCTCTAGTATAAATTGAAGGGCATAGTCTCTCTATTCGACGCAACTCAGAAGCCTGAGAGGCCATCTATTACACAAAAATGAGAGAGAAAGTTTTGGGAGATATTCGGAAAGTATTTTCGGACTTGTCTAGCCAAGTCCGGTTATTCCGTTTGTGTGAAGTTCACGTGGATACGAGTAGAGGTCTCTATCTTGAGAACTTGCGAGCAATCTATCTTTATCCCTAGGATAAAAAGGAGTCTCTCGGCCGGACTTTAGGAAAGAGTTTCGCGAGCCGAGCTTCAAGAAAGAGTTCTTCGAGCCGAGCATCAGGAAAGAGTTTCGCGAGCCGAGCTTCGGGAAGGAGACGGTTGCGAGTCAGAATAGTTCAGACCTACATCCATTCTTCATCTCGCGAATCAGGAAGATCCGAGGTATAAATTTTAATGGTCAATCTCGTACTTTTATTCTCTTAACGTAAATCCTAGGGCGGGTTAAATCTATAGGTTCCGCTGCGCATGTAACGTACATGGCTATTGATTTTCCAACACATTTACAATTACATTGTGCTATGAAAGTTAGAATTCATAATAGCAACATGTGAGAAAGTCCTTTTACTATAGCCCATACTATAGCTACTTTCTTTGTTATTTTAGGTTATCCATGTACTGTATGCAATGGTCATTAAGCTATTGGATACTCCAATCAAGTTCCAAACATGATTGCTTGTATATTTGCTGCATCTCAGTTCTCATGGTCCAACCATTTTGAGAATATTGTCTCTTCACAGTCTCCTCGGTAGAAAGTTGACTCATCCTCTATGAGTATCTTTTATGAGAGATCACATCTCTCACCTTAATGTCTACCAGGTCTGTGAGGAGGACATTATGTTTCAAGCACAGCCTTATTAACTACTTGATAGACTTATTAATGGTTCATAGCTAGTATGTGGATCTCGAACCTTTTGAGATGTGTTACGCTCCCACTGCTTCTTTAGGAGATGAGATCTCTTTTAAAGAAGTCTGAATTATGAGTAGCAAACAATTTGAACTCGTAATGGATGTAAAACAATATCAAATTGATATTCCACAAATATTTATGAGATTGTCGTGTTGACATCGTCAAACTTTTTGACATGAGTCGTACTTCAATCTTTAAAGACAATTTGGGACTATTCCAAACCCATATCACATATGGTGTCCTTTTGAACCTTATGATATTCAGTTTTTAGTATATGCAAGAGTATAAACCTATAAGAGTCTCGGAGGCATAGACTGAATCATATCCAATAAGTTTCATTTTCTTCTTTATGTGCACATCGTGAGATGCTGCATATAGAATTAATTGTGAAACCTTTTTTACAATTTCTACGATAATTGTCAAACTATTAACTCAAATACTTGCCACTTCGATCTGATCGAAGTGCTCTTATTATTTGTCAAGGCGATGTCGAATTTCATTCTTAAATATTTTGAACATTTCAAATATTTTGTGTTCATTAAGTAAACCTTTTACTTAAAACACTTTAATATGAAAATCTGATATTCCTTATTTCTATCCAGCTTGCTTTTTGTCTCTCCTGCATCTATATGCATGAGACTAACCCATCAACTTCGTGATGGTTTCCCATTCTTGTCATCCTGTTCGATAAATAGAATTCGCACGTCTCAATTGATCTTAGATCCAGTGAGTCAAACTTTCCACATAGGGCTAAGTTTTAGAAATGCTATTCTTATTTTGTGACTTAGATGACATTGCTAGAAGTATGAAATCAATGGACTTATTATTTAGCATATAAAGGTTATTTTCTAAGTGAACATTTCAAATAGATTTAACTAGAAAAAATTTATTATTCCAAATAATAAATTTTACAACCATTTTAATGCTAATGTCGAAATAACATTTATTTCATTACAAGTCCACAATGGATAAGTGATAAGTCATTAATTATACACATTTTATACCCTATACATATGTAATATTGCATCATTATATGTGTTTAAATGTATAATAATCATAACTTGAATGTTGATACTACTAATAAGATATTTATGTGATTTCAGGTGCAATTTAGATGGAGCATAACTTGGGAAAAAGAAATTGGAGCACAAGAGAGAGATAATAATCAAGACTCGGGCCTGCCGACACAGTCTCAGTATTTCGGCCATAACTCATAATCTGGGCCTCCTCTATATGCATACTATATACCGTTGGAAAGAAGAGAACAAAGCCCACAATTCATTCTATATCACCAGAGCCCAATTCCGAAGTCTACATGACCCAAATTGACCATCTTCTGGACAGATCTTTCATGCACTTTGCATGCACTCTTCATGCCTTTGCCATGCTTCCTTCACACTCTTTGCATGGATCTTCATTCATCCCTCATGATCACCTTTTGAGAGGGTTATAGAACCAGGTGCAAGGCATCCATTCTAATCACTTTTGAACTTCATCATTCTCTCTCTTGGAGTTGGGCAAGTCAAGCAAGCTTCACCCTTCCATCCATGCTTCATTAATGGGTTCTATCAATATTTTATTTTCTTTATTTTCCATGTATTTCGAGTAAGCCCTTCGAGGCATAGTTAGTGTTTATGTTTTTGTGTTGTAACTTTTGAGACCATTAATAATGAATTTCATTTGAACGGTTATATTCTGTTTTTATTTACTTATTATCTTTCATGCTCAATGAATTGTTTTAAGTTTATTTCGGTCAATTCTATGTTCAGTAGTAATTAACAAGGGCCACAAAATTCCTTTGGTTGCTTTGCTCAATAGCTTCCATTAGAATTTTAATAATAGCCAAGTGCAAATAACTCGTAACGAACTAAACAGTTCTGAACAAGCTCATTGTTTAGGAGGTTTTGATTTGTTTAAATAACCAATGATTCCTATTGAATTAGTTATGATATTCAAGAAGGTTAGTGTTTTTATTTACGAGCTCATCTAAACTAAAATTCTATCTTTTCGTTTGAGTTATTTATCGGTTAGAGCTCATCTTACTGCACTTAAGATATTAATTCCAAATTCATTATTATAATCAAGGATAAAGTTACACACAAATTTACTACACGAAACTATGCCTCATTTCACAAAACCACCACATCTCTTAGTCTTTACTTTAAGTTTTCTCTTTATTTGTTACCTTCATTTTGTTGCAATCAACCAATCAACAACCCCCCCAATTGTGTGTCTTGTTTTAGGTCTTGTGTTTGGTTTTATTTACGGTATTGGTTTCTCTTTATTTTAGTTTTCTGTTTTTGTTCGAGTCCGTTTTCATTAGAGGAGTAATCTTTTTACCTGGTTTAGTCTAAATAGCTCTATGTGGTTCGACCCCTACTTCCACTGTCTACTTTATTGTAGTTAAGTCTAGGGTTACAAATTTCTTTTGGTGAGCGTAAAACGACTGCAAAAATATATCTTATCAAAATGGCGCCGTTGCCGGGGAGCTAGCAACGCGACTAGTCTAGGTCAATATTCACACTTCTCTTGTGTAGTACGGTAGTCTGCATTTGTGTCAGAGTAAACCAAATTCGTTTTACTTTTTGTCAGTCACATTTTTTTTTTACTTTTTGTCAGAGTCACACTTTCGTTACATTTGTTATCTTTTTCACTTTTTGTCAGAGTCAGTCATACTATTTATTTTCACTTTGAGTCTGCATTACTTGCATTCACTAATTCTCTCTCTTACACTTGATTCCAGTTCATGAAAGCTACTCGTAGTTCTAATCTTCCACTTGAACCATTAGATCCGGAGATTGAGAGAACACACCTGGAGCGAAGGAGAGCAATTCCGGAAACACCAAAAGCAGCCGAAGAAACTGAAAAGGTGGAGAACTTGGACAGCGGAAGCGAACCTCCTACTCCACCAGCTCCTCCTCACGCTACAAGAGGTAACACTACGGTCATGGCTAATTTTGAGGATAGGACACTTAGGGACTTGTCTACCTTTGATTTTGCTACCAACCAGTATGGTATTGTATTACCACCGGTCCCAAATTTTAAGATCCATATGGGTCTTCTTAAATTATTACCGACCTTCAATGGGAGTGCCGGAGAGGACCCGCACTCTCACATGCGGGAGTTCAACCATATCACCGCAACAATGATGCCAGCGGAGATTGAAGATGAAGGTCCTTACAAGCTGCGACTGTTTTCATACAGTCTTCGAGGACCAGCAAAGGACTGGTACTACCACCTAACACCTTTTCCAACAACTTGGGTAGAACTTCAAAAGTTGTTTCTAGACAAGTATTTTCCTGTCTCTCTTACCGCTTCTATTAGGAAGCAGATTTGTAGTATTCAACAAGAAGTAGGGGAAACCCTCTACGAGTACTATGATCGCTTCCAGAAGTTGTGTGCAAAATGTCCCAACCATCAAGTTCCAGAGAATCTCTTGATTCAACACTTGTATGATGGGATGCTTCAAGAGACTAGGGATAATGTAGATTCTACTAGTGGGGGGTGCTTTCATAGATAAAACCGTTAGGCAAGCACGAACCTTGATAGAAACCATGGCAAAAAATGCCCAATCTAGTAGAACCAGATCTCGAATTAGGGGAGTTAGTGAGATTAGAGACTGTGATTTGGAGAAGCGAGTGAATGGTATGGACGCCAAATTAGATAGATTGGCTAATATGATGGCCTCATTCATGGGAACCAAAATGGAAGTAAAAGCATGCGGTGCCTGCACTCAGACAGGACACACCACTGATGCGTGCCCAACACTCCATGATGAGGAGAAAGTCACGACCACAGCTTGCGGCATCTTCAAGCTAAACCAACACGGAAATTCAAATGGGGGTCAAAACCGTAATTATGATCCCTATTCCAAAACGTACAACCCCGGGATGGCGTGATCACCCAAACTTCGGATGGCGTGACCCGAGAAACCAACAACAACCTCCTCAAATCCATAATCAAAATTCTTCTTCTTCTTCACCTCCAATTGACCCTGCTTTGAAAAGTCTTTCTGACATTGTGACCTCCTTGGCCACATCAACTACTTCTTTTCAGAAGGATACAAAAAGTGCCCTAGCACATCTGGGCACCCAAATTGCTCAAATATCCTCTGAATTAAACCAGTTAAAAACTCAGGGGTCCTCACAACTTCCTTCTCAAACTCTCAACCCCCGTGAAAATGCATGTGCTATCACCTTAAGAAGTGGGAAAGAAATAGAAGGGAGTAAGGGAAACATGAACGGTGAAGGAGATGGAAATAATAATCAAGACTCGGGCCTGCCGACACAGCCTCAGTATTTCGGCCATAACTCACAATCTGGGCCCCCTCTATATACATGCTATATACCGTTGGAAAGAAGAGAACAAAGCCCACAATTCATTCCATATCATCAGAGCCCGTGAAAGTCTACAAGACCCAAATTGACCATCTTCTGGATAGATCTTTCATGCAATGTGCATGCACTCTTCATGTCTTTGCCATGCTCCCTTCACACTCTTTGCATGGAGCTTCATTCATCCCTCATGATAACCTTTTGAGAGGGTTATAACTAGGTGCAAGGCATCATTTTTCTAATCACTTTTGAACTTCATCATTCTCTCTCTTGGAGTTGGGCAAGTCAAGCAAGCTTCATTCTTCCATCCGCGCTTCATTAATGGGTTCTATCATTATTTTATTTTCTTTATTTTCCATGTATTTCGAGTAAGCCCTTCGAGGCATAGTTAGTGTTTATGTTTTTGTGTTGTAACTTTTGAGACCATTAATAATTAATTTCATTTGAACGGTTATATTATGTTTTTATTTACTTATTATCTTTCATGCTCAATGAATTGTTTTAAATTTATTTCGGTCAATTCTATGTTCAGTAGTAATTAACAAGGGCCACAAAATTTCTTTGGTTGCTTTGCTCAATAGCTTCCATTAGAATTTGAATAATAGCCAAGTGCAAATAACTCATAACTAACTAAACAGTTCTGAACAAGCTCATTGTTTAGGAGGTTTTGATTTGTTTAAATAACCAATGATTCCTATTGAATTGGTTATGATATTCAAGTAGGTTAGTGTTTTTATTTACGAGCTCATCTAAACTAAAATTCTATCTTTTCGTTTGAGTTATTTATCGGTTAGAGCTCATCTTACTGCACTTAAGATATTAATTCCGAATTCATTATTATAATCAAGGATAAAGTTACACACAAATTCACTACATGAAACTATGCCTGATTTCACAAAACCACCACATCTCTTAGTCTTTACTTTAAGTTTTCTCTTTATTTGTTACTTTCATTTTGTTGCAATCAACCAATCAACAACCCCCCCCCCCAATTGTGTGTCTTTTTTTAGGTCTTGTGTTTGGTTTTATTTACGGTATTGGTTTCTCTTTATTTTAGTTTTCTGTTTTTGTTCGAGTCCGTTTTCATTAGAGGAGTAATCCTTTCACCTAGTTTTAGTCTAAATAGCTCTCTGTGGTTCGACCCCTACTTCCACTATCTACTTTGTTGTAGTTAAGTCTAGGGTTATAAATTTCTTTTGGTAAGTATAAACGACTGCAAAAAATACATCTTATCAGTGCTCAATGAAATACAGATCTTGACCCACTATGAAACCTCATTTAATTGAAGTTTCTGAATCAACAATACTGAAGGTGTTTGATTCGAAGAAAAATAGCGGGAGTATAATATATGAAACAAAATTAGAATAATTCTAATTTTAAATAATAAACTTTACATTGCATATTAAACTTGTAGAATGAGTTCGAAATTTACGGACTTCCGATCTATCCAATTTTTCATATCTGAATTAGACTTGAAATTAGAGGAAAAATACTGAAAAAACAGATATGAAACAGCAGTAAAACAGAAACTGAATTTGGGTTTGATTTTTAGTTTAAAAATAGGGATTTATAGGAAATTCATGAGATGTAACATCACTAACCACTTATGGTATATTTTCACATATTTAGATGATAGATTTGAGCAATCTAAGCTAAGAATTACTCAAGAAAATTAATTCAGAAACTAGTTTATCTCAAAACAGCTATTTTTAAACAAACTTGAATTAAATCATTCACAACTCCAAATTAATCATACAAAATACTAAGTTAAGCATTCCAAATGATTAACAAACCAATAAACTCTAGATTTAATAGATCAATTGATGAAAAATACTAAGCTAAGCAATTTTCCCCCAATTTATTCAAAAATTATGTGTTCATGACTATTTATCGAAAATTCAGCAAAATTACAGAATTTAAAATCAAGATTTCATTCATACAACTCATAAATTCCCCTCCCTATCTAGATCTACTCACTCATATTCACAAGAACAAGAATTTGACAAGATTTCATCATGATTATTACAAAATTGATTTCTTGCGATCTAAAATTCAAATCAAGAAATTAAAAGAGAATTGGACTAAACTGGGAGTTGGAGAACCAGACGATAGCTCCCTTGAGTCGAACCTCCAATTACTCCTTGATTCAAGCTAGAATCAACCGATTCGAATTTCATCCAAATTAGCCCCAAATTGCTCGATTTCACTCAAAAATAAAAATTAGAGCTCAAAAAGCTTTGAGACTCAAAATTAGAGCTCGATTTCACTCGATTAAGAAGAAGAAAAATGGAGAGTAGTGTATAAGTTAAGGAGAGTGTGGGAATGAGTCATCTTTAGTTTGGGGTCTTGAGTTGTCTTATATAGAGAGAAAAAAGCTTGAGAACATTTTTATAATTTAGTTCACATTTAATAGATAATTGTCAAACCAAATTTCGTCCAATTCTGAATTATAAATTGTGAGATATTAATTTTCAAAATTTGTAATATTTCTATTTTTTAACTTTTATGTCCAGATTTACTGTTTTTGATCTTTTGAATTTTTAAAAATACAAAATCAAATAATAAAAATACAATAATAGTCCTAATTGAAGTAATTAGAATCCAAATCAGAATTTTAAAATAGTTGTTGTTAAGACAGATCAAAAGATATTGTCACTTTTGTAAGTACTGGTCTATCAGATCCAGTTTCTGAATCCAAATCTGAGTTTTCATTATAAATCTCAAACTACAAAATATAATTGTAACAAATTTTGACATTTGATCCACAACCTTAAAATTGAATTTCTGTAAAAAGTTTGGGTTTTTCGAGCTTGGGTGAATTTTCTATAATTTTATGAATTTACTGCTGAATCGATTTTGAACCTGAAATAAAGTTTGGACTGATCTGCAAATATCTCAAAATTATTAAATAAAATAATTAACAGTAAAAGACCACATCGTAGATCTTTTTTTTTTAGTTTCCAACGGTATCTCGTGTGTTGGATTCGGAGTTTATTTGGTCTAGGTGCGAATTAAATCACTAAAGTATGACGTTCTGAAGTTTTGAAAGAAAAACTAAATTTGTTGAACTTGAACTTGTAAATTTACCTAATAAACATTGAACTAAAAGATTTTACACTAGAGATAAATCATTGAGATTAGTTAATTCTTGAGGCCACACCTCTTTGTCTTCGACCCCTAAACTCATTTACCGCTCATACTTGCAAATTGATTAATAGAGAAATATAAATTATTTTGTTAAATTGTGTGTAATATAAACGACGGTTTTACACGATTTACAAGTTCTAGCTCCCTCATTTTTTTATAAACAGAATATATCATGTTACGAAAAAATACATCATTTAATTAAGCATGGAGATATATTAACGGCCTGAAAAAGGCCTTTAGTAACGGTTCTGAAATCAATTCTATGTCGGTTTTGAACCGTTACCTATGGCAATGTTACAAAATATATTAAACAACCGTTATTAAATATGTGTTGCTAAAACTTACCTTTTGTATCAGTTCTAAAAAAATAACCGATATAAAACGCAAATATCAGCAACGGTTTCTTACAAATAACCGTTACAAATTAAATACCTTTAGTATCGGTTCTAAAAAATAACCGATATAAAACGCACAAATCAGCAACGGTTCCTTCAAACAACCGTTACATAATAAACACTTTTCGTATCGGTTCTCAAGAAATAACCGATACAAAATAGTAACGGTTCCTTCTAAAGAACCGTTACAGATTTACAATCATTAGTATCGGTTCTTCCCAAATAATCGTTATTAAACTTAAATTAGTCGCAACGGTTTTTCACAAAGAACCGTTACAGATAAACTTAAGACATCGGTTTTTTGTAAGAACCGTTGCTAATTTTTAAAACGGGAAAATATTTTTTAATTGTAATATTGTTCTTAGTATCGGTTTTCTGTTAATAACCGTTACTAATCATATATAATTTTTTTTTATGCAACCGATTTCTCTGGCTAGTCCACATTGCTAGCCATAAACCCTAAACAAGCACACAAATTAATTCACCGAAATTATATATATTATTATTCACAAAAATTTGTTCAAACAAGAATCAAATATTTTCACAAATAAATTTGACAACCCTATCCTTCATTTCCTCCATATCCAGTTCAGGATACATTTCTGGTCTGATCGACTGTACAAAAGAAAATGAAAATTTGTAAGAAGTTGAACAAATCTAAAATGGAAAGAAAAATATGAATGAATTTATAAATATTTTTTTCATACCTTTGGAAGAGTAGGGCCCGATTGGCCGTGAATTGTTATTATGTCCCACATTGTCCTCATGACATAATAACCGCATTCGCTCCCCCCTGGTTGTTGTGGACCCTACAATTTAAAAATAAAACAAATGATTAGTTACCCCTAAACCGTAAACCCCCAATTCGTGGAATTAAAATTTAAAAGGCCAAATACCGAAAATACCTTAATCCTTGAATATTTTAATTTCTTATGACACTTCATGTCCTTATCCGAGCAAAAGATTCTTGTCACTCTGGAACACAAATAAATTAAGTCAGAAAATAGTTTTAATTAGTATATATATTTACGTGTTGTAATATTTTAAATTTCTTACGTGTTTAATGCATTATAGATAAGCAACCCCGGAACATTCTCATTTTTCGGGTTCACGATGTAAACATTAAACTTCGACATTTGTATAGCAAGAAGAATCCAATGTTCCCTACAAATCATATTAAATTTTAAAGTTAGATAAATTCGGAAAAATAAATACAATATTTATTTGTAAGAAAATATTCTAACCGTGAAATATAAGGCAGATGGATGTAACTGTCGGGATTTTGAGCCGCCTTCATAACATCGGCCAGATAACTAGCAGCCGCACTTAAATCGGATGCGACCATAGTTTCCGAGCAACGATATGGATCGACGAATAGAAAATTGTCTAGCCCGAATTCCGTGCACTGACGCGCACAAACCCTGCAAGTAAACCCAATTAGGTCTTACTTAAATAAAATATTAAGAAAGACAAAATTTGTGTAAATTCATACATGCAGAAGATTTGTAGAATCGAGACGTTGAGCCAATCATTCTTGAAGAAATCAACGATGTCGAAAATCGACAGACAGATACTGCCGTCAATTCCGAACGCCTCTTCGCCGAATGGGATGTCGAAGTCCCAGATGTCGGAGGGTTGGCTCATCAATATCGTGTATAGCCACTTAGATTTTCTGTTCATGGTTCGAAGCGTTCCCTCGTCAACAATCGGGTCCCGTTCGACAGCTGGCGTCGCACTCTTGCGCCATGTCGGGCTTTTTTTTCTTCACGGGGGCCGATTTCTTCGCTGTCACGGCCTGTATATAAAAATTTAAAATATTGAGTAGAAATGAAAATTTAACTAGTACATATTAATAAAGTAGCGAAAAGTAAAAATACCTTATCAGGCAGCTCCACTAAGTGTGCAGGCCATGCGACATACGTTCCAATCAATTGGCCTACGTGTTCCGTATCGTCGACGGGACACGGAACACGCACGTAAGCTAGGCCTTCGATGACGCTGTCGATACAAACCCTAACATGATCGGGTGGAATGGGGTTGTTGTGAATTGAAACGCCGGGACTCGATGGATATAACTTCCCATGCGCTACAAAAATCTGGCCCTCATCATGTAGAACCCAGAGTTTGCATGGAGTGGAATCCTGAAAAAAAGTTTTCACGTTAGAAACTATAATTAATTGAATATAGTAAAATTTGATTTTATTGAAAAAATATTAACCTGGATTTCTTGGAGATGTTGTTGTG
Organism: Juncus inflexus; assembly: GCA_024447665.1. NCBI lineage: Eukaryota > Viridiplantae > Streptophyta > Magnoliopsida > Poales > Juncaceae > Juncus > Juncus inflexus. The sequence continues at coordinate 9,993,781 of JAJHPC010000011.1, read as the reverse complement.
GCGACACCAGATTGGAGCTCATCTGAGTGGGTAGGCGAAAATCTTGCGGCAAAGTTTTTAAATGCGGGGCATCATTCAATTTTGAGGCTAACATCCGTATTTGTTCATTGAATCCCTCCGCTTGTTTGGCCAATGCCGAATTTATTTTGACATCCAATTCCGCCTGGGTGATGCAACCGGCGTGACTAGTTTTCTTCCTTGGCACTTCGCCGTAAACGGTTGACAATGTGGCAAACGTGGAGTGCCCCCGTATCCTCCCTGGATGCTCGGGTGTCCCAATCGAAGAACTCAAATATCCTTGTATCGGTCTGATTGAAACAAACCTTGAGATGCTTCTTGAACCTTTGTTTCCTGTGACGAAATTTTTTATAAAATGGTATGTAATTAAATTTATATTTAAATTTATATCGAAATAACATAATTCACGTACCACGCGCTTGCATTTCGGGGCTGTCGGCTTAGCTCTCACCCTCAACCATCTCCAGCTTCGAGAGTCAGCAACTGAACTAACTCCCGATGAGGACGAAGACGATAAAATGACTTCATTGCTGTCCGATTTGAGTACTTTGTACCCGGCCGATCCGAGTCTGTGCGGATGGATGTTGTGCTTTTGCGCCTCTTTCCCTTTCTTGCTCTTCCTCTGTTAATGAACCGTTACATATATTAATATTTGTAATTAATAAATTATTTGAAATAATTAACATCCAATACCTTAAAATCATCATATTCTTTCTGCCGACGGAACTCTGCCCATGTTGAATACATCACACGAGTTTTTGGGATTCGGCCGGCGGATGAAGTCCCTCACAAGTCTGCCTTTCCAACTCTTCCAATCCTCTCCCATGCGGCAGATGATTTTCTTCTTGTGAGTGTCATCCACGATATTCCAATAATCCTAAAAAAAACATATTTACAATATTACTTTAATTTTGCTAAAAAAACCCGAAATAAAAATAAAAATTAATAATATTAACCTGAAATAATATTTACCCGAAATAAAAATTAACCCGGAATAATATTAACCCGAAATTTATAAGGCTACCCCGAATCCATAAACCCTAAACCCTAAAACCTAAATCATCCGCCATAAACCCTAAACCCTAAACATACCAGGTTTACCTTCACTTCAGTCCATAGATCTTCTTTAAGTTGCACATCCGCCCGCCTCCAGTCCTCAATCCTGCAAGGAATATGATCTCTCGCTAAAACCACCAAATATGTTGTAAAATTGGCCGCAAGTGGACCGGTTGGGGTGCCGTCCTCTTCAAATTCAACGTGGATAGAAGATGGTGCCTTCTTACGTAATTTCTTGCATGTTGTCCTTGCTCGTTTTCCTGATCCGTCCGACATATTTGCAAGCCCTAAAATTCGATAAAAAACCGAAATTAATAAGACGAGGTGAAGCGACTCAGTAAGAAGAGTGGTTTTTTTTATTTGAGGAGATTATTCGGAGATGAAGAGAGTAAGAGGGAGAGTATATAACGCGCCAGGCAACTTAGTAACGGTTTTCCAAAAATAACCGATACAGATTTCAATTTTGTATCGATTATCTGTACAGAACCGATACTAAGTGACCAAATTTTGCTCCGTTTCACATTTCGATTTAGCTAACATTTAGTATTGGTTATGCGTGCAAACCGATACTAAATTGCAATTTAATATCGGTTCTTTCTATAGAAACGATACTAATATTTTCCCGGGCTGCTAGTAAAGATAATTTTCAAAATTCAGCCGCTCAGTAACGGTTCTTAAAAATAACCGATATTAAATTACAATTTAGTATCGATTTTTCAAGCATAACCGATACTAAATTTTAGCTAAATCAAAATGTGCAACAGAGCAAAATTTGGTCACTTAGTATCGGTTCTGGATAAATAACCGATACAAAATTATCTGTATCGGTTTTACCCAAATAACCGATACTATTCTATTCAGTATTTAGTAGCGGTTGTAGAGAAAGACCGCTATTAAGTTCACTCTGTATTGGCTCTTCTCAAGGAACCGATACGAAATGCAAGTTTCACCTTACAATTTAAAAAAACTACGCATGTGAATAAAAAAATAAAATTACACATCCAAATAAAAGAATAAAATTATACGTCTAAATAAAAACAAATTACACGTCTAAATAAAAAAATAAAATTGCACACATAGAAATAAAAATATAGTTAGATATGAAAATTACATATTTAATTAAAACTCATTTATTTATTCTTCTTGGATTTTGGTGGTTCTACCCACACACCTTCTTCATGATCTGAACGGAAATATGACATCTGCGTATTATGTTCATCTTGCATGGGTTCTATTCCGGTGGAAAATGGAGGTATTTCGTCGAACTGATCGTATTCTTCTTCGTCCACTACATCCCCAATTCCGACAATACGTCTTTTACCCGAAAGAACTACATGCCTGTTTTTATCACCCGGGTCGGCAACATAAAAAATTTGTTTTGCTTGTTTTGCTAATATGAAAGGGTCGTGTTGATAACCCAATCGGTTAAAGTCAACAGATACAAACCCTTCTTTGTCTTTTTTGACTCCACGGCGATTATCGATCCATTTACATAGAAATAGGAGTATCCGAAATTTGAAAATCCAAAAATAACAACAAGAGTTGGGCTGTAAACACACCACATTGCCATCCAAGTACTTGGGATGCCCTCAGCACCTCAAAAAACCAAGCAAAGAGGATTACAATTTTTCAGTATTGCAAATAGCGGTCCGTAGCGACGCTATAGCGGTTTCCAGAAGCTAAATGTTGCGCGCAGCGGTTTTGTTGCGGTGTAGCATTTTTCGACGATTTAGCGTGAAGCGGTCCGCAATAGCGGTGTTGTGCGTGTATGTTGCGGTGTAGCGGCTGAATAGCGTTTTTAATGGATTGTTTGTAATGGATTTTTTTTAATGGATATTTTTTTTAATTGATAAATATGTTGTATTTTAATATTTTAATATTAATCATATTTTGATTTTGGACATGTAACTTTTGACAAGACATTTCAAACTTTTATTGTTAATATTTTAATATTAATCATATTTTAGTGTTGTATATTTCTTCTTTTAGATTTTGTGGTGTATTATGTAATGGTATATAGGGAAAATAATATTTACACATATTATCCGCTATAAAAATATATCTCCGCAACATATGCGTTATATGTAATTCGTTACATAAAAATCCTAAACGCAACACACCGCTAAACGCTATTTGCAACGTTGCAATCTTTTAATAGAAAATTTTCAAAAAGAAACTGAAGTGATGGCGAGGAATATTACTTAATAGAGTAGGAAGGCTCATTCTAGTTAATTCAGTGCTATCAGCACTCCCAACCTATTACTTCTCAGCATTCAAGTTTCCTAATTGGGTTGTGAAAGAGATGGGTAGAGTGAGGAGAAATTTCTTTTGGAAAGACACACAAGATCAAGGCTTTAACCTAGTTTCTTGGGAAAAAGTATGAAAGTCAAAGGGAAATGGAGGATTAGGAATAATGGATTTAAATGTTTTTAGTAATAGTATGAAAATGAAATGGATTTAGAAATATTTCACTAAGAAGAAAGGGTTGAATTGGAATTTGCTTATGTGAGATTAGAAAGTGAGGAAATAGAGGAGAAACCATCAGGAAAGAATTCTTACTTTTGGAGTGCAGTTAAAGAGCAGGTGAATTTCTTCTTTAAACAATACTCAATTTGAAATAGGTCTGAATAAGGTAAATTTCTGGAACAACCATTGGGCATGAGAGCCTTTAAAGCATTAATTATCTGCTTTGTATTCACATGCAGAAGAGAAGAGCGGGACACTGGCCTACTTCAAACCATACCAGATCTTTCAGCCTGCTTTAACCATTTGGTAGCAGTCAAACCAAGAGAAGAGTTAGAGATGCTCAAAAATATGTTAGCTGATACCCAGCTAAATCAAGAGGCAGATAGGGTGAAATGAAATTGGAATAAAGATGGCAAATTCTCAGTAAAAAGTGCTTACCAGAGAATGATTGCAAAAGAATTTTTACCTTCCAGTCTTAAAAATGTTTGGAAAATCAAGGTTCCATGGAAAATTAAAATCTTCTAGTGGATCAATCTACAAAACAAAACTCTCACTCAGGATAATTTTGCCAAAATGGAGTTTAAAGTTGTAAATAGATGCTACATGTGCAACAGTAACTCAGAAACAGTGAAATAACTGGAGAGTGAATGTGGATTTGTGTTGTAACATTGGGTATTGCTACTCAATGCTTTGCATGCAGGATCACATCCACCAAACAGCTCTTTAGCAAAGGTAGCAACCCTCTTTCTGCAAAATGGAGGGGATTCTATGCTTAAACAATAATTGGTCATTTTTCAGTTCACAATGTGGAAAGAAAGGTGCAGAGGGTTGTTTAATGGTGTGCAAAAGAGAGGTGATAGTTTAATAGAAGAGATGCTAGAAGAAATTCACATGATCAGAAGGGAATTTCAGGAAGATATTCGAGCTTCAGAAGTTGTACCTGAGCAAGAATGAAAAGAGAAACTAGAAGGCACCTTTTTTGAGAGAAGTGAAAGTGGGAAGGGATCGATGGAGACAGATTCAAAGCTGGCCATAGGAGAAGGAAAAACGGGCCAAGATGAAGATAGGCCTAAAAAGATTTTGAGTTTACTCTTTATTTTTTGCTTCTTTATATTTTAGATAGGGTTTTAAGCATTTTTCTTTATAGGATGTAAATTTGGTAGTTTGTAAAAAAAAAACGCTATATGAAAAAGAAAAATAGATATTTTAGGTTTGGGCGGGAGATTTCAGCCTCCTCCAAATTTACTCAAAAAAAATATACTATTTTAATTTATTATGTATTTTTCTATTTTTTTTTTACTTTTGAAATTTATATATACTTTTTTAACATGCTATTTCATTTTATATATAATGTTTTCACTTTTTACGTATATACTATTATAAAAAATGAATTATATATATTGTTATTACATTTTAATAAGCTATATATGTTGTCGTCGTGATGCAGCGTGCTACAGTGCCATCGTGACAACATGTCCCAATCAAATAATATACTAGATTTTCCCAGAGAATCTCATCTTAAACTAAATTGGTTATTTTTTGTAATATATGAAGTTTATAATTTAGGGGGTTGTTGACACATGTAATGCCTCTTAATTCTATGATTCCCCAATTTGAACCCATAAGTATTTTCATTTGATACGAATCCCCAATTTAAACTCAAAAAACATTCCCATCTTTCCATTTTTTTTTAATGTTTGATATTATGATGCTTTATTAGTAATAAATTATTAATATTATATATTATGATATTAGATAAATTATAATAAAATAATATGTCTCCCACTTTAAAAAAAGAATATTTTCCATAAACCCCTTAAATATTCTCATTACATGATTTCATTTGTCCCCATAAAATGAAATATTTTAAATCATTTCAATATTTAAAAATTAACTTACATATTTTCATATAAATAAAATTGAAACCAAACTTGATTTAATTTTAATAGTGTTGGAAGTTTTTGAAACGCCCCTTAGTTTTTTCAATATTTTTGAAACTCACTTAACTTTCGATATTCATTTTTATCTCTAGAAATTATATATTTTCATATGAAACAAAATATGAAACACATTTAAAAGGTTTGCTAATGAACATTGTTCATGAATTTTTAAATGTCTCAATTACAAATCAATACAATCTATGTTCCCTAACAACAAATAGCACACATCACAAAAAAAAAGCAAGAAAAGAACAATAAGAAGTACAGAACAAAAAACTCTACATAGCTAAATGAGAATGCAATTGTTCTCGGTTCTTAACATGATTTTATATAGATCCCAAAATTGTTCAACAAAAAAAATTCCCATCTTTTTTTTTGCAAAATAATTCACAAGATGTGAAAGTTATTACCTATATTTTGTTTAAGAAATTCCAGTTGAAATACTGGAAGTTGCATAGATCTCAAGAGAATGCTCAGGTACGTATGTTAAACCTGCATTTTCATAAATAAATGTTTATTGACTTCCATTTAGTTGAATACACTGGAACAAAAAGGTTGCATTTGGACTGTGCAAGCTAAAATTAACTGTGTTGATCTTTTATGTACTACAAGTGCCTAAATGCTTATATAATCACATTAAAGCATACCATATTGACATTTTTAGTTCATGCACTTTACAAAATACCACATAGTTAGTCCCTGACTTAACGGAATATATTAATACCCATTTAAATGACAATTTTGCCCTTTGAATAGAAAAAAAAACTACTTTTAAACTGTTAAAAATTTATTAATATCAAAAATATTTTCTAAAAATTATTAAAAGTTCATCAAAAAAATAGTAAAAGAAAACATTCCTTCAAAAATAAAAAATAAAAGGTTCCTTTAAAAATGGGAAGGGCAAAGCGGTCATTTTAAAACATGATAGATGGACTAAAATAGTTAAATGGACAGTAAGGGACTAACTTGCAACTCCTTCCAAGTATAAGGACTAACCGTGCATTAATCCCAAAAAAAAATATGAATCTACCTTTTTCCTTAATTGTGATTTGGAGAGTGTTTAGAGTAATAATCCCATCTGTTAAGGGCAGCAATTCCAGCTTCACTGTCGCACTCGATTGTGCCGGTACACATCTACTCAAAAAATAATAAAAATAATTTAACAAATAACCAACTTAATTAATTAAAGAGAAATTTTTCAAAAACCCCTTCTGAATATTATAAACCCCTACCCTACCCAACAAACAACAAAAAATACTCTTTTTTACTCCCACTAAAGTGGATACAGTTTTTTTTTACCCTCCTAGGGTGTTAAAGCTAACAAAGTTTGGCGTTGTTAGATTTTTCTAATGACCAAAATACACTTCGGTTAATATTGCTACACATTAGGAGGATTTATATATATTTGATAAATGACCAACTTGATTAATTAAAGGGAAATTTTTCAAAAACCCCCTAAGTTTTCTGAATATTATAAAAAAAACCTAACTTTGTAGATACTTTTTTTAGTCCCTCTAAAGTGGATACAATTTATATACCCTCCTATGGCGTTAAAGCTAACAAATTTCGACATTTTACTTTTTCGTAATGACCAAAATACCCGTATGTTAATATTGATCAAAATTAGGGGGTTTTATATGCAAAAATAACTTAATAAATATCCATCTTAATTAACTAAAAGGGAAATTTTTCAAAAACCCCGCATTTTCTGAATATTATAAAAAAAAACCTAACTATTTAGATACTCTTTAGTCCCTCCAAAGCAGATACAATTTTTTTAACCCTCCTATGGGGTTAAAGCTAACAAAGTTTGGCATCGTTTTACTTTTTTCTAACGACCAAAATACCCTTCGGTTAATATTATTAAAAGTTAGGAGGTTTTTGAAAAAAATCCCTAAATTAAATTAAAGGCCAAATTTCATATGTACCCTGCAAATCCTCATAATTTCACGTATACCCCTACAAAAAGTGAAATATCACCAATACCCCTACAAAATGACAATATAAATCCTTACCATATTTACATAGAGGTAAAAACGGAAAAATAAAAAAAAAAAACGTCAATCTTAATACTAAATATATCATAGGGGTATCCAGAATATTTGACTTAATCTGTAGGGGCATTGGTGACATTTCACTTTTTGTAAGGGTATACATGAAATTCTGATGTTTTGTCCATACACTTGAAATTTGGCCTAAATTGAAAAATACGCATATATAACAAACATTACCCAAGAGGAACAGCAGATTGGAGCCACAGATGAGTACAGCTGACGGACGGTTCATTAGGAGAAGAGGCTGTTGAGAATGAGCTGGCGGCCAAATTGGTGGCTGGTGCAGCATTTAATGCCAGGACCGAAGGAGATGAGGTGGATGGCTCAGGCGCAAGCACGGTTAGGGTTAGGTCTTCTGCTGTCAGGTTCGTTGCTTCTAGCGTCAACACCTGTCATAAAACAAAAGAAGGTTAAGAGAATTATTCTGATGGTAAAACGGAAAATTTTCAAATAACCCCCTAACTTTTCTGAATAATACAAGAAAACCCCTGAGTTTTCAGATAAACCCCTTATAATAAACATTTCATTTTAGAAAAAAAAAAACCTCCATCTATTTATTACATAATTTTTTTTGAAATATCCATTTTATCTCCCCCACACCAACCACATATGATAAAAAAATTCTAAGAAAATTTCTTACTTAATATTTTTCTTAAAAAACCTATGTACTGAAAACTCGGGGGGGGTTGAGTGAAAATTCAAATAGAAAAACGTATTCGTTCTTTTTCCCGAATTAAGTTATTTTCGTTTTGTAGCATATAAGTTGTTCAATTAAATTTCTAAGCCCCTGTTTGGCACAAGGATAAGTCAGGAATAAGGTAATTTAACCCGCTTATTCCTGCCAAACACTGATCAAAATGAGAGGAATAAGCGGCAATAAACACAAAAATATTAACCCTGCTATGTAGTGGTGTTAAAATTAACCCCACCTTTTACTCAATTTTATGACCAAAATGTCCTCATGGTAACCTAATTCTTCATTTTTTTTTTGCTTTTTTCCATTCAGAATCTTTCTCTCTCCACCAAGTCATCACCTCCTCCCAAACACCAACCTTTATCTTTTTTCATTTTCCATTTTCCATTTTCTCAAATCTCAAATATCTCCTAATTTATTTGATTTTTTTACTAATAAATCATTCAAATAGATACATCATTTTGTTATCTTCAATTTGAGACCATAATTGCATGGGTTTTGTTCGAGCTAGTTAATTCATGTGTGTATATGGTAGTGTGCAAACTTCTAGTGTGCTGTGTGTAGTCAGTAGTGTGTGTGTGTATGTGATAAAAAAATTGGAGAAGTTAAATTGAAATTTAGTTGAAATGAAGTGAAGAAGGATTAGGAAAAAAAATGTTGAAGTAAAGAAAAAAAAAATTAATTTGACCTGCTTCCAACAAGCTTCAGAAAACAATGAAAAAAGTTATAGCAACAAAACTGAAAATTGAGAATTGTAGAATGAATAAGATAGATTAGAAAAAAAAAGTACAAGAAATAAATAGACATGATTTTTTTCTCTTTTGAGATTATATATGAATATTAGAATATATATGGGTGTTTTGGTCATTTACAAATTAGTCCCTTTTTTAATTTAAACTATCCAAATTTTTATCTCCATTGACTTGCCAAACACCTTATTAAAATTTGGAGTTAACCTAGCATAAATCCTTAACTCCTCATAAAATTATCTCCTTCTTATTCTCTTGCCAAACAGAGCCTAAGAGAAGAAAAAACTAAGATAAAGGGGAAACATAATTCTTTGGATCAGATTATGTTATTACCAAGTACGATGAACATATTATTTTTCCAGTAACAAATACTGAAAAAAATGCATTGCTGCTTAATCTTTCCTCAAGAAAATTATACTAATAATAATAAAAATATAAAAGAATAATAAGATAACCTGAACTGGCAATTGAGGCACTCTTGTGCTTTGTCCAACAGCAGCTTGGTTGCACGGTTCAGATGAAACAGAAATCATAACGTCTCTGGCAACGCTTGGCCGCCAGCTCGTCGCTTGCTTGAAGAACAGCTTTGACTCTGATCAGATTAACAAAAACAATGTCAAAACAAATAAATTGAGCATGCAATCTAAACCACTGCAGATTGATATTTTTATTACCTGAATAATTGCAGCGGTATGATACTAACACGGCATATTGGTCCGTAGAAACAGAAGAGCTCACTATCTTAGATTTAGAAACCAAATTTGTTGCATTTGTTGCTGGTTTGAGAATGAAAGAATGCTCCTCGTTCCTCCTGTATTTCATTTTTCACAAATTAAAAACGAAAAGTACAAAAAAGGATAGAATTGTAATTACGCACCTTAGAGCCAGATTAGGTAAACTATAACCGTCTCCAGATTCAATACTCGAAATTGGAAGAGAGAGAGGCATAGTATTAGAAGCCTCTTCAAATACTATCGTTATCGCATCAATATATATAACAACATCCGATAAATGCTCCGGCGCCACATTCTAGAAAAATAAACACATAAAACAAAATAAGGGAAACTCTTCAAAAAACCCCTAACTTTTTTGGAATTTATCACAAAAAACCCTAACTTTACAAATTCTTCAAAACACCCCTATAAAGTGGGTTGAATTATTTCTTGTAATACACTATCATAAAATAAAAATTAATGCATTATAAAATAATAACGTAGAAACGTCAAAATAATTTCGTGAAATAATTCAACCCACTTTATAGGGGGGTTTCGAAGAATTTCAAAAGTTAGGGATTTTTTGATAAATTCCAGAAAAGTCGGGGGTTGAAAAACTTCCCAATAAATACCCAAAAAGGAAAAAAAAAACTACCTTGACTTGGACGCAAAGAAGATTTTCGGTCGTACACTTGGCAGCAAAAGAGCGAACCTCAACAGGCTGAATAATCTCAACACTCTTTTTCCACCTCTTACCGGGTAAATAAATCCCTTCCAACCCGCATCTCACCGAATACCGTTCTGTCTCCAGCTGCACCCCTCTGAACGAGAGCCTCTCCGTTTCGGCTTTCCCACTGGACATCTCCAGCGCCACGCTATCAAACTCTTCAAGATCATATGGGGATGCAGTTGGAGTTCCTGTAGGTGGAGTTACGGTGGTTGGGGTTACGGTAGTTGGGGTTACGGAAGTTGGGGTTACGGTGGTTGGCATGGAGTAGGAGCGGAAGTTGCCGAAGGAGAAGATCTGGGAAGTGGATGAGGCGGAGAAGGAGGGTTTGTGAGATACCGTAGGTGGGTTTACGGGAGGTGAGAGAGAGCGAGGGGGTTTAGGGTTTAGCGTCCGTTCAAGAGGGAGAAGCCAGGTCAGCAAGTTGCCGAACGGGTAGTTTGGGTCGGAGTTGTGATTTGGAGATTCGTGTTTTTCGAATTGGAGGATTTCGAGTGATTGGTCGGGGATTTGATTTGTGACTCCAACATTGACGCACAAAAGAACCTGCATCCTTGCAACGGACGGAGAGAACATAAATTATGAGCATTTGTGTGCAAAAATAAATAAATGAAGAAATTAAATCAATCCTATATCACTCCGGGCAATGGTTAACCTTTGAGTGGCTGCTTGTTGAGTTATATATACTATTATTGTGTTCTATATATTATTTTTGTGTTGTAATTTTATATACTGTATTTGTGTTTTATATACTGTTCTTATATATGTTGTTTTGTGTGTTTTTATATATTATTTATTTTATATATATTGTTTTTAAAATATATATATATTTTATATAATGTTTTTATATATAGTGCTATTCTATTATTAGATACTGCTTTTCTATTCTATATATAGTTTTGTATTTTTCATATATACTGTTTTCAAAAAATATATTTTATATACTGCTTTTTCATTTAAAAAATTAATAAATAAAGGGGGAAGTTTACCACTATATCACCATTTCTCAGCGAGAAGCATCTGGCAGAATCTCTAGCCACACCTCCAGCTGTCACTCCATCGAAAAAACCTTTATCAGACACAACATTGCAAGAATTAGAGTTTCTTGTTTGGCTCTTTTTCTTTCTGGACCACAACGGATCGTCAGGCTCTGCGATTCTCGCGAAAAAGCTCGAGTTTTTGAACTTTTGTAGAATGGTTTCTGTTTGAGAAATAATGGGTAGTGATAGTGATCCGTTTGAGTCTCCGTTTGATTCACCATTTTGGATGGATTTTCCGTTTTTGGAGATTGAAGGAACGGATTTGAATGGAGAAATCAGTTCTGAGTCTTTAGAAGGTGAGAAGCATACTAATATATGCACCTGTTCACCTAGCCAAAGATATGCAGTAGTTAAGGTTAGCTTATTTCATAGAGATAATTTTCATGAATTAAAAAAAATAATTGAAGTAATTTTTGGCAGGTTGAGTAATGTTAAGGACAATTGAAGCTTAATTGATGCTCAATTACAGGCTTAGATGCCGATTCGGGTCTTAATCAGGCTAGTTGGGCTTCCAAATTAAAATTGGATGGAATTTAAATAGTTGATATAATTTAAAAGAACAGATTTAATTGTATACACGTACCTGGGAAAATAAAAGAGCGGTCCAAAGATTTCAGCTCACTGATATCAGACACCTCATTCCAGTCATCAGGTAATTCCTCTAAAAAAACAAAAATAAAAAAAAAGTCAAAATAACACATACAGAACTGAAAAACAGAAATTTCAAATTCAAAATTTTACTGCAAAAAAAAAAAATCAAAACATGAACATACTATTTGGAATTGTAATCCATCCCTCTCCTTCCGCCACGTCAGCATGCTTACAAGCCGGCAGCTCGTTTCTAGAAGCCGGTCTGTCAGGTGCCACGTCAGCAGGCCCATCAGAGTCGGTCTCCCCTGGACCGGGTCCAGGAAACGGATCTTCAGTCGCAATAAGACCCTCTAAAGTACCAGATGATTTTCTCACAAGATCCTTGTTAAGATCGGATTCCTGTACCTGTGCCGATGGTAGTTCTGGTACCACTGGTTGGGTGCGGTACAGGAAATTCATCTCTGCCTAAAGAAACATGGAGGGTTTAATAATCAGAAACTGAATGAAAGGAATTTTCCTTTCATTTGAATGTAAATTTCAAATTGATGAATAAATTGTAGCCGTTAAAGTAATTACTGAGTTTGCGACAATGCTATTTGCACAACTCTATAGTCCAAACGTTTGAAAACAAAATGAAATGTACCAAATCGTACCCAGATATAGTCCCTGCTAGACTCGTCGCTTGATCCTCGGAGTGAGAAACCCTAAATTCCGGTGCTGAATCCCAAACAAGAGCGAGAGAGAGAGCTAGAGCGGGCTGCGATGTGGATCCGACTATCAGTAGATCTGTAGCAGGAGAAAGTGGAGAAATTGAGAGAGAGCGAGCGAGAGAGAGTTGGTATTGTGTTTCAATAGCTGCGATGTGGATACCACATGTCAGTGAGTACCAGCAAATTTATTCATTTTTAAATAGGACAAATGCACGTTGGTCCATGTACTTTACTTTGATTGCAATTTAGTCCCTGTAATATCATTTATATAACTTCTTTAGTTTATTTATTTTATATAGTAACTAGCAAAAATTTCGCGCTTTTTACGAGATTTTGGAACTCTTATGATGATTTTAGTTAGAACTTCAATGAAGATAATAATAATAATAATATTAATACGGATACTTCAAAAAATTCAGCTGTATCATATTGGATACCGATACCCGTATCGAATACTCGGATACTACATGTGGCATATCCTAATATTTTATTCGAAATAATAACAAATACTTCACATATACTTTCCGTGAAAATATATATTCTTAAAACGAATGATAGCATATATAAAATCAATAAAATAATATTAAAATATTTAATTATTTAACCAAAGATAACAAACAAATATTATGCATCAAGAAATTTCTATAATAATAAATGTTTAGTATCTCATGATGTTGTTATGCCCTAGGCCAAAGTGTTTGTGACCTAGATGATGGATTATAATAACAAACATAATATTTATTTTAAGATATTTCATATAATATGTGCGTATAGGTTATTTTAATATAATTAAAATAGACCATGAATATGCAAATTCAGCTTTATATCATCAAAGTGTGTGACTTTGATAGTAAAACTATAAAGTATTATGAATGTTATCCTAAATCGCCCATGGTCATTTATAGGATATTTGTGGAGACAAATATACTTGCGGATACAAATAAATATATATTTATATACATGCTATAAATGCACACCAGTATATTAGTTGACTGATGATCATGTTTTGCTGATCATGGATAAATAGTTATCAAGTCATTAACGTAGATATATGTTAGAGACCATATACTGGACTGACCCGCCATAAGAATGCTACATGTTTTACATCATTAACGATTCTTGTAATATAAAGTATTTATAGTCCTTTGACCTGAGATTGTCTCGGTTCCCAACATGAGTAATTTTATAGTTTAATATAATCTAACACTGTCTTTAACCCGGTAGTCATAACGGTTATGATTAGGTATATAATGAATCATATAGAGGGATGAGTGCACTCAAGACGGGATTTGTTCCTCTCATAAATGAGAGAGTTATCTTTAGGCCTCTTGATGAATTAAACTGAATAAATGTATGGACATACTGAAATGAATTAATAAGAGTTATTAATGTCATTTGTTCTTGTTCAGTTCAATTCGGGATCAAGAAATATTAATTCGATTAATATAAGGATGGTGTATTACATGCCTTATGATCGATATAGATATCGTGTGACAAAGGGACTAAATACGTGATTGTTGATTAGGTAAATCGGATCACCGATATTCACTTAAATTGGGTAGTCATGATGGCTTGCTAGAGTCCGCTCATGATTTATGAGACCTGTCAAGTCTATTGCCAACATTAAGTGAACCTACAGGGTCACACACAAAGAACAAACTGAAATGGGCGCAGAAAATCCTAGCGACTTATATGATGAGTTGCATAAGAATGTCACAAAAGATATTGTCATCTTATGTGATAAGATGTGATATATATGTATATAAAGATTATGAGTACAAAAGATCATGTAATATAGAAGAGTCTAAATGATGACATATGGATAATGATGAGTGATGTCATGCATATCTTTTAGTGTGAAGAGACATGACTCTTCACCTCTATATAAGGACATAGAGGGTTCTAAATTCAAGATAACATATCATTCTCTCTCTCTCATTATTTCACATTCTCTTTTATGAGACATAAGAGAGAAAATATATTTTCTAATTTTTATGACAAAATTATGAAAGAGTACTTTCTTTTTGTATGGCAGAAATGAAAGAGTGTGATTATATGAGAGGAATTATATACATCTTTTGTGAGATAAAATAAGAAGAAGAAAAAGAGTTTTCTTATGCAAGAGGAGAATAAGTTACTAGTATATATATTGTTCTTCTTTCCGTTTTAAGAAGTTTGTTCGTGTGGATACCGGTAAAGGCATTCGTACTTTCGACGCTTGTGATCTATTCGGCCTAAGAAGATGAGAACGGGTTGTTGAGAGTTTCAGTGGAGACCGATTGTGTGTGCGGTAGATGACTTCCGTACGATCCGACCTAGATGGCCTAGACGGACGGAAAATCGGTTAGGACGGTAACCGGTTTAGAGGTGCATGGACAATACGCATGGTTTGAGCGTCACGGATTAAGCGTAATCTGAAAGATATCTTTAAGATTTATTTCTTTGATTTAACTGATACGCACGGATCCTCTGATTAGTTTTGGACGAAATTTTTGTTTTCCGCGGCATTATGCACGTCTGAAACCCAACTTCTCCTATATTAAATTATAATATCAAAATATATATATGTTAATTAAATATATAAAATATAATTAATAAATAATAAAATAATATATAAATTGCCGTATCCGTATCCTAGATTTTTTTAGATTTTTCGTATCGTATCGAATATGATATCCGTATCCGTGCAACATAGATAATAATCAAGTATATACTTAAATATTACTGAGAATCAATTTATAACAATGTTTCCATAAGAACACGATAAAAAATAACTTCCAAGGATTAGAAGTATCATTACATGCCAAAATACTAAAAATAAATCAAATTTAGAGTAATTTTTGTGTCAAAATATCAGAATAAAATAGCAAAATGTTAAACATGATACACACAAAAATGTGATGCTTCTATCCGAAACCTTGCAAAAAGAAATCAAACACAATTAAGCGCTAAACGGATACTTACATATTAATGCTATCAACCCATTAAATTTTCATATGGATATACAGTGTTCTCCTGCATATTGATTTATCTTTTGTTCACATGAAATCATTAATTTGTTTCAAAGAATCCAGTTTAACTATGGATTAAAAAAATTTCAACGAGTGGATATATTTATATAAAAAGAAGTTAAGTATAAGTCAGCTCGTATATTACAACTGCCAAAATAATAATTGAAAATAACGGAAAATCTAAAGTTATTGTTGTTATGAGATAGAAAATTTATTTTTTACCTCAAAGAACTGAATACTAGGTTTTCTTATCAACATGAGCAGAGCCAAAAAGGATTTATAGGGGGAGCCGAGAATTTTTTCATAAAGTAATTTGTAGTCCAATAGTCTGACTGCTCGCTCGTATATCAAATGACATGAGTTCAAATCTTGGTGCCAAATATTTTTTCTATAAAAATACTAAAAAAAAATGTGAGAAAAACAGGAATCGACCTCTCGTCATCAAGACGCTAAGCAATACAACTTGGGTCGGATAACCATCCGAACACAACTCTATATGTGATACAAGATGAATATAAAAATATGAAATGTTAATAAGAAAGCCGAAATCAAAATATTAGTCAACTATATTAACTAATTTACAATATCATGGGGGAGCCGGGGCTTGTGCCGATACCCCTTAGTTCCGCCCCTGCTTATCATGATAAGTTAATTATTAGTCTTACACCTAATAGATACACAACAAAAGTCAATAATTTAAGTTTAAAAAAATATTTTGATAATGTTGATTACTCAAAGATGAAAAATGAAATTTGCAGATGTCAAAAGTGGCACATGTTAATATGCTAATCCAATGGATAAGAATTATCTGGATGCTAATCTAAGGGCTAAAAAGAAAAATGAAAAGTATCTCTAGAGTTCAAATTGACACATGTAAATATTTTAATTCAATGGATATAAATTTATTTTGGTTCGTAATTCAAGGGTTAAAAATAATGGCGTGACGTGGAGCTTAAATTTGATAAGAAAATGTTTAGAATGTATTAATAATAATGTACATCTAGTTTCTAACTTCCTTGAGCATATTAACGCCGTTAATATTTTTTTAGAATAACTATTTTGTCATTCATAAGTTTAAAGGATTTTTTTTTTTTTGGTTTTATTTTGTCTTTCGCAGCTAAAAGAATTAGAATATCCAGATCATAGATTACAGTTTCTGGCAGAAGAAAATAAAATATTGTTTTAAAATTTTGAAGAGCAAAATAGTTATTTTAAAAAACATACTAATGGTGTTCCAACACAATTTACCACAAATTACAGCTGGTGGGGAAATATTATATAATATAACATAAATCATGAAATAAAATTATATATTGTAAAATAATATCATAATCTATTATATAATATCATAAAATATTATCTTACAAATATTTTATTATTTATATATTAGTATTTATTAAATATAATCTAAAAGAAAAAACTTGAGAAAATTAACAAGATGCATGTTGGTCCTGAAAAATAAGGAGATTTCATAGGGTTGCCCTTCTAAAAACTCAGCATATCAAATTTGCTTTTCCCAAACTAATAATATCATTTTAACCATTCTTTCTCAGTCTCCCCCGAGAAAGAAATCAATGTCGCATTCAAAAGTTTCCAACTTTCCACATACACTTTTGAATATTCTCCTACCATCGACTTCTCAAGTCTCCTTCTCTCCTCCATTTCCATTCTTTCAATTCTCCTTCTTTTTTGCCTCTTCATAGTTCAAATTGGAGTAAGGTAAAGTAGCTCACGCTCTGAAAGGGTAAGGTAGAACAAGAAATGGAGGCGTCGGATCCTCTACGCTCGCTCTTTCTGTGGCCAACGGTGTGGCTGCTTCTATTAACAGGCAGAGCCGTTGCCAACACCGAAGGTAATTCTCGCAATCACCTCTTTACACTTCTTTCTTTTCCGAATTTGTATTTTGTTTGACCAGTAGTAACTCAGTAAGGAAAAAAATGCTGTATTATGAAACCTAACGAACATATGTTTTATATATGGCTTGAATTTTGGGGGAAAGAAGAGCAAGTGCCAATTTAATTTATAATTTCATTTGTGCCCCACAACATGAAAACTTCATGTGTGACCTTATAAAATTGGAATTGTCATGTATAACCCCATAAAACATCATAATTCAGATTTGAATATACATATGTTGACCGTGCTAGAGCAGTTTTCGATGCAACTGTCAAGTACAAAATATCATGTATATAAACCACTGACAAGTACAAAATATTATCTTATACATATGCCCCTTTTTTCTGTATAAACAGGTGATGCTTTATATGCCCTAAAGAGCAGCTTGAAGGATCCAGGAAGTGTTTTACAGAGCTGGGACAATACGCTGGTTAATCCATGCACTTGGTTTCATGTCACTTGTGACAGTAACAACTTTGTTATCAGAGTGTAATTATTCTTTTTGTAAATTTTCATATATACCTTCATAGAACCTCGGAATTAATTCCATTTTTGGTCTTTCCAAAATTGAAACATAATAGATAGTTATGCTTTCACAATGATAGTTTCTCATTTTAGAAGGTAATTTCGCCTTTTGTTTACCAGAGGTGCTCTTTTAGGAAATTTGAGCATTTTTTGACATTGTTATAATTTCCCATATATACATATATGTTTATTTTAACCTTTTCAGGGATCTTGGAAATGCTCAATTATCTGGTACATTGGTTTCGCAACTTGGCGGGCTAAAAAATTTACAGTACTTGTAAGTAATAAAATATTACTTCATTTACTTTTCTTTTTCCTATTAAAAGAACTTCATTCTTATTTCTCTGAAAATAAAATAAATAAATGAAACAGGGAACTATACAGCAATAATATAAGTGGAAGCATACCTAGTGAGCTTGGTAATCTGACAAATTTGGTGAGCTTGGATTTATACCTAAACAACTTCACCGGAGTAATTCCTGATTCGCTTGGGAATTTATTGAAACTGCGCTTTCTGTATGTAAAAATTCTCTCTTATTAAAATAAATAATAAAACTGGCTAACTTATTATTATTAATAATTTTTTTTTTGAAAAACTTTTATGAAAGAATAGGCGGCTAAACAACAATACAATTTCTGGTTCAATTCCTTTATCTCTTACCGGCATCAACACCTTGCAAGTCCTGTGAGTCTCTTATCCCTTTCAATTGCAAAAAATATATTAAAATTTAAAAAATAAAAAAATTGTTAAATCACTTTCATTCCTAGTTTTGTCCTGAATTGATTATGTATTCCTTGTGGAAATTAACAATTATGCAGTGACTTGTCAAGTAATAATCTATCCGGAACTGTTCCGTCAAATGGCTCTTTTACTCTATTCACCCCTATAAGGTAACTTTTCAAGGATCTAATTAGAAGTTTATCTTAAGTCTTAATCTCAATCTAATTAATGGTCTAATTAGAAGGTTTGTCAATAGCCTCAAAAGTAATATTGTTCAGTATATAGACACAAATCTTGATGTTTTTTTATCACAAACTATGCATTGTACCACGCACAAAATCGCAATTTTACACAAGACAAGTCCATGAAAAGCTTTCATACAAACAATTAGATGGAATTTACCATTATAGCATGGTGATGATAAAAGTTAAACATTCTAATAATTTTATTTTTTTCAGTTTCCAAAACAACAACCCAAGCCTCGTCTCCGCCCCGTCTTCCACTCCCGCTGTCACGCCTCCTCCTCCATCTCAACCAAAAAGTAAACCATCTTTTTTGCTTTATCACATTTCTTTTTATTTTTTTGAATAATATCACATTTTTTATTTTTTTGAATAATACGATAATATCATATTTGTTTGTAGGGAGAATATCACGTATACCGTTCCAAAAACTCAAAATATCAAATTTACCCTTGCAAACTATATATATCAAATTTACCCTTTCAAACTATCAAAAATATCAAATTCAGCCATCAGACTCAGACACTTACCATATTTCTGTTTTATACCATTTCCTTTTATTTTTCTGAATAACATTACATTTTGTTTTAGGTAAAACATCAAGCACAGCAACAATCGCCGGCGGAGTCGCAGCGGGGGCCGCGCTGCTGTTTGCTGCTCCCGCAATCGCCTTCGTGTGGTGGCGCCGTCGCAAGCCTCAGGACCATTTCTTTGACGTGCCTGGTCTGCATTTAATGCCTACACCACTATACTATATTTTACTATTTTTCTTCTTTGGATTACTATATCGTGGGGGGATTGTATAGTTTTGTCTAAGGATAAGCCGTTGTCTTTCCTTTCATCCTTCCGTTATAAAATAGTTTTTGGTAGTGTTGAATTAAAACAAATTAACTAAAATAAAAATATTATATTAAGTAAACTATATTTATAAAAAATTTAAATTAAATTAAATTACAGTAACTAATTATTATATTTTACTTTTTCTATTATAGATTATACTTGTATTATTATATACTAATAATAGTAATATGTATTAATTATTATCATTAAACTATCTGTACAAACTTGTAACCAGGATGCATCTTTTGTCTGATTACAATACCTATGGTATAGCTATAACTTTCTTCTTTGTTTATGATGTTTTATTTCTATGTACAGCTGAAGAGGACCCGGAAGTGCACCTTGGGCAGCTCAAGCGGTTCTCTTTACGCGAGTTACAAGTCGCAACTGACAACTTCAATAACAGAAACATACTTGGAAGAGGCGGATTTGGAAAGGTACTCTACTTTCACTTCATCAAATAAAAAGAGGAAATTTTCAAGAAACCCTAACTTTTCTGAATATTACAAAAAAAAACCCTATGATCAAATATTTTTCTTAAAAAAGTTGTTTGAAAAATATATTTTTCTTAAAAGTAGTTTTCAAAGAAAAATTAAAATTAAAATATTTTTTGGTAAAACTTTTCTTATTTGAAAATTATTTTTAGAAAGAGCATTTTATTGTAGGAGGGTAAAATGGCAATTAAAAAAAAGTAACTAATAATTAGAGGGAGTTTTTTTTTTTTTAAAAAATGAAATGTTTATCATAGGTTTTTTTTTGAAAATCTGAAAACTCAGGGGGTTCTATGTTATATTCATAAAAGTTAGCTTTTTTTTTTTTTGAAACTTTCCCATAAAAACTTTATTCTTGCACTCTAACAACTAAAATTTACACCATAAGTCCAAAAACTCATATTTATTTCTTAATAACAGGTGTACAAGGGGCGGTTGGCCGACGGTTCTCTAGTCGCAGTGAAGAGGCTCAAAGAGGAGCGGAGCGCTGGAGGAGAGCTCCAGTTCCAGACGGAAGTGGAGATGATCAGCATGGCGGTGCACCGTAATTTATTGAGGTTGCGTGGGTTTTGCATGACGCCGACCGAACGGCTGCTTGTTTATCCGTATATGGCCAACGGAAGTGTTGCTTCATGCTTAAGAGGTGGGTATTGTTGTAAGTTTGAAGTAATGGTCTTGGTTGGTTAATAAGTTGGGCAGAATTAAATAGCAGATCCAACGGCTTTTTGAAAGTGTTTAAGCCAAGTTATAATATTAATAGGTCGATTTAGCTATTTAATTAACTCTATTATGTATTAAATACTGGAGGTGAGACTATTTCTCTTTCCGCTTAGTTTCTGTCTTGTGATGTAACAAACTAAGTGCTGCTTAGAATACAAGTAAAATTGATATGCCAAAATAGCAATAACCATATAACTATAAGATGTATAATTTAGGCTGTATTACATCCCTCTACTAACGTATGTAAGAAAAAAATGGATCACCATCAACATACTCCATACAAACAAAGGGGAGATTATTCATTTGATTTCTCCATTCCTCAACACAATGGATATGAGGTTCTTGTTCTTGCTAACCATTTTCAATTGATTTATTTTCTTTTTATCATTCTTACAGAGAGATCAGCAGACGACGTGCCACTCGACTGGCTGACCCGCACGCGAATCGCTCTCGGCGCCGCACGCGGGCTCTCGTACCTGCACGACCACTGCGACCCGAAAATCATCCACCGGGACGTCAAGGCCGCCAACATCCTCCTCGACGAGGACTTCGAAGCTGTCGTCGGCGATTTCGGCCTCGCGAAGTTAATGGATTACAAGGACACGCACGTGACAACCGCTGTGAGGGGCACGATCGGGCATATCGCGCCGGAGTATTTGAGCACTGGGAAGTCGAGTGAGAAGACGGATGTGTTTGGGTACGGGATTACGTTGTTGGAGCTTATTACTGGGCAACGGGCGTTTGATTTGGCCAGGCTGGCGAATGATGATGACATCATGCTGCTTGATTGGGTAAGTAATAATGAAGAATGGCCTTGAATCAAATAAAAAGAAGAAGCAAACATCGGAATGAAAAATCTTGAGATATTGTTTCCATGTTGGCGTAGATGTTGTTTTACCCAAATCATAATCACTATCTTAGATAAATATATACCATATTGATTCCAAGTATTAGTCTTGTGCCAATCGGGTTTAACCTGAACCAATTTCATAGTATAGTGACATTAGGTTCCTGCCAAAATTAAAGCAAAACCCAAGATGCTGAAACTGTCCTAAACTCATAGACTAATCCAAACCAACTATTTTCACTAATCAGGTGAAGGGTCTCCTCAAGGAAAAGAAGCTAGAAACGTTAATCGACCCTGAACTGCTCCCCAGTTACGTAGAACTCGAGGTCGAATCATTAATCCAAGTGGCCTTGCTATGCACTCAGGCCTCGCCGTTGGAGAGGCCCAAAATGTCGGAAGTTGTACGGATGCTGGAAGGAGACGGATTAGCCGAAAGATGGGAGGAATGGCAGAAGGTTGAAGTGGTACGAGTTGAGAATGAAACGGACAATAATCGGTACGCAATGAATCCTGACACGACTTATATTATGTTGGCTGATGAGTTGTCTGAACCGAGGTAACGGAGAGGGACTTGTCGGAGGGATTATTGGTTTAGAATTGTAGGTAATAGGGATGAGATATGTTAGGTTGGTTTGGTACGTGGAGTCTTTTTGTAAGGTTACATGTGTAATAGAGTATTGTTAACATGTACATTTGAAATTACAGAAAAATAAATAACTATAGTGTGTATATGAGGTAAAAGGTGGGTGTGGGAGGATATGAAAACATAACTTATCATGTATTTTTGGAATAGCTTTAGTGCTTATTTATACACAAATAATGAAGAGATAAAAAGATAAAGAACGCATAAGATTTTTTAATTTGGCGTTGTATTAGACTGAGCTTGTTTTGGTATGGATGGGCCAAAATGCCATAGGGGTCTGCTGTTGCAATAGTATAGTTCTTTATTTCAGTTTTTTTGGTGCTTTTTCATTGTTCAAGGGAGATCTAAAATTAAATTGCTGGCAAAAACCAAAAAGATTGCTGTTAGCAATTAAGAACAAGCATTTACCCTACTAGATGATTCACAATTGTTATTATCAACCCGAGATGTGAACGACCTATAACTCGAATGATCTAGAGCCCGAATGAGCCGAACCCGAAGTGACTCGATCCAAACCTGACCCAAAACCGCCCATTTGCCACCTCTACTTACAACATTCTTAATACAATGTTTCTATATGAATAAATTATTCAAAAGATTTTTTAAATTAAAATAAATTATTTTAAATTAGTTTTTCCGAATTTCTTGTATTTCTTTTCTTTTTTATCCTCATTTTCAAAAAAGTAATAATCATTGTTTTAAATAGGTTTTTTTTTCTAAAATATTTATATATAAATTGGTTTGAATTTTCTCTCTGTATATCTTCATGTCTATATAGCATTGATTTTATTTTTTTCTCTTAATTTTTAATATAATTCCAAGGTTTCTTTATAGCCATTGATGTGTCCTTACGTACAAAGTATAGCGTTCTTAATACATATTTTGTATAAAAATGAAAAACATATTTCTTTTATTTTATCCTCTTATTCAGAAAAAATTAATAAGCATTGTTTAAGTAATTTTTTTTCCACTAAACCTTCAAATATAAATTCGTTTTGAATTTCTCTTTATATTGCTTCATATCAGTATAGTTCAGACTAATTTTCTTCTCTTTAAATTTTCACATTATTTCAAGATTTCTTTGTAGTTTGTGTGTCCTTTCTTACATAACTTTATTGTTAATACGAATTTACTACATATATAAATAACTCAGAACTAAAAAAAAATATTGTACCGAATGTTTTTTTTTATTAAAAGAGACTTCTTCATTCAATAAAAAATGTATAGTGAAATTAATAGTTTTTTAATGGAGAAACTATTTGTCACTTTCAGTTTAATGTAATAGAAATTAAATTTACTAACTTTTTGACTTATTATTATGCTATACGAATTTTCTTCATAAATTAATAGCTCAAAAGATTTTTAAAATAAAATAATTATTTTAAATTAGTCTTCTCATAGTTCTTTTATTAGTCTTTTTTTAAGAAAATTAACTTTTGTTTTACTAAAATCTTCACATATAAATTTTTTTTGGGTTTTTCATTTTTTCAATCTTGTGAAATTCTTCAAAAACTCCCTAGCTTTTTTGGATATTATCAAAAACCATTTCATTTTTTAGATCCTTCAAAAACTCTCTATAAAGTGTGTTGAATTTTTACCCCCATATTCCAATTAAATTTATATTGATCAAAATGCCCTCATTTATTTATTTTCATATTTATTTTATTTAATTGAAAATAATAAACAAAAATTTATTCTATTTAACAAAATATTTCATGAGTTTATTTTATTTGATGATTTTATTGTTTTAGAATGCATTAATTTATGTTATGATATTAAATTACTTCAAATAATTTTTCTCATATTTTTTAAAATTATCTTACATACAAAAATTTCTTGATTATTATTTAATACAATTTTATTTATGTTTTAGTTATCATTTATATATTAAATCTAAAATATATTATTTATTATTTATTACTATGGTTTGAAAAAAAAATTAAAGAAATATGTTGAAGGCCATCGTGTAGGATTAGTGCCCTAGGCCAAATGTATTTGTGTTAGGAAATGAATTATGTATCAAGACATTATTATTTATTCAATAAAAGTTGTTTCTAATATATATATATATGTGTGTGTGTGTGTGTGTGTGTGTGTGTGTGTGTGTGTGTGTATAGGTTGTGAATGTATAATTACATAACTTATGTCCACCATGAACTATATTTTGGGTCCACATTATCAGAATATGTGATTCTGGTTGTAGAACTATGAATCAACGAATGACATTTTAAATTGTCCCTAGTGATATGTAGGATGTTATAGAGATAAACATACTTCAAGTAAGAAGCTACATATCCACACTAGTATATTTGCAGACCGGATGATCATGTTCTGCTGATCATGGACATAGGGATGCCAAGCCTGTAAGATAGTTACGTGCTGGGGAACACGTATTGGAATATGCATGGTATATGTCATTAGTGATTCTCATTTGAATAGTGTGATTGTTCTACGACCCGATGCCACCATGTACTACTGTATGTAGAACTGCATACTTTAATATGATCTTACATCATCCATAACGGGATGATCATTATGATCATCATTAGGTATGCATTGAAAACCATGATGAGGACTGTGAGTGACCTAGATGAGATTTGTTCTCATTGTAACAAGGGTCATATCTCTGATCCCCGTGATGAACTAGGACTGAAGAAAAAACATGGCCATACTCAAAATGGGTTAACATGTGTTGTTAATATTATTTTGAATTTGTTCAGTCTAATTCTCGATCAAGAAAAATATTTTGATCAAACCCAAAAATGACATATTTTCATGTCTTGTGATTAAGACATATATCATAAAACAAAATGAATAAAATAACGTCTATTCAGATAGGTTAATGATCGCTGGTCATTTCATTTAACATGGGTAGTCATGACATCAGTCTAGAGGTTATTCATGACTTATGGTCTCTAGAAGATCGTTGTCAGCGTTAAATGAAGCCTACACAGTCACACAATGAACTCCATTCATTCAGGATGAAAATACCTCAAAACAGTTATACATGTGATGTAAAAATTGGTGAAAGAAATAATCAATCATTTGATGATTGACTGTGCAAAACAACACACTTTCGTTCTGAATGGAGGTGTCAGTTTCTTCGCAGCCAGGTTTTCGTAGTTCTAGAAACACTGTTCCGTTCTGAACGGAAGGTTTTCGTTCTGAACGGAAGGGTTCCATTCTGAACGGAACAACGTAGGAAAATTTGGTTTTCAGTTATGGAAACTAAGTAATCTTTCACATCCCTCTCTAGTATAAATAGATAGGCACCCCCCCTCTATTTTAGACACAATACTCAAGTCTTAGAGGCCGTCGTATTACAGAAATAGAGAGAGAGTTTTGTGAGGTAATTTCGGAAAGTATTTCTTGACTCGTTTAGCCGAGTCCGTTTATTCTGTCAGTCTGAAGTTCGGATTTGAGTAGAGATCTCCTACTTTGAAAATTAACGAGCGATCAAGTTCTTCATCCCTAGAAAGAGTAAGGAGGTTCGCGGAGTCGAGCTTTAGGAAGAAGGTTATAAGTTGGAATCGTTCAGACTTACATCCGTTTCTCTCTCGTGAATCAGGAAGATTTGAGTTATAAATTTTAATTACATAATATCGTTCCTTTATTTCTTTTATGATGATCATAAGGAGGGTTGAACCCGTAGTTTCCGCTGTGCTTGTAATGTACATGGCTGCACTTCCTTAATATCTTCTTTTCAATATTTTTTATATTATTTTAAGTTTATTTTGTTAGAATTCAGTTACTGCTTTTGTTTGTCTTTAATTATAAAAAGGTGCCCGGAGTTGGATCATGGACCATACCCCTTGGACCCGGTCTTCATTACTGCAACCGTGGGTCACTGTCTCGCAGCGGTCGAGGTGAGGAGTGCTGTGATCAAAGAAGGAAAGCGGTAGATGATTCTTCTGGGTTGGCGCATATTTAGCATTCTAGCTCCATTGCGCAAGAAAGAGCGTACTTCATTTGGCAGGAGGAATAAATCAGGGATTAGATTTGTTCTTCAGTTAGGATTAGATAGTAAGGATTAATCTGATTAGATCCTGATTGGTGATTAGATTTAGGGTTTTAAATTTGATTAGATTTAGATTTGATTTATGTTCTCACTTTTGGATACCGACCCCTCACCTATAAAAGGATAAACTTAGGGCCGGCCAGAGGGTCGCAAATTATTGATAGCCGTTCTTCATTATAGTAGATAAGACAAACAAGGTTATATTATTTCATGTATCACTTTAATTTATTTTGATTTTTATTTATAAATTCTTGTAACTAAATCCTTTATAGGATAGAGTTTGAGTAGTAGAATCGATATTTTTTTTATTCATTTTTGTTTGTGTTGTTATATCTTTGTACTTATTATCTCGTTGTATGCTTTTTATTTTAACCCGAGGCACCTCCTCGTACACAAGTAGTAGGTATTAGCCGGGAGAAACCAGGTCATTAGGTGTTAGATCTTATGAGGAGAAACCTAGCGCCTTGGTGTTAGACCGCGTGATAAAGCCTGGCGGGCATGTGTTGAATTACTTACTCCATCAGTTTGAGACTCTGGAGGTGAAAGCCTGCCGATCAGACCAGCACAGACGAGACTTGGAGGAGCGAGTACGGCAGGTAACTTATCCGTTACAGAAGGAAGACCCCCCCTCCCTCCCCCATTAAGGCAAGACGAAAGCAACACCGACATAGACGAATGAGGTTAGATGAAGATCTACGAAAGAGCTTGACCCCTAAAATCCTCTACTATCGATTTTATCTACCTCCTACCGCGGACAAGCACTGTGACAACCGTGTCCGCGGCTCGATAAGTGACTAATTTTACTTTATTTTATTTTGTTTTATTTTAATTATAAACAAAAATCCAATCAATTATTCCGTCCGAACTATGTTATAGAAACTTAAATAAACTACACATTCCTGTGGATTTGACACCCAAAGTACTATGCGTAGATCGTGCGCTTGTGATCGAAACTTAATGTATTAGGATAATTTGGAAAACTATTTTATCATATAACCTCACAACACATCATCCGTTTGCATATTAGGTACTAATAAATTTCTTTAAAATAAAATCATTTTTGTTTTAATATACACATTTTCTTAATCTGTAGTAGGAAGTATTAAAAATGAAGATGATAATATCCAAAGGTGTGTATCAAGTTCTTAATTAGATGCTTCCCAAATATTTAATCCTATCGTTTATATTCTAAAACTTAATTTAATTGCAAATAAATTTTCTTTCAAACAAGCCTGAACAAAGAGTTTATAAATTCATAAATTTACTTTCCATTAAAAAAAATTCAAATATCAAAATTTAAACATCTATAAACTCAACATATAAAATTGATCATTATAGTTATAACTATTTTAAAATGCCGAAGGGCAGCAACGGTACAATCTAGTAAAAACTAAAAATATAAGTTGCCACAAATAAAGGCTCCTTGCTTGCCCGTTCACCAACAGCAAGATACATTAAAAAAAATTGTCCCACCTTGCCAAGTTATTCAAAAAAGAAAAATTCTTCATTTCTTTTATTTATTTTGTTTATTTCATTAGTTTTTTTTGGTGGATAGTTATATGGTGAAATATGAAGACTTCGTGATAAAAATCTCATACATCAACTTCGTTGAATTGTCTCTCACTAATTACAGGACATCAACTTCATTGAATTGTCCTTCACAGTACTTTGAACTGTCCCGAATTACATAATAAATTGTCTCGTTGAGCTCCACATTTGAGATTTTGATATTGAAAAATATTGAGAGAAAATGATGCTGCGATTCAGGAAATTCACGAAATTTTGGATATATGGAAAAAATCTGAGACAATATTATAGGACGAAATGATCACATCCTGATGCATATATTAGTCTTATCGAGTATTATGTCCCATTCACAAGGGAAAAAGTCATGATATCAGCCTGTGGGCTTTTTTTTAGGAATAGGCAATCGGGCTTATTCCTAAAAGAAAAAAGAAAGGTATATAACTATATACAGCATGAAAATGTCTGTTCCTCGCTATCCTTGATTCATGAAATAAGAATGAGTCTTTGTTGCTTTCTTAAAAAAGAAGAGGGATATGTCTCCGCTATAACAATAATCTTATAATCATATTTTTACTTAAAAATATTGCATTTAAAAGAGTATTTGTTACAGCAAGGAAAAAGGAACCAAACAAAATCAAGAAAAGGTAATCAACTTGAACCAAGGGAAATTGCAAAATAATAACAATAAAAATAAAAATAAAAAATACAAAAACGGAGTGCCAGTACATTAATTGCACAAAAGCGCAAAATGGACCACCAATTTATTGAACTGTATTGTTAATTCCACTTCAGTGGGTTAGATTGCCTCGCTAAAATCACATGATAACTATTCAAATATATTTTAACTTTTTGAAAACAAAAAATTAACTATCCCAATTCTAAGTTGATGTGGTTGAGAATTTCAAAATTCCGTCAGAATAAGACAATTAAAAGAACAAAATATTTGAATTTCTTTCTAAGGATTGATTCCACTGTGTGGTTATGACCAATGGACTCGCTTAGGCTTCTTATCATGTTAAAGTCATCTATTATTATCCAGGACATGTCATTGAGCTATCTTAGATGGCTAAATTCATTGAGAAAAGCTTCTTTTAGTGTTGGTGCAATAAATCCCTAGACATTGGTAATCATGAAAGTGAGCTTATTCCTAAAACTTAGGATGCATGTGAGTGAATAGTCTAATATGATAGGTGACCTGCATGTATGGTCATCCAACCATGCAGTCATGTGACCATTTGCGTCATTTATGGCTTGTAAATTACGTTCCTAATATTAGGTGGGTAAACAAGTGTGTGCAAAAGAGGTGAGACATTGTTCCATTTTATTTCTTGAAATCATAAAATGGGGCATTTGATGTCTTTGAGAGTTTTTTTTTACTATATTACATTTTTCGCTTGAGAAAAGTCTTCTTACATTCCAAATACAGGAGAGATTGTTTTAATATTCATTATGAAAATATGGTGCTAATTAAAGCTAAATTATTAAATTTAATCTAAAGATACCTAAATGGGAACAACTTGCTTTGTTGCTATTTATTGCCTTTAACCTTTTTTTAATTTTCAAAAACTCCCTCTACCAAATTAATAAGACAAAACTAGCAAAAAATATATCAATTGGTATAAATCTGGTCTAGCCAATTTGATTAATCGATTTGCAGAATCCAATGCAGTAATTGATCAAAATTATGCAGCCAATCTAGTGAAAAAATTGATCAAATTGGTCCAACATATCTGGTGTGAAAATTGAGAAAAAAAAATTGAAATGAAATTTGCTAAAAATCCTCTGAAGCTGAGTGGAAGAAAATTACTCAAACTAGGATCTACCCTCATTCCGCTTCAGCCCGGTTTAGAAAGATATTTTATCCCACCATGCCAGAACTTGAAACATGTGTGGATCAACTATTTGAACAAATATGTCATTTAAGGTGGATCATTGAATTTAATTTGGACGGTCAAAAATCATAATTTAGTGGACCAGGCCGGGACTGGGCGATCGTTCTATTTAATCTAGAAGGTCAAAAATTACGACCTGACGGGTCGGGCCGGGCTAGGTCTGGGTAATCGTTGGATTTAATCTGGACGTTAAAAAATCATTCGCGCATTTAATGGGGTGGCTGGGTCTGGGCTCTTATGTAGAAGTGTGGATCAGCTATTTGAAAAAAATATGATATTAAAGTTGAATCGTTGGATTTAATCTGCACGGTAAAAAATCATGACTTAACGGATCGTCCCGGGTCTGGACGATCATTGGATTTTATCTGGACGGTCAAAAATCGTGACTTAATGTGCCGGGCCGGGCCAGGTCTAGGCGAAAATCGGATTTAATTTGGACGGTCAAAAAGCATGAATTAACGGATCAGGCCGGGTCTGGGCGATCGTTCGATTTAATCTAGACGATAAAAAATTATGACCTAATGGGCCAGACCGGGCTAGGTTTGGGCGATCGTTGGATTTAATCTGGACGTTCAAAAATCATTCACGCATTTAATGGGGCGGGCTGGGTCTGGACTTTCATGTAGAAGTGTGGGTCAACTATTTGAAAAAAATTATGCTATTTAAGGTGGATCGTTGGATTTAATCTGGACGGTCAAAAATCATGACTTAACGGACCGGCCCGGGTCTGGTCGATCGTTGGATTTAATCTGGACGGTCAAAAATCATGACTTAATGGGCTGGGCCGGGCCAGATCTGGGCGATCGTTGGATTTAATCTGGACGGTTAAAAATCACTTACGCTAAGATAGCGACACGTGGCGAAAAAAGACCAACTTTTCATTCGCGCACTTAAGGGGGCGGGCCGGGTCTGGGTTCTTATGCAGAAGTGTGGATCAACTATTTAAAAAAAAAAATATGCCATTTAAGATGGATCATTCGATTTAATCTGGACGGTCAAAAATCATAACTTAATGGGCCAGTCTGGTTTTGGACGATCGTTGGATTTAATCTGGACAGTCAAAAATCGTGACTTAACGAGCTGGACCGGGCCAGGTCTGGGCTATCATTGGATTTAATCCAAACGGTCGAAAATCACTCGCGCTAAGATGGTGTGAGCTCTTATGTAGAAGTGTGGATCAACTATTTGAAAAAATATGTCATTTAAGGTGGATTGTTGGATTTAATCTAGACGGTAAAAAATCATGACTTAACGGATCGGCCGGGTCTAGATGATCGTTGGATTTAATCTAAATGTTAAAAAATCGTGACTTAATGGGCTGGGCCGGGTCAGGTTTGGGCGATCGTTGGATTTAATTTGGACGTCAAAAATCACTCGCGCTAAGATGGCGACACGTGGCGAAAAAAAGACCAACTTTTATATATAGTAGTATAAATCGTGCTCAAATCTTGCTCAAATTAGAAGTCTGCTCAAAACATATGACTCAATAGACCGTGTCAAAAGCCTTTGCATACTCAACTTTATAGAAAATTGTCGACGTTTTAGTCTTGTGCAATGGTTTCTCTTGCTGCTAAGATAGACCCAATTATTTGCCTGTTCTTTATAAAGGCCATTTGGTTTTCTGAAATCAGTTGAGGCATCTTTGCTTAAAACCAGGTGTCCACTATTGTGGAGATGAGCTTGATTGATCCGTCAATTGTACTAGTTGGCATGTAATCCCTTATACCTTTTGCGTCCTTTGTCTTGGGTATGAGGGATATATGTGCTTTGTTTATGCGCGAAAGGTCAAGGGAATTATCTTCAAATTTCTTGCATACCCAAAGGAGGTCATTTTTGACAGTCTCCCAATGTGTTTGGAAAAACTCTATGGGAAATCCGTCTGGACCAGAAGATTTGCTATTTGATAAGTACTAGAGTGCTGTTATGATCTCGTAAGCAGATAAGTTTGTTGCCAGGCCATTGAGATTACTGCTTGGTGGAATGATGCGAAGGAACTCCTACAGATATTGTTCTATCTTTAGAGCTTTCCCTAAGGAAGAGTTCTAAAACTCTTGGATGACATTTTTAACCTATCTTCGATTTACAATTAACTAGTTGTTGACTTTAAGGGAGTGAATCTCATTTGCTTGATTATTTGCTGAGACAATCGTATGAAAATATTTGATGTTTTGATCTCCTTCTCTTATCCATTTAACTCTAGCAAGTTGTTTCCATTTTATTTCTTCTACGTTTGCTTGGACAAATAATTTTTTTCCTTCAACGCTATCCTTAGTATCTTTTCTTTGAGTGAGAGAGGTATGTGCTCTTCTACTCATTCTAAGATATCTATGACTAACTTTGCTAAGTGCTCTGTGTGCTTAGATTGCTAAATTGTTTCCTACCTAAAGTTTGAGGACCATTCTAACTTTATTAAGTTTGATGGCCAGATTCTGGTATTCTGGTATTACCCTAACTTGATAAGGACATTTTCTTCTTCGTACTTAAGGTAGGACAGTTCCAGTTGGAATATGTGCCTGGAGTTTCTGGTTGGCGCTAAAAAGATAGCTGGCGAGATGCGTGGTCTGATGTGGTTGCTCGCTTTGCTTCGAATTTTACTAGATGATTGAAATCATTCTAGTGGTGCGATATCATACATCTGTTAAGTTTGCTAAAAGTTGACGTTGGTCTTTTGGTTGAATAAGTAAAATTACGCCCATGTAGGTCGAGTTCATAAACTTTTAGCTCATTTATCATTTTATTGAACAGAAGGATTGATTCCACTGTGTGGTTATGACCAGTGGACTCGCTTAGACTTCTTATCATGTTAAAGTCACCTACTATTATCCAGGGCAGGTCATTAACATATCTTAGATTGCTAAATTTATTGAGAAAAGCTTCTTTTAGTGTTGGTACGATAGATCCCTAGACATTGGTAATCATAAAAGTGAGCTTATTCCTAAAACTTAGGACGCATGTGAGTGAATAGTCCAATAAATAGATTGACGTGCATGTATAGTCATCCGACCATGCAGTCATGAGACCACCCACGTCATTTATGGCTGGCTTGCAAATTATATTCTTAATATTAGGTGGGCAAATAAGTGTGCTAAAAAAAGGTGAGAGATTATTCCATTTCATTTCTTGTAAACACAAGATGGAGCATTTGATGTCTCTGATCCAGCTAATTTGATTAATCAAATTGCAGAATCTAATGTAGTAATTGATGAAAATTGTGCAACCAACCTTATGCAAAAATTAATTAAATTGGTCCAACATATATGGTGTGGAAATTGCGAAAAACAATTGACATGCAATTTGCTAAAAATTCTTTGAAACTGAGTGGAAGAAAAAGAAGAAATACAGTTTGCTAAAATATGCGAACCAAACAAGCAAAAGAGAGAGAGAGGATTTTCTTGGCTTTTCATGCAATTAAATAAACCAGACACAAAGCAAAATCAGCAAAGAGCTGGTTAAAATAGATGAAATTCCTCAACAACCCTAATTAATAGAGAAATCTCACTTTAATCTCTTCTTTAGATGAGAATTTACTCAGTTTACAATTGCTGGAGAGACCACTTGAGATAGAAACGGATATGAACAAGTACTATTAGTACCACAACAAGTTGATATTGATCAAGCACATCAAGTACGACAACAAGTTATACAAGCACACATCAAGTATAATTGATATTGAACAAGTTCTTCTCCATGTCGCAAGAAAATTCGCTCAAATCCTTTCACTCTCTCCAGAAACAAAAAGAAACACTTGAACAACATACAACAGAGATAACTCCCTCTTTGTAGAGCTTTAGTCACGAAAATCAATAGAAAATAGTAAGCTGATTCTACACGAATCACGAACCACCACTTGCCAAATCACAAATCAGGTCTCAAACTCTTGACACTGATTAATCTGCAACTTTACAAATTTAAGTATTTGATAAAACTCCACATTAACTCAATGATTAGATTTGTGAAGTTGCGTGAGTGCTGTAGTATTGTTCTTATCTATTTCCCAAAATTTACTCAAAATCATGCTAAAATTAGAAGTCTGCTCAAAACATACGACTCAACAAAATGTTCAAAACCTATTGGGTTTCTGACGTGCACAACGCAGCGGAAAACAAAAATTTCGTCCAAAACCAATCCGAGGATCCGTGCGTATCGGTTAAATCAAAGAAATAAATCTTAAAGATACCTTTCGGATTACGCTTAATCCGTGACACTCAAACCATGCGTGTTGTTCATGCGCCTCTAAACCGGTTACCATCCTAACCGATTTTACGTCCGTCTAGGCCATCTAGGTCGGATCGTGCGGAAGTCATCTACTGCACATACAATTGGCCTCTCCCGAAATTCTCAACAACCCGTTATCATCTTCTTAGGCCGAATAGATCACAAGCGCCGAAAGTACGAACGCATTCTACCGGTATCCACACGAAAAAATTTCTTAAAACGGGAAGAAGAACAATATATATGCTAGTAGCTTGTTCTCCTCTTGCATAAGAAAACTCTTTTTCTTCTTCTTATTTTATCTCACAAAAGATGTATATAATTCCTCTCATATAATCGCACTCCTTCGTTTTTGTCATACAAAAAGAAAGCGATCTTTCATAATTTTGTCATACAAATTAGAAAGCATATTTTCTCTCTTTTGTCTCCGAAAAGAGAATGTGAAATAATGAGAGAGAGAACGATGTTTTGTGTTGTGAATTTGGAGCCCTCTATGTCCTTATACAAAGGTGAAGAGTCATGCCTCTTTACACTAAAAGAAGTGTATGATATCACTCATCATTATCCATATGCTGTCATCTATACTCTTCTAGATTACATGATCTTTTATGCTCATAGTCTTTATATACATATATATCACATCTTATCACATAAAATGACAATATATTTTGTGACATTCTTATGCAACTCATCATATAAGTCGCTAGGATTTTCTGCTCCCGTTTCAGTTTGTTCTTTGTGTGTGACCCTGTAGGTTCACTTAATATTGGCAATAGTATTGACAGTCTATAAATCATGAGCAGACTCTACCAAGCCATCATGACTACCCAATTTAAGTGAATATCGGTGATCTGATTTACCTAAGGCATGTAATATGCCATCCTTATATAAATGGATTAATATTTCTTGATCCCAAATTAAACTTAACAAGAACAAATGACATTAATAACTCTTATTAATTCATTTGAGTATGGCCATACATTTCTTCAGTTCAATTCATCAAGAGGCCTCAACATATCTCTCTCATTTATGAGAGGAACAAATCCCGTCCTGATTGCACTCATCCCTCTACATTTTTCATTAAATATGTAATCATAACCGTTATGACTACCCGGTTAAAGGTAGTGTTAGATTATGTTAAAGTATAAAATTACTCATGTTGGGAACCGAGACAATCTCAGGTCAAAGGACTGTAAATACTTTATGTTACAAGAATCGCTAATGACGTAAAACATGTAGCGTTCTTATGACGGGTCAGTCCAGTATATGGTCTCTGACATACATCTATGTTAATGACTTGATAACTCTTTATCCATGATCAGTAAAACATAATCATCCGTCAACTAATATACTGGTGTACATTTATAGCTTGTATATAAATATATATTTATATGTATCTGCAAGTATATTTGTCTCCACAAATATCCTATAAATGACCAGGGATGATTTAGAATAGCATTCATAACACTTTATAGTTTTACTATCAAAGTCACGCACTTTGATGACATAAAGCTGAATTGCATATTCATGGTCTATTTTAATTATATTAAAATAACCTATACGCACATATTATATGAAATATCTTAGAATAAATATTATGTTTGTTATTACAATCCATCATCTAAGTCACAAACACTTTGGCCTAGGGCATACCACCATCAATATCCTTTACTTTTCTTAGGATATTCCACAATAAGCACTAATCCGATTAGATGCATGATGCTTCAATTAAGTATCATATCCTCAAATGTTGATAAAAGATAATCTGATACACCTACCAGTCCATATCGCGTATGGAGTCTTTTACAACTGCTTTAGATGGAATTATTTTCAGTATGAACGCAATAAGAGCGTAACCCCAAAAGATATAGAAGATATAATTGACTCATTATAATCGAACTATATCTAATAAAGTTTGATATAGTTATCATGATGATCAAACACTTGGTTCTTGACTCCTCAATCTCATCAAAGAAATTTGATTTTTCGAAGCCAAGTTTTATTCTCTACTTCATTATTTCTAACTTTTGAACTTTTCAAAATATTCAAATTCATTGTTTCAATAAAGCGATGAAGTAGTTTTCTCTAGCACCTTCACTCATTGATGAACATACATCACTATGTATGAGAGCCAATAAGTAACTTGCTTTCACCTTACTTTGTAAAAGACGTATATGTCATCTTGTCTAATAAATAAGTTACATATGTTTCAAATGATTCAAAATCAAATGAATTTGAAAATCCATCTTAATGGATTTAATAATGTTCATCTTATTTAAGTAGACCAAGCGACAATGCTAGATTTAAATACTTAATATTAATGTTATAGATAGAATTATAATTATCTTGTTCGATATAACACATAAGGTAATTTTTCTATTGGAACATTTTCAAAGAAAATTGACATTTGTGAATGGTGAAATTATTATTCTCAATAATAAATTAATAACCATTCATAGATAAACTCGAACTATAGATAATACAAAATTTATTGTCGACATTAAATAACAATTATTTAAGTCGGCGATAAGTCCAAAAAGACAATGTAAATAAATGAGTTACTTGAGAAAATACAACAACTTTTGCTACATTTGTCACTCATATGTTAACGTCATATTTAATCAATAGTCTACAACTTTGTTAGCACATTTTCATAAATGTGTGATTCACATCATGTATCTAATACATATGATGTGAAATAGACAAGTTAATTTCTATAACAAAAATACTTGAAGCGGTAGTCAAACTATCATTCATTCCCTTTTTCATATTTTCTTGAGAAATTATGGTTTCTTTCAATGAACCGATTCACTACAAAAGATACTAATTTCTTACCTAAGGCCGAAGCCTCGGCAACATCTTGCCCTTATCTTTCGGAGTACTTTTTACGTTCCTTTTAAGCACGAGAACATTATTGACAACACTTGTCCATGTTCATGTTAACGATTATTAGCATCTTATGTTATCTGTCCTTCTCAAGGACCTATTGTGAGATATAAATAGATATACTATTCGATTTGAATAATATGCAAAGACTATTATTCATTAAATATTTCATATAATGGCTCTCACTATTTTTTAATCAAATCAATAATCCTCAACCGCATTGATTCGGAAACTTTCAATCCATGAAGTTTCATAGTGAGACAAGATCCATATTTCAATTAAGTCCTAAGTGAGCTTCGGCTCATCGCCCAGAAGAAACTTATTTAGGTAGGAATAATTCTAATTGTATCTCATATAACTCTTGAACAACATAGTATAAGCATCATATGCCTGACGTATATATCATATCGTATGCCCCGAGCCCAAGTCTGACTTGATAGCCCAGTTAAGTCAAACCATTTCTAATCATCGGTAAAATAGTACCCAACACATTCTGCTTTGGCTTGACCTATGTTGGCTCCCTTTCCCGCATTCTCTCCTTCTAAGATTGTCCCTATATACCCAGCTTTGGCATGACCTATGCAGGGTTGATCAGAGTATCGAGAGATTTAGACTTATGGAAGGCATTTCATGACATAACATTGTTTTGAGGGATTTTATTTAATATTATATGTTATTATGCAATATTCAAAGAACATCACATGTACTAATAGAATAAAGATAATAACAATGATATATCATGGCCTTGATCTTTATGAACTAACATAAAGATTTCCTAATATATGTTTCATCTCCATGAAATTTTTCTTTGATTGTATTTGGAAATCTTATTTCCATGTATAGAAATCGATGAACTCTTTCATTGCCATGATGTGTGGTTTAAAATAAACTTGTCATCTTAATGATGTATTCATGATGGATGATGAACTCTTTCATCTCGATGATGTATGTGTTATGCCTAATAAACTCTCTCATTATATCAACACATATCAACAAATATATCAAATATAAACATAATCATATTATGTTTCGATTATTTACCCATTTATAAATTTATATATATATATATATATATATATATATATATATATATATATATATATATATATAAGGCTTACGAATGCAAATTCGGGGCGCGGTCATCATTTTCAATATTTGGCACGTCAAAACTCAATGTTTGATTAGGTCAACATTTGACTCGGTCAACGATCAACATTTGACAAGGTCAACAGACAATGGTCAATATTTTTACCATGTCATGATCAACTTTTGACCAATTTAATGGTCAACTGTCAAGGGTAAATTAGTATAGTAAACTGTCAATAATTAACAGTCAATACAATCAACAGTGAACATAGTCCACAGTCAACACAGTAGGTCAACAGTCAACTGTCAACATGATCAACATGGCAACACCTGGTCAACTTTGTCAACACACATTTTTCTACACATTAATAAATCATATGCATCTTTTCATGAATTCAATACATCACATGCAACTTTTCATGAAATAATGCATCACATGCACCATTTCAAAAAGGTAATTCATGGTATGCACCTTTTCATGAAGACACAATTATTCAAGAGGTCGCAACTCTTGCGATTGCACCTTTTCGGTCATACCTCTTAGTTGCGCATGTCGATTACACCCGTTGGTCGCACCTCTTGGTCGCAACCATTAGTCGCAACCTATTGGACGTGATATTCACCCTCTGAAGCAAAGTCGGTCAGACAAGGGAGGATCATATCCGTTGGTCACACCCTTTGGTCGCACCCATTCATCGCAACCTTATGGACGTGACATTTGGATCGCATCCGTTGGTCACACCCTTTGGTCGCACCCATTCGTCGCAACCTTATGGACGTGACATTTGAATCGCATCTATTGGTCACAACCTTTAGTCGCACCCTTTGGTCTCAAACCTTTCGTCGCGTCTTTTGGATGTGACATTTGAATCGCATCCCTTGGTCACACCCGTTAGTCACACCTTTTTGACACAACTTCTGGATCACATCTATTCATCGCATCTTTTGATCTGATCTCTGGGACATAACTTTTGGATCACATCCTTTGGTCATATCCTTTGGTCGCATTCTTTGGATGTAACTCTTGGATCATATCCATTAATCGCATCTTTTCTATTAAGAATATTCAACACTTGAATACTCTATATGCAAGCCTTATAATTATAAGTCAAAATTATAAATGGTATCTAAATAGTATATATCACATATATATCGACTCAATTTAACCGAAACACGCACATAGCTCTGATACCACTGTTAGGTTTCGGACGTGCATAACGCTGCGGAAAATAAAAATTTTGTCAAAACCAATCCGAGGATCCGTACGTATCGGTTAAATCCAAGAAATAAATCTTAAAGATACCTTTCGGATTACGCTTAATCCGTGACGCTCAAACCATGCGTGTTGTCCATGCGCCTCTAAATCGGTTACCGTCCTAACCGATTTTCCGTCCGTCTAGGCCGTCTAGGTCGGATCGTGCGGAAATCATCTGCCGCACAAACAATTGGCCTCCACCGAAATTCTCAAAAACCCGTTATCATCTTCTTAGGCCGAATAATCACAAGCGCCCAAAGTGCGAACTCCTCCACCGGTATCCACACGAACAAATTTCTTAAAACGGGAAGAAGAACAATATATATGCTAGTAACTTATTCTCCTCTTGCATAAGAAAACTCTTTTTCTTCTTCTTATTTTATCTCACAAAAGATGTATATAATTCCTCTCATATAATCGCACTCCTTCATTTTTGTCATACAAAAAGAAAACACCCTTTCATAATTTTGTCATACAAATTAGAAAGCATATTTTCTCTCTTTTGTCTCATAAAAGAGAATGTGAAATAATGAGAGAGAGAATGATGTTTTGTGTTGTGAATTTGGAGCCCTCTATGTCCATATATAGAGGTGGAGAGTCATGTCTCTTCACACTAAAAGATGTGTATGACATCACTCATCATTATCCATATGCCATCATCTAGACTCTTCTAGATTACATGATCTTTTATGCTCATAGTCTTTATATACATATATATCACATCTTATCACATAAGATGACAATATATTTTGTGACATTCTTATGCAACTCATCATATAAGTCGCTAGGATTTTCTACGCCCATTTCAGTTTGTTCTTTGTGTGTGACCCTGTAGGTTCACTTAATGTTGGCAATAGACTTGACAGTCTATAAATAATGAGCGGACTCTAATAAGCCATCATGACAACCCAATTTAGGTGAATATCAGTGATCCGATTTACCTAATCAACAATCACGTATTTTGTCCCTTTGTCACACGATATCTATATCGATCATAAGGCATGTAATATGCCATCCTTATATAAATTGATTAATATTTCTTGATCCCAAATTAAACTTAACAAGAACAAATGACATTAATAACTCTTATTAATTCATTTGAGTATGGTCATACATTTCTTCAGTTCAATCCATCAAGAGGCCTCAAGATATCTCACTCATTTATGAGAGGAACAAATCCCGTCTTCATTGCACTCATCCCTCTACATGATTCATTAAATACGTAATCATAACCGTTATGACTATCCGGTTAAAGGTAGTGTTAGATTATTTTAAAGTATAAAATTACTCATGTTGGGAATCGAGACAATCTCAGGTCAAAGGACTATAAATACTTTATGTTACAAGAATCGCTAATGACGTAAAACATGTAGCGTTCTTATGATGGGTATGTCTAGTATATGTTCTCTAACATACAGCTATGTTAATGACTTGATAACTCTTTATCCATGATCAGTAAAACATGATCATCAGTCAACTAACATACTGGCGTACATTTATAGCTTGTATATTAATATATATTTATATGTATACGCAAGTATATTTGTCTCCACAATTATCCTATACGATTTAGAATAGCATTCATAATACTTTATAGTTTTACTATCAAAGTCACGCACTTTGATGACATAAAGCTGAATTGCATATTCATGGTCTATTTTAATTATATTAAAATGACCTATACGCATATATTATATGAAATATCTTAGAATAAATATTATGTTTATTATTACAGTCCATCATCTAGGTCAAAAACACTTTGGCCTAGGACATAACACCATCAATCTCTCACTTGCACTAGGCGAAATCAACCAAATATCTCATACTCATTGATCTACAAGGTATCACATACCCATTGACCTAACATTATCACCATCATTTGCGAGATTGGGTTCTTAAATGGATTATCAAACATTGTCATATGCAAATACTTTGCATATTTTTATGTCCACCATAATCTAAGAAGAACAGTTTATCCTTCTCAAGTATATAATCATACTCTTGTTGCACTTAATTCACATCACATGTGTGCTTGTTGCACTTAATTCACATCACATGTAATTATGCTCCCACTGAACTTCTTGTCAACATAAGATTTATCTTTAATTTTTGATAAAACCAAACTGTTTGGTTATTTCATCAAACAATAAATTTTCACCTAGAGATATTTGCTTTAATTCATAAATAAATTCATTCAACTAGCAAACTCTTTTCAAAATTTATAGGATCAAAAAAACTCTAAGAGTTGTACCATATACATGCTTTTGTCTGCTTCTATTAAGAAACAACGTCTTGATATCCACTTGGCATCTTTTATAGTCATACTATGAACATATGCCCAAGAAAATTCTGAAATACATAAGCATGATGACTTGGAAAAATATTATCATAGTCTATACTATGAGTTTAACTTAACCACAAATTATGCATTATATGTTTGCACATTATCCATGTCGGTCTTTCTTTTAAAACTGTATTTCCATCTGATGGATCAATCAAATTCAAAACTTGATTGTCTGATAAGAATTACATCTCAACTTTCAAAGTCTCTAACCATTACAGCCTTGACTCATCATAGTCTATTAGTAGAATGTGGACTCATCATCTATGAGTACGAAATTTTTATCGTTAGACACGAAATTTTTTTATTAGATATAATCGAACTATATCTAATAAAGTTCGATATAGTTATCATGATGATCAAATACTTGGTTCTCGACTCCTCGATCTCATCAAAGAAATTTGATTTTTCGAAGCCAAGTTTTATTCTCTACTTCATTATTTGTAACTTTCGAACTTTTTAAAATATTCAAATTTATTGTTTCAATAAAGCGATGAAGTATTTTTCTCTAGCACCTTCACTCATTGATGAACATACATCACTATGTACGAGAGCCAATAAGTAACTTGATTTCACCTTATTTTGTGAATGACGTATATGTCATCGCTTTATTGAAACACGTATATGTCGTGGTGTAATCACGTGTTAACAAAAATATTTATAAGTCCCCTAATTCATTTACAAAGTGTATATGTGGAATTTGAGTTTAGGTTGTCGAAACATGGAAGCAAGGCCTTAAATATTTTAACGTTCGATTCTCACTTTGATTTTAGTGTTGTGGTTTTGAAAAGTTGTTGTTGTTGCTTTAAATAAGAAGAGTTGCACGAAAAAGATAAATAAAATAAAAACAAATTTTCTTTTTAAAGGTTAAAAGAGGAATAGTAGGGAAATAATGATGATTTGTGTAACTTGAGAATCACTAATCACAAAAGATAGCAAATTAATTATATAGTATTTATAAGCAAGGTTTAATTAATTTCCTTCCAAATATCAATTAATAAACTCATCAAGCTTCAGATCCATTTAAAAACTTCTATTTTTAAGTGTTCTTATACTTGATTCAACCCTTATTTGAATAAAGAAAACACTTTTCCAAGTCAATATTACTCAAACAAATTTAAACATTTCTCATAAATATTTCACGTCAAATCATTCTTCTAAATAACTCAACTTAGATCTCATGAAAAAAAATGTCAAGATTTAATCTTAAAATACCATAATAAAATGCAAAGTTTCACTTAAGATTTCATCAACAAAAGTCACACAAAAAGTCTTTTCCTATTCTTAAAATTACTCACTCATGTCCTCAAAATCCATATTTACATGTTCTTCAGTCATTTTATTCATTAAAAATAAAGAGAAAAAAATCAAACCCTAAGATGCGAATCATTCTCGATCTCTCCCATTCTTGGTCGATTTAGCACTTACTCCTTCTAGATTGAGCTCTTCTCTCTTTCTAAAATTCTACTCTCTTTTTTTACTCTCAAGAAATGAGGATTTGAAATTTGTGGACATTAATGGTGGAAAAGAAATGATGAATAATGAAAATGGTGAAAAAAGATGGATGAAGAAAAGGTGTGTGATGATAAGTATGAGAATGGTTGTGTATGAGTCATCTTAGAGAGAGAAAGAGGATGTATTTTTATAGACAAATTTCACCTAGAAAATATTTGGAAATAAGCTTGTGGGACTAAAAGTTGAGCTTGATCTGGATTCTATTCTGGTTGGTTGTAATTTTCTGGGTGTTTTTATCAATTTCCCTCAATTCTATCCAAATTCAACAGACTGTACACGTGGCTTCCCCTGTTTGGGTCCACTAAATTCTTGAATCTAATCCAATGAATCAGAGCTTGCCACTTGTCCTGGTCAAAGGATTCCGTGACAACTCATCGCCACGTGTCGCGTCTGATTGGGCAGTTTACGAACCTCGTACTGCCGGCTGTTAGTATTGTAGAAAGCGCGTGAACACCTATCTCCATTTTCATGAAACGGACGGTCCATTACCTTCTCTTTCGCGCGTTAAAACGTAAACCGAGGCGTCCAGTCTGAAAAGTACTGGAGAGAACTTGAAA
The DNA here is from genome assembly GCA_024447665.1 of Juncus inflexus. NCBI lineage: Eukaryota > Viridiplantae > Streptophyta > Magnoliopsida > Poales > Juncaceae > Juncus > Juncus inflexus. The sequence goes on along the minus strand of JAJHPC010000011.1, from coordinate 9,949,798 downwards.
ACGCGTTTCAGCTGACGCGTTTTGGGGTGATGAAATGCGCCATGTGTCGTGCGTCGATTCGCTATTTCGCTCATTGTACTGATGCTTGTACGGAGGTTTGTTAGAGGATCAGTGGTGCTCCCCAATCAACGTCCACCCCGTATCCTGCTTTTATCCAACTCCAACGAACCAGCCACGTGTCACCTTTTGATTTGCTGATTTTTAATAGAATCCGCCACGTGTCACGCTCTGATTGGTTGAATTTAAATTCTTTTTCCTTTAATTTTTGTGCTGAACAAATTCTGAGGAACATTTTGGCCATGTGTCGCGCTCGGATTGGTTGAACCGAAGGTTGACCTGGTCCACGTTTGACTTTGACTAAGTTTGACCAAATTTTGTATCGCATTTTCTGGGAGTTCTAGAAGGTCTTTTTTCGCAATGTTTGTACCGTTGGATTCGTATCGTCGCGCTCTTCAAATTGATACGTAGTTTGACTTCTTTTGGGAGAGTTGACTTTTGGTCAACTCGACGATTTCCCGGGTTTGACTTTTCGTATTTTTGTGGATTTTGTAGATTTTGGTCTGGATTTTCGTCGGGTAAGGGTTGTAGGAATTTTCGAGAAACGTGTGTAGGGTTTTCGCGAAGATTTGTCGAGAATTCGGCCATTTTTGGCTCATGATTTGCGAATCAGTCATTTATTTGGAGTTGACTTTTTACCAAGTCACCCAAATATCTGTTTCTTGGTCTTTTTACTTGAAATATCACATAAAAGTGTATTACAAGTTTCAAAAATAATTTTTATTAATTTTAAACATTTTTTCAGCATTTTATGTGATTTAATGGTGAATTTTATATGATGAATACCCTAAAAATTTGTATAAAAATACACATTACAGTTCTTGACTCCTCGATCTCATCAAAGAAATTTGATTTTTCGAAGCCAAGTTTTATTCTCTACTTCATTATTTGTAACCTTTGAACTTTTCAAAATATTCAAATTTATTGTTTTAATAAAGCGATGAAGTAGTTTTCTCTAGCACCTTCACTCATTGATGAACATACATCACTATGTATGAGAGCCAATAAGTAACTTGCTTTCACCGTACTTTGTGAATGATGTATATGTCATCTTGTCTAATAAATAAGTTACACATGTTTCAAATGATTCAAAATCAAATAAATTTGAAAATCCATCTTAATGGATTTAATAAATATTTATCTTATTTAAGTAGACCAAGCGACAATGCTAGATTTAAATTCTTAATATTAATGTTATAGATAGACTTATAATTATGTTATTCGATATAACACATAAGGTAATTTTTCTATTGGAATATTTTCAAAGAAAATTGACATTTGTGAATGGTGAAATTATTATTCTCAATAATAAATTAATAAACATTCATAGATAAACACGATCTATAGATAATACAAAATTTATTGTCGATATTAAATAACAATTATTTATGTCGGCGATAAGTCCAAAAAGACAATGTAAATAAATGAGTTACTTGAGAAAATGCAACAACTTTTGCTACATTTGTCACTCATATGTTATCATATTTACTCAATAGACTACAACTTTATCAGCACATTTTCATAAATGTGTGATTCACATCGTGTATCTAATACACATGATGTGAAATAGACAAGTTAATTTCTATAAAAAAAATACTTGAAGCGGTAGTCACACTATCCTTTTATTCCCTTTTTTCATATCTTCTTGAGAAATTATGGTTTCTTTCAATGAACCGATTCACTACAAAAGGCAATAATTTCTTACCTAAGGTCGATGCCTCGGCAACATCTTGCCCTTATCTTTGGGAGTACTTTTTACGTTCCTTTTAAGCACGAGAACATTATTGACAACACTTGTCCATGTTCATGTTAACGATTATTAGCATCTTATGTTATCTGTCCTTCTTAAGGACCTATTGTGAGACATAAATAGATAGACTATTCGATTTGAATAATATGCAAAGACTATTATTCTTTAAATATTTCATATAATGGCTCCCACTATTTTTTAATCAATTCAATAGCCCTCAATCGCATTGATTCGGAAACTTTCAATCCATGAAGTTTCATAGTGAGACAAGATCCATATTTCAATTAAGTCCTAAGTGAGCTTTGGCTCATCGCCCAGAAGTTAACTTATTTAGGTAGGAATAATTCCAATTGTATCTCATATAACTCTTGAACAACATAGGATAAGCATCATATGCGTGATGTATATATCCTATCGTATGCCTCGAGCCCAAGTCCGACTTGATAGCCAAGTTAAGTCAAACCATGTCTAATCATCGGCAAAATAGTACCCAACACACTCAGCTTTGGCATGACCTATGTTGGCTCTCATTTCTCGCATTCTCTCCTCCTAAGATTGTCCCTACATACCCAGCTTTGGCATGATCTATGCAAGGTCGATCAGAGTATCGAGAGATTTAGACTTATGGAAGGTATTTCATGACTTGACATTGTTTTGAGGGATTTTATTTAATATTATATGTTATTATGCAATATTCAAAGAACATCACATGTACTAATAGAATAAAAATAATAAAAATGATATATCATGGCCTTGATCTGTATGAACTAACATAAAGATTTCCTAATATATGTTTCATCTCCATGAAATTTTTCTTAGATTGTATTTGGAAATCTTATTTCCATGTATAGAAATCGATGAACTCTTTCATTACCATGATGTGTGGTTTAAAATAAACTTGTCATCTTAATGTTGTATTCATGATGGACAACTCCTTCATCTCAATGATGTATGTGTTATGCCTAATGAACTCTCTCATTAGATCAACACATATCAATATATATATCAAATATAAACATAATCATATTATGTTTCGATTATTTACCCATTTATAATATATATATATATATATGGCTTACGAATGCGAATTCAGGGCGCTGTCATCATTTTCAATATTTGGCAGGTCAAAACTCAATGTTTGATTTGGTCAACATTTGACTTGGTCAACGATCAACATTTGACAAGGTCAACAGTCAATGGTCAATATTTTAACCATGTCATGATCAACTTTTGACCAATTTAACGGTCAACAGTCAAGGGATAAATTAGTGTAGTAAACTGTTAACAATTAACAGTCAGTACAATCAACAATGAACATAGTCCACAGTCAACACAGTAGGTCAACAGTCAACTGTCAACATGATCAACATGGCAACACCTGGTCAACTTTGTCAACACACATTTTTCGACACATTAATACATCATAGGAATCTTTTCATAAATTCAATACCTCCATAAACTAGGAACAGGTCCTTAGTTCTTCGTAAGTAATTAAGGATTCTTTTAACAGCTATCCAGTGACTTTCACCTGTATTAGACTGAAACCTGCTTGTTATGCTTAATGAGTATGACACATCTGGTTTAGTACATATCATGGCATATATGATAGATTCTATAGCCGAAGCATATGGGATCTTATTCATGTGTCTTCGTTCCTGCTCACTTGTAGGACACTATGTCTTACTGAGAGAAACGCCATATGAAAAGGGCAAAAATCCTTTCTTGGATTCTTGCATTCTGAACCGTTTCATGACCTTGTCTATGTATGTACTTTGACTCAGACCTATAAGCCTTCTAGATCTATCTCTATAGATCCTGATTCCTAGCACGTAGGAGGCTTCTCCTAGGTCCGTCATCGAGAAACTATCTCCCAACAATTTCTTGACGTTCAATAATGTATGGATTGCATCTCGGCTCTCATGGCCTCTAACCATTTCTGAGAGTCGGGACTCTTCATAGCATCTTGGTAGGAAGTGGGTTCATCATCTCTGAATGTAACATCATCATCATTAGACACAAGAAATCCGTATCTCTGGGGCTCATGACGAATCTTACTAGATCCACGTTGAGTCTGTTGTGTTTCAAGCTCACCAACTCCTTGAGAGCATGTTTGTTCCTCCATCATAGGTTTTGCAACTATAGGTGGGTCTCGAATTTCTTCGCGTTGTGCTTTTCTCCCACTGCTTCTCATAGAGACAAACTCTCTTTCCAAGAAGGCTCCATTGTGAGCAACAAACACTTTGTTCTCCGATGGATGGTAAAAGTAATATCCCTTAGTTTCCTTAGGATATCCCACAAATAGGCACTTGTCAGATTTGGGTTCGAGTTTATCGGGAAACTGACGTTTGACATAAGTCTCACATCCCCAAATTTTAAGAAAAGACAACTTGGGGCTTTTCCCCGTCCACATCTCATATGGCGTCTTTTGAACCGCTTTGGATGGAATCCTATTCAGTATGAATGCGGCAGTCTCAAGAGCGTAACCCTAGAAAGACATTGAAAGACTCATTTTACTCATCATCAATCGAACCATATCCAATAAGGTTCGATTCCTCCTTTCGGACACTCCATTCTACTGAGGAGTTCCTTGAGGAGTCAGTTGTGAAACTATTCCACATTCTCCGAGATGATCCTCAAATTCCTGACTTAGATATTCGCCTCCTCGATCAGATCGAAGTGCTTTAATCTTCTTGCCAAGTTAATTTTGTACTTCATTTTTAAATTCTTTGAACACTTCAAAGGATTCAGACTTGTGCTTCATTAGATAGACATATCCATATCTACTGAAGTCATCCGTGAAAGTTATGAAGTACCGATACCCACCTCTAGCCGGCGTACTCATTGGTCCACATAAATCAGTATGTATGAGTTCTAATATGTCATTGACCCTTTCACCAACATTTGTGAAGGGTTTCTTAGTCATCTTGCCCAGTAAACAAGTATCCCACGTCTCTAATGATTCCAAATCAAATGAGTCTAAAATTCCATGAGAGTGGAGTTTAGAAATGCAATTCTCATTTATATGGCCCAAGTGACAGTGCCAGAGGTATGTCGTATTTGAGTCATTCAGTTTGAATTGTTTAGTGTTAATGTTATATATGGACTTATAATTCTCTTCTTAAGATCTAGCACGTAAAGACCTCTTTCTAATAGAACATTTTCATAGAAAAGATTATCTTTTAAGATAGAACAATTATTATTCTAAATAACAAATTTATAACCATTCAAAGCTAGACTAGAAATAGAAATAATATTTCTGCTTATAGCAGGTACAAAATAACAATTATTAAGTACTAATACAGGTCCACTAAGCAAAGTCAATAAATAAGTTCTTATGGCTAATGCAGCAACTCTTGCTCCATTTCCCACACGCAGGTCGACTTCGCCCTTAGCTAATCTTCTACTCCTTTGTAGTCCCTGCACATGATTACAAATGTGAGTACCACATCCGGTATCCAATACCCAAGATTTAGGAGTAAGTGAATTAGTTTCAATAACAAAAATACCTGAAGCGGTAGTCACACTACCCTTCTTGATTTCGTCCTGACAGAGTTTGCAGTTTCTCTTCCAATGACCAACCTTGTTGCAATGGAAGCAAACTCCTTCCTTGTCTTTCTTGATCTTAGGTTTAGGCAACACCTTGCCTTTACCCTTGCTCTTTTTCCCGGTCTTCTTACCCTTTTTCTTGTGAACTATTAGGACATCTTTAACATCATATGCCCGGTGTATTATTCCATCTTGTGCTATGAGCCCAAGTCCGACTTGCTTGCTCAGTTAAGTTTAACCATGTATGATTATCAGCGAAATAGAGTCTAGCACACTCAGCTTTGGCACAACCCATGCTGGACGCCTTTTCCCGCATACCTCCTTTACAAAGACAATCATGGAAGACTGTCTAAGTACCAAGGGCTTCAGTGACATAGGGGGCACTTCCTTACATAACATTCTGAAGGATTTTATTTTAGATTTATAAATATAAACATCACAGAAACTAATTCACAAATTTGGACAACTCACAGGTTGCCATAATTACAACTTTGGACAACTCACTGGTTGCCATAGATATTAAATTAAATTACAAGCATTCACACACAAGATTACATCACAGAACAATCACAGATCTAAATCTCATACCATATTTGTATATTTAAATTCCATGTGTAACAAAAATTAGGGTTTCTCGCAAAATCAGCATTATTCCGTTGGGAACGGAACTGTTCCGTTCTAAACGGAACTATTCCGTTCTCAACGGAAGTACTCCGTTCTCAACAGAGACGTGCTGGAAATTCGTATTTTCTTTTGTTTTAGTTCCGTTTCCAAAACGGATTTCGAAAAACTATTTTTCGAAACTCCATAAAATCATAATATCCAATATTATATTCCTAGAAACTATTTCCGTGATATTTTGAAATAATATTTTCAAAACCCTAAAATTTATTATACTAGAATTTACTAAAATTTAAATATGTAATCGACGATTCTTTCCTAAAACGAACGCTCTGATACCACCATTGGGAAATCCATAGCCATGTACGTTACATGCGCAGCGGAACATATGGATTTAGCCCGCCTTAGGATCTACGTTAAGGGAATAAAAGTACGAGATTAACTATTAAAAATTATACCTCAGATCTTCTTGATCCGCGAGACGAAGAACGGATGTAGGTCTGAACTTTTCTGACTTGCAACCTTCTCATTCTTGAAGCTCGACTCGCAACCTCCTTGCTTGTCCTAGGGATGAAGATCGATCGCTCACAAGTTCTCAAGATAGAGAACTTCTACTCGTATCCACGCGAACTTCAGACGTATGGAATAACCAGACTTGGTTAGACAAGTCCGAAAATACTTTCCGAATATCTCTCAAAACTTTCTCTCTCTTTTCTGTGTAATAGACGGCCTCTAAGGCTTCTGAGTTGTGTATCTAATAGAGAGACTTTGCCCTTATATTTATACTAGAGAGAGAGACGAACGATTGCTCAGTTACCATAAATAAAAATCCTAATTTGCGCCTATTCCGTTGCCAACGGAATAGGTATTTCCATAACGGAATACTTGGCAGCTAAGGTTATCACAGTTTCCATGTATATTCCGTTGGGAACATAACTATTCCGTTGCCAACTGAATGGTACTGTTTGTTCAATCAATTATCCAATAATTGATTATTTCGTTCACCAATTTATACATCATATGTATAACTGTTTTTGAGGCATATTCATCCCGTACGAATGGAGTTCATTGTGTGATCGTGTATGTTCCATTTAACGCTGGCAACGATCTTCTAAAGATCGTAAGTCATGAGTAACCTCTAGACTGATGTCATGACTACCCATGTTAAATGAAATGATCAGCGATCATAAACCTATCTGAATAGACATTTGCTTATTCCTTTTGTTCTACGATATACGTCTTGATCACAAGGCACGGTAATATGTCATCCTTGAGTTTGATCAAAGTCTCTTTCCTGATCGAGAATTAGACTGAGTAAATACAAAATGTTATTAACAACACATGTTAATCCATTTTGAGCATGGGCATGCATTTCCTTCAGTCCTAGTTCATCAAGGGGGCCCAGAGATATCTCCCTCATGATGAGACGAACAAATCCCATCTTGGTCATTCACATTCCTCGTCATGATTCAGTGCATACCTAATGATGACCCTAATGATCACCCTATTACGGATGACGTAGGATCTTATTAAAGTATGCACTTCCACATACAGGAATCCATGGCGACCTCAGGTCTTAGGAACAAGCACACTATTCATAGAGAATCACTAATGACATATATCATGCATATTCTCATAGTGTGGTCAGTCCAGTACGTGTTCTCTAACACGTACCTATATTCCAGGCTTGACATCTCTATGTCAATGAACAGCAGAACATGATCATCCAGCCTGCGAATATACTAGTGTGGATTTGTAGCTTCTTACCTGAAGTATGTCTATCTCTATAAACATCCTACATATCACTAGGGACAGTTTAGAATGTCATTCCTTGGTTCACAGTTCTACTATCAGAATCACGTATTCTGATGACGTGAACCCGAAGTGTCATTCTTGGTTGATATAAGATTTACATTCACAACCCGTATATAAGAAACAACCTTTATTGAATAAATAATAATGCCTTAATACATAATCCATTTCCTAGTACAAATACATTTGGCCTAGGACACTAATCCTACTTTTATATCTTTATATAGAGATGAAAATGTGTCTCTTCGCATTAAGAGATGCGTATGACATCAACCATCAATATCCAATGACATCATCCAAACTTTTCTAGATGACATGATTTCCTGTGTCATAGTCTTTATATATAAATATATTACATCTTATTACATAACATGATAATATCTTTTGTGACATTTCTATTCAACTTATCCTATCAGCCGCTATGATTTTTCGTGCCCATTTTTTTTTATGTGTATCCTTGTAGTTTCACTTAATATTAACAATAGACCTAACAGTCCATAAATCATGCACGGGCTCTAACAAGACATCAAGACTACCCAAATTAAGTGAATATCGATGATCTTATTTTATCTAATTAACAATCATGTATTTCATCCCTTTGATACGCGGTATTTGTATTAATAATAAGGCATGTAAGATGTCATCATTATATTAATCGATTAATATTTTTCGATTCCAAATTAAATTGAATAAAACAAATGATATTAATAACTTTTAACAATTCATTTGAGCATGCCATGCATTTTTTTCAGTTCAATTCATCAAGAGGCCCAGAGATAACTCTCATTTAATGAGAGGAACAAATCCCGTCTTGATTGTACTCATCCCTCTACATAATTTATCAGACATCCAATCATAACCGTTATGACCGCTTAGTTAAAAATAGTTTTAGATTATGCTAGAGTATAAAAATTATCATGTTGAAACCGAGACAACATCATGTCAAAGGACCGCAAATTCGTAATGTGATGAGAATCGCTAATGACGTAACATGTAGTATTCGCATAGAGGGTCAGTCCAGTATATGTTCTCTTACATACACCTATGTTAATGATTTGATAACTGATATCTATGAGCAGTAAAATATGATCACCGGTCAACTAACATACTGGTATACAAATATACATTATTTTCACAAGTATGTCTCCTCAAGTATATTTCTCTCCACAAGTATTTTTAAATGACCAAAGATGATTTAGAATAATATTCATAATACTTTGTAGTTTTACTCTCAAAGTCACTCATTTTGATATCTAAAGTGAAAAAAAAAAGAGTCAAGGCCGACAGTCAGAAAAGCAGAATGATGTAATAGAATCAAGAAACAAATTTTAATCTATATAGAAATCACTATGAGTACTTTGTTTCACCAACCAATTTGGAACTTCCGATATCCAAAAGAATCTCGTGTTTTTGCTTTTGATAAGAGGAACTAAATTCGGCCGGCCGAACGGACTCGAAATCCGTAAATATGGACTGTAAATCCCTAAACTATGAATCTTGATCAGAGCAAGAAGGGGGATCACAACATCTTTGAAGCGCCATTAGAATCGAAACCGATTAGACTGAATTGCATATTTATGATCTTTTTAATCATCTTAAAATAATCTTTACGCACATATTATATAAAATATCTTATAATAAATATAATGTTTGTTAATACAATCCATCAATTTAGATCACAAATACTTTGGTCTTGTACATAACAGCATCCTATATCTGTTTGAAAGTTCCAGACTTGTGGATTGTTGGAGGTGGGTAGCTCAAGATATGTAACTTCTCGGGTTATACACCTTTTGTCGAAAGCGATGTTCACATCTTCCTTTCCACATAACCCAAATAGTGCTTTGTAATAGTGAGAATTGTTGCTCGTCCAAGTGTCTTTAGAAGAACGATAGTGCCCGTCTTGTATCTTTTGGGATATTTTCTACTTGTATACATTAGCGGAGAGATGCATATCATTGGAAGAATAGGTGGTTGGCAGTCTCTATCTAACCTTCCGTACATCTGCTGCATATTGGGGTCAATCAAGGGGATATATTTATGTAGCTTCTCAATTATTGATAGCGAGTTTTGTAGTAGCAACAAAATAAAAGTTTTAATGTGAGGACTTTGTAGAATCGTCTCGCCAAAATTGTCTTCATATTGAATCTTCTCCTCAAGGCCGCTTGATTCAGGGGGTAAGTAGACATGATGTTTATGGTTGTTGTGTATTCTATTAATTTCGCTAACCTATTAATGTTCCAAGCACCTTCCATGATACATTCACCCACTTTTATCCGTCAGATTATTTTGGTAGCCGGCCGGTAGCCTTGCCAATTGATGTACCATGGGGATCCGACTGCAGGACAAGAGTGACGTTTCCTATTTATCATTGCATCCTATCCCTCATAAACTCCTTCTGCTCCATTAAGGCCTTCCAGAAATACATGCATTGATTTTTCTCGTGGTATGCCATGTAATATTTTTCTTGGGTATGCTAAATACTATTATTTTGTAGTATTTTGCCTTAACTATTTGCATCCATGAGTTTCGCCCCTTCTACAAGGATCCTCCAAAGGTATTTTAGGAGCAACAGTTCATCGAGGAGGTAATATTGAACATAGAGAATTTGCGCACCCCAAGACCGCCCTCATTCTTCTGTTATTCTCTTTTGTTCCAATGGCAAAGAGCTAAGTATCGTATTTTCTCTTTTCGCTATCAAGATAAATCATCATTTTTTGAATATAGCCTTTGGAAACCTTTCTACCACCATTGTATAGACTAACAACGATTTTGTGCGCAATCAGTATATAATGCTTCACCGAAAAAAAATTCGAAATACATATATATTTTATATATTTTATGTATTTGACCAAAATTGTGTATCGTTATGAAGGAAATTTTTGGCCCTCGTTAAACAGAGGCAAGCTCCGGAGATAGTATTTTGATTTTCCATCCTGCAAGTTCAGCACATGTTCTTTCTACTAAATTTGACACGTCTAAAGGTTTATTTCTATTAATATACACTCCCAGTATTTTTTTCACTTGTGTTTTTTGTTCCCAAAAAATTAAGAATTTACTTTATATTAACACTTTCGCATTTGGGAGCAGTTTTACTATTAAAAAAGAAAAAAATTCGGAGCAATTTTACTACCCTCGTTTCGTTCCAAGGGCGCACTGAAAGAAGAAAAAAAAACACATTCCTTTACCCTTTCTTACAACCCCCAAAAACACACTCATCTTTTTCCCGCTCAGATCTAAACATCACACTGACCACCATACCGAACCGACCCGGATTCAGATGGCCGGATCCGCCGGCGGTTCGACGGAGCGGCGACGGAGAAGAGAGAAATGGCTGGTGGTTCTCGGAGTGACTCTGCACGCCGTGTATATGCTCAGCATTTTCGACATATACTTCAAGTCCCCCATTGTCCACGGCATGGACCCGGTCCACCCCAGGCTCCGTGCGCCGGCCAAACGCCTCGTCCTATTAGTTGGTTCGTGCTCATTACAAGAAGAAAACCATATACACTGTTCATTTTTCTTAATTTGATTGAAGTAAATGCAATAATCAGCTTTATTATTCTCTATTCATTTGATTGAACTAAATGCAAGAATTGGCTTTATTATTTTCTATTCATTTGATTGAACTATCAACATGAATGATTGAGAACCAAACCAAATCATGCCATTATTATTATTCTCTGTACAGACTTGCATCAACAAAATCATGCATTATTACTCTCTAATACAGACATATATATCAAATTTTATATTTTTATCTGTGATTAATAGCGGATGGGCTGAGGGCGGATAAATTTTTCGAATCTGAGGGACCTTCAGGCGAATTTAGGGCACCATTTTTGCGAAATATAATAAAAGAGAAGGGCAGATGGGGAGTTTCTCACGCGAGGCCTCCTACTGAGTCAAGGCCAGGTCACGTTTCAATTATCGCTGGATTTTACGAGGATCCTAGTGCCGTTACAAAAGGTATAATTTAAATTTTCTTTGTTTTTCTTGGGTAATTTGCAAAGAGGACCCTGAGATTTTGGGAATTGATTGCAGGATGGAAGGCGAATCCTGTGGAGTTTGATTCGGTGTTTAACCGGAGCAAACATACGATTTCATTTGGGAGCCCTGATATTGTTCCGATATTCTGCTCTAATGTGCCGCACAGCACTTGGGGTACTTATCCGCATGATTATGAAGATTTTGCAACTGGTAAATTAATTATTCAATCGATCAAATTTAAAAAAGGAAAAAAAATAATGAAAGTTTAGTTTATTAGATTTGGGAATATCAACCGTTAAACTGTACCAACCATCAGGTACAAAACTCAATCAATTTTTGTTTTTCTAAATATTTTCAGTTTTGAGTTAAGATTTGGGAAGTCTATGAATCGATTTGTCATATATTTTGTCCAAAAATTTACTCATTTCGGCTTACAGCTTACACATATCATTGATATCAACTATCAAATGTATCAACAGGCACAAAACTAATTCCCTTTTTTTGGGCCTTTTTTTAATTTTTTTTTATAAAGGCCTTTTTTAATTTTATATTGTTTAATACTTTTTTTCTGACCAGATGCTTCTTTCTTGGATCACTGGTCACTCGACCAATTCAAGAACCTCCTAAACAAATCCCGCACCGATCCAAAAACAAGAGAAATGCTACAACAGGACAAATTAGTCGTGTTCCTGCATTTACTGGGCTGCGACACGAACGGCCACGCGCACAGGCCTAACTCCCCGATTTACCTGAACAACGTCAAGGTTAAATAAATTATAATAATAATAATAATAATTATTATTATTATTTATTTATTTATTTATTATTATTATTATTATTATTATTATTATTATTATTATTATTATTTACTTGAATAATGTTAAGGTCGTGGATGGGATCGCGAAGGAGGTGTATGAGTTGATGGAGGGGTATTATGGGGATAATGGGACCGCTTATGTGTTTACAGCTGATCATGGCATGAGCGACAAAGGTATTGTTATTATTGTTATTGTTGTGGTTGTTGTTGTTGTTGTTGTTGTTGTTGTTGTTATTATTATTATTATTATTATTGTTATTATTATTTGTTGTTGTTGTTGTTGTTGTGAGGTTCATGACAAATAAATAAAGGAAAATTTTTAAAAGAGCCCCTACATTATGCCGAAATTGCAAAAAAATCCTGTATTATTTCCAAAATTGCAAAAAAAGCCCCTACATTATTTTCAAAATTGCAAGAAAGCCCCTACGTTGTTATTATTATTATTATTTGTTGTTGTTGTTGTTGTTGTGAGGTTCATGACAAATAAATAAAGGAAAATTTTTAAAAGAGCCCCTACATTATGCCGAAATTGCAAAAAAATCCTGTATTATTTCCAAAATTGCAAAAAAAGCCCCTACATTATTTTCAAAATTGCAAGAAAGCCCCTACATTCTTTTCGAATAGTTTATAACTAATGGTAGGGTCTATTTTGCAATAACGTAGGGGCTTTTTTTCAATTTTCGTAATAATACATGATTTGTTTTTGCAATTTTGGCAATAATGTTAGGGCTTTTTTGGAATTTCCAATAATACAATGACTTTTTAATTAAAACATGATAACTAATAGGGAGTCATGGGGATGGGCACCCATCATGCACGGACACACCGTTGGTCGCATGGGGAGCCGGCATAAAGAATCCCAAATATATAACTCTTTCTGAAGAAGAATCGGAAAATTCTGACGCGTTACGTTTTGTGGACGATCATAAACATGACAGTACGCCTGGCGAGTGGGGCCTACGTGGCGTTCAGAGATTGGATGTCAACCAAGCTGATATTGCCCCTTTGATGGTTATTTTCTTCTATTACTACTACTAAAAATTGTACAATTATTCCTATACCTTAGATTGAGTTAATGCCAAAAAGAAAATGATGAAATAATAGAAAAATCAACTTTTATCCAAATTTTAGAGATTTAAAGTTTTTTGTTATTTATACCTTGTGTGACTTGGACTTTATTGACTTAATAAACGGAAGTCAAACTTTATTGACTTAGTGTGATATATTTCACAATTTTCTTTTCATAAATAGAATATCTTTTTTATTCTTCTAACAAAGCTAATAATGAAATTTCAGGCGACTCTCGTTGGCTTGCCTTGTCCTGTGAATTCTGTCGGAAATTTGCCTAAGCAATACCTAAAGTTGAATCAGGTTAGTTTTATGCTACCTAACTTCTGTTTATTTCATGATCAGTTGTATATGATATATATTTGTGTCACTAGCAATTTCAGCCCTCAAAATTTTGTGGCATTTTCAATTTTTAAGGAGTCAAGATGGATAAAACGTATTTTAGTATTAACTGGCTGATCTCAACTCAATTTATCTTTTTATATTTCTTGCCAGATTACTTAATTTGGTGCTTAGTTTGCGGGCTCATGTGTAATATTTAAACGGACTTTTATACAGGGTTCATGATTTTTTCCCTTTTCTTTTTTCTCTTTTTATAGGAAGAGGAAGTTGAAGCAGTTCTGGCAAATACAAAACAGATTCTTAACCAATTTCTTCGTAAATCACGTATCCATGCTAATTAACTCTCTCTCTCTCTCTAAGTATTTTTTTCCTTTATGATTATTGGCTTGGTTTCTTTTTAGTTACAAATTGAGGGTGCCTAAATTAGGACTAATTGCAAAATTGAGGGTCGATAGTCAATCAATTAACAGTTAATTGCACAATTCAACTTGAGGCTTTTTCACATCTTTGAGTCTCAATTAACTTATTTGTTATGAGTTGCAAATCTTTCATATATAATATATGTTAATAAAGTTGAACTATCATTCCTTGACTAAAAACCATAGAATTGAAGCAACAATCCTCACTCTACACGAAGCCATTCAAGCCCTTGGAAAATTACCAATCCACCCTCCAACAAATCGAAAATCTTATTTCTTCAAAAGATTATGAAATCGCCATGAAACACTCCGAAACCCTAAGGGATTTGGCTCTTCAAGGCCTGCATTATTTCCAAACTTACGATTGGTTAATGCTAATGAGTGTAATAACTCTTGGATATATTGGATGGATGATTAATTTAATCATTCATGTGTTGCAGTCGTATACTTTGCTCAACAAGGGTGATTCTGCAACGAAAAATATGGAGTCAGATGCATCAAATAAGGCAAGTCAAAATTAGGTTATTATTCTTATTATTAATTATTATAATTTATGTTGTTGGTTATGTAAGGTTAGGCTTCATGCTTGAAGTGTTCATATTTTTTTAAAAATAGAGATATTGGGCTTTGAAATTAGTCATATTTTTGTTGAAGAAGACCGAAACTTAGCATAACAAGAGAAGCTTAAACCCTAATTTTTTTTTCTGTTTTTTTACATTTCAGGTTTATATCGGGGGATTTATACTAGCTGGTATACTATCATTCCTATTACTTCTAGAGAAATCGCCGCCTCTATACCATGCCTATGTTTTAATGACGGTTTTCTTATGGACAAGAATCATGCACAATTTTCAATTTCTTAAGGCCTTGTATGGTGAATTGACCAAAATGCCCTTTACTTCTCATTTGAAGCTGATGGGTATTTCTTGTTTCGCAGTATTTGTTCTTGAATTCCTCGTAAGTTTGTTGTTTCCTACTATATTGTAATCATTATTTGGTCAAATTTAAGCTTAAATTATTTGAATTGTGGGTTTAATAGAAGCTTAAAAGCAAAATTATGGGTTAATTTAGGCTTAATTTGGGGTTAATTGAAAAAGAATGTCACAAATTATAGTGGTCCGAATTTTATTATTTTATCAATATATTAATATTTACAGGTGATGAGCTTTAGTGAAAGGAGACTTTACACTTGGTGCTTTCTTTCATTCGGTTTATTTGGAGCCATATTTACATTATTTTCTATTCCAAAGAATTATTCTTTGGCAGTTTATGTTTGGCTCACATGCTGGTTTTTATCCGTATTTACATTAATGCCAGCTGAAATACCAGAAAATAATAAACATGTGTGAGTTTTCTTTATCCTTTTTTTTTCAAATTATAAAAATTTAACTATGTACAAACAATTTAATTACCTTTTATAGCATCTTAAAATGTTGGGGTTTTTCCTAACTTTTAGGGTTTCAAGTGGGGCACTAATAATCCTCATTGGTTTGGCATCAAAGTGGATTGAGATATACAGAAATTCAAATAAATTTTGGGTATATCTGACAAAAGAAGCTAAGAAAGGAACTAGATTTAGTAAACTCTTCTTTTTACAGGTTTGCATAGGGAAAAAAAACTTAAATTTCATTTTTTATTTTAATTTTTACATATATCACCAACTTATGAGAAATATCAAAACAAGAATTTGAGAGAAATATTAGAGTAGAATTTCCCAAGTGTATATATGCAAAAAATCATTTTAAAGGTTATTTATTTTTATCTTGGTGCATTTTGATATAAGGTTTCACACCGGTAAATAAGCCAACTTCAATTTCATTTTTTATTTTAGATTTATCCTTAACTTGAGAAAATTATAAGTTGAAATTTCCTAAATGCCCTCAGAATAGGAAATTTATGTTTTTTAGAAGGGTATATATGCAAAAAATCAATTTAAAATTTATTTTTATCTTGGTGTATTTTATGTTAGGTTTTATTGGTGGGACTTTCATCTTTTATGGTGTGGGTTTCAACTTCACATAGAACTGAGAAAAGACAGTTGCTTCCATTGCATCAATTAATTAACTGGTCCATTGCAGGTTTCTTTTATTTATTTATCTTCATTATTTAAATAATATATATTCTTCAAATTTCATTTTATGACTATTTATATTCCATTTGGTTCATTTCGACGAACCATTTCCTTCAATTTTATAAAACGCCAACTTCACAAATAAGCAATAGTGAATATACTTTCCATATTTTTTTTAAGGAATTAAGGGGTCAAAGAGACCCCTTGCATTCATTAAAATTAGACGTTTTTAATTACAAGAATTAGGACTGCTTAGAGTAGCATCCCATCACCCAAACTCAGATTACAACAATTGAAAAGCAATTTAGCATGATTACAACAAATTGGATAGAGTTGTAAGCAACACTAAATTTGCAAAAAAACAACCATCTTCATCCACCACGTCATCTCTAAATTTCGCCGAATTACACATTAACCAAATATGCGGCATGTCCAACCGCACCAAATTTCCCATCTTTTTCGTTTTGGCTTGGTTAATCCTAAAATGATTCGATGCCAGGAATCCCCACATAACGCAATCGATTGCTGATGCAATCCACATGCATTAAAAGTCCTAGCCCACACTCGCTTTGAAAACACACATTTGAAAAAGAGATGATTAGTTATTTCAAGATTGGTTGTGATGCAACAAACACATAACCCTAGACCGTGCCCACCTCTTTTAAGCCAATTCTTCCCCGTTAAGACTTTCTTCTGAACAATCAACCAAATTAAATGTTTGATTTTCGCCGGAAGATTTCACTTCAAAATTTTCGATACTTCTTCTGACCGGATTCCTCGGTTAGCCATCATCCGATATACTTTGGATACCGGAAATTTGCCGGTGTTTCCAAAAGAACCCAACTGTCCTCATCCAAATTGAGAGTGACATCCGCCAACATTGATTCCAAGGTCTCAAGCTCCTTCTCGGCTTGGAGCGAGATATCCTCTCGAAGGTTCAGGTTCCAAAACCCATTAACACGCGCCTCAGAAATTGAGAGATTTTTTGATTCGACAAAAGAAAATAGAGAAGGCAATTCTTTCGCCAGCGGGATAGTGGAGAGCCAAGATTGATGCCAGAAACTCGTTGCCTCGCCATTCCCCACAGTGGAGTGTACTAGTTGCATAAACAAAGGCAAAATTCCCATTAAATCTTTCCAAAAGAAAGAACTCGTAATAAAGAGATATTATGCAGCTTTAAGTCCTTAATTCCTCTTCCACCATTACCAATTGGCGCGGTCATTAGATTCCAATTAACCAAATGCGTGCCCGTCTCATTATTACCCTTCCAGATGAACTGTCTCCGTATCTTTTCCGTCTCATTAGTTACCCAAACCGGAAGCTTGTTACACTGCATGCAGTACGTCGGTAAAGATGAGAGAAATACAAAAAAGGGTTTAAATTGTAACTTATTTTGGACTTTGAGCAATAGAAATACAATTGACTTCTTTTTTTAATTATTTTTTTTTACAGGATCTTCCATGGTTTTGCCTCTGTTTTCTCAAAAAAGTGTTTTATTGCGTCTCACATCTATATTTTTGGGATTCGCACCTCCATTTCTCCTTTTATCTATTGGGTATTATTTCGATTGCATTTTTACTATTTACACCCTCCTTTTCATCAATATTTCTTAAAAAATACCTTATCTAGAAAATATTACATGATCCATCGATTGATTTCTCTTTTTTATTATATTTGTGTGTGAATGAATAAATGCAGATATGAGGCGGTATTTTATGGAGTGTTTGGTCTTGTGCTAATGGGTTGGATTTTGGTTGAATCTTCATTTAATTACTCAAAAGAGAAAAATTTGGGGTCCTTAATTGGAGATAAGGATGAAAGATGCTTACAACTCTCTGATTTGCGCATCCCTTTAATATTCGTAATTCTCTCATTAAACAACTCTCTCTCGCTCTAGTTTTGTATTATTGTAATTTCTCTCATTTTGATGATGTTTTTTGTGTTTAGATGGTGTTGTTTAATGTGGCCTTTTTTGGTACTGGTAATTTTGCCAGTATTGCTAGCTTTGAAATCTCTTCTGTGTATCGTTTTATTACAATATTCAGTGTAAGCCTCTCTCTCTCATCATCATCATCATCATCATCATCATCATTATTATTTTTTTTTTTTTGCTTTTGTTTGCAGCCTTTTCTGATGTCAGGATTGCTTATATTCAAGCTGTTTATCCCATTCATGCTTGTTATGTAAGTTTTACATTCATACCCTTCCATTTTTACAATTTTCATTTAGTATGATCTTGGTGCAATTGATATATTGGTCAGATATTTAGGGCAGTGATACTCACGTATTAATCACATAGGGACAGAAGCACAATATTTCTTAAAACAAGGATTGTTTTATTGTCTTGACTTTTCCTTATAAAAATCGCCCTGTGAATATCACTATTTTATTCTTCCTTAGATGATATGAAATCCCTACGAGATGAAGCTCCATCTTTTCATTATTATATTGCTTATTGCTCTTTTTAAGCTTTGTTTGATATCTAATTGCATATTTTTCATCCGATACAGATGTGCGTTTAGTGCAATAACAAAAATCAGATGTGTACCAAGACTTGGCTTGTACTTCATTGTAATTTTGTTTTCTGATGTCATGACCATCCATTTCTTTTTCCTGGTACGTCTAATTCTCCTTTTTTTATTAGAAAGTATTAAATTTCTACTTTTATTCAGTTTTTTTTTTGTTTAGAATTTAATAATCACTTGATATTTTCATAGAATTACTACATAGTACACTGTATACATGTTCTGTTTTCTTGTTTTGATAATCCTACAAAAATTCTTAAGAATTTTTGTCAAAATCCAAGTATGCCAAAACGCAAATTTGTAGATATTAACACAAATGAACTAATATATATATATATATTATTATAGGTGCGCAATAAAGGGAGTTGGATGGAGATAGGAAACAGCATTAGCCATTTTGGGATCATGAGCGCTCAAGTTGTTTTTGTTTTGATGCTCTTTGCCCTAACAAATATTTTCACAAAAGATATTCAGATTTCGACACGGCATTTCTCACGCAAATCCGTATAGAATTTTGTATATTATCTTTCTTTTTGAAGCAATTTTTTTTTTTTTGTATAATTTGGAAATTTTGAATTTTGATCTAGGTTTATTTAAGAAGAATTTTGCATTCTTTTAGGATATTGTCTTAGTGTGTAGAGACTTATTTGTTTGATTTAGCCATTAATTTTGGATAATTAGTTATGGTGAGTTTTACTGGTGACAAATATTGTTCCATAGTAAATTTTTGCATCTCTTGTTTATCATACTGCCGAGCAACTTTTGAACTCATATTCAAACTGTATGATTACCTCTTACCTGAGATGATCTACCTAAAAAAACACGACCGGATTTCTCCGTAGATTACACCTAATATTTTATCATACTTGCAAATGACATTTAATATTTCTCCCTATATTTCTCTGCAGATTACACCTAATATTTTATCATACTTGCAAATGACATTTAATATTTCTTTAGTTTTTGATAAGTAATTAGTAATAGGGATGTTACAAGATTGCATTCTATGTTTTCCCCCAGTTCTCAGTTCAAGAAATCACCTCTTCTTATCGAATTCTATTAAATTCAGGAATATCATCTAACTGAAATATAAAGCTCTGGAAATTTACATGCCCGGTTCTTCTAAGAATTATTGTTTTGTTCCATGTTCTTTCTGTTTTGATTTCTTCATTTTTTTATTTGGTAAAGGTCCTAGAGGACTGAACTTTTTAAAAAATTTATTTTTAATTGGGTCACAGGTTAAGCCTGTATGTAACTCCCAAGAAAATAATATCAAGGAGAAGACAAAATCACCATTATAAGCTACTTAAGGAATATTTTGTTAAGGGAACTGATGTTGTGTGCGAAACGACACGAAAAACAGTATAGACACAATAAACAACATACAAAATTAAATAAATTATATATAAATTTTATTTTTTATAATAGTGTGTAGAGATAATAAATAATATATATGTAAAATACTAGAAAACAGTATACAGAAAATAAAGAATATGTTGAAAAGTGGAAAAAACAATATTCGGCCTCGTTGTAGGCGTGTTCAAGCCTGTCATATTTTCTGATTTCTCTTTTGTAAGAAAATAAAGAGAGAAAATACTTCAATCTAAAAATGCATGTAATATTTGATCCCCAATCTTTAATAATTCAATCAAAATATTAAGTTACTGACTAGAGAATCATTTGCAAAATGATATAAGTAATATATTAGCTCACGAGGTTTATATAGAGGAAAATGTGCTCTTATCTATAGTTATGAAGCTTAGGAAGCTTTATATCCATCACACAGAGCACATAACTCATAATCATATACTGAAAAAAATATCCCACACCATAATAGCAACAGAAGATCTCTGCTAACTCACCGCACTTCACGCCACACACTGTCTCTCTCCCCATTTTACCACTTCTCTTTTGTTACCACCTTCAAGCCATTTATACTCTCACTTTATAGTACCACCACCACCTAAAAACCCAACCCTCATAATCACACAACAGTTTAGCCTCTCTGTCCTTTGAGCACTTCAGCCTTCTCCTCAAATCCAGCCATTGCTCCCACCATACACAAATCCAATTCACAAACAACCATCTTTCTCAACTCAACCCTCCATTTTCTTCCCATTAAACCTCAAACTAAAGAAAGACCAAACATCATTTCACCGAGACAAACAAACAACGAGCACCATATACCACCCATAGTAAACAAAAAAACAACAAAAATGCTTCAAGCTCAAACCCCCACAACTCTCCTTCTCCCAACCCTCCTCATTCTCTTCCTCTTCTCCATTTCCACCTCTTCTTCTCAAAACCTCTCACCTTTCTACTACCGTCACTCATGTCCAGACGCAGAGCGAATCGTCTTTCAGACCATCAACGCCAAACAGATCTCCAACCCAACAACGGCAGCCGGCACATTGCGCCTGTTCTTCCACGATTGTTTTGTCACAGGTTGTGACGCCTCTGTTTTGATCTCCAAATCTTCAGCGGAAAGAGAGGCGGAGATTAACTTGTCGCTGCCTGGAGATGCATTTGACGCCGTTGTGAGGGCCAAGGCGGCGCTTGAATTGAAATGTCCCGGCCAGGTAATTTTTTGCTGATTTAACTCCGAAAATTTGGGTATTTGTTTAGTTTGTGCTAAAAAGATATAGACCTTTATTTATATGCTGGAGGAGTTGTAATTGGCAGCAGAAATTACTGATAAAACTGAATTGCGTTGCAGTTCGTTCTTAAATTCCTGAGCCAAGACAGGAACCTTTGTGAATTTGAAAAAAAATCCCATCAAAAGTTCAAAATTTTAGAAAAAGAAAATAAAAATGTAACAGAATTTTGAACGTTCCTCGGTTACCATATGCTAAAGATATTATCAGCTACATTTGATCCTAATCCTATCTCATATATTATTTAGAATTATACCCTTGAATACAATCTAATTACAGGAGAGTGATGATTTCACATCGGACTCTTCTAACTTCCTTTGCCAAAACAAACTTCTCGACTGAACTATACACATCCAAAAACGCAAAACATCAAATTCTCCCTAACAAAACCGTAACTATCAAATCCAACACCAAATACATGCTAGGCAGGCAAATTTAGACTTTTTGGTCCTTATACTTTATAAATTGTGTACTTTTAGTACCTCACTTAACAGAAGTAGCTAACACCGTTAATTTTTTTTTATAAATGACTATTTTACCCTTCCAAATTTTAAAGAAAAAGTATATTTTTAATTTTATCAAAAAATAAATCTACAAAAAATAATAACAAATGCAAATAGATTTTTGTATTATTATTGAATTTAAATAAATTATTGTGTTTTAATATCATTCAAAGGGGTAAAATTGTCATAATGTAAAAAAGCTAACAGGGTTAATTATTTCCGTTAGGTGGGGGACTAAACGTGCACAATTAATAAAGTATAGGGACTAAAAAGTCTAAATCAATAGTACCGGGACTAAAACTAATCGCGCAACTAATCAAAGTTCAGGGACTATCGATGCATTTATCCCAAATTATAAAACATCCAACTTTCCCTTTTCTAAACCCAAAATCTCAATCCTTTTTTTCTTAGGTTTCTTGTGCGGACATATTGGTTCTCGCAACGCGAGACCTCGTGCAAATAATCGGTGGGCCCCACTACTCCATCTCGCTCGGCCGAAAAGACTCGGTTTTTTCGAATTCTAAGGACGCCGATTTAATTCTGCCTCGTACCAACATGTCGTCGTCTGAGTTGATACATTTGTTCGGCACGAGAGGGTTTTCGGCACAGGAGATGGTCGCTCTGGCCGGGGCCCACACCGTTGGGTTCTCTCATTGCAAGTGAGTGAGTTTTTTTTTTTAAAATTGCAGTTTGAAAATTTTGAGTTTGAAATTTGGGTGATGTTCAAATTGAAGGTAGCTTAGTCGTATAAGTTTATTTATTTATTTATTTGTTTGTTTATTTATTTTTAATTTGAAAATTTTAAATTCTGAAATAAATTTTAAATTTGGGTGGTATTCGGATTGGTTGTTTAGTAGTATGTAGATTTTTTAATTTATGTAGATTCATTAATATGTTTATTTATTTATTTTTGCTTTTGTTTTTGGCCTAGGATTAGTCTTGAATTTCTCTATTTTTAGCAGTTTTCATAGGATGATATAGTGCATACTGGATATTGGTATTGACTGGTATGTTTCAATTTTGGATTTTTATGAAGATTCACAAATCTTTGTATCTTTTCTTTATTTTCTTTTAATGTTACCGGCTGCCTGATTATTCACATGATGTACATTTTTTTATTTTAGAAAATTGGAAGCCTTTATTTTGTTCTTTTTTACTGTTATATGTTTAATTTCACAATGGTGCATTATGCAAAATCAAAAGATCCCATATAATTGTAGGTATATTCTTTTTTCAAATATGAAATAACATGTAATAAAATATTTTGTAGGGAATTTGCTGGGCGTATATACAATTACAAAAACAAAGGATGGGGAGTGGTTGATCCAAGACTTAACCTAAATTTCGCGCAAGCTTTACAAAGAGCTTGCGCAAATTACCTAAAAGACCCTACTTTATCTACATTTAATGACGTCATGACACCTGGCAGGTTCGAAATTTCCTTTTTTGTATTATACGCACTTTGAAGTATTAATATTGTCATGTTTACAAAAATAAGTTCTCAATTACATATGAGTTGTAATAACCAATGGCATGATGACACCTGGCAGGTTTGACAACCTTTACTATAAAAACCTACCACGTGGTCTAGGTCTGCTTGCATCGGATTCCGTGCTGATGACAGATCATCGTACCAGGCCTTTTGTTTTGCGGTACGCTTCAAATCAAACTCTTTTCTTTGAAGATTTTGCCAAAGTAATGCAAAAGCTTAGTTTGTATGGGGTTAAAACCGGGACGAATGGAGAGGTGAGAAGGAGGTGCGATTCTTTTAATAATGTTTAAATTTTTTTAGGTGTTAATTATAGATTATCGTTATTTAGCTGTTGTAATGTGTGGTATTAATTTTTAATTGTGGTCGTGTTTTAGGGTTTGGGGATGGCTATGAGAGAAGATTGTGATTTATCAATTCATGTTTTGTGTTGTTTTACAAACATACTTGAGAAAGAAAAATATTATTATTTCAACCTTTTGAAGGATTAATGTCGTTGATATCATGCTAGTACATGCAGAAATGGTGTGAATAGCATTATCCTCAACTAGGGCTGGCAAAAAAGTTCGAAACTCGGTAGCTCGCTCGAACTCGTTCGATAAAAGCTCGAAGAAGTTCATTTGAAATAGCTTGAAACTGAACCGAGCCGAGCCGAGCTCGAGCTCGACCCAGCTCGGCCCGGCTCAGCTCGTGGCTCGAAATAGTGGCTCATTAATATACAAATCTAAACTTAAAATACACAAAGTCCAGCCCAAATACATAAATCTTAACCTAAACAAGCAAAAGCCCAGCCCAAATACAGCCCTCCCCTCCCCAGCGACTTTTTTTTTTTTTTACCACTATTGAGAAAAATAAAGCAACAGATTCCATTTGGTTTAAAAATAATGTGGTAACTACCATTTCCGCCACTATTAGTGGCGGAACAACATTTGTTCCGCCACTAGTAGTGGCGGAACAATGTAGATTTTCGTCCCGCCAAAAGCGGCCCATTTTACGCACTAAACGTGGTTAATTAGTATTAAAAATCTTGTTCCGCCACTAGTAGTGGCGGAACATGTTAAAATATTTCATTAAAGATTAACATGGCTCATAAATGGGTAATTAGCGTAAAAATTGAAGAATTACTATGTTCCGCCACTATTAGTGGCGGAACAGTGCATATTTCACTGTTCCGCCACTATAAGTGGCGGAACAGCCAAATGAACTCCTTAAATCGACTTGAAAAACGCGAAAAAACCACCTAGTTCCGCCACTATAAGTGGCGGAACAGTGAAAATACTCTCTGTTCCGCCACTAGTAGTGGCGGAACATGTGGTTTTTCACTGTTCCGCCACCGATAGTGGCGGAATGCACCAAATTTTCCACTCACTCGCCCCCGACCCGGAAAACGCAAAAAAAAAACGGACTGTTCCGCCACTACTAGTGGCGGAACAAAGCTACTAAACCCAAAAAATCCCATTTTTATTGCTCTTTCTCTCTCCGCTTCCCCCATTAAAACATTCAACCCGACGGGAACAAAAAAAAACCGATTTTTTGGGCGATTTTTGAGCGGAAAAATTCCCAAAAAAGTAAAAATTGGAGGAGAAAGGAAGAATTAGAAGGAAGAAAAAGAGAAAGGTAATTGATTTTATTTTATTTTAACTTATTTTGAGGTTAGGTTTAGGTTTAGGTGTGGTTTTGGTATTTTTTGAATTGATTGAAATTTGGATGAAATAAGTTTGAATTAATTGAAGTTAGATTAATTTGTTAGAGTAATTTGTTTGATTGATTTGAAATAATTGATTTGAAATTATTGTTTAAAATTAATAATTATTTTTTCAAATATGTGAAATATGAATAAGGAAGGTGAAGGTTAAGGAGAAGAAGAAGGTGAATGTGAAGGTGAAGGTGAAGGAAGATGATATTAGATTTATTTGGTATGTATAATTTATATAGTATTTTTTTAAATTATGAAAATATTTAATAGGGGAAAAAAAATTTAGTAGGGAAAAAATATTCTAGAAAATTGGTTTAGGGGAAAAAAATTATTTTGTAGATAGGGGTAAAATATATTTTTAGAGGAAAAAATATTTTAGAAAAATATTTGAGGGGTAAAAAATAATTTTAGAGGAAAAAATATTTTAGAAACATGTAAGAATTTTTTATTTTAATTTCAAGAAAATAGTTTTTACGAAAAAGATGTCATCCGGAGCCGGTTCAAGTCGGGGCGGGCATAATCGGGCGAACAAAGGGAAGGCTCCGATGGTTGAGCCCCAACGTCCGACATATCGTCAACTAAATGTATTACAAGACAGGACACGTAACGAGAAATTTCGAGGAAAAACGCCGAGTACATTGCCGGGGGTTATCGGTTCGAGCAAAGCATCACACATCGGTAATGTATTTAAATATGATTCTATATATGTATTTATTTGATTACGTAAAAATATTTTACTTATATTTTTCGTTAATGCAGGTACCATGGAACTATCAGTACGAGCCATATTTTTTGAATGCATGTTTGTTACAAACATAGAAAATCGGTCATATTCCTATCGAGGCTACTATGATAAGTGCTCTGCAGGAGCGGTGGAGACCGGAGACACATACGTTTCATATGCCACACGGGGAAATGACCATCACCTTGGATGATGTTTCATGTTTGTTGGGGATGCGGGTTGATGGTACGCCGTTGTGTTTGAATACTTGGAGATATTAGTTGGGTAGATAAAGCGACGGAACTCGCTCGGAAAAACCCCACCGGTAAATATGTTCGAGAGGTGACAAAAGAAAAAGCAAGATTTTAGTTTATAAGAAATGGTTTATGGAAAATTTTTCCGATTTGGAAAATGACGCCCCACTCTTAAGGGTGCAACAATATTGTCGAGCTTATATCATAGCCTTCTTCACCGATGTTTTATTTACCGACTCAAATGGAGATTCATATTCCCTCATGCCATTAGTGTTTATTGAAGATATAGAAAATTTGCACGAGTGGGCATTTGGGAGTGCGGTTCTCGGTTATCTCGTATCGAGAGCGTGTGTAAAAGCACCGGCCCAAGTCGGAAAAATATGGGGGGTTGCGTGCTATTATTACAATTATGGGCGTGGATGCATTTTCCTGCTCTTCGACCGGATGTTCCGTTGACCCCGAAAGAGTGAATATGTACGAAAATCCGGATTATAATGATACGGTTGGAATGCTTTGTTTATTGGTGCTACTAGGAGAGACGATAGGATGTACACTCATTTCTTTGTCACGTCGGGACTTGTTCGACGGTCGGTCGGCGAGATAAGGTGGATTGGGCACCGTATGAAGAAATTCGCCCGAGGCGCCACCCATTTGTGGTGAAGAAAGAGATACATGCTTACTCTCTTTGCCGTTGATTTATATGTGGATTGTCGAGCGTGTCCGCCCTCAGAGGGTGATGCGACAGTTCGGGTATCGGCAGAAAATCCCCCCCCAGAAAGAGGCTCCCGTATATGATGAAGAATTACATGACTGGCAACAAGGCCGCGGAGACAATTGGCCGGAGATTCACAAGAAGTGGATTTATCTTTGGGAGAGTAAATGGTTACGAGCCCCAAAACGTAAGCCGCCACCGTACGATTCCAGCCAAACCGACGCATACTTGAGGTGGTATTACAGTGAGTCCGATCCGATAGTGCAGTCTCAGGTTCCGCACGGATCGAGAACATACCGCCCTATTGTTCCAGACAAAAGAGCCGCGGTAAATATTTTCCATAAAGTTTTTAAGTTTAATAATATTTTTTTGTGTTTTGTAATATTTTTCACAATTTGTTACGTTTAAAATAATAAATATTTTTCGAAAGGCACAAAGCATGAGGGATGGAGCTGCCATAGGATTGAAGATGTTCAGAGAGATTGGTTCGACGAGTTTAACAGAAATAAAAGCCGGCATAAAAAAATGGTTAGGATGCACAAAAATGTCATTGGAGCAGCTTAATGAATTTAATGGGGGAGATGAATGGGATATTCTGAATACGCCAGAAGGAGGAGAAGAAGGAGGAGGAGAAGAGGAAGGCGGAGAAGACTTTAGTCAACTCACTCAGAATCAAACTCAGACTCCTCAGATGATGACTCGAGCAGCGGTAAAGAGGAGAGCAGCGCAAAAGAGGAGAGCAGCCGGCAGAGGATGTTAGGGTGTTATCATGTTAGAGTTTTTTATTTTAGGATTTATTATTTTCGGTTTGTTATTTTAGGATTTGTTCTGTTATGATTTGTTATGTTACAGTCAGTTTATTATTTTAGGTTTATTATGTTATGGCTTGTTAGAAAAATTAGTAACGGTTTTTTAAAATTAGTAACGGTTCTACTAAAATCCGTTACTAAATACACGATTAGTAACGGTTCTTTCATAAAAACCGTTACTAAATACTCGATTAGTAACGGTTCTTTCATAAAAACCGTTACTAAATACACGATTAGTAACGGTTCTTTCGTAAAAACCGTTACTAAATATTCAATTAGTAACGGTTCTTTCATAAAAACCGTTACTAAATACACTATTAGTAACGGTTCTTTCTTAAAAACCGTTACTAAATACACGATTAGTAACGGTTCTTTCGTAAAAACCGTTACTAAATATTCAATTAGTAACGGTTCTTTCATAAAAACCGTTACTAAATACACTATTAGTAACGGTTCTTTCATAAAAACCGTTACTAAATATCTATTAGTAACGGTTCTTTCATAAAAACCGTTACTAAATATACTATTAGTAACTGTTCTTTCATAAAAACTGTTACTAAATATACTATTAGTAACGGTTATTTCATAAAAACCGTTACTAATTTTACTTGGTTCTTTCATAAAAACAAATATTAAAGAAAAACAAGCTATTAAAGAAAAACAAATATCAAACTACAAGTTCTTAAATAAAAACAACAATTTAAAACACAAGTTCGCAAATAAAACAACATATTGGTGCGGGGTGTCCGGGTATTTGTTATGTTACGGTTTATTATTTTAAGATTCCGTTCTATATTGGCCTCCTCCCCTTTGCGTGCACCTTGGTGCAGTGTGTCCGGGTAATTTGCAAATACCGCAATTTTTCCCACGACTCTCTTTGTTCATGGTGTCCATACTATTGTGGAATCGTTTCTCCTGTCTTCTACCGCTTTGTATTCTTCCGTTCGAGTCTTTCCGTACAAGTTTATCACCGGGAACTAATGTAATATCACAAACTTCGCGCGTGGCCTCCAATGCGATTTGTCCTTAACGGGATAGAAACTCATATTGTATGTACGCCTCGGATTATCTAGTGAATAACATTTATTAATGAACGGCTCGTGCGAAACCCGTTTGTGCATGCAAACTGCTATGATATGTGAACACGGATAATGATATATTTGAGGCTTCTGGCACCCGCAAGTACCTTCATTGAAATTGACTTCCCAAAGCTTTCCTCCTCTTCCGATACCACTAATCGTACGCCGAGGCATTGCCTGTATCTGATAGATTCCTCTGTTAAAATTATAACAAGTGGGAAATCGTATGGGAAGCGGCTTTATTGATCCTTCTCTCCAATTTTTCCATCAAAACAACATCGGGCCACCTATTTTGCGTGTTAGTAGCATTCTCTCCATATCTCACGTGATAAGAATTGAGCTTGTAAAAAGTCGCCATCACAATTGCCGTAACAGGCAGTTTTCTTATTCCTTTGAAAACAAAATTCATTATTTCAGCATTATTACTAGTTATTTCGCCCCACCGACGACCGTTCTCATCGTATGAAAGAGCCCATTTGCTTTTCGCCAATAGCGCTAACCATTCTGTCGCCTTGTTTTTACTTTGCTTCTCAATTTTTTTACATATTTTTTCAAATTTATATATATTGTGCGCTCGAGCTAATGGTGTTAACAAGCGAGATCCGATTTATTTTTTACGTGGGTACTCAAATTTGCTTCCAAATGACGCGAGCAATAACGATGAAATCCGTAAGGTTCCTTCCATTTGTCGCCCCTCATTGCATTTATTATTCCCGCGTGTCTATCCGAAATAATACACAAGCCATTGCGATTACCGAGTACGTTATCCAAACACTCAAAAAACCTCTCCCAAGTCTCATTTTTCTCCCTCTCAACCAAAGCAAATGCTACAGGAAATAATTGACCATTTGGGTCTTTATCGATTGCCGTTAGTAAGGTTCCTAGGTATTTTCCGGTTAGAAATGTTCCATCTCTTTGTTAAAACGGGTTTGCAAAACTTGAAACCACTAAGTGACGGGCCAAATGCCCAAAACAACCCTTCAAACTCGGTCTCACCGTTACTATTTATAGCACCAAGTCTAAAAGAGTAACGAGTACCGACATTTCTGTTTTTATTGCCGCCATATATTCAGGTAGCAAATTATAAGCCTCTTTCCAACCTCCGAATAAGAATCTAAGCGCGTGTTGCTTCGCATGCCAAGCCTTCCAATACGATATGTTATATTCATACTTCATTTTAATGGTTTCTATTATTGTTACGGGTTTAATTGCTAAATCTGCTCTAACAATATCTAGAACTAAACCCCCAACAAGCGCACTAGTTAATTGTTTGTGATCTTTTATAGGTGTTTCATGGTTGCATATGTGTGGTTGCACATATGTTTTAATCTGCCATAATTCTTGTTTATTTATTGATGCATGCAACCTCCAATTACACATGTCGGCTTCATGTTTAAGCTTGCAGCGCACAATATATCTCTCTTTGTCTGAACTAACGACTTCAATTTCTCGGTGACACATCACAATATATAATCTTATAGCCGATTGTAACTCTGATTTCGTTTCAAATGTCTGACCCTTATATAACATTCCATCCCCTTCATGCATACTACTTCCCGATATAACATCATTTCTCGCAAATTTCCACATTGAAGTATCTTCGAACTCCGCTGCCGGCGGATAGCCGAAAGTCCCCACATTACCCATTTGACCATCTTCTGTATAAATATATCCCGTCTGATAGTTCATTCCCTCCCTTTCTGGTTCGCCATCTCCATATATTTCTTCTTCATCTTCTGGACCCATTTCTGGTTCCTCATCTAATTCATCTTCATCTTCTAATACCCTCCTATCAAATATCGGAAATTGACCCTGACAATCTCCAATATTCATTTCATTCTCATCCACATTTGCAACTACAGTTGTTCTACTACTAGTTCCTATATGGGATTCTTTATTTGGTTCTCGATCAACATATATTTCTAATTCTAGACCAACACTTCTGACGCGCCCAGCAAATTGAATTAGTTGTTTGTCATTCGTAATTTTTACTGGTCTAAAATGCCATTCGTTGCCGCTAAGATAAGGGTATTTACCTCGAATTAAAAGAGTGTCATTGGACGACCAACCAATATTTTCATAAATTTCATAACACAATTGGACATAATTTCTATTTGAAGCTGTACTTTCCGGTAAGACAGCAGGCTCAAATGGCTCGTAACTGCAGCCGTTGTTGTTCTGAACAATCCGACCATCGTAATATAGAAATATTACTGAGTTTTGTGCCATCGTCTTTCAAATATCTATTCTTTTTCCTAATTACAATAATATTTCAACAAGTCAAAAAAATATATACTAAATTGAACTAATTAATAAGTTTAAAAAATAATTCTTTACTAAATTACCTACTTTCTTCTTCCTTTTCTTTAACTTGCTTTTGCCTTCTCTAATTTTCCTCTTCTTCTAAAATATCTAATATCTAATATCTTCTTGCTTCACCTTCACCTTCTTCTTCTCCTTAATTTGAAAAAATAATTATTAATTTTAATCAATAATTTCAAATAAATTATTTTAAATAAATCAAACAAGTTAATCTAACAAATCAAACCAATTAATCTAACAAATCAAACAAATTAATCTAACTTCAATTAATTCAAACTTATTTTATCCTAATTTCAATCAATTCAAAAAAATACCAAAACTAACACCTAAACCTAAACTCAAAATAAAATAAAATCAATTACCTTTCTCTTTTTCTTTCTTCTAATTCTTCCTTCTAATTCTTCCTTTCTCCTTTAATTTTCACTTTTTTTTATAATTTTTTCACTCAAAAATCACCCAAATATTCGTCCTTTTTTGTGTTCCGTCGGTTATGGAGAGTGAATGGGGGAAGCGGAGAGAGAAAGAGCAATAAAAATGGGATTTTTTGGGTTTAGTAGCCTGTTCCGCCACTAGTAGTGGCGGAACAGGTCCGTTTTTTTTTTTTTTTTTTGCGTTTTCCAGGTCGGGGGCAGTGAGTGGAAAATTTGGCCTGTTCCGCCACTATCAGTGGCGGAACAGGTGAAAAAACCACATGTTCCGCCACTACTAGTGGCGGAACAGAGAGTATTTTCACCTGTTCCGCCACTTATAGTGGCGGAACAGGTGGTTTTTTCTGCGTTTTTCAAGTCAGATTTAAGGAGTTCATTTGGCCTGTTCCGCCACTTATAGTGGCGGAACAGTGAAATATGCACTGTTCCGCCACTAATAGTGGCGGAACATAGTAATTCTTCAATTTTTACGCTAATTACCCATTCATGAGCCATGTTAATCTTTAATGAAATATTTTAACATGTTCCGCCACTACTAGTGGCGGAACAAGATTTTTAATACTAATTAACCACGTTTAGTGCGTAAAATGGGCCGTTTTTGGCGGGCGAAAATCTACTGTTCCGCCACTACTAGTGGCGGAACAAATGTTGTTCCGCCACTAATAGTGGCGGAAATGGTAGTTACCACATTATTTTCAAACCAGTGGCAACTGTTGCTTTATTTTTCTCAATAGTGGTAAAAAAAAAAAAAGTCCTCCCCAGTAGCCACCATTCTCCTTCTCCCCACGATTTCTGGGTTTTTTTTAATCAATGGAAAGTTCTCTCTTTCACCAGTCTCCTGTCAACCTGATCTCCACTCCGCCGGCCGGCAGATTTACGTCATTCTCTTCCCGTCGCCACTCTAATCGGCCGACGCCCTTGTTTCTAGCTCTTCAACAACTCTAATCAACCGCTTTCTTCTCTTCTAACTGAAAAATGTTCTTAATCGAGCTAGCCGAGCCGAGCCGAGCCGGCTCGATCTAGAATGAGCCGAGCTTGAGCTGGTGATTCGAGCTCGAAACAGACTTTGTAATCGAGCCGAGCTCGAGCTGGGCCTGGCTCGGCTCAGCTCGTTGACAGCCCTATCCTCAACTCCTTATTTTTTACCTCCTTTTGAGTCATCTCATTAAATGACATCATCAATTTTATCTCGACCATACGATCAAATTTTTTCAAATCTCAACTTTTTATTTTTTTCAAATTTATTGATACTTTATGGCAACATGTGTGCGGTTATTAAAACATAATCGTATAATTTGTTGAAGTGGTGTTTTGTGTTTCATCTCCGATTTAGTAAGAACTGTTAAATTTGTTTCTAGCCATCAGATATTAATCAGATTGTTTCAATGAATCATGATTCAAAGTTATTTTCAAGTATTAATACAAATTGAATGTGAATAGTTCATTCGTTAAAAAATAAATATTTTTTCTTTTCTTTAAAAAATAATAATTTTTAATGAAATATTTTATTTTTTCATATTAAAATCCTCAAATATAAATTTGTTGAAATTTTCTCTTTTATTTGATTTCCATAATGCTATAGTTCTAATTTAATTTTGAGAACGACTATTAACCTCTCTTAGTTAGTGGTTCCCTACCTCCTGACCAACCAGAGCGCCCCTTGGTGCCTAAATGGGAGGCACTAGAAAATCATTGTGGACTCCCATATTTGTATCTCCTAACAACTCTCATATTTTGTGGCATTATTAAGAGCTCCCAAATTTTCAATTTCTAGCGTTTTTTTTAACGTTGCATGCACTCAGTTTCGCGCAGGGTCGCGCGTGCTACGTGCGACTTTTTCAGCGCGTTTTTATTAGAATATTTTATTTTTTCGGCGCGTTTATATTAGAATTTTTTATTTTTTCGGCTTGTTTACATTAGAATTTTTATTTTTTTGCCGCGCTTTTATTAGAATTTTTTATTTTTTCGGCCTGTTTTTATTAGAATTTTTTATTTTTTCGGCGTGTTTTTATTAGAATTTTTATTTTTTCAGCTTTTATTTTTCGGCGTGTTTTTTTTTAGCGTTTTTATTAGAATTTTTGATATTTTCAACGCGCTTTTAGTGCTTTTTTTTAATTCCTGGGTTTTTTTCCTAAACAAACACATATAAGATGAATAGAAATTCATATTAGATTTTGTGAAAAACATACTATTTGTTATATTTCAGAAATTATGGAAACAAAACACATACAAGTAAAGATTTTAACACATACCAGATGAACGGAAAGCATACCAGATTTCACACAAACACACAAACTAATCATTAAAATGTCAAATTTTGACAAAGGTATATCAGTCTAACATAACACATATCACTTAAGTCTAAACCAATAACTGTTTTAAACAAACACATACCAGTCTAAAAAACATATAAAATTTAAAGAACACATATAGCAATCTACACAAATACATATAGGTTTAAGGGAAACCATAATATCTCACAACATCTAACAAAATGTAGATAAGAACGCGCAGCTCCAAGTTAACAGAACAGTAAACCCTAATATGTCCCAAAACACACAAACAAATGGAATACATCTAGAATTAGCAATAAATCTACAAAGAGGTAGAAAAATATAAAGATTAAAAGACTCAACTCATTTTTCCTCGCAAAATTTCTTTGGAAACGAATTTTTCACATACCTAGTTGTTTAGAATGTTCCCAGCCTTATTGCACGGATTGTTGAGCATGTTGGATAACATGATAGCGCGAGCTGGTTTCAAGTCATTCTAGAAAAAAACAAGAATTATAGAATTGACCAGAGTTAAATTATTGGACCAAAAAAAATAAAGTATAGGATTAAACCCTGAGTGAAATTGAATTTTGCCTTCGTTGGGTCAGAAACCAACTTTCCCGTTATTATGGAGTCCATATAACGGAGAACGAACAACGCGCAATCTTGTGAGCTTCTCTATTACGGAACGTTGGTGCATTCATAAATTCCCCATTTAGGCCCTTCGAGGTACTTTGTTCGTAAGAAACGATACATATGAAAAAAATGATTGAACTTTGCATATTAAATCTGGAAAAAAAATATAACTATACATATCTGACATGTCAATAATGAGTCCATTTTCGGAACCTCTCTGTATTTGTAAACTTGTTTCATTGAGTTGAAAGAGAGTATTTCGTATTTTGGCAAATGTATGACGAGCAACTAACAATGAATGTTGAATATATCATAGGGAAAAAATGACTTCTACACTAATCAATTTCTTTCTCAGAATTGATAGCTTCGTTAAGTCGCCTACATCGTTGTTTGCAGAATTTGCTGAAAAAGGTTGATAAAAATAACAACAAAACGAGGTGCGCTTCATGCTTAGATCAGTAATTAAGTGAGATTTGTAATAGGAAAATGTGAGATCAACCTCACACTTCAGATTTAGGGTTTCGTGTAGTTATTTTTAGAATTTTTCGAGCATTCTCAAGGTGAAGAGTGCAACAAATTGAGCCCCGAAATGAAGGCGGCTAGAATTTCGCAACCACTTCAAACTTCGCCTCAAATCCTCCTCAGACTCGTTAAACGTCAATATCGCCATCACATTATCACGCTGCCGAACAAAATTTCGCAGAGCGGTCATTTGTTTATGAACCCTTTAAAGAAAGCGTTTATGGACTCACTGCGTTGCATGGTTGACATTCTAGCCCAAAATTGATCCTTGATGAAATGGGGCACCCATTTACTACAAAGGTTGTAAATCTCGTCAAACCATTTCGGATATCTTAGTTTTTTTACTATTTCAGCATTAATGGCACCCCATCTTTCCTGGAAAAAAAAAGACAAAATTAGTAAAAATTAGATAATTTAAAGGTATATGAAAAGTAAAGAATGTATACTGCATAATGCAAAAGAGAATGGGAGGGTATACTGCATAGACACAAAAAGATATCAGAACTTAAAAAAGATATATTACATAATACAAAGGTATATTGGAATAGAAAAATAAAAAAATATTAAAATATACTTAAATAGAGAGAATATCAAAATTATTTACTAATTGCCTCATGGTAGGAAAAACTTGTTGTATTGCAGCGCCAATAGATTGGAATTGATCAGTAATAGTATCGTCTGGCACTTTGTCAGAAAAGCAAAAAAGCCATTTTGGGAAGACTCACTTGGAAGTCTCGATCGCTTCATCAGCCAAAAGAGCTCACCCAAAGAGTATAGATTGGCCGAAATTGTAACTCCAACAATCGGCGCGAATGACATTTTATATGTATTGGGCATGTACGTTGTATCAAAAGTAACAATGTCACCAAAGAGCTGATAATCAGCCCTAGATCGCGCATCTGCCCAAAAAATATTTAACAAATTGACATTCTCATTTATTCCAACAGTACAAAAAAAAAGCGGGCATTCGGCTTGCTTTTTGTCAAAGATAAGCCATAAAGGCTTCAGCATTTCCGTTATGAGGCTTCAATTTGCGCTGGGTTGTCAAAAAAATTCTCAATTGCTTATTGGCGTATGAGCAATTCTCATATATATCGCCTTGATAAACCATGCAATTGATTGAAGAATGCATTGAGATGTTCGCTTGTTCATTCATAAGCAATTGGCATTTTATGCTCAGCGGTATGTCTCTGTTGGTTCTTGCGAACTTTAACATGCTAGGTACAAGGTCGTGATTGTGCTCTAGATTGGTTTCGGTAATAATCCATTTACCTTCCCCTTTTACTTATAAAACAATTCACGCTTGGCATCCAATTTTCAATATAGGTCTATTGCGTAAAGGTTGGTGATCTTGTTTAGTACGGGATTTGCCGGCTTTGTGGCAACTGAAAACGTGCTTGTGTTTTGCTCCATTGCATGAATGATTACCAGATTTGTACAAATCAAACCCGTTTAAAATAGCATAATCGCAATAAAATTCTAAAGAATCATCTAAAGAGGGAAACTCCATGCCAATGCCTTTTTCCGGTTATTGTTTGGGGATCAGGTTTGGTTTCATCTTCTTCACTTTCGGAGCTTTCCGAGCATTCTAAGCTAGCACATATTGGTTGATCATTTTCCGTAGAATCTAATTGAACAAGATCCATAGTTGTGTTAAAATAACAAATCAAACAATGAGTAAAGTAAATAAAAGAGACCGTAAATAGGTATATAGTAACTACAAAAGGTATAACAACAATTATAAAAGTAATATCACTGTGAAAGCCAACAGAAATTTTAATCTTTAAAAATAACTAAAAATTTAAAACTTAAACATAGAAATAACAAAAGGTATAGTAAAATGTCAGATAATTATTACTGACCTGCATTGTCCATATTATTGACGAAACGTGAATGCATAACCAAAACTACTCGATAGAACTTGACCATGAAAAAAATCAGATAAAAATTCATATTATTGATTATAAAAGGTATATTACAAATAAATAAAAGAAATTTGACATTCAATTAGAATTTAAAATTCATTAAATAGTAAATTATGCATAATCATTCAATGTTCAGTAAAATTGAAGATCGAATGAGAAAAAAATCATGGAAATAGAGATGAATAAGGTTGAATTCACTAATTAAAATCACAAATTTGCCAATGAAATAGCAGAAATTACCTCTGATCTATGCCTTTTGAGCAAAAACTTAGTCGTTGATGAAGTTCATAGTACAAATATTGAATCTGATCTACACGAAAACACAAAAATACTAAACAATCAGATAATCAAGTACCTAATACAGATTTTTAGCGAGTAAAATTGATTGAATCTAGTAAGAAGTATTTTAAGCGATTTACGAAAGTAAATTTATACAATTCAAAAAGGAATTAACCTGTTTGATCGATCGATGTCTGAAAAATAGCAAGATCGACAAAGAGATTGAATCAAGATGAAGAAATATGTCTGAATGTACTGAAAAATCAAGAAGAATTCAAGAATGGCCTAAAATCGATAGCGAAATGAAGCAGAGCGGGAAAGGAAAGTGAAATAACGATCGGATCTTGAATGCTTTTATAGTCTTGATTGTTTGTATAGCGAGAATTTACAAAAAATCGTGCGAAATCAAAATATCGTGAGATGATGAGATGGGAACAGATGGGAGCCAATAAGTTGAGTTTGTGGAATGTTTGAGCTGATTTGAATTGAAGTCATTAGGAGATACTTAAAATAGTTTTAATTACTGGACGGACTCCCTGAATTGGGCTCTCATGATGTGAGAGGTAATAGAAGGTAGAAGTGCACCAAATCTTTTTTCTTTAATTTTCTACCATATGAAAATATGTGAATATAGACTTTATAAGAGAACATGTAAAAAAATGATATGCTCGTTAACTCCTATCTTATTTTTCACATCTTTTGAGATAAATTATTTTATATTTTTTTCTTATCTCGTTCATCTAAAACCTGATTAATATTTAA
Organism: Juncus inflexus; assembly: GCA_024447665.1. NCBI lineage: Eukaryota > Viridiplantae > Streptophyta > Magnoliopsida > Poales > Juncaceae > Juncus > Juncus inflexus. The sequence goes on along the minus strand of JAJHPC010000011.1, from coordinate 9,911,716 downwards.
TTTTTTTCTAATATAATATTTCAAGAGATAACGACATAAGAAAATTAAAGAGAATAAAAAAAAGATGGTCTTTTAATATTAGAAATCTTAATGCAACCTTAAATTAAGGTTGTAAATTAATTATCCAAATTAGTTAATAGATTATTATTTTTTATTTATTCCAAATTTTTCATATATGTTATTTTATTTTTCATTTATAAATTTATTTGTATAGATTTATCCGTATTTACAAAATTAGATATGATATAAAATTTATTTTTAAGAATAATAAATGGATAAAGTATCTTATATATAATTCAAAATGATTTTAACCTATATTGCATGAACACGGACACGGGTGTCGTGTGTCGACCACGACACGAGATGGCGACACGGTAGTTATAAAAAAGTAGAGGACACGACATGTTATATATATATATATATATATATATATATATATATATATATATATATATATATATATAATTTCATGAATAAAATATATAATTTAATTATTGTTTACATTATTTATGTCAAATTTATTTTATTTTAAAGGATTATACATCATACTTTTACCTTATAATTAGAAAGTTATACATAATATTTTATAATTAATACAATATATATAACATTTGAAATTGCACTTTTATATGTGCATACAAAATATTTAACGTTTTACATATTTGTGTATGGAAACTTAATATTAAATAATCAAAATTCACTTTAATTGTGTCGTCCCACAATTATTGAAATATAAAAGTGAGATGAACTAGTCTCTAAAATACGAGGATGATGAAATAGTACAATAATTGCGCTAACAATCCTAATATACGTGTGTGAGAAGTGTTCTGAGAAGTGTCCTAAGAAGTGTTCTGATGATTGTTAATAATAAAATATTTGATACACCATGTGGTATGTCGGACACGTGTCCGAGGAGTGTCCGAGAAGCGTCGTGTCCGAGACGGAAATGGCCGGGTTTTTAAAGTGTCCGCGCAACATAGATTTTAACCTTATCTAACTTACTTAACATAATTATAATCGAATATTTATGTATTATGAATTCATTTCGAACTTTTATTTTGAATTTTCATAATTACAATTTATATATTATAGATTGAAATAATTAATAAAATTGAAATATTCGCAGCGATAGACAAGCATCATCCTAGTCTATTAATAATATTGAAGGTATGATTAACTTTCTGTGAGTGACCTTAACATTTTTTTTATTCTGTTTTATTTTCGTACTAATTCATAAGATCGTATTGAGATATTCTTACTTCAAGCCATTAAAACGGTTTAACTTCATTATTGATTGCTCCATTTGGTTAGCCCATTTTATTTTTTTTATATTTGTGTTAGTTTAACCTCTATTTGTAAATTAATCAATTCTCATTTCTAAAATTTTCTATTATGACTCATAAATTATCAAATACATGTTCATATTCATAAATAATATTTTCGAAATATAAATAGTCTGCATAAATTTTCTCTTTATTAATGATTCAAATAGATCCTCACTAGAGATAAGATAAAGAATAGAAGTGCTATAAGAAGGAATTTATCTTTAAATAAAAATTAATTCAGTTATTGTATTAATTTAAAATATATAAGATTGAGATCTATTACAATAATTATCATATTTTCTAATAATTAACTCTAAACCATTTGGCAACACAGCTTCAGTTTCGCCCAATGAATGGGTGCAAAGCTATTTATATAAATAATCTCAAACCAGCGTTATTTTCTTAAATATTTTTACTACCAGTGCTATTTAAAAAAATCAACTTATTTTAAATTATGACATAGCAGTAACCTTCACAAAGTTACGTACTTAAGACAAACATCAAAGGCAATGTTAACATTGACATATTCATAATGTAACGTGAGTATATTATACTAGTCAAAATTAAATCAGTCTTGTCTCTTTCTTAAGTGTGTAACGGCTGAATTATTAGTTTGAATCTTCTTGGAGGGTCAGTTTCAGAGAGAATCCTTTCTCATTTCCGCATGTTTGGTATTTGGTAAGTTTGAATGGATAGAATTTTTGCCAAACCTTCCATGAAAAAAAAGGCATTTTCTAAAAAGCGAGAGTGATAATATCATCAGAGTTGAAATGTTAAAAAAATTTTATAAGCCGTTATCCCAGATCATACGTTCTAATTTTCGTAACCTATTGGGTTAAAAGACTTTACTAAATATGTGCTAAATTATGTTTGATCAGAATTGAACCCATGACCTTTGACCACATATGCAAATGATTTAACCAACTAGGTTGTAAGATATTTGCATAACCGTTTCTTAAAGAGTGCTTGGTTTAAGTTTGATTTTGGTTCTTTAATTCCAAAGCCTTCATTCTTTTGCATATTTTAAGTTGGACAAAATGGCTAAACAAGCAATACCGTTGGAATTTGAATCATTTTATTTTGTATTGATGGAGAAATTATGAAGAGAGAGAGTTTGGGAGATAAATATCAAAAATCAATAACCAAGTCCAAAGACCTTGTTTGTCTCGGATTGCACACAAATACGAGAGGGAGAGACTGGAGATGTGAATCAAAAGAAATTAAACAAATAAAAGACAAAAGCTTTGTTTGTTTTTGACAGTGAAGAGTAGGGCTGACAAAAAAAGCTCGTGACTCGATATTTCGTTCGAACTCGATTCAATAAAAGGTCGAAAAAGCTCGTTCGAAACAACTCGAAACCGAACCGAGCCGAGCCGAGCTGAGCTCGAGTCTAAACGAGCCGAGCTGGACCAAGCTCGAGCTCAGCTCGTGGCTCGATTAATTATTGTTTTCTTGTTTTTCTTTGGATATATTTTGTTCTTTTCATGCTTTGGATATATTTATATGTTTTGCTTAATTTTTATAATATGATTCAATTTGATATTTTTTAATATTTAATTAAAAATAATTGTGGATTTACATAAAAAATGGTCTTAATCGAGCTAATCGAGCCAAGCTCGAGCCAATGATTTCAGCTCGAAACAGTTATTGTTATCGAGCCGAGCTGAGCCGAGCTCGAGCTGGGGTTGGCTCGGCTCTTTGACAGCCCTACTCTTGAAGAGTAGAACGGAGAGAGAGTAACAAATATCACAAGTAGTCAAAGTTTCTTTCATCAATGGAGAAATCATTTTTCTCCCTTTTTTTTATTTCTTTTATAGTTGCTTTTGTTACAACTTGGATAATACGGGGGTGGATTTGTTTCTCAACTCATGTCATTTATTTATATTCAATTATATTTTTTCAAAGGTATTCTAAAATTACACCATTTTGATGGATATACATCATTTCATGCATAACTATACAAGTACCTCTTCAAGGCACCATTATACATATCTTTATATTTTTTCACTCATACCCTTTGAATGTAAGGGTATATATCCATACACACACTAATAAAATTACTTATTACTTTGGGCCATGGCCCATATTATTACAATTTGACCCAATAATAATTTTAATCTAATTTTAAATAAGTAAATATAAAGGTAAAAATATTAATTTCGGTAATAAGCCCCACATCAACTTCTTCCACAGAAGAATCAACAAACACCATGTAGCCCTCTCGACCTGTCCTTCATGCCAACCTTCGAGTGGAACCACACCTCATGTGAGCCACCATGCCAAACCTGACAAACTGTTGTCAGACCCTCTTGAGTGTGTTTTTTATCTCTCTTGCAGAACGTTTTCGTAACACTGGGCTTTTCCGCCTACCAGATTCTGCCACGTCAGCATCATGTCTTGCCGGGTACCAGTCAGAAATCTCCTCTTCTCCCTTTTCTCTCACTTCCAATTTAACCTCAATCTGTTTTATACCAGACCAATTTGTTATTACCCCTGATTACTGCGATGGTATTCAATTTACGTAAGATTGGATCGAAAAATTAGGTAATTATACTACACTAATTTCCGCTTGTTATTCAAATCTCAGTTATAAAACTACATGCTCATCGTGTTTGAATGCTGGATTTGAGGTTTCGTCTAAGTTAACAAAAATGGATGGTAATAATTCGCATTCCACAACATGTTTCTATTTAACTATATTATACACGGCTGGTATAGTTAATATGCAAGGACCACTTTTCCCCCTACATTCAATTGTATATTGGGTCTGGAAAGAACCGAACAAACCTCAAATTCAAATTCAAATTTAAATTCAAATACAATTCCAACCATTATTCTGGTTTCTATCATTCCAGCTACAATTTTTCTTCTCATATCTGTAGCCCTTACATCCTTCTTCCTCATAAAAATATCTATAAAAAGGAAAAGAAAATTAAAGGAGATAGAAGAAGAGGATATTATTATAGAAAAATTACCAGGGTTGCCAACCAGGTTTTCTTTTACACAATTGAAAGAAGCTACAATAAACTTTTCAAGCAAGCATGGAGAAGATGGATTTGGAGAAAGACATTGACACAAAAAAGTATCTCATTTCCATAATAAAATTAGGATGAAAACACTCTTAAAAGGAACAGAGTTACTTTTTTGGGTCAATGTCTTTCTGTGATAGTTCAAAGATATAATTGTGACTTGTTCGGTATATTGTGACTCGTTGAATTTTATTATAGTTAAATGTATAACACCATTGAAGTAAGCAGAAATAAATAATGTTTCCTTGGACCTATATTCTATATATTAACAACAACAAAAAAAACTTCCTTTGCAAAATTAAACTTTATAAGAGATACACCTGCACACAAAATGATCGTTATCAACACACAAAAACCAATTTTCGCTTCTGTTACGCGCCTACAAAAACAGAAACTATAGAATCTATTTTGTGATACTTATTTCCTACACATCCATTCCTTTGATAGTTTCGTCAACCTCATCATCCTTCATTTGAATATCCTTCATAGTGTCTCTTTCCACCTTATATTCATGCTTCCATGCAATTACCAAAAACACGATAAAATTCAGCAACCCTAAAATTGCAAGCATCCAGTAAAAATAATCTAATTTCCCATTGTTCAAGTTATTTGTTAACCATCTCCCATTCGTCACCTTATCGACAATAGTTACCAGCACACTACTTAAAAAAAAGCCCATTGACAATGTTGCAAGAAACAAAGCTGTACTCATTGATTTCATCCTTTCAGGCCCCTCTCTGATAAAGAATTCCAATTGACCCACATAAGCGAAGGCCTCGCCGGCACCAACTAGGAAAAATTGTGGTACCTATTAAAAGGAAAAATATGTATATATGTTGTGATAAAAAAGAAACGAGTTAAAATAGTAATTTCTTTCTACTATTAAAGTGGAATCGAAGAAGTATTAGTACCAGCCAGAAAACACTGATATCATTATTTTGATGGTTTGTCTCGTCTCTTCGTTTCTTTTCAACAACTGCAGAGACAATCATGGCGAAAATGGAGAAGACTAGTCCGATTCCAACCCTTTGAAGGCTGGTGATGCCTTGAGGGTTGCGTGTGAATCTAGCTGCAATTATTTTTTATTCACTTTTGTTTAGTTTTATATGGCATGAGAATTAAATAATTGAATAATTTATTAGACAAGTTTATTTATAGATCAGTAAATATGATATTTTTTTTGTCATTTACCTGCAACTGGCACGAGGACCTTTTCATTCAGGGAGGTAAAGAGGAGAATTGTGACGAAAAGGAAGAAGGAAAGAGATCCAGAGGGGAAGAGGAAGGATCTGGATAGTTGACGGTTCATGTAAGTCGCCTGTTCAACTGAAAAAGTCGTCATCTGAGAATAAACGGTCCAGAAGAGAATACATGTGGACCAGATGGGGAGTAATTTTATCACCATCTTCACCTCCTCCACTTTAGTCATTGTTGTGGTTTGTGTGTTTTTCTTTTCTTGGCTGCTCAAGTCTGGAATTGCAATCGCAGCTCTGTCGAGACACCTGTTTATGACCAAGTGATCAATTAGTTAGTCTCTGCGATCATTTATTTAGTGTCTAATACATATTGTGCATTAAGATTTGAAAAAGAACATGTCAGTTCACATAATTTTTATTCGATAAATATTCGTTATTGTTAAGTCAGAGTTATACTAATTACTATAACCGTGGATATGAAATGAAAAATGAAATGGTTTTCCCACTGCAGTTAGAGTAACATGCTACTATTAAAACTTGACTTGATATAAACGAGAACCTGAATTTTTCGGTGTGAGAAACTTTAGCCATGTAGTAGCCATCCAGCTCACTAGGATCAGAAGGAAGAGCAACTTTTCGCTTCTTCCAAGAAAGGTACAAGACCTTCCAAATGATAGTCAAAGGGCTGCCTTCTGGTCGCCTGAACCGGTACTTGGGAGTGCCAACAACCAAAACTACCACAGCCACGACCATCGCCACAGCGGATATTCCGTATCCCCATCCTCTACCAACATTGTCTTGTAGATATACGAGTATTGTCACCGCGAAAAGCGACCCGATACTTATGCTGAAGTAGAACCTGGAAAAAGAAGACCATGTGTTCAGTTTACCTAATTTATCATTCCGAAGGTCGAATTAAACCGTATAAAATGAAGGAACATCAAATTAGTATCCTAATGGGTTGATTGTATTTAATTTGATATATTGTGAGTTTTCAAAATTGTTAAAGAATTAAAAATCAATCCTTAGACTTTCAAAATTAAGTGGTTAATACAAAATTGGGTTCACTACTTACTAAATATTGCAGCATTACATGTTGAAGAAAAGCATCACTGCCTCAGCAAACATAAATATCACAATAGTTCAACGTTAGAAAAAAAATCATTCCATGCTGGGTTAATTTTCTCTAATTTCTAAAAACATATAAGTAGCTTAAACTTGTAAACCAACCAATTTCTAAAACCATTCGGAATCATCTTAGTAGCTTAAACTTGTAAACCAACCAATTAATTACCTATTAAAGAAAAATATCATTGCTTTCTCCTCCTTGGGGTCTTGGTTATCAAACTGATCTGATCCGAAACCCGAACAGTTTGCCTTGATCCCTCCGGCACCAAGGGCAATTGTGTAAAGAGATGCATAAAGAATCGCCAGCTGTCCCCCACTCGCTGGAATGCAAAATGTATTTTGTCGGGCGTTACCGCATGTTGGTGGTTGCATGCTCTTCACAGTCGTGGAGATGGTTAGCAAAGTAACACCCTATACAAAAATATTATGAAATTATTTTTATTGATACAATTGAACATATTGTTAAATGAAAGAGTAAATGAAATTATAGTTTTATCTTGGGTAGAGGATTCAATCTTTAGTAAGAATTGTCTATCATTAGATGTGAACTGATGAGATAAAGTTTGTCTATCACTAGATGTGGACTAATGATGAAGTTTGGACAAATTCAGTCTTGATGTGGTCTGGTAACTCTGGTTCATATTTGTTGGGTGGTGATTTACTTGTTAGATCAAATATTTTGCTTATGTTTAGAATAACTATTCCTAGTTTGTTTTTATTACAACTATGTCTCAAATTTTACATCACTTTGTTTGTTTCTTTCTTTTTTCTTTCAATTTCATGAGTGGCCTTTGTTTATTTTGAATTTTATAATCATAAAAGAGAGAATAAATAAAGAGATTGAATGAAAGCGACATATTAATTTTCCATTTTTTTTCCCAACAACGCAAACTACTTTAGGAAATTTATTTTTTTGAATCTAAATTTTTCTTTCCATGAATAGTAAATTACCACAAATTAACATGTGGTAATTGCAAACTAGAAAAGTTTTACTTGGTAAGGGATAAATACAAAAGTTAGGAAAATGATACTTGACAGAATTTTGTTCTTTATTTTCTTTTGTACCCAACCACGCAAATCTACTAGAAAAAATTCCTATTTTGGGTTTATATTTCTCTTTCCACAGACAGTAAAAGTTAAAATTTTGTTCTTTATTTTCTTTTGTACCCAACCACGCAATCTACTCGAAAAATTCCTATTTTCAGTTTATATTTCTCTTTCAACAAACAGTAAAAGTTAAAAGGAGAAAGTATCGGCAATTTTGCTAAAGAATGTTTTGCAAATTTTTTGAAGCTTCCTCAAGTTTTATTCACGAAAAAAATGTCTAAATCAACAAAATTTGATGCCGAATTTGATAAAGAAAAATAATTTTATACTAAAATTTCCTAAATTCACTTCTTACACAATCAAATATATTAAATTATTCTTTCTTCAAAAAATATCATATTTAACCCTTAAAATATATCATAAAAACAATTGGAACGGTAAATATATATCATATATTTGAATTTTGAAAGAGTACTTTGATATTTGTACAAAGATTAATTTGATATTATAGCGAATGATAAACATAACCCCCTTAGAACTTTCCCTAAAAGTATAATACAGTAATTTAACCTTTTACAACAAAATTTGTTTGTCTTACCAAAGCAGCAATCGTAGAGAAGATCGCAACAGTCATGTAACGACCAAATTTTGCATCGGCCAAAAAACCACCGAGAAGTGCGAGAAGGTAAAGAGTTCCCATGAAATTGGTCACGATATTTGCGGACATCGAATTGGAGAGATGTAAGTCTCCAACCAAATATGTAACCAAATTCATGGCGATGCCCATTACGCATATTCTTTCTGCAAGTTCTGTCCCTGAAATTTGAAGTTCATAAATAATGTGACACAAAAATTTTAAATGATCTACAGAAAGCATGCCATGCTAATTGAACGAAATTATTTGATCGGTCAAATTTTAATTGAATTGAATTTACTCGCACCAAAGACTAGGTTTCATGAACTGAATAACAGATTCAACCAAAAATATATAAGGTTTAAACAAAATAAAAACATACATTTTTAAGATTTACAATTATTCATAATTAAATACAAGATAATATCATGTTATTTGATTTTATTGGCTCAATTTGGTTTATACGGTTTATCACAACAAAAATTGAATCGAAAACGGAATAATAAAAAATTTTAAACTATCAAAACTAACTACTTTCGTTCTATTGCCAAACAAACAGAATCAAATAATCATTCGACAATTTACTGATATGTTGTATAAGTTTCTTGTGGATTATATAAGATTTAGTTTTCAGTTTCAAATTTTAGAAGTACTGCATATCTTTCCTTTCATAATGCAAAATTGAACAAGAAGCTTTATCAGCTGCTAATCAAGTATGTTTATCTTTAAATAAACTAGCAAGAATATACTTTAAAGGAGATGCACAATATTCTTTTTGAGCACAAATAAATTCTCTGTTATAATTTAGTTAAACAAAGAAAAATGTTATGAAATGGTAATGAATATACAAAAAAAATCAAGAATTTTTCTTAGGGTACTTTAAAGTGGGTAAATATTCAGATTATATAATCCAAAAAAAATGTTTCTAAATGTTTCTATGTATGTATGCACGTATGTTTATATTTTTTTTACACATTTTTATTTTTATACATGTATTATAGATGATTTTATGTATTTATAGAGAATGCTTGGTACCTAAAATGAGACCGGCTCCGAGCCATCCTCCTGTCTTGGTCTTGTCGATCGGATTCCCTTTGTAATCTACAATTAATGTATTGTCTACCTCCTTTTCTTTCGTGTATGCTCCTTCCGAAACCTACATAGGTAAAGGGAGAGATGAGAGGATGATTAATGGACATGAAAAAGAAACACAGCAAAGGTAATTAAAATGCATCAAATGGATTACCATTGTGCAAACTCTTTTGAATGTGATTTGAGAAAGATGGAAGTGCTTATAAGCTTATTTGAGTTGTGAGGGAGTCTGGCAAGTTTATGGGGGGAAATGGGTGTGAGATTTAATCATATATAGACTTGAAATGATAGGGGGAAAGAGGTTGAGTGGGTTTTGCTCACATCTTTTTTGTTGCATATCTAAATTCATATGCGGATCCTTAATTTGTTGTAGCCCTAAACTTTGTGGCAGAACATGTGTTATACTACGTTAGCCAACCTCTCAAAGGTTAGCCATAACATGTGGAATACCTCTCAAAGATTCAATGTATCAGTAAATTAGAATAAGTCTTGTTTTTTTCCTCTCAAGACTATTCTAATTTACTAATACATTGAATATTTTCCTCTCAAATTTTGATTGTTTTGATAGATAATAAATAAAATATATTTTGGGTAAGATATATATATATATATATATATATATATATATATATATATATATATATATATATATATATATATATATATATATATATATTATGTATTTAACATATTTCTTTATATATATATTGAGATATTTAATAATTGGAAAATTTTATGCTATTATCTAATATAAAATATTTAATTATATAAAATATCTGACAAATATTATAATGGGTATATATTAACCAAATTAATTGAAATTTGTGTATTATGATATCAAGAGAAATGCAAAAAAATATACGTATGTTGTAACATACGTTTTTTTTAAATACCCGTAAAGTAGTTATAAAAAGTTAAAATTCAAATTTCAACCGTACGGATGTAATATATATGTTATAAATACATTATGGATTAATTTTCACATGAATCAGAATAATATATCATTGCCATCATGTATCATCAAACTATTATTCCGATATATGTTTTGAATAGTGATGTATATTTTGATGATATATGATGACAATAATATAATATTCTGTTTCTTATGAAAATTAATATATAACATATTCAAAACATATATAATCTATACGATTGAAATTTTAATTTATTTTAATTTTTGATGATATACGTATATTTTTAGAGTCTATATTTTTTACTAAAAAAATATAGGCTTCGGAGGTTGGAGATTGTTTTAGGCACTGATATCAATATCATATTAAATACAAGTCACGTGTTGGTGGTACACGTGAAGCAGAAGATCATGAAAAATAATCATGTGGTCGGCCGTGTGATTGCCTGATTGGCAGAGTCCTTGGACTAGCTTACAGAGAAAATTATGGTGACAAATTTTTGTGGGCTCTTGAGACAAATCCACCCAATAAATGTACTACCATTTACATATCCTATGCATTTAATTTTTTTTTTTTAGACAACTCAGATTCATGAATTATTAAATTTACTAAATATTAAGGTAAATATATTTTTTATGATTTAAATATTTGATCTATGCAAAGTTAACTGGATGTCTTATCACTTGAGTTATCAAGATTTAGATAACGTACGTATGTACTTAAAGTAATTATTTAATGCAAATGATTCTTTAGTCTAATAATTAAATATCTCAATTAGTGGCGGATCTTAGTAGAGATTAGGAGGGGGTAGTTGCTCCCTCTAGATTTAAAAGAAATATTATATATATATAGTTAAACTATTGTATTTTATGATAGATTTAGAATTTATTTTTTTAAATGTGATAGATTTAGAAGTTGTATAGACAATGCCTCTTAAATTTTTAATATCATTTTTATTACGGTCTCCTCCAATGATCTTGATCAAGATCCGCCACTTATCTCAATTGATCTAATATAGTTTGAAAGTTTAAATCTCATATATATTAATTCAAGTAGACTATTTGGTTTCCTTTATTTACAAAATATTACTCACTCGAGAAAACTTAAAGAAAAAAATAATAATTTTATCAACTTTATTCAATTTGTCGAAACTTACTAATTTAAATGTTAAGACACTTTAAAACTTCGAATTTAAATTCTATCAAATAAATTCTTGTGCAACACATATTTAGTACATTCAATCAACCCACAAAATTGATCTAAAAAATACTTCATTCAATTTGTAAAATGTTGTAAATGACTTCAGTGATGATGAGAATTTGAGGGCCTACATGAGAACCATAGCATGGTCCAGAGATAAGGACAAGATGCCATGTGTCACAGAGAAAACAGAGAGAGATCAGTTTGGAGGGCCGACCGTGTTGGAATCATTTTGGTGGCAGGAAAAACTCCACATATTCTGGTATCTGAAAAGTGTACAAAACTCGTGGGTAGAAAATTTTCTTATTACAACTAGGGAAGGAATGTTTTGCTTATCGCCATCAGTTTTTAACTGGTGTTGTATGAAAATTTTCTTATTACAAAAACAAAGAATAACTTTGCTAGGCAAGGGATTTTATCGAGAAAAAAAAAATTACTACGGAAGGTATTTTATCGAAAAATTACTACGGAAGGTATTTTATCCAAAAACAAAAAATTACTAGGGAAGGGATATTCTGCTTCTCACCGGTGAGAGACAAACGGGACTTGTACTATGGAAATAAATATTTGCTTTTTGGAGAAACTTCACGTGAATCCTTCCAAAAAAATAGATATCAAATCCATCAACTTTTATCCATCTGAAAGGGTACCATATTGTTTGTGTCAGTGTGTGTTTGATATTTATAAGGACAACTCTGATGTCTTCAGATGAAAATTGTTAAATTTAATATATTATGACCTTTTGTAAAGATAATTTGACAAGGTTTTAGTTTAGAAGAAAATAAATTATATACTTAATTTGAGAGGATATATTATAACTTTATAATGTTTGGTTAGATGTGAAATTCCCCAATTTTTTGGTGAAGAATAGCTTAGTGGAACCAACTTGGGGATGATATACGTCAGTATCTGATCGTCTTTAGTAATTAAGGATTATTCCAACTATATACAAGTTTCATACAAAAAATTTCAAAATATGAGCTTTCAAAACTTATTCCCATTATGACATTTTCGGACCCGGAGAATTCGTTTTTTGCATAAGAAAATGTATTTGCAATCAATCCCCTTGCATGATATTCATCCCCACATTACACACAATTTATTATTATTTTAATTTTCCAAATAAAAAATATAAAAAAGTTGTAGCTTAACTAATATAATTTTATCTCAATTAATTTATATAGTTTAATTAACTTTTTACTCTGAAAAATATTATGAAAAATGACATGTCACGTGAATATGGTAGAAACATTATTTTCTTATGTCGGAAGTTTTATTGCAAAATAAAATCTAAAATGTTTATAAATTTAAGTAATAATCTATTAATTTTAAAAGTAATTTTGTAGCAAAAAAATACACAAAAAAATTTAGGAATATTACATTATATTTAATTTTAAAATAGTTTAGATTTTATTCTCCCGGAATATTCAAGAAGAAAAGCAAATTTAGCTATCCAAAATTTTGTTTAGATAAAACATACTAGTTGAGCTGCAAGTTGTTTTTTTTTTTAACTTTGCAAGTTTACCCAAAAATAATATATTGTGTGCACTTTGGTGATAAAAACCACCTCAGAGGGGGTCATTTGTAAATTTTTCTTTTCTCAAGTGCAACCAGACTAGACTCTGGGAATCTGAAAATGCCATTGTAGGTATAGATTTCGGAAGTTGATATTTTGGATAATTTTGTAATAAAACTTGTACGCAGTTGGAATAATCCCTAATAATTATGCATCACATCGATCTATGTAGCATAATCCAAAAATTATAAATTAACTGATTAAACACATCGGATGGATAACAATTTTGGAAGGGGATGTCAAAGCTCTCTCCAAATTTCCTCAAAAAATGAAAATAAATACATCGGATTAAAGAAGCAAAGATATTTTTTTTAATTGCTAAAGAAATAAAGATGTTACTTTCATGAGGAATTCCATTTTTAATGCATGAGAAAAAAATTATTATTATTATTATAGAAAATTCTAATATTCTTTTCTTGCTTTATTCTCTTGTAGTGTCAGGGTGTAAGAAATCACATGGATGTTAAATATGATTTATAACTAAATAAGCAAATACGAAGTATCTTCCTATTTCTAAGTGGAGCATTATATTATTACAAAAAGAGAAAAAAAAAGAATTCAAAAGTCTTCTAAACCTTTCTCCAGAATATTTTTAAAAAACATACAATTTTACATTTTCTTCTTTCAGTACCTAACCCCTATAAAGTAAAATATTTTTCTTACCCCTCAATAGAGTTTAACTTTAACTTTCTATTAAGTTAACTTTTTCAGACCAAAATACTTTCCAATTGACTTATTTTGAACCAAAATGCCTCTTATCAAAATTGTTTTTTCTTCACGAAAAAAAATCTCTTATACACCCCCCAAATTTTTTTTTTATATACCATTTTTTTCAAAAATAAACTAATACTTACCACTGTTTTGAAAATAATGAGGTAACTATCATTTCCGCCACTAGTAATGGCGGAACATGTGGATTTTATAATTTTTCAAAAACGGGATTAATTAGTGAAAAAACGTGTTCCGCCACTGCCACTGGCGGACAGGGGAAAATTTACCTGTTCCGCCACTTCCACTGGCGGAACAGAAAAAAAAAATTCTCAAAAAAAAAAAAAAAATTCTCCTGTTCCGCTACTGGTAGTGGTGGAACACTGTTCATTTGCACTAATTAATTATGTTTAGTCAGTCAAATGAGAAATTTTTGAAAAAACTGAAAATTCACATGTTCCGCCACTAGTAGTGGCGGAACACATCTGTTCTGCCACTGGTAGTGGCGGAAATGTTAGATACTACATTATTTTGAAAAGAATGGTATTTACTGGTTTATTTTTTATGAAAATGGTATGAAGAAAACAAATCCCAAAAATATGCCGCATGTCTAATATGTAGAGCTTGCAAACATGACCCGAACCTGAAAGACCCGCCCGAAGTCCGACCCGGCCTGATTCGAAAATTTTGAAAAAGTCAACTGACTCGAACCTGCTCGACCCAGAACCGACGAACCCGAACCCGAACCCGAATAAATTGTTGGTTGATGGCCTCTCTAGCCCGATCCAGCATAAAACATGACTTGTCCGAACCCGATATAACCCGTAACCCAACAACCCAGACTCGATAAACCAAGATCTGAATTGACCCGAACCCAAATTGGACCGATTTTAAAACAACCCGAAACCCGAATATAACACGAAAATAATTTAATTTGACTAGGACTTCAAAATAATAAATATCATAACATAGATTCAACTAAGATTACCAACAACAAATAATAAATATATCATAACATAGATAGCCAATGATGGAAGCCAAAAAGGGGACGTACAATCGACCTACAAAACAGCATAACACAATTTGATAAGCATTGAAGAGGTTGTAGCATTAAGAGCAGTAAAATGGAACAAATTTAACTGATATTTTGAAGAATAAAAATTCTGAAATTTTATGATTATAGCCAATGATTTATTTTTCAGCACAATTGCACACATATATATAGAGAAGAAGAAAATAAACACATCAATGAAATATGAGAAGAGAGAAGGGAATTTAATATTGGAGGCAAAGGCAATGCAATATTATTTCTAAAACTAATGTAACTTTCTAAATATTTCATATTACATAAAAGCAGGTAACTATTTCATATTACGTAAAGCAGGTAAATATTCCACATTATACATAAAGCAGGTAAATATTTGATATTTCATATTAGATAAAGCAGGTAAATATTTGATATTTCATATTAAATAAAGCAGGTAAATATTGGATATTTCTTATTTGATAATTATGCCTCTAAATTAATTGGCTTATTTTTCTCTTTTCTCTCTGACTTAAGAGACTGAATGGATAGAATTATTTATCTTCCTTCTTGGAAGTTGCATGTGTTATAAATGATCATGAACTATTCATGAACTATTTATTTTATTTTCTTACTATATTGTTAGAGTTCTATTACCTGTATATATATGCCTCGCTATTTATATTAGTTGTCAAATCAAACTCATTCATATTTATTTTTACAAATAACTAAAGAAAGATGAACATAATACACCTATCTCCATATATCTAAGTTGCGGTTTGATATGTTTTTATTTTTTCTCGCTAAGGTTTTTTTGTAATATTTATATTATGTTTTTAAATATATATATATATATATATATATATATATATATATATATATATATATATATATATATATATATATATATATATATATATATATATATATATATATTGATCGAGATACATTACATATATCTAAATATTTTTCTTGTATTTTTTGGCTGAATAGATTGTTTCGATTGAATACATGTGGTAGTTGGCGGGTCAGTCAATTCGGGTTGTTTTGGGTTTCGGTGGATTACTTATTAGTTTGGGTGTTTTCGGGTTTGGATTTATTTTTGGTCAGTGGTCGTTGCTCATGTCGGTTATGGGTTAATTTGTTTGGGTAAAATTTTAGATCCAGGTTGTTTAGTTCGGGTCGGGTCAGGTTTTCGGTGAGTCGGGCGGGTCACTTGGGCTAGAATTAGGTATGGCATCTCAAGCTACGGATATTTAAGTTTTGGGTTTCGGATCGGGCTCAGGTCATTGGGTCTCGAGTTATCAGTCAGTTCAAGTAGTTCGGTTATGGGTCACCTCAATTAGCTTCGTGTTTCGGGCCATTCGGATTACGGATCAATTCAAATAGTTTCAAATTTTGAGTCGTTCGGGTTACATGTTGATTAGTTTGGATAAGATTTTGTCTTCTGGTTGGGTCAGGTATGAGTTGGTCGAGCAGGTTTCTTGGGTTCGGGATAGGTTTGACACCTAAAGTCATGGGTTATTTAGGTTTCTCGGGCTCGGGTCATTTCGGGTTTCGAGTTTTGGGTCGTTCGGGTTACGGATCAATTCAAATAGTTTCGGGTTAAGGTTTTATTAGTTTGGGTAACATTTTGTGTTCGGGTCGGGTCATGTACTAGTTTCTCGGGCGGGTCTCCTGGGTTCAGGTTTGTCACCTCAAGTCATGGGTCATTTGGGTTTCGAGTCGGGCTTGGGTCATTTCGGGTTTCGGATTTTAGGTCATTCGGGTTACGGGTCAATTCAAATAGTTTCGGGTTTCGAGTCATTCGGGTTAAGGGTTTATTAGTTTGGGTAACATTTTGTATTTGGGTCGGGTCAGGTACTGGTTGGTCGGGCGAATCTCCTGGGTTCGTATTATGTTTGTCACCTCAAGTCAAGGATTGTTCGGATTTCGGGTCAGGCTCGGGTCATTTTGGGTTTCAAGTCATTCCCGTTTCAAAGTCAGTTAATTTTTGGGTTATCTAGAACTCGGGAGATCAGTCATTACGGGTTTTGGGTTGTTAGGATTCAGGCCGAGTCGGATAGTTCATGACAGATCAACATTTGCCAGTTTCGAGCAAATACAACCCGAACCTAGTTGGCCGAAACCTGAAAAGACTCGACTTTCACTTGACCCGAACATCCATTCAACCCGAACCCGAAATAATCCGAACCCAGATAACCCGACCACAACAAGATCCGAATACAACCCGACCCACCCCGAAACTCACCCGAAGACACTCTTGACCCGAAAAGAATCCGACCGACATAAGATCTAAAACCGACCTGATCTGACCCGTGTTGACCAAATCCGACGGTGACCAGAACGTAAAATTGACCCGAATCCAAACGGGTTAATCCGAATATGACCCGACTCGCCCGTTTGCCACCTCTACTAATATGTCTAGAAAATGGAAATGGGGACACGCAACTGGACCCTTTTCTCTCTTTAACATTAGACAATAAAGAGAAAAAATTTCGGCCCAGACAATACTTATATATCAAAACAATTTTTCAGCCCTTCAAAATCTTATCCAGATTTGGTTTGTACAAATTGGATCCGAACCCGATATTGCCAATGTTACTCGAGTAATTTTATTTTGGGAAATTTTTCAAAAACCCCCTAACTTTTTTGAGAATTATCAATAACCTCCCATCTTTTTAGATTCCTTCAAAAATCACCTATCTTTTTAGTCTTCTTCAAAAACCCCCTAACTTTTTTGAAAATTATCAATAACCCTCTCTCATTTAGTTATAATTTTTAAAGTGACAATTTTACCCCTCTCATTTTAGTATAGTTTTATTTTTATTTTGTAAGTGATATTATTATTTTCAATATTCCAACTTATATTGAAAAAATTATGTATTTTACAAAAATGTAAAAAAAAATAATTGGAATATTTTTTAAATATAATTTGGAGTAAAATGGCAATACACCCATAATACTACAAAAAATATAGGAAATTTGCAAAAAAAACCCTATATTATGTCTAAAATACAAAAATATTTTTAAATATAATTGGAAAAAAAACATTATGAAAAATATTTTTTAAAAAAAAAATTGTTTCACAAAAACATTTGTGTTTCGGAAAAAATATTTATTTAACAATTTCTTTATTGAAAAATATTTTTTTTATAAAAATATTCTTTTCTTAAAAAATATTTTTAAAAAAATTAAAGATTTTAATTTTAAAAAAAATATTTTTAAATGTATATTTTAAGAAAAGAATATTTTTTATAAAAAAATAAAAAATATTTTTGATAAAAAAATTGTTAAAATATTTATCTGAAACATTTTTTTTTTCAAAAAAATATTTTTAAAAACAAATTTTTTTTCAAAAAAACTATTTTTCATAATGATTTTTTCCAATTATATTTAAAAATATTTTTGTATTTTAGACATAATACAGGGTTTTTTTGCAAATTTCCTATATTTTTTGTAGGATTATGGGTGTATTGCCATTTTACTCCAAATTATATTTAAAAAAATATTCCAATTAATTTTTTTTATTTTTTTGTATATTTTTTGGAAAATATATAATTTTTTCAATATAAGTTGGAATATTGAAAATAATAATATCACTTAAAAATAAAAATAAAACTATACTAAAATGAGAGGGGTAAATTTGTCATTTTAAAAAATATAACTAAATGAGAGGGGGTTATTGATAATTTTCAAAAATGGTAGAGGTTTTTTGAAGAAGGCTAAAAAGATAGGAGGTTTTTGAAGGAATCTAAAAAGATAAGGGATTTTTGGTAATATTCAGAAACGTTAGGGGGTTTTTGAAAAATTTTCCTTTTATTTTCTCTCGAGAAAATACTTCGGCCCAGACAATATTTATATGTTATTACATTTTCATAGCCTTTCAAATTTTGACGGCTCAACTAAGAAAATGGATCCGGATTCAATTCTATACAAAGTTAGACCCGAATCCTCTATTTCCAACTCTTCTTCTTCTTCTTCTTCTTCAGTTCTTTTTTTCTCTTATCCTGTAACAAAACCTCTGTTAATCCTTCCAAAATGCTTCTCTCCATTTCTCCTCCTTCTCCCTTTCTCCCTCCCAAAACCCTCGATCATCCTCTCTTCCCTTCCTTCTCCAAAGCTCCATTGTTTCGGATTCGTGCCGCATCAGTGGATTCACACCAAACGGTATCCAAATCCGCCATTAAACGCATCTCAGATAAGCTCAGACAGCTCGGTTACGTTGAAGAGGATTCTGATGTTGATTCAGTAAGTGGTTCAGCTGGGGAGATTTTCATTCCTACGCCGAAAGAGGTGCCCAAATACAGAGTTGGATCGACTATTGATTCCAGTTGGAGCTCGCCTGAAACCCCAGTTACTAAACAGGGTTCTGAACCTACTCTTACCAGGTAAAATGCTTTTGCTTCTTTCAACTTGATTGGAGCAAACAGAAAAACTATGTGGTTTTTTTTTTTGGATGTGGGTTTTGTTTTCCTCCATCTAAAATGCAGGCTTTTATAGGCCCAATTCCACATGTACCCTTACAAAATTTCATAATTTCACGTATGCCCTTACAAAAAGTGAAATATCACCAATACGGTAATACCCCCACAAGACCACACATATATCATGAATACCCCTACAAAATTACTCATATACCATGAATACCCCTATAAATTATTAAAATATCATTGATGTCCTTGCCAAAATTGGTATTCATGATATATAAGTACCAATTAACGGTAATGTTAAAACTAAATAGACTACGGGGATATTCATGATATATGAGTGTTTTTGTAGGGGCATTGGTGATATTTCACTTTTTGGAGGGGCATACGTGAAATTATGATGTTTTGCAGGGATACATGTGAAATTTAGCATTAATACCAAAACCATTATTGACCTTTCCAGGTTTAAACAACTATGGGCCAATGACAATTCAAACAAACCAACAACTCAAAAAGAATCCGTTCCATCTGTGGCTGAATTAACTCTACCTAGAAAAGAGCTCAAACGGCTAATATCACTAGGAATCAGACTGAAAACGAGACTCAAAATCGGGAAAGCCGGAATTACTGAAGGGATTGTGAATGGGATTCATGAGAGGTGGAGAAGGAATGAGGTTGTGAAAGTTCAGTGTGAGGATTTGTGTAAATTGAATATGATGCGGACTCATGAGACACTTGAGGTAGGAATTTTGATTTTTTTTAGAAAATTAATTAATTAGGGCTTGGTAGAAAAAAACCATGAAATGTAAAATTGTGAAAATTACATGCGAGGTTGTGAAAAATTAAATGTGAGGATTTGTGTAGGATGAATATGAATATAACCCGTATATGTGCCATCTTATGGTTTTATGCTCAAATTTATTTTTATGCTATAAATTGATTGAGGCTCTAATATGTAACTTGTGTATAAATTTTGCCAGTAGACAAATATAGATTATTACCACATGAGCAAGTGAAAATTATTTAAATGCAAGGATTTTTGAAGGATAAATATGAAAGAGCCCTATGATTATGTCAAAATAACGGGTCCTTGACTAGCCATATAATTCGATCATTTAATGTTTCAATTCTAAAGTATCTTGTTTTGCAATTTTACTATAAGGCTGATTTATTTGTAATTACCATCTTAATTAAAACTTATTTCAGAGAAAAACGGGCGGGCTAGTTGTATGGAGAGCCGGCAGCGTAATAATCCTATACCGCGGATCCAATTACAAATACCCTTACTTTCATCAAACCGATAATAACACTCTTAACGGGTCAGAAACCAACTCTCCAATCCGACCCGTTTCACCAAACCCTAAACCCGCTTTGATACCAGGCGAAGCAAAACTAGCTAAACAAACCGACGTTTCGGTCTCTAACGGGTCAGAACCCAACTCTCAAACCCGACCTGTTTCAACATCCGACAATCCAAACTCTAAAACCGTTTTGATACCGGATTTCGGATCTAAACCTACATTCCATCCGCAATCTCAACAAACCGACTTTTTGCTTAACGGGCCAGAAAACCCTAATACCCGACCCGTTTCACCAAACCCTAAACCCGTTATGATACCGGGTTTCGGCTCCAGAGTCCGTCTCCAATTACCAGGCGAAGTTGAAACAGCCAAACAAACCGACTTTCTTTTAAACGGGCTCGGAATCCGGTTCGAGGATTGGTGGGGACCGGACCCGAGACCTGTCGACGCGGATCTGTTGCCGGGTTTGGTTTTAGGGTTAAGAAAGCCGTTTAGGGTTTTGCCCTTTGGGGTTAAGATTGGGTTGACGGATAGGGAAATGACGGTTTTGAGACGGTTGAGCAGGAGTTTGCCCTGTCATTTCGCACTAGGTATGTTAGGTTAGAAAATAAATTTAAATAGTGTTAGTTTTTATTTATTTTTTATAATTTTATATGGAAACTTTAAAAAAAACTCCATAACTTTTCTGAATATTACAAAAAAGCCTTGAGTTTTCTGATTTTAAAAAAACCTCGTATGATGAGCATTTCATTTTCAAAAAACCCGTCCATTTATTTTTTTAGAAAATAGTTTTTTTAGAAAGATAATTTTTTAAAATGTTTTTTTAGAAAAAGCATTTTATCATATGGGGTAAAATGGGAACTAAAAAAAATTAACTAATAATTTGATGGAAAAGTTGATGGATGGGGTTTTCTGAAAATGAAATGCTTATCATAGGGTTTTTTTTGAAAATCTGAAACTCATGGAGTTTTTTGTAATATTCAGAAAAGTTAGGGTTTTTGTGAAAATTTCCCTATAAAATTATGATGGGCACTGGATCCGAATCCCGTCGACGCGGATCTATTGCCGGGTTTGGTTTTAGGGTTCAGAAACCCGTTTAGGGTTTTGTCCTTTGGAGTTAAGATTGGGTTGACGGATAGGGAAATGACGGTTTTGAGACGATTAAGCAGAACTTTGCCTTGTCATTTTGCACTAGGTTAGGGTTAAAAAAAGAAAGATTTAAACAATATTTTCGTTGTATTTAAGGGAAGTTTTAAAAAAAACCCTAACTTTTCTGAATATTACAAAAATACTCCCTGAGTTTTTAGATTTTCAAATATTCCCCTGTTGTAAGTATTTTGTTTTCAAATAGCCCCCTCCATCAACTTTTTCATCCATTTTATGGTTATACATTTGGAAATGACAATATTAGCCTCAAATATTTATGTAGTTTTTCTTTCATAACATTTTAGTGGCTTAAAATATTAAATTAACTTAGTTTTACAAAAAAATTGCCCAAAGCATAACATCAGAGCAAAAAAGTAAAATATAAAATACTTATGACAGATGGTTTTTTTTTTTTTTGTAATATTCTGAAAAGTTAGGGCTTTTTGTTTGAAGTTTCCCTTTATTTATTTATTTTTAATTTTTTTTGGTAGGGAGAAATATGAACTTACAAGGGTTGGCTCAAGCCATGATAAAGTTATGGGAGAAATGTGAGATTGCTAAGATTGCGGTTAAGAGAGGTGTCCAAAATACCGATAGTGACATCATGGCTCAAGAATTGAAGGTTGGTACGTGCATTAAATGTAACTCAACTTATGTAAATGGTTCATTTATTTTTTTTTGGGAAAATTTGGAGAGGGTGTATTTTCCCTAATTCCAAATGAATAAATAACTTATATAAATTAAATGTAAATCAACTTACGTAACTTAAATTTAAATGAACTTAGTAAATGATATAGTCGACTTGTAACTGTTTTAGTATATATAAAGGGATGAATGCACGGTTAGTCTCTGTACTATTAATTTTGCATGCTTAGTCCCTGTACTTTATGAAAACATACATGATTAGACCCTGAGTCAAGGACTGAACATACATAATTGGCAATTATATAAAGTATAGGGACCAGGCATGTCAAATCAATAGTACAAGGACTAATATTGCAATCCAACTAAAGTACAAGGACTAATGGTGCATTTATCCCATATATGAGAAGTTGATATTCGTAGTAATTTAGTTAAACAAGCTTATTAAACTTGTTTAATAGGAGTTTTTTTTTTCAGAAACTGACAGGTGGGACAATTCTGTCAAGAGATAGCGAGTTCATTATATTCTACAGAGGCAAAGATTTTCTCCCGCCAGCTGTCACAAATGCTATTGATGAAAGGAGAAAATACAGAAATGATAGTGTTACAATGGAAGAAAATGAGAGAGAAAAAGCAGATGAGAGAGAAAACTCTTCTTTGGAACTAAGAGATGTTGATTTGGTAGATTGTAAAGAGAGTGTGAAGGTTAATTTGGAACTTAATAAAGTGGAGTCCAAATTATCCATGGTATGTATGATCTACATTTACATATATGGATACGCATAAATATACAAATTTTTCTTTTTCTAGTCATCCATGTAATAAGTTTTTGAATTATTGACTTTTTTGGTTCTTTTGGTGTAAAATTGAGCCATAAATTCTTAGTTATTGTACAATTACGTGCAAGTATTTTGGGTCATATGATATTATAAGTTAATTTACATGTAATTTTGGTAGGTTATAGCAAAGAAAGAAAGGGCGGAAAAGCTTCTAGAAGAACTGGAAAAGGCGTCAGAGCTCCCAAAAGAAGAGCAGATTAAAGAGTCGATTTCTCAAGAGGAGAAATTCATGCTTAGAAAAGTCGGCTTGAGAATGAAATCTTTTCTATTGTTAGGTGAAAGAACCGATTTTTTTGGTAGTCCAATGATAATAAAGCCAAATTTGGTTACATTAGGTTCAATTGATGATAAAGTTACACTAGGAAAAGTTGGCTAAACCATTTTTGTTGTTCGGTAAAAGAATAAGGAACTAATTGTTTTCATGATGTTTGGAGATAATTAATGCTCAATTGCTCAAATAAGGATTAATTGGTGCTTATAAAAGTTGTCCTTGATAACTAGACCTTTTAAGTTAATAGGTGAAAGAATAAGAAACTAATTAGATATATTTTTTTTTCTTGGGAATTAAGTGAAAAATAGGTTAAGATTAGGCTCAATTGCTAAATTAAGGATTAATTAATTCTTATAAAAATCTTTTCGTAAATTTAAGCTTAAATTTAGGTTCAAATTGTGGATTTGTTTTTTCTATATTTAATTAAACAAAAATTAAGTTTATAATTGACACTTATTATTTTAATTTTCAGGCAGGAGAGGCGCATTTGACGGTACGGTAGAAAACATGCACTTACATTGGAAATATCGCGAGCTAGTAAAAATAATCACAAGAGAAAAATTCCAAAATATTGTAAAAAATACAGCAAAAATACTAGAAAAGGAAAGCGGGGGCATTTTGGTCTCAATTGATAAAATTAGCAAAGGTCATGCGATTATTATTTACAGAGGTAAGAATTATATGAGGCCTAAAATGTTGAGGCCCAAATCTTTGTTGAGTAAGAGAGAGGCCACGAAAAAGTCTTTAGAGGCTCAACGTTGCAAGGTAAACCCTAATTTCGCCTAAGTTTTGGTTTATTTAATATTATGTGGGTTATTATGTTAGGGCATATGGTTTATGTATGCCCTAAATCAATTATAAGATACCAAATAAATGCAAATAATGCCAAAAGAATTAAAATAAAATGGAAAAAATATTGAAAATGTTGCATGCCTTGCGTGTTTTTTTAGAGGCTCAACGTTGTAAGGTAAACCCTAATTTCACTTACACCCTAAGTTTAGTTTTTTTTTTTTTTTTGCTTTTAATTTTGTGTGTGGACTAAATCAATTAGAACACCAATTTGCCGCAATTACTAAAAAGCCCTTGCATTATTAGAAATTGCAAAAAAGCCCCTGCATTATTGCCTAAATTGCAAAAGAAGCCCCAACGTCAGTTACAACTAACAGAACCATTTTGAAATTTTGGCAATAATACAGGGCCTTTTTGCAATTTTGTATAATTTAGGGGCTTTCTTGCAATTTCGGTATAATGGAGGGGCTTTTTTTTACAAATTTCCCTAAAGTCAAAATAAAATGGAAAAAGTAATGGAAAAGGTAGAAAGATAACTCGTTGCGTGATTTATTTCATTAACTGATTTGTGTGTCTCTCTCTCTCTAGTCTTTGAAGCTTCACGTGCTGAGCCTCAATAGAAACATAGATAAACTGAAACAACAGATAGTAAGTTCCTTCCATTGTTATGTCATTTTGCTTTTTATTTTTCAACTCTTTAAACTTATTATTTTATTTATTAATGCTGATTATAGAATAAAGATGAGTCTTTGGAAATAAATTCTAGCCAAGTTGAAGAACCGAAAGGGTCCACAAACAATGAAAGCATTGGCTTAGAAGATACCAAGGTAATGATATACATTTCATTTTTTTTCAATCATATCCTTATTGGATTTTCACTATTATATCATTCATAATTATTATATTTTTTATTCTGATCGTAATGGAATCTTCTGAACCTACTATTGACTCTGAATTCCAAATGCATGCTGAAAATTTACAGGTTTTTTGTCTTTTCACTTAGTTGTACTCATTTCTTTATAACTTATTTGTTATTGTTGTTGTTAGTACTATAATAATGTTAGTACTATAATAATTAATATTAGTATATGTACGCAGATGACATTTTGTTGTGCTTAATCAATGTACTTTGTTTTATAGGAAGAATGGTTTTCAGAAGATGAAATTGAGGATTTGACTGAACAGACAAGTATTTCCAATTATGAGATATCAAATGTAATTTTTTCTCTCTTTTTATCTTAATTAAGTTTTACTTGTAACAAAGCATTCCTTTAACTATTTAAAATATTTGTTGGAATGAATTTCAGGCAGAAGAAAGTGTTTGTTCTACTTCAAGTATAATAAATTCTGACGAAAAAGAAAACTTAATTGAGTCTAATAAAGACGAAACACCATTCAAAGCCGCTCCACTCTCAAACAAAGAAAGACTCTTTCTAAGAAAACAAGCCCTCAAAATGAGAAAACGTCCTGTTTTATCTGTTGGTAGACTCTCTCACTAGATTAATTAACATTTGTTCTCAAGTTTTACTCTAAATATTTCAAAATTATTATTATTTATTTTTTTTGTTGTTTTGCAGGAAGGAATAATGTTATATCAGGTGTTGCAAAAACAATAAAAACACATTTCAAAAAGCACGCTCTTGCGATTGTGAATATAAAAGGGCGAGCTGATGGTACATCAGTCCAACAATTGATTTTGGAACTAGAGGTATTTTAATTACGCTTTAGATCCTCTTTTGGTTACTTTATGGTAACATTTTTTTCCAATTAGTTGCACTTTAGACCCTCTTGTTGGTACTTTATTGCTTTTTTTCTATTTTAGAAGTTTTGATTTGTCTATTCTTTCAGAAACACATTATTCAATTTTTGTAGAAGCCAAATAAACTTACTTTAAAAGTGCCAAGATCATTTGAATGATTATTAACATAAGTTATTTATTCATCTCATATTTTATTAATTAATTATTTTTTCTTTTTTTAATTTTTTAGGCGGCAACAGGGGCAGTTTTGGTATCGCGAGAACCAAATAAAGTCATCTTGTACAGAGGATGGGGAGGGGAAGAAACAAATACTAAACAAACAGATGCAAATAAAAAATCAAATAAAGGAGAAAATGGAGACTCCATTTCTGCCGAGCTAATGGAGGCAATTAGAGTTGAGTGTGGTTTCGAGCCTTCTAATGAATAGTTACTATTTTTTTTATTATTTTATGGATCTTTTGATGTTTGTCTAAATTTTTTGGAAAATTTGCAAAAAAGCCCCTACGTTATGCCTTAATTGCAAAAAAGCCCCTGCCTTATTGGAAATTGCAAAAAAGCCTCTGCATTATTGCTAAAATTGCAAGAAAGTCCCTACCGCTAGATTGAAGCTAACACCATTAGTTTCAGTAGTATAATCACTTCAAAATTACTTCAAAATTATTTTTTAAATAATAATTAACATTTTTGTTTTAGAAAACAGTTTCTTACAAAATATATTTTTAAAAACTATTCTAAAATATTTCAAAAATTTTATTTTTTCGAAAAATGTCTTTCTTAAAAATATATTTTGGAAAAAAAAATATATTTTCTAAATATTTTTTTATAATTTATATTCGGAAAGTTTTTATTTTAAGAAAAATATTGTATTAAGCAAAATATTTTTCTATGAAATTAATTTTTTAAAAAGTATTTTAAGAAAGATTATTTTCTACATTTTTTTTGTAGAACAAGTATTTTAAAAATAATTATGAAAAACTATTTTTTCTTTAATATTTTAAAAAATAAATATTATTTTTTCGAAAAACAACTTGTTAAAAATATATGTTCCTGAAACAAAAGTTTTTTTGAAACAAAATATTTTCAATAACAAATTTTTTTCGATTTTTTACTTAAATAGATTTAAAAATATTTTTTAAGAAAATTAATTTTCAGATAAAATGTTAATCAATATTTAAAAAAATAAGGGAAATTTGCAAAAAAGCCCTTGCCTTATTGAAAATTACAAAAAAGCCCCTACATTATTGCTTAAATTGCAAAAAAAATCCTACCGTTAGATTGAAGTTAACACTTGTTAGTTTCAATTGTTTAATCACTTCAAAATTATTTTTTTTAAATATTAATTAATATTTTATCTAAAAATTATATTTCTTAAAAAATATTTTCAAATCTATTTTTAAGAAAAAAATCGAAAAAAATTTTGTTATTGAAAAAAAACTTGTTTCATAAAAACTTTTGTTTCATGAACATATATTTTTAATAAAGCAATTTAATGAAAAATAATATTTATTTTTTTAAATATTAAAAAAATACTTTTTCATTTATTTTTAAAATACTTTTTCTACAAGAATGTTAATTATCATTTATAAAATAATTTTGAAGTAATTAAACTACTGAAACTAACGGCGTTAGCTTCAATATAGTGGTAGGGGTTTTCTTGCAATTTTAGCAATTATTCAGGGGTTTTTTTTGCAATTTCCAATAAGGCAGGGGCTTTTTTGCAATTAAGGCATAATGTAGGGGCTTTTTTGTAAATTTTCCAAAAAATAATTTTGAAGTGATTATACTACTGAAACTAACGGTGTTAGTCTCAATCCAACGGTACGGACTTTCTTACAATTTTAGCAATAATGCAGGAGTATTTTTGCAATTTCCAATAAGGCAGGGGCTTTTTTGCAATTAAGGCATACAAATGCCGAGTAGGTTTAAAAGCCACAATGACCATAGGTGCTCGGCCCAATAGAATTGATTTGCGCCATTTGATTGTTTTTTTTTGATGGAATCAAGAGACCCTTTTTCGAGGTTTTTTTTTTTTAGCATCTTTTCCGAAAATAATTCAGCAAATAACACTGTTTTGAAAAAAATTAGGTAATCCAGAACCTATGGCGGTAGTGCCTAATTTTTAAAATTTTCCCTAAAACAGGGTAATTAGGTACAAATTAGCCTCTACCGCCAGGTCTTCTGGCGGTAGTGGCATTTTTGTAATTTTTTCCTGATCCAATCGGGTATCAAACCCGTTTAAAAAAAAAATGGAAAAATACCTCTACCACCAGACCTTCTGGCGGTAGAGTTGGTGGCATACCCCCTGGACAACCAGGGGAAAAAAGAACTTTAGTCTCTACCGCCAGGTACCCTGGCGGTAGAGGCTTCTCCCCATATTAACCCACCCGAACGGCTCTCTCCCCCCATTTCTTCCCCAAACAACCTAAGAAAAAAACCAAAAAAAAAGAGCGAATTTTCTGCAAAAATAGAAGAAATATTTGTTGAAATTAAAGCGAAAAGAGTAAGATTTGTAGAAAGAATCAAGAAGAAAATAGAGTGAATTCAACAGAAGGTTAGATCTTTTAGTTTGTTTTTGAGTTTAGGGTTTAGAATTATTTGTTTAAATTGATAGAAATTATTATAAAATAAGTTTGAGTTTTTTGAAATTAGTTGTATTTCTTTGAATAGATTACTTCAAATTTGTTAGAATTAGTTTTATTTTGAGTTTTTAATTAGAATTTTTTTCTATGAGTTTGTTTGTATTATAGATTATTTTGAAATTTATGATTATTTAAGAAAAATCTTGTTGTTTATTAATTGAAATATTATTATATTTAGGGGAAAAACAAGAGTAAATTCTTGAAAGAAAATGGCACAGAACGGATCAATTCTCGTATATTATGATGGTCGAGTTGTTCATCTATCGAACGGAATAAACTATGATCCACCTGAACCGTCTTATATACCAGAAAATACGAATGTAAACAAAGATTATTACGAATTGTGTAATGAGATTTGTGAGAATATCGGTTGGTCCTATAGTGATGATCTTATAATCCGAGGTAGATTTCCTTCCGTTCAACGTGACAACGGGTTAAATTATAGGTTATTGAAAATTACAAACGATACACAATGGTTTAAATTTGCGGAACACGTTATGAGGGTTGGGGTTGAATTAGAAATATATGTTGATCGCGTCCAGAATAAACAAGCACATGTAGGAACTAGTAGTAGATCGAATGTAGTTTCAAATGCAAATGAAAATGGATTAGATGAGGATGGAAATGAATGTGAGAATGAAGACATTTTTGCGGCATTTGATATGGCCCGAGCGAGTAATAATATTCTTCCAGAAATAGATGAAGAAGAAAATGAATTGGATGAGGAACCGCAAATGGGGTCAGAGGACGAAGAGGATGAGGAAATTTATGAGCTTAACGAAGAAGAAAGGGTAGCGCCATTCCGATATACGGAAATGGGTGAAATGGTTAGTGTAGGGACTTTTGACGATCCGCCGGCAGAGGAGTTCAAAGATAGTTCAATGTGGGAATATGCAATAAATGATGTTGTGTCGGGTAGGTGTGTGACTGAAAGGGATGATGAAATATTGTATAAGGGGCATACATTCGAAACAAAATTTGAACTACAATCGGCTGTAAGAGCATACAGTGTCAAGCATCACCGAGAAATAATAGTCGATCACTCAAGCAAAGAGAGATACATTGTAGTCTGCAAGCTTAAAGATGAAAGTACAGGATGTAGTTGGAGGATGAACAGTTCGATTAATAAGAAAAATGAATTATGGGAGATTAAAACATTTAAACAACCACATGTATCTACTAATCAGACTCCTCGAAAAGACCACAAACAGTTAACGAGTGCACTTGTTGGGGGATTAATTCTAGATATAGTTAGAGCGGATTTAGAAATTAAACCTGTAACCATAATAGAAGCAGTTAAACTAAAGGTTGAATATACCAATTCATATTGGAAAGAGTGGAACGCGAAGCAACATGCGATTCGATTCTTATTCGGGGGTTGGAGGGAGACATATAATTTGCTTCCCGAATTGATGGCGGCAATATCATCAGCAAATCCTGGTACACTATATTTTTTTAGAACGGGAGATCCAAATAGTGCGGGTGAGCTCGAGTTCGAAGGTCTTTTCTGGGCATTTGGTCCATCACTCCACGGTTTTCAATGGTGCAAACCAGTCATAACAGTAGATGGAACATTTCTAACCGGAAAGTACCAAGGATGTTTGCTGACGGCAATTTGTAGCGATGCTAACGGTCAATTATATCCTCTAGCTTTTGCGTTAGTTGAAAGAGAGAAGAAAGAGACGTGGGAGTGGTTTTTTGATTGTTTGCGAAATGTAATTGGAAATCAAAATAGTTATTGTGTTATTTCGGATAGGCATCATGGTATAATTAGCGCAATGAGAGGTGATAGATGAAAGCCCCTTTACGGTTTTCATCGTTATTGCATGCGGCATCTCGAAGCAAATTTCAGTAGCCATGCGACGAACAAAACAGTGATTCCGTTGGTACCGAAATTAGTATGTGCGCACAATAAATATAAATTCAAAAAAAATTGGGAAAAAATGGAAGCGAAGTACCCTGAGGGGACTGAGTGGTTATCGAGAGTACCTAAAGCAAATTGGACGCTCTCGCACGATAATAATGGTCGTCGATGGGGCCTAACAACTAGTAATAACGCTGAAATTATGAATTATGTTTTCAAAGGTATAAGAAAGCTGCCGATTACGGCAATTGTTATGGCGACATTTTACAAGTTGAACTGTTATCATGTGAGATATCGGGCGGATGCTGAAAGCCGGGATAAACAGTGGTCGGATATTGTGATGGAAAAAATGGAACGGAGAAGAAATAATGCCGCTATGCATATCGTTACGTGTTACAATTTAGACGAAGGTGTTTATCAGGTGGAGACACGACCTCATCGGACGACGAGTGGTATCGGAATTCCGGGAAAGACTTGGGAAGTTAACTTCAATGAGGGTAATTGCGGGTGTCAGAAACCGATGATATATCACTACCCGTGTTCTCACATCATATATGTTGGCATGCATAAAGTAGTATCATCCGAGCCTTTTATTCATCCATGTTATTCCTTGGATAATCTGAAACATACGTATGAAAGAAGTTTTTATCCTGTTAAGGAAAGATCACATTGGAGGCCACGCGAAGAATTTTGTAATTATACATTATATCCGGGCGATAAACTCGTAAGAAAAGATATTAACGGAAGAATGCAACGTGGACGGCGTCGGGATATACGTTTCAAGAACAGTATGGATACCATGCACAAATCTGTCGGTGCAAAGTGTTATAGTGTGTGCAAGTTACCGGGTCACACAAAACCAAGATGCACATAAAGGGGTGGAGGCCGATACAATGGGCCGTAGTTTGTTTCGAACTTTGTATTATTTTAAGAACTTCTTGTTTGTTGGAACTTGTTGTTTATTGTTTTAGTTTGTTTCGAACGTATATTATGTTGTTATGACGAACAAAATAAACATAAATACAAAACATAATATATAAATAGTCCATCCAAACATAATACATAGATAGTCCAAAAATAATACATAAAATTACACATAACCACTAACTAGGCGTGTACCGTGCAACACCGCGTCCAGCACCCATTCTAGTAGTGCGTCGCACACCATGTCCTCTGACAGGCTCTTGAGTAAGTTGGCTGACGCCTACGCCCTCGTCACGGTCCTCATTTCCACCGTCATCATCGTCACTATCTTCATCAAACTCATTAGGAGTATCGAGATAATGCCATGGAAGACCGGCGGGGTATTCATTACCCTCAATATGCCCTTTTCGCATGCATCCCAACATATCGAGCATGACACTTCTCATTTTCGCCGAGTTCCATCTCTTACGAATGGCTTTCAAACCCTTTTCGCATGCCTCCGTAAAATGTGCCATCTAAATTAAATTAATAATGTAATATTGTTCAAATATAGTATTGTTCAAATTTTTAAACTATTAAATTATTTGACATACCGCTTTTCTTTTGTCGGGAACAAGAGGACGATATGAGTCTGTATCATGCGAGATGGTCGACTGCACCAATCTCGCCTCCGATACTTTTCCGTACCACTCCATATACTCCAAATGTTTGTCCGGATTGTATGCCCTTAAATTTCTCCGAGTTATTCGTCCAATATTGCCACTTTTCAAACTCCCAATCCTGAACATATCTCGCGTGAACTGTAGGCCAATCACCTCCGCGGTCATTAATCATCTTTTCCAAGAGATGATTGTATTCGCACTTTCCTTGAGGGGGTATCCTCTGATGAAGCCCGAATTGTCGCTTCACCCGTTGCGGGCGATAATGCTCGACGATCCACATATAAATCAACTTGGACCGAATAAGTGCGGAATCTCTCTCAAACTCGCAAATGGGTGGAAGTCTCATGCGGTACTTCTCGTAGGGTCTCCACTCAATCTGCGACTCATGAAGGTTATCCAACTGGTCTCGATTGCCCCACAAATGAGTCGCTCAGGGTCTCTCCTTCACCGTAGCCCCAATCCAAATAAATCCAACCGTATCGTTCTCATCCGGATCATCGAAGATGTTTAAAGCATCCGGACTAGTGTCGAGGTGAGGAGTCGGTCGTCCGAACTTGAAACGCGTCCAAGCCCACATCTGAAGTAACATAATACAAATTAGCCCGTCATCTCCCCGTATGCCATGTGGAACGTGTGCGTTTCTTTTCTCCACCGTTCTTGCAATGCGAATAAACAAATACCGTCTAATGGTATATTTTCAATCTTCACTACTTGGAACAAATTAGCCCTTTTTAGATAAGGGATATAAAGGTCGTTCCAAGACACCTTCATAAAAGAAAGCAAAAATAATAAATATATTTGCAAGTAATATTTTATATTATATAATTATAAAATAAGTACCGCAAGGCGATGTTGCCTGAAACGGTAGGGTTCGAATGATATCAAGCCTTCTTCTCTCGTAAACTGGCTAGTCCTATGTTCGGCTCGTAGTGTGTTGAGCGAATATGGCGGAGAATTACTTTCATCAATCATAAGACTTTTTCCTTTGTCCGCTCGACTAGGTCGACTAGATCCGCCTCTAGATGCCATCAGTCAATATTTTCTAAAAATTAAAATAATAAAATAATTACTAAAATGAAGATTACAATTTTACAATTATAATTATCTAAAATAAAAATATCTACAAAGTATTTTAATTTGTAATAAAATTAACTACAAGTAGAAACATCTAAAAAAAAATTCATAAAAAAAAATTATTATGTAAAATAACTAATAATTATTTCTACTAACAAAATCTAAATAATATTTCCATATGGATGCTAGTTAATTAATTTTTTTGTTACGGGTGCTATTTTAAAAAAAAAAAAAACCTCATGAACTAAACCCAAAAAATAATAATAATAACTACTAAAATTAATTACTAATAAATAATTTAAATAACAAGTAAAAAAAATAAATTACACTAAAACAAATCATATATAAATACAATATGAATTTTTTTAAAAAATAAATACATTAAATTAACGTAATTAAATAATATACCATTAAATATGAAAAAAAAAATTACCTCAAATTTCAATTGCAAAAAATTTGCAATTCCTTCTCTTTCTCCTTCCTCTCCTTCTACAAACAAATCAACAACAAAAAATTACTAATTAAAAACTCAAGGCAAAAAAACCTAATTAAAAACTCAAAATAAAACTAATTCTAACCAATTTGAAGCAATCTATTCAAAGAAATACAACTAATTTCAACAAACTCAAACTAATTTCATACTAATTTCTATCAATCCCCACAAATAATCCTAAACCCTAAACTCAAAAATAAACTAAAATATCTAACCTTTTGTTGAATTCACTCTATTTTCTTCTTTATTCTTTCTACAAATCTTTACTCCTTTCGCTTCAATTTCCACAAATTTTCCTTCTTTTTCCGCTCTCAAATTCGCATTTTTTTTTTCTTTTTTTTTTTGTTTGGCTGTTTGGGGGAGAAATGGGGGGAGAGAGAGAAGGCTCGTGTGGGTTTTATGGGTCCCCAACTCTTTTCCTTTTTTTTTTTTTTTTTTTAACAGATTTGATACCCGATTGGATCAGGAAAAAATTACAACAATGCCACTACCGCCAGAAGGCCTGGCGGTAGAGGCTAATTTGTACCTAATTACCCTGTTTTAGGGAAAATTTTGAAAATTAGGTACTACCGCCGTAGGTTCTGGCGGTGGAAGGTCTCTACCGCCACCATGGGTGGCGGTAGTGCTAGTTACCTAATTTTTTTCAAAACAGTGCTATTTGTTGAATTATTTTCGGAAAAGATGCTAAAAAAAAAACTCCCCTTTTTCATCATTAATTGAAACTCAAGTCCTTGTTTGGCAGCTCTATAAGTCAGGGATAAACCAGTTTATCTCTTCTATCCTGCTAAACAAAGAACGAAATGAGTGGGATAAGTAGGTATAACCCAAAAACTGAACCCCAAACCCCATCTCTAAGACAGGGATAGCTTATCCTCACCTTTATTCCCGAATTTTGGACTAAAATGCCCTCAATTTAACTCCAACTTCTCCTTTTATTTGATTTTTTTAATTCTCAAGATTCTTCTCTCTCATGCGACTCATCTCTTCTCCTCCAAATATCAAATATTTCTTTTTCTTACTTTCTTTTCTCTCAAATTTAAAACTGATTTACATTAGAATTTGGTACATTAATCATCTCTGAATCAAAAATAAAATTCCTTAAGTAGTTTACGATTCTAAACTGGGTTGAAAATTGATCACATGTAATTGAAGTGCTCATATGCAAATGATGATATGCACGGCACATGTTCACTAAAATGTCTGAGAGATATGGACTTTGGTATCGCCATTTATTCCCAGCTCAGCGAAGCGTTGTACTAAGTTGCTAATTGAGGCAGATTGGTGTGTCATGTTCGTGGTCCTTC
The DNA here is from genome assembly GCA_024447665.1 of Juncus inflexus. Taxonomy (NCBI): domain Eukaryota; kingdom Viridiplantae; phylum Streptophyta; class Magnoliopsida; order Poales; family Juncaceae; genus Juncus; species Juncus inflexus. The sequence continues at coordinate 9,876,709 of JAJHPC010000011.1, read as the reverse complement.
CATTTAAAATAAAAAAAATGGGGATCAGCTTTTGACGATTTCACATATGTTTCATCTCATATATCTTCATAACTGATTTACATGGTCATGGCTCTGTTTACTTAGATTAGTTTCTTGTTTTCATATCTCAGGATGGTGCATCTACTTGTGTGTGAGGATAATGATGAGAACAGAATGAAGAAGAATCAAGGAAAAAAAATTAAAAAATACAGGAGTTTTATTGTAATATTTCAGATAATGCAATAGTCTTTATGCAATTAAACTGGATCAAGAGGCATTCTAGTAAATTTTGGTAATGTTTAATATAATGTTATTTGCATCATTCCAATTAGGATTAATCAAGATTATTAACACTTTTTGTAAATTTTAATAGATAAAGAATTTCCATGAAATTTTGGATTAATCCAGATTTTCTTTTTAATACTATGCAAAGAATGAAACTTTTGTACATGATTTCACCAGGACATTTTGGTCATTCACAAACATTCCTTTTTTATATTCAACATGATCCCAACTTTTATCTCTATTGTCTTGCCAAACAACACACTAAAATTTGGAGTTAACAAGAAATTGTTGTTCGATTGCGGCCTAAAGAGGGTTAATGGCCTAATTTCGTGTGGAACGTGGATTTGACTTTTAGGATTTTGCGACTTTAAGTTTGATTGACTTTTAAATGGATGGTTATAATAATTAAATAATTAAAAAATGATAAATAAAGACAATTAAATAAAAGATACCGAACACTATATCTGTTGACGAAATTCGGCAAGGTAGTTGCGTTTAGCCTTAACCATCCATTCTCGCTAGCAGTCCTTGTTGCGTTCACGAGCATCTAATCTCCGGAACTTGCCTTTCGGCTCCGATAAACACTATTCAAAATAGTTTTTCGTTTACACGACCACGATTCAGCGTTCGCCTTACAATCAACTCTTGAATCCTCCGGTCGACCTAAGAACTTCTACTGTTTTGACTGGAGGAATCCTCCGGTCGACCTAAGAATTTTCAGCATGTTATGTTTGTTCCTCCGGTTTGACTGGGGGAATCCTCTGATTGACTTGAGAACCTGACAAAACAAAGTGATAGTTACTCTCTTTAGTAAAAAAAACTAATTTTATTCAAAAGAAGCTAACAACTACCAAACACAAACCACACCCCTTCTAGCACTTCTTGAGAGTCCGACTCGCATCTTTTGCATCCCACTTGACTTGATCTCCATTCTCATCTTCTTAAGCATGCGATACTTCTGACCGATTCAAACACAACTCAAAAATATGATTAGTAATATTAGAATTGTTTTAAATATCATCACACTGAGAACAATAAAAGCAACTCTTTATCCCTAAAAAAATTATCCCACATTATCTTGTTGCCAAACGGAGCCCAAATATACAACTGGTCTATGCTGCTTCAACTCACTGAAGCATCTTTACAGAGACAATCAAAATAAAATTACATCTACCTATAATATAAACTAAAAAAGAGCTCATAAACATACCAGAGCTAACATAAGCCCTATTATTCTTACATTATTAAATACATCTTAACCAAGAATTAACATTATTCAGAAGCATTCTTCTACTCTTTGAATTCTTCTTTTGTGAATTGTGTTATTTATAAAACCCTCAATTATTCGATTAGGTTGGTAACTTTGCTAATAAGGCCTAATAACTTTTTTATTTAAACACTTCCAACAAAATTAAAGTTAACTTTACCCCCATGAAACTTGAAAAACATACCTTATGTCTAATGAAGAAGATACGAAGAATATCAAAGGGAAAAACTCATTTTTATCTCTTAAACTCTTTAAAAATGTGTAATTTATCTCCTCAATTATTTTTTAAGCACTTTTGTCCCTAAAAATTCTTGTGTTTGAGCATTTTTGCCTCCTTCATCCATTAAGTGCACAATGAGCAGTTAAGCGCTGACGTACCATTGATGATATGGCATAAATAATATTTTTTTATTTGGTTACATGGAATTTATTAGAAAATAAAAATAAAAACCCTGAGCCCTCCCTCTCTTCTTTCTCTTCGTTCCTCTCTTCTCCATACCCGCCGCTCCTCTCTCCGCCACTCTCCGGCGAAGTCAAGCCAGCGCCCCCCTCAAACCACGGCCCTACCCCGCCCCATGAAACTCCACTTCCCTTTCTATCCGCCCTCTTCTCTTTCTCTCGTTCCACCCCAAACCTAGTTTAGACCAAACTGAAAATCTGCTCCAAACCCTAATAATCGGTACTCTCTCCCTCTCTGTTCCATTTATTACGTTACACCAATCCTAAATTGGCTAAATTGCTGCGCTAATTTTGTTTGATTTGTCATGCCAAATTTCTTTTTCTTTTTTATTTCTTTTCTCTATCACAATCTCTCTCTATGAATGGGTTTCAATTATTCTGAATTTGATTTGAAGATTGTAATTGTCGAGAGAGTGCAAATAGGTTACATCAGTCGAGAGGTGCAACTACATAACAGTGGATATAAACAGGGCGGATCTGATTACGCAAGGGGAATAATGTTTGAACATATTAACACGACTAGAGTTAAAATTCCAATTGATATAAACCAATTATTATTCGGATGAATTAGATTAATACCATATTGTTTCGATCTATGAGATCGATTGTTAAATGAATGTAATAAGATGTGTCTGAATATAATTGGATGAAGTGTAATATAATTCTAATTGTGTGAATTTTGTGTTAAATTGTTGTGTTGTATGATTACTGATGTATTTTTGGTTTGGTAATTTGTTGGATGTAGTTGGATTAGAGGTTATTCAAATAGCTTGTACCAGTGGTACCATTGCAAATAAAGGTTGTTTATTTGGAATAAAATTGTACAAAATAATCTAACAATAAACTTTTATATTTTTCACTGCATCAATTAATCCAACAATACTTATAACTGGTATAAGATGGTACTAATTAGCATACTGTAGAAAAAATAACGAAAAAATGTATGAAAATTAAATAAAAATCCACAAAACCTAATTTCACAAGACAAAAATTACAAACTTCACATCAATATTAAACTCTAATATCATCATCAAAATATTCTAAACCAAAAGAAAATCATAAATGATTATCTTCAGAATATCATCAATAAATAAACATCCAACTAAATCCAAACTAAAATAAATCCAAATTAAACCCTAACCATCAAATAAAACCCTAAATCAATAAATTTTCAATACATCATCAAACTAAAACCTAAACAATCAATTAAACCATAAATCTATAAATTTTCAATAAACCATATATTAAACCCAAAACCATCAAACCAAAACCCTAAATCAATAAATTTAAATAACCATCAGATTAAACCCTATATAATCAAATTTTAACCCCCAATCATTAAGAAGACAGCTCTAAGCCCTAAACCTCTCATTATGTCCAAAAATCTCGATGAACTTGACGTAGTGCTTGCTTGTCCAACCTGGTCCATTGACCAAAATGATCCAACTTGTTTAATATTTAGCCACAACATTTGCTCTTGGCAAATTGGAAAACTCTCTTGTGTCCCAAACACTTGATGGTTTAAGTTAGGTGACACCTTACTCGCAACATCCTGAAATTATTACATGAAAATAGTTAGCACAAGATTTTCATGCTGATTCATTTGTAAATATGTTTTGGAATATACATAATACATATGGACCGAAAATTTAATAATTACAAAAATTTAGTCATTTTTTTTGTCTTTTTTATGTTATTTATATTGGAAGAATATTATTGAATCAGAGACAAGCAACCATGTATACTTCAAATTTTATACAGAATTTCTCTATTCAAACATTCTACAAAGAAATGCTAAACTTGAATATATTAACAACAATCTTATTAACAAAAAAACATATATTTATTTTCCACATAGATATGTACCAATACTAAAAGGAAAATCAAGCAAAAAAAGGTAAGAAAAGGGGGGCAAAAATGCAATTTATGACTTACATTTGGAAGTAAAACACGCGTAAGAGGGAGCGGGAGCTCAGTTGCAGCAAAAAGACCAACAGCAGCTGCAACAGTTTCCACAAATTCCTCTTTCACTCTCTAGATTTTGTTCTTCCATGCAAAACTCCTAGCTCTTTCCACCACAATCGTTGGCGAAGAAACCTAATTAAACACAAATCACAATTAACGGGAGAGCTTACTAATCTAATCAAACGATTAGTCAATCAATTTCGTTCTATACCTCCATTAGAGCAACAAACAGTTGACTAGGGTTTGGGGGTGGAGAAGAAAAGAGCGGGGAGAAAGGGGGTGGAGTTTGGCGTTTTGTGGGGGCGGGGGATAGGGGCGGTGCCGGCTTGGCTTCGCCGGACTCGACTTGGGCGGCGGAGAGAGAAGAGCGGGTATGGAGAGGGGGGCGCTGGCTTGACTTCGCCGGAGAGTGGCGGAGAGAGGAGCGGCGGAAATGGAGAAGAGAGGAACGAAGAGAATAATAGTAGGGGAGGGATATGCGTGACACAGAAGAGAGGAACGAAGAGAGAAGAGAGGGAGTGCTCAGCGTTTTTATGTTTTTATTTTTATTTTCTAATAAATTCGCCACGTCAGCTCTTAACGGCTGATTGTGCATTTATTGAATGGAGGGGACAAAAGCGCTCAAATACAAAGGGGACAAAAGTGCTAAAACAATAGTTTTTATGTTTTTATTTTTATTTTCTAATAAATTCGCCACATCAGCTCTTAACGGCTGATTGTGCATTTATTGAATGGAGGGGACAAAAGTGCTCAAATACAAAGGGGACAAAAGTGCTAAAACAATAGTTGAGGGAATTATTACACATTTTTAAAGAGTTTAACGGGCAGCTTTTCCCAATATCAAAATTAAAATTTGATACACAACATTTAGCATCATTCATTCGCAAGGTGGAAAATAAGAACATGAAGTAAATAAACATTTTTTTATGGTATCTCGGTAGGCAATCGGTTTCTCTGATGCTTAAAAAAAAAGAACTTTAAAGGGAAATCCTCCCTCTTCCTCTCCTCACGCGACATGTGGCATCATGTCCTTTTCAGTGGACCATGCTATATTTTTTCAATTGTGTGTGGAACAATTTTTATTTATCTAGAACTGCATATATCTTTAGTCAAATATTCAAAATAGGATCACCCACCTCAAGTGATCAATAAAAAATAAAAAAATTCAAAAAATAATTAATTCTTAAAGAGAAACATAATTCTTAAGGAGGAACATAATTCTCTAATTGACACTTACAAGAAAGACGAACATAATTCTCAAAGAGTAAAAAATGATTGAATATATATGTGCGTGAAAATTAATCATTTGGATCACCGTTTTAGATGAAGAAAAACTATTCTAATTTATTTTTTCCGAATGAATGAAATTATTCTAAAAATATCACCACCCATTCCAATTTTACTTGTCTTCTTTTATAGGGGTGTTTATAGGGGTGTTAAAAGAGTTCGGTTTATTTGGTTCATCTAGTTCGGTTCAGTTTAAAAATTATAATTATTAGGCCTAATCCGTTCGGTTTTTTATAATAACGAACCAACTAACACTATTATATTTCAATTATTTTTTGAATTTGTCAATGTTTTAAAATTCATTATAAGATAATCATGTTCTAAATAACCAAACTATGTGTTTTTACTTTTTAATGATATAATTTTGTTTATAATATACTAAAAAATAGTTATATATCTTTGAATTTTTTAATAAAGTGTTGTTTGGTTTATTGTTTCAGTACAAAAATCGGCTATAGTTTAGTTAGGTTTGGTTCGGTTCAAATATAATTATGTTCGTTATAATTCGCAATAGGTATTCATTTGCATTTGCATGAAATAATGGATATAGCACAAAGAGTTCTCTTCAAATTTGTTTTAGACTTATTCTTTTCGGTTTGAACCGAAACTGACCGATATACTCCTACAACAAATAATGAAATTTCGGACGGAAAAAGTCGTCTGGAAAAGTAGCTACTTTTGTCTGTGAAAGCTAACACAGATCGCTGCCCGTCTGAAATAACGCGTTGGTGAAAATAACAGACAGACTAGACTGTCTGCGAAAATTATTTCGGACGGGTAAATCACGGATGGACAAGAGTTGTCCATAATAATTAAAGCGTCATAGACGTATTATGCCCTCTTGTTATCTTTTGTCCCCTCTGAAATGACAGAAATTCTTTTCTGTCCCAAAGTAACGTGGGTCCCATGCCAGCTTTTGTTTGTTTCTTTCAAAATCTAATAATTCTACGATGTTTTATTTTAAAGGGATCTGATAGACCACGATGGCACCATAGAATGATTGTTCATGATCGATTCAATAACAGTATATATAATTTATTTTTTAATAATAATATATATATAACAATATGTATAATTTATTTTCTAACAATAGTATATACATAAAGAATGAAAACAGTATATAAATTGGGAAAAACAATATATAAAATGGAAAAACAGTATATAAAAGTAAAAAAAATAAAAAATACACAAAAAATAAATAACATTATATGTAATTGTAAAACAAAATATAAAAATGAGAAAACAATATATAAAATGGAAAAACATTATACCTACACTGCTGTCGTGCTACAGTGCTATCGTGTTTGCACATATCCCTATTCTAAATTTAGTTCTACAATTTAATTCTATAGTATTCTATCATTTTCATTCTACAACTTTCATTCATTCATTTTCATTCTACATTTGTCATGCAATTTAAAATAAACTAGGATAATATTCACGCTACGCTGTGAATATTTTCATTTTAGTATACAATTAGATTAATATTTTGTATTATATCCTCGATTTCGTGAAACCGCAATATTAAAATATTTCATAAGTTGTTGAGAATCATTTTATATAAATTTATGTACTGAGTTTCATCAATAACATGCGATATTTTTATCCACACAGTATATATATATATATATATATATATATATATATATATATATATATAGAGGAATGCTATCTTGCATGTATATGTAATTATCAATTTTACATGTACATTTTGGACCGTCAGATCTCATATTAGCTCCTATTAGTCTCGTACGATTTGATTAAACAGCCATTAATTAACTCTGTTTCTTCTCTTCTTTTCCGTCTGTTTACCATCACGGACACACCAAATCCCCTCTCCCTCTCCACTCGCATCTTCCCGCACTTCCTCTTTTGCTCGACACCACCTCTGATCGCTCTCTCATCACCATCTCCCTCTTTAGTTAAATTCCCTCTCGCACAGAAGCACACAAGGAAGCGGACCTGATCTCAGTACCGCCGTTGTCCTATCTGGCCTGAGCTTCATCTGCAAGTTTCGCAATCTGTCTAATAGTCTCTTCTTTTGTCTAACTTGGGTAATTAAGGATTTGAGTTAGGATAACTAGCAGCTGATTTATGTAGCCTAGTCTGATTGGATTGAATTATCCCAAATCAACCTCGATTTATTCCAAAACAACCCTAATTAGGACTTAATTTGTCTGATTTAGGGGTATTACATCGACTTGAACTAAATTACCCTAAAGAAATATCTAATTACGTGAAAAACAAGCCCCCTAAATACCTGAAATCGCCTAAGAATTTCAAAAATTTCGGGTCAATTTGGGTGAAAGCTAATATACTTATGTTAATTGACGCTGAAAATCTCATTTTATCATGGTTTTGTTTCATGCTTTACAGGGGCTTGGTTGTGAACCTTAAAGGAGAAGAGGGGACTTGAATAAGGAAGTTACTCAAATTTATTAGGATAAGGGACTCTTTTCCATTTAGTTTGATAGATTTCTCCAAATTTCGAAATTAGAAAGCCAAATAATATTTGGAAATTGAATTTTGTGTTGCGTATATTTTTTGTTTACTAGGATGGATCTATGATTTTTAGTGTAATAGAGATATATTGTATAACTTGAATGTGTAGATAGTGTTTTGACTTTTGAGTGTGAATATGAGTGTATTGTAAGGTGTTCCATTAAGGTTTTCCGTATAGAGTTTGAGTAGGTAACATTATATTATTTGAGTTTGTAAATAAGATGTGTCAAATTGGAATAAAATTATGGTTGAATCAAATTGAATGTGCTAAATTTTAATGTAATGGTACCAAAGTGGCACATATCCAAAATATGTTTGTGTATGAGTTGATATTAAAATGGTACGAAACCTTTGCAATTTTATAATATTTTGGACTTCTTTTTAAAATGATCAAATCAGTACCACCAAGGCGATCACACATATTCATTTTGATTTCAAAAAAAAATATTAAACATATTCAAATCAATTCATTTTGATTTCAAAAAAAAATATTATACATATTCAAATTAGTACAATCCATACACACACTCATAGATCAATTTAAGTTCCAAATAAATATCATGCATATCCAAATTAGCACCATACATTCATTTAATTGCAAATAAATATCATATAAATACAAATCAGTATAATACATACACATATTCATTTTGGTAACATGCACAAATTGTAAACACATTAATACATATACAATTCCAAATTCTAACCCTGATTCTGACCCTAGATGCGATGGCTCATACAAAGAAGAATCTGGTGAACTATATCAAAAATAATTATAGTATTAATTTTAAGGCTCAATTAAGACTCAATTAGGCCTCAAGTAAGTGATAAAAGAACAAATAAATCAATAAAAATGAAATGTCTTGCTTCAGATCAGATCAAGCTGACACGAGGATATGACGATAGAATCATCTAAATCACATTACATTGGACAAGTTATCAACGTCATTGTGATATTAAGCCTCAAATTTACCCAATTTTGTTTCACAAGAGAAGTTAAATCCAGTTTTTGCTTTGATTATACCCTTAATTTCAGCCATTAAGCTTCGATCCCTTAACTGTTCAATTGAATTTCAAACAAATCTAAATATATGTATAAAAGGAAATTCACCATTTACAGCCCAAGCAATTCAACATGTACAGCAGTGGGTCAAATCAATTAACATTTCTTCCCATCAGTTATGAACCTAAACTTGCACCCTAGATGAAGTAATTAACAGATTAATTGATTTCATTAATATACAAAATTAAAAATAGCATATTTGGCCATAACAATAATTAACTTACCCCACAAGAAGAGCAATTTTAAAGGTTCCATAAGAAGTCGGAATAACAAAAGCTTGTTTATCAACATATCTTTACCTTATTCCTTGAGACAGTCTTTCAACATAAATCATCTTGAGATTAGGCATAATCTACAACATTTTCACTGCATGACTCAGAATTCGTTAATTCTAGTTCAGGAATCTCGTAATTACAGTTTCTTTGAGGAAGGATTGTTCAATTTCGTCGTCTGTACCATGTCGAGCTGTGCAGATTCTATTTGAACGCGCGATTTTGGAGATGAAGTTCAGACGAGATGGGACGGCATACTAGAGAGGAGCGGAAACAATGGGTCTTGCGAGAGAACAAGGGCTCAGTTTCTTGCTCGAGCAGTAGTGACGCTCGTGACTGGAAAAGCTAGGGAATCGGGAGGAGAGAGTGATAGAGGGAGAGAGGGGGAGAGAAGGGCGAGTGGTGAGGAGAGAAGGGGGCGAGTGGTGAGGAGAGATGGATTCCTTCTGTGCAAAACGGAAAAGAAGAGGAGAAACGGAGTTAAGTAATGGCTGTTTCATCAAATCATACGGGTCTAAAAGAATCTAATATGAGATCTGATGGTCTCAAATGTACATGTAAAATTGGTAACTACATGTACATGCAAGATAGCTCTCTCTCTCTCTCTCTCTCTCTCTCTCTCTCTCTCTATATATATATATATATATATATATATATATATATTTGTGCATATTTTGACAACTAAAAAATTTAATAATGAGAATACGAATAGTCAATATTTTAAGAAAATTGGTCATATAAGTTTTTCTTATGTAAGCTTATTAATTTTCCTTATATAGTTTATTTTTTTTTTATAAAAGTAATGTTAGTATCATTAATTTTTGTCTCTTCTCTATTTTTTTAATCATTAATTAATACTTATTATGTTGTAAAGTGATGATAATATTGTTGATTACTGGAGACCTATAGGGGGTCTACTACGTGCGGAAGTGTGAAGATTATACTAATTTTTAGGGTTTTTATTTTTTACTATTTTTAGACTTTTGAATGATAATTGTACAAATTCTAATTAACAAAGTAAATTAAATAAACAAGAAAGTAGAGTAAATGAAATGGAAATCGATACCGAACACCAGATCTGTTGACGAAATTCGGCGAGGTGGTTGTGTTAGCCTTAACCACCCGTTGACTCGCTAGCGGCCCTTATCTTGTTCACGAGTTGCCTACCCTCCGGGACTTGCCTTGCGGCTCCGATTTCACTAATAACAAGATTATTACAAGACCTCGAACTACCGCTCGTCTTACCACAACCTCGATGATTCGATGGAGCAATAACTTACAACTCGATCTCTTTAACTTCAACTAATAACGAGCAACACGCTCAACAATCCTATTTTTCTCTCTTGAGATTTAGAGCAATTTAACTGTATTAAGAAAAGAATATTTCTGCCTTTTGTATTGAGAATTCGTGTTTTTAGATCTGAGAAGAATGCCACCTTTTTAAAGGAGAAAAGATCAGCCCTCAGAAAAGGAATCTTGCGCAGTTTCGTTGCCAACGGACCTATTCCGTTGCCAACGGACTGTAAAAACGGAAGAAGATTAAAGCAAAATATGTTGGGGAATCCATAGCCATGTACGTTACATGCGCATCGGAACCTATGGATTCAACCTGTCCTAGGATCATTGTTAAGGGAATAAAAGTAGGAGATTAACTATTAAAATTTATACCTCGGATCTTCCTGATCCGCGAGACGAAGAACGGATGTAGGTATGAACTTTTCTGGCGTACAACATTCTCCTTCCTGAAGCTCGACTCCATGAACCTTCTTACTTCTCCTAGGGATGAAGAATGATCGCTCGCAAGTCCTCAAGTTAGAGAACATCTACTTGTATCCACGTGAATTTCAGACGCATGGAATAATCGGACTCGGGTAGACGAGTCCGGAAATACTTTCCGAAAATAACTCAAAACTCTCTCTCTATTTCTGTGTATTAGACGGCCTCTAAGGCTTCTGAATTGTGTCTTTGATAGAGAGGCACTGCCCTTCTATTTATACTAGAGAGAGAGGCGAACGATTGCTCAGTTACCATAACTAAAAACCCTAACCTGCGCCTATTCCGTTGCCAATGGAATATGTATTTCCATAACGGAAAACTTGGCAGCTAAGGTTATTACAGTTTTCATATCTATTCCGTTGGGAACGGAACTATTCCGTTGCCAACGGAATGATGATGTTTTGTTCAATCAATTATCCAATAATTGATTATTTCGTTCACCAATTTATACATCATATGTATAACTGTTTTTGAGGTATTTTCATCCCGTACGAATGTAGTTCATTGTGTGACCTTGTAGGTTCCATTTTACGCTGGCAACGATCTTCTAAAGATCATAAGTTTTGAGTAACCTCTAGACTGATATCATGACTACCCATTAGTGGAAAATAGTTTTACCGTAGATTTTGTAAAAGATAGTAACACAACCTATACCGAGGACACTAAAACCAATAAGACACTTGACATAATGGCACAGAATCTCATTCTCACAAATATGTTGAACATTTTTTCTGTAATAATCGATAGTTGTGAGAATTCTAATGAAATGTGAAAGGCTCTCCTAGATAAATTTAAGGGAAATAATCAAATGAAGAGAACCAAACTTATGGGACTTGAACAACAATTTGATAATTTTCGGATGATCGAAGGTGAACCAGTCGAGGACATGTACACAACTAACCGATGATCGAGTTGTAGGAAAATTAATTTGGGCAATGCCGTCGAGTCGGGAAGTACTTCGAGTCTCGTTGGAAACTATGCTAGCAACAAAAGATATCAAGCCGGAAGAACTTATCAACTTCTTCCCAAATTTCGAAACCCGAGTGATGCAAATGGGAACCGACTCCCAACCCAAAACTGTGGCTATACCGGCAACAAGCTCGATTGATGAGGATGATAAAATAGCATGTCTAGTGCGACAATTCGGAGATTTTCGAGCCAAGGAAAAGCGGTTTAACGACAACCGATGTCGCAACAACCAAAATACGTACTGCTTCGAGTGCAACAAAAATGGACACACCATCGTCAATTGTTTCACCTTACATCCCGAGCTTGCTCTGTGGAACAAGAAGCATGATGAAAAACGTGATGGACGTTCAGATGATGGACGCGAGCGACGCGAAACGCGGTCCCATGATCGACACAACAAAAGACGAGAAAAGAGGCACGATGACCGAGGAAAGGACAAGAAAAAAAGTCAAAAGGTCATTCTGCCAAAGTGGCCGTGTGGGGGAGATGAGTCGAGCGATTCATCCGATGGTTCCGGTTCGGACTCCGACTCCGAATTGGACATGACGAATGTCGCGTTCATGGCATATGATGATGTGGGCGAGGTGTGCGAAAGGGCGATACAGGAAATGATTCGACTAGGACAGTTTCCAGCTCAACCCTGTCCTTCTCCAGCGACATCGTCCTTCGACATGACTTCCTCCGGTTCCTCCCGCGACATGAGTCGCTAGGTATATCTAGATCCCACTGTAAATTACGTTTTAGAAGAGGTAAAGGTTTCTAGTTCCAATCAAGTTATTGAAAATGTAGAACCCGGAGCCCGCGATGAACTAGAACAACAGTTAAAAAGGCTTCGGGAGTCTCTTATTAGTACCCAAGAGCTACTCGTTGTTTTCGAAACTTCGGTAAAGTCGTACAAGGCAAAAATAAAAGAAATTTGAAAATTAAATTTAAATAATAATAACAACTCAATCGATGAAAACTTAAACAAGTAGATAAATAATTATATTTGTGAAAAATTAAAAACTGAAATTAATCATCTAAAAGTCGAAGTTGTAAGTTTAAAATGTGAAAATAAATCTCTCAAGTCTGCTTGTGCCAGCAATGTCACAAGCAAACTTGATTTAGACAACTTATATATAGGGCAAAAACCAAATGATAAAACTAGATTAGGGATCAAGAAAGAGATCGGTACTAAACCCGCTCCTTCAAGACCTAAAAATCATACAATAAAAAGGGAGCTCAATCAACCAAAGAGTAGAGGAAGTGCATTCATGTACCGAAGAGTAGTCACATAACTGAGATTTGAATAACAAATAGAATTTAGTGCAGTAGAATTACCTAATTTTTCGATCTAATCTTGCATAGATTGAATCCCATCGCAGTAATCAGGACTAATAACAAATTGGTCTGGTGTAAAACAGATTAAGGTTAAATTGGAAGTGAGAGAAAAGGGAGAAAAGGAGAGCTCTGACTGGTACCCGACAAGACATGATGCTGACATGACAGAATCTGGTTAGCGGAAAAGCCCAGTGAACGAAGACGTTCTGCAAGAGAGATCGAAAACACACTCAAGAGGGCTGACAACAGTCTTGTCAGGTTTGGCATGTTGAGCTCATGCAAGGTGTGGTTCCCCTCGATGGTTGGCACGTAGGACAGGTCGAGGGCGTTTGTTGATTCTTCTGTAGAAGAAGTTGAGGTGGGGACCAGCACGTTTAGGAGGAGCAAGAAAAGAACTGATGGTATTGCTTGTTTAGCCATTTCGTCCAACTTACAATATACAAACAAATTGAGGTTTTGGAATTAAAGAACCAAAATCAAACTAAAACCAAGCACTTTTTCAGAAACGGCTTATAAAATCTCTTTAACATTTCAACTCCAAAATTCAGGCCAAAGAAAAGCTACATGAAATTGCAAACATCGAAGAAACAAAATGGAAACAACGATCCAATTGTAAATGAATATAACAAGGAGACAAAAATACTAAATATTTACACTGCCTAGCTTCCTCCAGAAGATAAAGTAACCATATCCAAAGCATAAAAATTAATAATACCCCAACAATCAACCACAACAAAATCAAGAATGCTTTCCAAGGATTCTACAAAGATTTATTCTGCACTACCACCAGCTCGCAACATACCAAATTCAACCTTCAAAACTTATTCCCAACCATGGACGGCCTATCATCCTTAGACCAACCTTTCTCAATAGAAGAAATTCAACAAGCAGTTTTCGGTCTCAGGAAAGGACGTGCATCAGGGCCTGACGACTTACCAAACGAATTCTATCAACAATACTGGACAACCATCAAAGAAGATGTCATCTGGTTATGCAACTCCTTTTGTAAATACCAATTGGACCTATGGCGCATCAATAAAACACAAATTGCCCTAATTCCCAAAAAACCGGGGGCAATTAGCATCATTGATGGACCAATAAAAATATTATCCAAAATACTAGCAAACAAACTACAACCTTTTATGCACTCACTCGTAAGGAACTTCCAATTGGCATTCATTAAAAATAGATCCATCATAGAAATTTTCATTACAGCCAGAGAACTAGCACACGCTTTAAACCAAAAGAAAATACCTTCCATACTATACAAAATAGACTTCTTTAAAGCATTCGATACAATAGAGTGGATGTTCCTTAAAGAAATGCTGACCCAAAGAGGATTTCCGCAAACATTGACGAGATGGATTTCGACACTCTTGAACTCCACTTCCTCCTCACTCAAAATAAATGGAGAAGCTGGGCCATATTTCTTCCATAAAAGAGGTCTGAGGCAAGGGAATTCACTGTTACCGCTCCTGTTCGTACTAGTAGCAGACACACTCCAAAGGATTATCCAGCACACAACCTCACTAGCACCACAGTCAAACTTTCTACCAATAACTGCGATCCAATATGCAGATGACACAGTGATATTGACAGAAGCACATGCCGAATATCTGAAATTAATCAAACAACCAGTGCAACACTTCGCAGACCTCACGGGGCTAAAAATTAACCACCACAAAAGCACTTACACCACCATCCACATTCCACAAGAAAACGAAGACGCAGTCCAATTGATGTTAAATTGTGAAAAAGAAAATTTCCCAATAACATATCTAGGTTTACCATTAACCTTTAATAAACCAAAAAAAAGATGACTTCCTACCCCTTATCCACAAAATGCACAACAGAGTGTCAGGGTGGACGACCAAATACCAATCAAAAGGAGGTAGATTTACACTCTTAAATGCCACACTTTCTTCCATTTCAACATATTATATGCAAGCTTTTAACTTACCAAAAGGGGTCATACAAGAAATAGTCAAAATCAGAAGAAACTTCTTGTGGACGGGCTCAAATGAATACAAACCAGGCCAAAACAATATCAACTGGGACACAGTCTGCCTACCAAAAGGAATGGAGGCTGGGAGTCAAAAACATAGCAGACCAAAATAATGCCTTACAACTAAAATGGATGTGGAACTTAAAGACCAACACAGACTCATTATGGCATCAAATCTACCACAAAATACATGGTACCAACCAACTCACTCCAAAAAGCAACATAAATTCATTTTTCATCGACAGTCTAGTCTAATTAGAGGGCTGGTTTCCCAGTAGGATCCAGACCAAACTAGGCAATGGCCAGAAAATTACCTTCTGGACAGATAAATGGATTGACAACCAACCATTAAACAAAAAAAAATACCCCACTCTATATAGCAGATGTAACTTCAAATAAATCAAGATACAACAATACCTGACAAATATCAATCGAGCCAACATTTGGGACATACAGCTAGGTACAAGGCTGGAGAGACAATGGAGTGAGATCAAACAAACAGTCGCCAATACCATACTTGACCAAAATTAAGACCGTTTCCTATGGGATATGGGACAAGAAAACAAAGATTTCACCATTAAAAAAACATACTTCTTTTCTAACTCAGGTATCCACGACCAAGATGTCCACAAAATCTGGAACTCCATAGCACCACTATGAGTAAAAATATTTGGTTGGACCCTAAGAAAAAACAAACTCAAAACCAAAGATGTTATCAAAAAGTGGGACCAAAACATTCAAACTAATTGCGTCCTATGTGATGGACAATGTGAAGAAAACAACAATCATTTATTCGCTGGATGCTCATACTCCAAGCAAGTATGGACAACAGTTGCCAACAATCTAGGCATCCAACTTCCACCAAGAATGGATGACCCGAATGACATGCTTCTTTCACTATGTCGAAACAAAGACCAAAAACAAAACAAAAAATTCTTGGATCATTCTAGCTATCCTGCAATTGGAATTTTTGGAAAGAAAGGAACGCCAGAATATTCAATAATTGCAGACATCAGAAAATGGCAGGCATGAATGACACCAGAAGGCAGCAAATAGACCATATACAGCCAACATAGGAACAAGGGTTCAGGTAAAGTATAGCGGTTCAGTTCCATTGTATTAATCCTTTAATTAGAAAGGAAATATCACTTGTAAATAATGTAAAAAGAAGTTTTTTTTTTAATTTATAAATCAAAGTAGGCAACCACCTACTCTTCAAAAAAAAAAAACATTTCAACTCTGATGATATTATCACTCTCGCTTTTTAGGAAATGCCTTTTTTTCATAGAAGGTTTGGCAAAAATGTTGTCTATTCAAACTTACCAAATATCAAACATGCGGAAATGAGAAAGGATGCTCTCTGAAACTAACCCCTCCAAGAAGATTCAAACTAATAATTCAGCCGTTACACACTTAAGAAAGAGACAAGACTGATTTAGTTGTGACTAGTATAATAAGTTACATTACGAATATCTCAATTTTATTATTTATTTTGATATAGAAGCACAAAATTAAATTTGGAATTAACTCATTGCCTTTGGTGTTTGTCTTGAGTACGTAACTTGATGAAGGTTACTGGTATCTCATAGTATAAAATAAATTGATTTTTTTAAATAGCACTGGCAGCAAAAATATTTAAGAAAATAGTGCTAGTTTGAGATTATTTGCAGAAATAGCTTTTCACCCATTCACTAGGCAAAACTCAAGCTGTTTTGCCGAATGGTTTAAAGTTAATTATTAGAAAATAAGATAATCATTGTAATAAATCTCAATCTTATATATTTTAAATTAATAAAACAACTGAATTTATTTTTATTTAAAGATAAATTCCTTCTTATAGCACTTCCATTCTTTATCTTATCTCTAAGGGAGGATCTATTTGGATCATTAATGAAGAGAAAATTTATGCAGAGTATTTATATTTTGAAAATATTATTTATGAATATGAACATGTATTTGATAATTTATGTCATAATAGAAAAGTCTAGAAATGAGAATTGATTAATTTATAAACAGAGGTTAAACTAACACAAATATCAAAAAAATAAAATGGGTTAACCATATGGAGCAAGCAATAATGAAGTTATACCGTTTTAATTGCTTGAAGTAGGAATGTCTCAATATGATATTATGTCTTAGTATGAAAATAAAACGGAATAAAGAAAAAGTTAAGGTCACTCACAGAAAGTTAATCATACCGTCAACATTATTAATAGACTAGGATAATGCTCGCATTTCGATACGAATATTTCAATCTATAATTATAAATTATAATTATGAAAATTCAAAATAAAAGTTTGAAATGAATTCATAATATATAAATATTTTATTATAATTATGTTAAGTAAGTTAGATATGGTTAAAGTTATTTTAAATTATATCATAAGATATTCTATCAATTTATTATTCTTAAAAATAAATTATATATCACATCTAATTTTGTAAAGACGGATAACTCTATACAAATAAATTTACAAATGAAAAATAAAATAACAAATGACAAATTCATAATAAACAAAAAATAATAACCCACTAACTAATTTGGATAATTAATTTATAACTTTAATTTATGGTTGCATTAAGATTTCTAACATTAAGAGACCATCCTTTTTTTATTCTCTTTGATTTTCTTATATCATTATCTCTTGAAATATTATATTAGAAAAAAAAAATTAAATATTAATCAGGCTTAGATTAAGGAGATAAGAAAAAAATGTAAAATAATTTATCTCAAAAAGATGTGAAAAATAAGATACGAGTTAACGAGCGTATCATTTTTTACATGTTCTCTTATAAAGTCTATATTCACATATTTTAACATGGTAAAAAATTAAATTAGAACTATAACACTATGGAATTCAAATAAAAGAGAAAATTTCAACAAATTTATATTTGGCGATTTTAACATGAGAAATAAAATATTTCATTAAGAATTATTATTTTTTAAAGAAGAAAAGAAAAAAATATTTATGTTTTAATAAATGAACTCTTCATATTCAATTTGTATTAATATTTGAACATAACTTTGGACCATGATTCGTTGAAACCATCTGATTAAGATCGGATGGCTAGAAACAAATTTAACGGCTCTTACTAAATCGGGAATGAAACACAAAATAACAATTCAACCAATTATATGATTATGTTTTAATAACTCCATATATGTTGCCATAAAGTATCAATAAATGAAAGTTCGAGATTTGACAAAAATTTTAATCGAACGGTTGAGATAAAAGTGATGTGATTAAATGAGAGGACTCAAAAAGGAGGTGAAAAATAAGAGATTGAGGATAATGCTATTCACACCATTTCTGCATGTACTAACATGATATCAACAACATTAATCCTTCAAAAGGTTGAAATAATAATATTTTTCTTTCTCAAATATGTTTGTAAAACAACACAAAACATGAATTGATAAATCAGAATCTTCTCTTCATAGCCATCCCCAAACCCTAAAACACCACCACAATTAAAAATTAATACCAAACATTACAACAACTAAATAACAATAATCTATAATTAACCCCTAAAATCTAAATATTATTAAAAGAATCGCATCTCCTTCTCACCTCTCCATTCATCCTGGTTTTAACCCCATACAAACTAAGCTTTTGCATTACTTTGGCAAAATCTTCAAAGAAAAGCGTTTGGTTTGAAGCGTACCGCAAAACAAAAGGCCTGGTACGATGATCTGTCATCAGCACCGAATCCGATGCGAGCAGACCTAGACCATGCGGTAGGTTTTTATAGTAAAGGTTGTCAAACCTGCCAGGTGTCATCATGCCATTGGTTATTGCAACTCGTATGTAATTGAGAACTTATTTTTGTAAACATGACAAAATAGTAATATTTCAAAGTGCGTATAATACAATGAAGGAAATTTCTAACCTGCCAGGTGTCATAACGTCATTAAATGTAGATAAAGTAGGGTCTTTTAGGTAATTTGCGCAAGCTCTTTGTAAAGCTTGCGCAAAATTTAGGTTAAGTCTTGGATCAACCACTCCCCATCCTTTGTTTTTGTAATTGTATATACGCCCAGCAAATTCCCTACAAAATATTTTATTACGTGTTATTTCATATTTGAAAAAAAAATACCTACAATTATATGGGATCTTTCGATTTTGCAATAAAGCACCATTGTGAAATTAAACATATAAGGGTAAAAAAGAACAAAATAAAGGCTTCCCATTTTCTAAAATAAAAAAATGTACATAATTTGAATGATCAGGCAACCGGTAACATTAAAACAAAATAAAGAAAAGATACAAAGATTTGTGAATCTTCATAAAAATCCAAAATTGAAACATACCAGTCAATACCAATGTCCAGTATACACTATATCATCCTATGAAAACTGCTAAAAATAGAGAAATTCAAGACTAATCCTAGGCCAAAAACAAAAGCAAAAATAAATAAATAAACATATTCATGAATCTACACAAATCAAAAAATCGACATACTACTAAACAACCAATCCGAATACCACCCAAATTTAAAAATTATTTCAGAATTTAAAATTTTCAAATTAAAAATAAATAAACAAACAAATAAATAAATAAACTTAAAAGACTAAGCTACGTTCAATTTGAACATCACCCAAATTTCAAACTCAAAATTTTCAAAATTCAATTTTTTTTTTAAAACTCACTCACTTGCAATGAGAGAACCCAACAGTGTGGGCCCCAGCGAGCGCGACCATCTCCTGCGCCGAAAACCCTCTCGTGCCGAACAAATGTATCAACTCAGACGACGACATGTTGGTGCGCGGCAGAAATAAATCCGTGTCCTTAGAATTGGAGAAGAGTGAGTCTTTTCGGCCGAGCGAGACTGAGTAGCGGGGCCTGCCGATTATTTGCACGAGGTCTCACGTCGCGAGAACCAATATGTCCGCACAAGAAACCTAAGAAAAAAAGGATTGAGATTTTGGGTTTAGAAAGGGGAAAGTTGGATGGTTTATAATTTGGGATAAATGCATCGATAGTCCCTGTACTTTGATTAGTTACGCGTTTAGTTTTAGTCCCGGTACTATTGATTTAGACTATTTAGTCCCTATACTTTATTAATTATGCACGTTTAGTCCAACGGAAATAATTAACCATGTTAACTTTTTTACATTATGACCATTTTACCCCTTTGAATGATATTACAACACAATAATTTATTCAAATTCAATAATAATAAAAAAATCTATTTGCATTTGCTATTATTTTTTGTAGATTTATTTTTTGATAAAATTAAAAATATACTTTTTCTTTAAAATTTGAAAGGGTAAATAGTCATTTATAAAAAAAATTAACGGTGTTAGCTACTTCTGTTAAGTGAGGTACTAAACGTACACAATTTATAAAGTATAAGGACCAAAAAGTCTAAATTTGCCTGCCTAGAATGTATTTGGTGTTGGATTTGATAGTTACGTTTTGGTAGGGAGAATTTGATGTTTTGAGTTTTTCGATGTGTATAGTTCAGTCGATAAGTTTGTTTTGGCAAAGGAAGTTAGAAGAGTCCGATGTGAAATAATCACTCTATTGTAATTAGATTGTATTTAAGGGTATAATTCTAAATAATATATGAGATAGGATTAGGATCAAATGTAGCTGATAATATCTTTAGCATATGGTAACCGAGGAAAGTTCAAAATTCAAAATTCTGTTACATTTTTATTTTCTTTTTCCAAAATTTTGAACTTTTGATGGGATTTTTGTTCAAATTCACAAAGGTTCCTGTCTTCGCTCGGGAATTTAAGAACGAACTGCAATGCAATTCAGTTTTTATCAATAATTCTCTGCTGCCAATTACAACCTCCAGCATATAAAAAAAAGGTCTATATATTTTAGCACAAACTAAACAAATACCCAAATTTTCGGAGTTAAATCAGCAAAAAAATTACCTGGCCAGGGCATTTCAACTCAAGCGCCGCCTTGGCCCTCACAACGGCGTCAAATGCATCCCCAGGCAGCGACAAGTTAATATCCGCCTCTCTTTCTGCTGAAGATTTGGAGATCAAAACAGAGGCGTCACAACCTGTGACAAAACAATCGTGGAAGAAGAGGCGCAATGTGCTGGCTGCCGTTGTTGGGTTGGAGATCTGTTTGGCGTTGATGGTTTGGAAGACGATTTGCTCTGCGTCTGGACATGAGTGAAGGTAGTAGAAAGGTGAGAGGTTTGAAGCAGAAGAGATGGAAATGGAGAGGAGGAAGAGAATGAGGAGGGTTGGGAGAAGGAGAGATGTTGGGGTTTGAACTTGAAGCATTTTGTTGTTTTTTTGTTTACTGTGGGTGGTATATGGTGCTTGTTGTTTGTTTGTCTTGGTGAAATGATGTTTGGTCTTTCTTTAGTTTGGGGTTTAATGGGAAGAAAATGGAGGGTTGAGTTGAGAGAGATGGTTGTTTGTGAATTGGATTTGAGTCTCGTGGGAGCAATGGCTGGATTTGAGAAGGAGAAGGCTGAAGTGCTCAAGGACAGAGAGGCTAAACTGTTGTGTGATTATGAGGGTTGGGTTTTTAGGTGGTGGTGGACTGGTGGTACTATAAAGTGAGTATAAATGGCTTGAAGGTGGTAACAAAAAAGAAGTGGTAAAATGGGGGGGGGAGAGAGTGTGCGGCGTGAAGTGCGGTGACTTAGCAGAGATCTTCTGTTGGTACTATGGTGTGGTGTATTCTTTGTCAGTATATGATTATGAGGTATGTGCTCTGTGTGATGGATCATAAAGCTTCCTAAGCTTCATAACTATAGATAAGAGCACATTTTCCTCTATATAAACCACGGGAGCTAATATATTACTTGTATCATTTTGCAAATGATTCTCTAGTCAGTAACTTAATATTTTGATTTGAGTTATTAAAGATTGGGGATCAAATATTACATGCATCTTTAGATTGAAGTATTTTCTCTCTCTATTTTTTTTTCTTACAAAAGAAAAATCAGAAAACACGACGACAGGCTTGAGCACGCCTACAACAAAGCCGTATACTGTTTTTCCACTTTTCAATATATTCAATATTTTTTATATATTATTTTTCACTATTTTATATATATATTATTTATTGCCTTACACATTGTTATAAAAAATAAATTTTATATATTGTTTATTGTGTCTATATTGTTTTTCGTGTCATTTTTCACGCAACATCAGTTCCTTTAACAAAATATTCTTTAAGTAGCTTAAAAAGAGAACCTAAACAGAAAAAATAAGGAGATTTATAATGGCGATTTTGTCTTCTCCTTGATATTATTTTCTTGGGAGTTACATACAGGCTTAACTTGTGACCCAATTAAAAATAAAAATTTAAAGAAGTTCAGTCCTCTAGGACCTTTACCAAATAAAAAATGAAGAAATCAAAACAGAAAGAACATGGAACAAAACAATAATTCTTAGAAGAAGAAATAAAATGAAATCAGCTGTAGTTCTTCCATAGGTTTACACATTTTATCGGCTAATTAATGGATTCAAGTAGCAGGCCGAAACTTCTCGGAGTGAAACTGAAGATTATGTTATTTCTTTCCTTCCAAAAGTTCTAGCAAGCTTCCAGCCAATATTAGTCCCAATGTGATGCACCCCCCTTGGATAGTTGTGATAAGTGAGTTTGTAAATTGGATAGAGGATCACAAGAATCACCCTTGAATTATACTCCACAAATCGGTCGCATAAGGGCATTCTATGAATAGAAGTCGAGCATTTTCCGATAGGTGGCGCAATTTGGGCAAATTGCAGAATTTGGCCATCCTCTCTTCAACTAATAGTTGGCTGTCAATAATCTGTTGAGTAAAGCAAGCCACCCGAAGAATTTACTTTGGCCGGGCATGTAACTTTCCAGAGCTTTATATTTCAGTTAGATGATATTCCTGAATTTAATAGAATTCGATAAGAAGAAGAGGTGATTTCTTGAACTGAGAATTGGGGGAAAACATAGAATGTAATCTTGTAAACATCCATATTAATAATTACTTATCAAAAACTAAAGAAATACAGTTGCAGATAGGAGAAATATTAAATGTCATTTGCAAGTATGATAAAATATTAGGTGTAATCTGCAGAGAAATACGGTCGTGTTTTTTTAGGTAGATCATCTCAGGTAAGAGGTAATCATACAGTTTGAATATGAGTTCAAAAGTTGCTCGGGAGTATGATAAACAAGAGATAATTTACTATGAAACAACATTTGTCACTGGTAAAACTCATCATAACTAATTATTCAAAATTAATGGTTAGTAATATATTTAATACTCATTGCTCAAGGATATTGGTACAATGATCAAACAAATAAGTCTCTACACACTAAAACACAATATCCTAAAAGATAGCCTAAAAGAATTCAAAATTCTTAAATAAACCTCGATCAAAATTCAAATTTCCAAATTATGAAAAAAAAAATTGCTTCAAAACGAAAAGACCATACAAAAATTCTATACGGATTTGCGTGAGAAATGGCGTGTCCAAATCTGAATATCTTTTGTGTAAATATTGGTTAGGGCAAAAAGCATCAAAACAAAAACAACTTGTGCGCTCATGATCCCAAAATGGCTAATGCTGTTTCCTATCTCCATCCAACTCCCTTTATTGCGCACCTATTATAATAAAATAAATATGTATTATACATATTAAGGTCAAAATACAGAAGTTCACTGTATAAATATCTATCAATTTGTGACTTGGAATAGTTAAGATTTGATTACATCTCTTAAGAACTTTTGTAGGATTACCAAAACAAGAGAAAAGAACATGCGTACACTGTACTATGTAGTAATTCTATTAATTATGAAATATCAAGTAATATTAAATTCTAAAAAAATAAAAATAAAAATAAAAGGAACTGAATAAAAATAGAAATTTAATATTTTCTAATAAAAAAAAGAGAAGACTAACCAGGAAGAAGAAATGGATGGTCATGACATCAGAAAACAAAATTACAATGAAGTACAAGCCGAGCCTTGGTACACATCTGATTTTCGTTATTGCACTAAACGCACATCTGTATGCGATTTTAATGTGTTAAAAACAAGGGCATGAAAAATATTGCAATTAGAAATCAAACAAGCTAAAATTATAAAAATGGAGGGGTTTGAATGCAAACTTACATAACAAGCATGAACGGGATAAACAACTTGAATATAAGCAATCCTGACATCAGAAAAGGCTGCAAACAGAAGTCCAAAAATTTAATATTAATAAAATTAATAATAATAATAAAATAAAATGACAGAGAGACTTACACTGAAAATTGTAATGAAGCGGTACACAGAAGAGATCTCAAAGCTAGCAATACTCGCAAAATTACCAGTACCAAAAAAGGCCACATTCAAGAACACCATCTAAACACAAAAAACATCATCAAAATGAGAGAAATTAAAATAATACAAAACTAGAGAGAGAGAGTTGTTTAATGAGAGAATTACGAATACTAAAGGGATGCGCAAATCAGAGAGTTGTAAGCATCTTTCATCCTTATCTCCAATTATTGACCCCACATTTTTCTCTTTTGAGTAATTAAATGAAGATTCAACCAAAATCCAACCCATTAACACAAGACCAAACACTCCATAAAACACCGCCTCATATCTGCATTTATTCATTCACACACAAATAGAATCAATCAATGTAATATTTTCTAGTGTTAGGAAATATTGATGAAAAGGAGGGTGTAAATAGTAAAATTGCAATAGAAATATTACCCTATAGATAAAAGGAGAAATGGAGGTGCAAATCCCAAAAATATGGATGTGAGACGTGATAAAACACTTTTTGGTGAAAACAGAGGCAAAACTATGGATGATCCTGTCAATACAAAATAATTAAAAAAAGAAGTCAATTGTGTTTCTATTGCTCAAAGTCCAAAATAAGTTGTAATTTAAACCCTTTTTTTTGTATAATATGGAAAGTATATTCACTATTGCATATGTGTTAAGTTGGGGTTTTATAAAATTAAAGGAAATAGAGGATTGACAAGTCTGAAATAAACCAAATGGAACTCAAATTATCACAGAACGAAATTTGAAGAAATTTGTACTATATTATTATTATTATTATTATTATTATTATTATTATTATTATTATTATTATTATTATTATTAAATAATGAAGATAAATAAATAAAAGAAACCTGAAATGGACCAGTTAATTAATTGATGCAATGGAAGCAACTGTCTTTTCTCAGTTCTATGTGAAGTTGAAACCCGTACTATAAAAGACGAAAGTCCTACCAATAAAACCTAATATAAAATACACCAAGAAAAAAAAACACTTTAAATTGATTCTTTGCATATAGATACACTTGGGAAATTCTACTCTAATATTTCTCTCAAGTTCTTGTTTTCTTATTTCTCTTAAGTTCGTGACGTGAAAAAATAAAAAATGAAATTTAAGTTTTTTTTTTCTATGCAAACCTGTAAAAAGAAGAGTTTACTAAATCTAAATCTAGTTCCTTTCTTAGCTTCTTTTGACAGATATACCCAAAATTTATTTGAATTTTTGTATATCTCAATCCACTTTGATGCCAAAGCAATCAGGATTATTAGTGCCCCATTGGAAACCCTAAAAGTTATTGAAAAACCCAACATTTTATGATGTTATAAAAGGTAATTAAATGGTTTGTACATGGTTAAATTTTTATAATTTGAAAAAAAAAGTATAAAGAAAACTCACACAAGTTTATTATTTTCTGGTATTTCAGCTGGCATTAATGTAAATATGGATAAAAACCAGCATGTGAGCCAAACATAAACTCCCAACGAATAATTCTTTGGAATAGAAAATAATGTAAATATGGCTCCAAATAAACCGAACGAAAGAAAACACCAAGTGTAAAGTCTCCTTTCACTAAAGCTCATCACCTGTAAATATTAATATATTGATAAAGTAATAAAATTGGGACCACTATAATTTGTGACATTCTTTTCCAATTAACCCCAGATAAAGCCTAAATTAACCCATAATTTTGCTTTTAAGCTTCTATCAAACCCACAATTCAAATAATTTAAGCTTCAATTTGACCAAATAATGATTACGATATAGTAGGAAACAACAAACTTACGAGAAATTCAAGAACAAATACTGCGAAACAAGAAATACCCATCAGCTTCAAATGAGAAGTAAAGGGCATTTTGGTCAATTCACCGTACAAGGCCTTAAGAAATTGAAAATTGTGCATGATTCTTGTCCACCAGAAAACTGTCATTAAAACATAGGCATGGTATAGAGGCGACGATTTCTCTAGAAGTAATAGGAATGATAGTATACCAGCTAGTATAAATTCCCCTATATAAACCTGAAATGTAAAAAAACATAAAATTAGGGTTTAAGTTTCTCTTGTTATTCTAAGTTTCAGTCATCTTTGACAAAAATATGACTAATTTAAATGTCAATTATATGTCTATTTAGAAAAATATTAACACTTGAATCATGGAGGCTAACCTAACAAAACTGGCAACATAAATTATACTAAATAATAATAAT
Source organism: Juncus inflexus (assembly GCA_024447665.1). Classification (NCBI taxonomy): domain Eukaryota; kingdom Viridiplantae; phylum Streptophyta; class Magnoliopsida; order Poales; family Juncaceae; genus Juncus; species Juncus inflexus. The sequence goes on along the minus strand of JAJHPC010000011.1, from coordinate 9,850,087 downwards.
AAAACCCCTATTTTGACTTACTTTATTTGATGCATCTGACTCCATATTTTTCCTTGCAGAAACACTCTTGTTGAACAAAGTATACGATTGTAATACATGAATGATTAAATTAATCATCCATCCAACATATCCAAGAGTTATTACACTCATTAGCATTAACCAATCGTAAGTTTGGAAATAATGCAGGCCTTGAAGAGCCAAATCCCTTAGGGTTTCGGAGTGTTTCATGGCGGTTTTGTAATCTTTTGAAGAAATGAGATTTTCGATTTGTTGGGGGGCGGATTGGTAATTTTCCAAGGGCTTGAATGGCTTCGTGTAGAGCGAGGATTGTTGCTTCAATTCTATGGTTTTTAGTCAAGGAATGATAGTTCAACTTTATTAACATATATTATATATGAAAGATTTGCAACTCATAACAAATAAGTTAATTGAGACTCAAAGATGTGAAAAAGCCTCAAGTTGAATTGTGCAATTAACTGTTAATTGATTGACTATTCGACCCTCAATTTTGCAATTACTCCTAATTTAGGCATAAGCTGCCCTCAATTTGTAACTAAAAAGAAACCAAGCCAATAATCATAAAGGAAAAAAATACTTAGAGAGAGAGAGAGAGTTAATTAGCATGGATACGTGATTTACGAAGAAATTGGTTAAGAATCTGTTTTGTATTTGCCAAAACTGCTTCAACTTCCTCTTCCTATAAAAAATAAAAAAGAAAAGGGAAAAAATCATTGACCTCGTATAGAAGTCAGTTTAAATATTACACATGAGCCCAAAAACTAAGCACCAAATTAAGTACTCTGGCAAGAAATATAAAAAGATAAATTGAGTTGAGATCAGCCAGTTAATACTAAAATACGTTTTATCCATCTTGACCCCTTAAAAATTGAAAATGACACAAAATTTTGAGGGCTGAAATTGCCAGTGACACAAATATATATCATATACAACTAATCATGAAATAAAGATAAATTAGGTAGCATAAAACTAACCTGATTCAAATTTAGGTATTGTTTAGGCAAATTTCCGACAGAATTCACAGGACAAGGCAAGCCAACGAGAGTCGCCTGAAATTTCATTAATAGCTTTGTTAGAAGAATAAAAAAGAGATTCTATTTATTGTTGAGTTTCGGACGTGCATAACGCAGTGAAAAACAAAAATTTCGTCCAAAACCAATCCGAGGATCCGTGCGTATCGGTTAAATCAAAGAAATAAATCTTAAAAATACCTTTCGGATTACGCTTAATCCGTGACGCTCAAACCATTCGTGTTGTCCATGCGCCTCTAAACCGGTTACCGTCCTAACCGATTTTACGTCCGTCTAGGTCGGATCGTACGGAAGTCATCTACCGCACACACAATTGGTCTCCACCAAAACTCTCAACAAACCGTTCTCATTTTCTTAGGCCGAATAGATCACAAGCGCCGAAAGTACGAACGCCTCTACCGGTGTCCACACGAACAAACTTCTTAAAACGGGAAGAAGAACAATATATATGCTAGTAGCTTGTTCTCCTCTTACATAAGAAAACTCTTCTTATTTTATCTCACAAAAGATGTATATAATTCCTCTCATATAATCGCACTCTTTCATTTTTGTCATACAAAAAGAAAGCACCCTTTCATAATTTTGTCATACAAATTAGAAAATATATTTTCTCTCTTTTGTCTCACAAAAGAGAATGAGAAATAATGAGAGAGAGAATGATGTATTGTTTTGTGAATTTGGAGTCCTCTATGTCTTTATATAGAAGTGAAGAGTCATGTCTCTTCACACTAAAAGATGTGTATGACATCACTCATCATTATCCATATCCCATCATCTAGACTCTTCTAGATTACATGATCTTTTGTGCTCATAGTCTTTATATACATATATATCACATCTTATCACATAAGATGACAATATATTTTGTGACATTCTTATGCAACTCATCACATAAGTCGCTAGGATTTTCTGCGCCCGTTTCAGTTTGTTCTTTGTGTGTGACCTTGTAGGTTCACTTAATGTTGGCAATAGACTTGACAGTCTATAAATCATGAGCGGACTCTAGCAAGCCATCATGACTACCCAATTTAAGTGAATATCGGTGATCCGATTTACCTAATCAACAATCACGTATTTAGTCCTTTTGTCGTGCGATATCTATATCGATCATAAAGCATGTAATACGCCATCCTTATATTAATCGATTAATATTTCTTGATCCCAAATTAAACTGAACAAGAACAAATGACATTAATAACTCTTATTAATTCATTTGAGTATGGCCATACATTTCTTCAGTTCAATTCATCAAGAGGCCTAAAGATATCTCTCTCATTTATGAGAGGAACAAATCCCGTATTGATTGCACTCACCCCTCTACATGATTCATTGTATACCTAATCATAACCGTTATGACCACCCGGTTAAAGGCAAGTGTTAGATTATATTAAAGTATAAAATTACTCATGTTGGGAACCGAGACAATCTCAGGTCAAATGACTATAAATACTTTATGTTACAAGAATCGCTAATGACGTAAAACATGTAGCATTCTTATGGCGGGTCAGTCCAACATATGGTCTCTAACATATACCTATGTTAATGACTTGATAACTATTTATCCATGATCAGTAAAACATAATCATCAGTCAACTAATATACTGATGTACATTTATAGCTTGTATATAAATATATATATTTATATGTATCCGCAAGTATATTTGTCTCCACAAATATCCTATAAATGACCAAGGACGATTTAGAATAGCATTCATAACACTTTATAGTTTTACTATCAAAGTCATGCACTTTGATGACATAAAGCTGAATTGCATATTTATGGTCTATTTTAATTATATTAAAATAACCTATACGCACATATTATATGAAATATTTTAGAATAAATATTATGTTTGTTATTACAATCCATCATCTAGGTCACAAACATTTTGGCCTAAGGCATAACACCATCATTTATGAAAAGAAAATTGCAAAATATATCACACTAAAAAAGTATAGTGATTCTCCCCTTGTAAACGAAAGTTTGACTTCCGTTTATTAAGTCAATAAAGTCCAAGTCACACAAGGTATAAATAACAAAAAACTTTAAATCTCTAAAATTTGGATAAAAGTTGATTTTTCTATTATTTCATCATTTTCTTTTGGCATTAACTCAATCCAAGGTTTAGGAATAATTGTACAATTTTAGTAGTAGTAATAGAAGAAAATGACCATTAAAGGGGCAATATCAGCTTGGTTGACATCCAATCTCTGACGCCACGTAGGCCCCACTCGCCAGGCGTGCTGTCATGTTTATGATCGTCCACAAAACGGAACGTGTCAGAATTTTCCGATTCTTCTTCAGAAAGAGTTATATATTTGGGATTCTTTATGCCGGCTCCCCATGCGACCAACGGCGTGTCTGTGCATGATGGGTGCCCATCCCCATGACTCCCTATTAGTTATGTTTTAATTAAAAAGTCATCGTATTATTGAAAATTGCAAATTGCCAAAATTGCAAAAAAAATCATGTATTATTACCAAAATTGAAAAAAAGCCCCTACGTTATTGCAAAAATTGTAAAAAAGTCCCTGCATTATGCCAAAATTGCAAAATAGACCCTACCATTAGTTACAAACTATTCGAAAAGAATGTAGGGGTTTTCTTGCAATTTTGAAAAGAATGTAGGGGCTTTTTTTGCAATTTTGGAAATAATACAGGATTTTTTTGCAATTTCGGCATGATGTAGGGGCTCTTTTAAGAATTCCCCTTTATTTATTTGCCATGAACATCACAACAACAACAACAACAACAGCAGCAGCAGCAACAAAAACAACAACAACAACAACAACAATAATAATAATAATAATAATAATAATAATAATAATAATAATAAATAATAATAATAATAATAACAATAATAACAATAACAGTAATAACAATAACTTGTCGCTCATGCCATGATCAGCTGTAAACACATACACGGTCCCATTATCCCCATAATACCCCTCCATCAACTCATACACCTCCTTCGCGATCCCATCCACGACCTTAACATTATCCAAGTAAATAATAATAATAAGAAATAAATAAATATTAATAATAATTGATAAATAATAATAATAGTTGATAATAATAATAATAATAACAATAATAATAATAATAATAATAATAGTTGATAAATAATAATAATAATAATAATAATAATAGTGGATAAATAATAATAATAATAATAATAATAATAATAATAATAATAATAATAATAATAATAATAATTTATTTAACCTTGACGTTGTTCAGGTAAATCGGGGAGTAAGGCCTGTGTGCGTGGCCGTTCGTGTCGCAGCCCAGTAAATGCAGAAACACGACTAATTTGTCCTGTTGTAACATGTCTCTTGTTTCTGGATCGGTGCGGGATTTGTTTAGGAGGTTCTTGAATTGGTCGAGCGACCAGTGGTCCAAGAAAGAGGCATCTGGTCAGAAAAAAAGTATAAAAGAATAAAAAATTAAAAAAAGGCCCAACAAAATGGAATTAGTTTTGTGCGTGTTGGTACGGTTTGGTTGTTGATACCAATGATACGTAAGCTGAAATATTTTTGGACAAAAAAGATGAATACTTTTATTAAGGCTCATATATGAAAATCAATTCATAGACCGAAATCTAAAGTCAAAATTCAAAATTTTGAAAAAACAATAACAAAAAATTGATTGTGTTTTGTTCCTGTTGGTTGGAACAGTTTAACACTTGATACAACCAAATCTAATAGTTACTAAATAATAAATATCATTATTTTTTTCCTTTTTTAATTTTGATTGATTTAATAATTAATTTACCAGTTGCAAAATCTTCATAATCATGTGGGTAAGTACCCCAAGTGCTGTGCGGTACATTAGAGCAGAATATCGGAACAATATCAGGGCTCCCAAATGAAATCGTATGTTTGCTCCGATTAAATACCGAATCAAACTCCACAGGATTCGCCTTCCATCCTGCAATAAATTCCCAAAATCTCAGGGTCCTCTTCGCAAATTACCCAACAAAAACAAAGAAAATTATACCTTTTGTAACGGCACTAGGATCCTCATAAAAACCGGCGATAATTGAAATGTGACCCGGCCTAGACTCAGTAGGAGGCCTCGCGTGAGAAACTCCCCATCTGCCCTTCTCTTTTATTCTATTTCGCAAAAATGGTGCCCTAAATTCGCCTGAAGGTCCCTCAGATTCGAAAAATTTATCCGCCCTCAGTCCATCAGCTGTTAATCACAGATAAAAATTGACATAAGTCTGTATAGAGAATAATAATAATGGCATGATTTGGTTTGGTTCCGAATTATTAATGTTGATAGTTCAATCAAATGAATAGAGAACAATAATGCCCATTCTCGCAATTAGTTCAATCAAATTAAGAAAAATGAACAGTATAATAAACGATCAAATTAAGAAATATGGTTTTCCTCTTGTGACAGAGCACGAACCAACTAATAGAACGAGGCGTTTGGCCGGTGCACGGAGCCTGGGGTGGACCGGGTCCATGCCGTGGACAATGGGGGACTTGAAGTATATGTCGAAAATGCTGAGCATGTACACGGCGTGCAGAATCACTCCGAGAACCACCAGCCATTTCTCTCTTCTCCGTCGCCGCTCCGTCGAACCGCCGGCGGATCCGGCCATCTGAATCCGGGTCGGTCGGTATGGTGGTCAGTGTGATGTTTAGATCTGAGCGGGAAAAGATAGTGTGTTTTTGGGGGTTGTAAGAAAGGGTAAAAGAAGGAATGTGTTTTTTTTTCTTCTTTCAATGCGCCCTTGGAACGAAACGAGGAGAGTAAAATTGCTCCGAATTTTTTTCTTTTTTAATAGTAAAACTGCTCCCAAATGTGAAAGTGTTAATAGAAAGTAAATTCTACTTATTTTTTGGGGAACAAAAAAACACAAATGAAAAAATATTGGGAGTGTATATTAATAGAAATAGACCTTTAGACGTGTCAAATTTAGTAGAAAGAATATGTGCTGAACTTGCGGGATGGAAAATCAAAACACTACCTCCTCATACAGTTGCGGAGCTTGTCTCTGTTTAACAAGGGCCAAAAATTTCCTTTATAATGATACACAATTTTTGAATGGTCAAATACATAAAATATATGTATTTTGAAATTTTCTTCAGTGAAGCATTATATACTGATTGCACACAAAATTGTTTCTCAAATCGGTGTTAGTCTATACAATGGTGATAGAAAGGTTTCCAAAGGCTTTATTCAAAAAATGATGATTTCTCCTGATGGCGGAAAAAGAAAATACGATACTTAGCTCTTTGCCATTGGAACAAAAGAGAATAACAGAAGAATGTGGGCGGTCTTGGGGTGCCCAAATTCTCTATGTTCAATATTACCTCCTAGATGAACTATTGCTCCGAAAATACCTTTGGAGGATCCTTGTAGAAGGGGCGAAACTCAAATAGTGAAGGCAAAATACTACCCAAATAATAGTATTTGGAATATCCAAGAAAAATATTATATGGCATACCACGAGACTAACAACCAATGCATGCATTTCTGGAAGGCCTTAATGGAGCAGAAGGAGTTTATGAGGGATAGGATGCAACGACAAATAGGAAACATCCCTCTTGTCCTACAGTCGGATCCCCATGGTACATCAATTGGCAAGGCTATCGGCCGGCTACCAAGACAGTCGGACGGATAAAAGTGGGTGAATGTATCATGGAAGGTGCTTGGAATGTTAATACGTTAGAAAAATTAATATAATACACAACAACCATAAACATCGTGTCTACTTACCCCCTGAATAAGCAGCCTTGAGGAGAAGATTCAATATGAAGACAATTTTGGCGAGACGATTCTACAAAGTCCTCACGTTAAAACTTTTATTTTGTTGCTACTACAAAACTCGCTATCAATAGCTGGAGAAGCTACAAAAACAAATCCCCTCGATTGACCCCAATATGCAGCAGATGTATAGAAGTTTAGCTAGAGACTGTCAACCACCTATTCTTCCAATGACATGCATCTCTCCGCTAATGCATACAAGTAGAAAATATCCCAAAAGATAGAAGATGGGTACTATCGTTCTTCTAAAGACACTTGGACGGGCAACAATTCTCACTATTATAAAGCATTATTTGGGTTATGTGGAAAGGTAGATGTGAACATCGCTTTCGACAAAAGGTGTATAACCCGAGAAGTTACATATCTCGAGCTACCCACCTCCAACAATCCACAAGTCTGGAAATTTCAAACTAGTATAGGATGATGTTATGTCCAAGACCAAAGTGTTTGTGATCTAAATTGATGGATTGTATTAACAAACATTATATTTATTGTAAGATATTTCATATAATATGTGCGTAAAGATTATTTTAATATGATTAAAAATATCATAAATATGCAATTCAGTCTAATCGGTTTCGATTCTAATGGCGCTTCAAAGATGTTGTGACCCCCTTCTTGCTCTGATCAGGATTCATAGTTTAGGGATTTACAGTCCATATTTATGGATTTCAAGTCCGTTCGTCCGGCCGAAGTTAGTTCCCCTTATCAAAAGCAAAAACGCGAGATCCTTTTGGATATTCGAGGTTCCAAATTGATCGTTGAAACAAAGTACTCATAGTGATTTCTATATATATTGAGATTTGTTTCTTGATTCTATTACATCATTCTGCTTTTCTGACTGTCGGCCTTGACTCCTTTTTTTCACTATAAATATCAAAGTGAGCGACTTTTAGAGTAAAACTACAAAGTATTATGAATGTTATTTTAAATCATCTTTGGTCATTTATAAGATACTTGTGGTTAGATATATACTCGCGAAGACATACTTGTGAAAACAAGGTATAAATGTATACTAGTATGTTAGTTGACCGGTGATCATAATTTACTGCTCATGGATATCAGTTATCAAATCATTAACATAGGTGTATGTAAGAGAACATATACCGGACTGACCCTCTATGCGAATACTACATGTTACATCATTAGCGATTCTCGTCACATTGCATATTTGCGGTCCTAGTCCTTTGACATGTTGTTGTCTCGGTTTTCAACATGATAATTTTTATACTCTAGCATAATCTAAAACTATCTTTAACTGGGTGGCCATAACGGTTATGATTGGGTGTCTAATGAATTATGTAGAGGGATGAGTGCAATCAAGACGGGATTTATTCCTCTCATTAAATGAGAGTCATCTCTAGATCTCTTGATGAATGGAACTAAAAAAATACATGGCGTGCTCAAATGAATTGTTAAAAGTTAGTAATATCATTTATTTTGTTCAATTTAATTTGGAATCGAAAAATATTAATCGATTAATATAAGGATGGCATATTATATGCCTTATTATTAATACAGATACCGTGTAACTAAGGGATGAAATATATGATTGTTAATTAGATAAAATCGGATCATCGATATTCACTTAATTTGGGTAGTCTTGATGTCTTGATAGAGCCCGCGCATGATTTATGGACTGTTAAGTCAATTGTTAACATTAAGTGAAACTACAAGGTTACACATAAAAAAAAACTAAAATGGGCACGGAAAATCATAGCGGCTTATAGGATAAGTTGAATAAAAATGTTACAAAAGATATTATCATGTTATGTAATAAGATGTAATACATTTATATATAAAGACTATGACACAGAAAATCCTATCATTTAGAAAAGTTTGGATGATGTCATTGGATATTGACGGTTGATGTCATACGCATCTCTTGATGTGAAGAGACACATCTTCATCTCTATATAAAGATATAAAAAGGTTCAGAATTCAGAATTTCATTTTCTCTCTCTCTTATAATTATCATTTTCTTTTGTATGACAAAAGAGTGAAAGTATGTCTCTTGTCTTTTATATGACAAAGGAGTAAAAGAGGGTCAACTCTTTTATGACAAAAGAATGAAATCGTGTATTCTCTTTTGTATGACAAAAGAGTGAAATGATATGATATTATTTGTGAGAAACTCTTGTCGGCTTTATATCTTTTGTAAGGAAAAAAGGAAATGAGAAAAATGAGTTTTTCTCATGTAAGAGAATAACAAGTATACTAGCATATATGATTCTTCTCGCTTGTTTCAAGAAGTTTGTTCTTATGGATACCGGTAGAGGCGTTTGTGTGTGCACGGTGCTTGTGATCCGTTCGGTCTTAGTAGATGAGATCGGGTTTTAAGAGTTTTGGTGGAGAAGAGTTGCATGTGCGGTACAATGCTTTAGCGTGATGCAACCTGAACAGTCTTGGTGGATGGATAATCGATTTGAATGGTAATCAATTGAAAGCTGCTTGGGCAGCACACATGATTTGAGTGTCATTAATTAAGCATAATCTGATAGATTTCTTTAAGTATTATTTTTTTGATTTAATCGGTATGCATCGATCCTCAGATTATTTTGGACAAAAAATTTGTTTTCGCTGCGTTTTTGTACATCCAAGTCCCAAAAATATAAACTAGTTGAAATTTTCTCTGGAAATTTACTGTATGCATGCATATCATGGAATTATTTTATGTAAGGTGAAAATGACACCATTCTTTTACAGTACGATCAGGATTGCCTACATGTGATTCATCGATGGAGGTCGATGCGCCAGCTCTCAAAAATCGGGATGAGAATAATAAAAACTTGGTGAATACAAGAATGTATTTTTCGCATTAATAGTAGCTCAGTCATGCTGGTTGGCTGGTTCAGAGATCTATAGAAATTCTGGTTAGCAAGCATACTAGCATACCATCGAATGTCAAGCTTGGCGGAACAACAAACCTAATTTCTCAATTTTCTATGCCCCAACGGACATTCTAGAAGAATCATACATTCTTGAACAATGGGCAAAACTCTTTCATGCAAACTTACGGACTTTACATTGCTTCTACTCCCCACCAACAACATGGATGATCTCACAGAGTAATCAACAAGGGTGGTGAGGGAGAGACGATGTTCGAAATTTAGACCATCCTTTATCGTAACTAAATTTGAATAGGGTAATCCGAAAGCACCACAGCTCAGAGCACTCTCAAAACGCGGCGGATTTTGTATATACTATTTTCTCTGCTTTTCAATATATTATTTTTTCATATATACTGTTTTCAGTATTTTACTTATATACTATTTAGTTTCTCTACTATTGTTTACACAAAATAAATTTTATATACTATTTTTTTAAATTGTTATATTGTTTAATGTCTCTATATACTATTTTTTTCACGAAAAAAGGAAGGTTGTGCTACACGACAACAATCCCCTGTCGTACAACATCGGGTCCTATTTGAATAAATTGTAATCAAAACCTTGAATTTAATTTTAATAGAATTTAATTTTTATAGCAAAAAATGGAACATGAAAAAGGGGACAAATGTAATGTGTGTTTTTAACACATTTTTAGGGTTTTATTGTATTAAATTCATCCTTAATTCACATAAATGTATGGAAAATATTCTAAATTCATTCATTCATTTTTAAATCGCTTAATACATTTTTATGTGATTTTGCAAGAGAACAGACCATACAGAGAAGATTTGGTGGACTTGGGTGAAAAGTCAACTCTAAAAGAAGAACAAAATTGCGAATAAAGGGCCAAGATGAACAAACTCTTCACAAATCTCCATAAAAATCCTGCACACACCTCTCCAACATAACCCTTTACAACTCAACCATCGCAAAACCCCAAGAAATCCACAAAAAATAAAAATTCATAAAAGTCAACTTTTCCTAAATGACTCAAATTATATGTCAAAACGAAGATCTCGACGAGACGAATCCCATCATACAACCCGCTCCATCAGAAATCTTCTAGAACCCTCAGAATCAGCTAGTCAAATCTCTGTTAACATGGTCAAAGTCATGACTTTGACCAGTCAACTATCGCTCTAAAAGTTGTGAAAATTTTGAGTACTCATAATTTAGCGTGCTTAACGTCATTAGACTCAGAATTAAGAGCCTGTCACTTCTTGATAGTTTACCAGAGCTAGATCGCCTATGATCACCGGGAAAATTGAAAAAACCCTAAATCAGCCTTGAATGAGACTTGGGAATGGTATTTGAGCTTCTATTTTCTCTACATACCTCATTTCTTCACCAAACCAACATCATTCTCTTCCTCTCACCACGCCCTTTCTTTCCATATGAAGAACTCTCATAATGATGGAGAATCGAATGAGCAATTGAAGTTTTAAAATATGTTCGATAAAATGCCTCAACAAGAATTCAAAAAGTATGATCCAACGGTTAGAATTTTGAGGTTTTGAACCCTGATTCATTTTGGATGGAAATTCTTCGATTTTTCTCAAATAAAGGTGATGTTTTTCACTTCATAGAGTTTCAAAAAGGGGTCATAGGGAGTTTTGAAGTTTCAATTTGATTGAAAAATAACTCTAAATTAGAGTTTGATTAACGACTTGTAATTTCTTTGAGTTTTGTCAATCGTTGGTTAATAACAAAATTCGAGGGATAGAAAGAGTTCCAGGCGATGAGATTCAACAGAGAGATTCATAAGAGAGTTAAGAAGATTGCCTAGAAGCTGGTTTGAGTTGTCGTTGATCGAGTTGGAGTTTTGAACTCATGTTTTCATCAATAGCTGAAGCTGGAAAAGTTGTGGGCTGTAGGTGTTCAAAGTGGAATAACTTGAGTTTTTTTTGGATTGTTTTCACCCATTCAAATTATTGTAGTTTCATGAAAGCAAGTAGAAGAGATCTTGAGCCTTAATTCGATTCAAAAATGAGCTTAAGAGGGGTTATCAATCGTGACTTTCCCTGGTTTTTTTTAATTCTTTTCGAGCTATTAATTTTAGTTGAGAAATCGAGCCCGTTCAAGGATATGGAAACAAATCAAAGCTTGGGCTTCATCAAAAGGAAGCAAGGGGGAGTTGTGAAGTATTTTGAAGTGCTGGTTTGAATTACTATTGATCAAGTTGGGAGTTCGAGCTCCAAATTTTATCAATGATCAGAAACGATAGAACAGTGGGTTGTAGCTCTTTCGATAGGAAGAAGTTGAGTATTTCTGAACATTTTTTGATCATTCGAGTTCCTGTGGATTTGTGAGAGCGACTAGAGTTGTTTTGAACTGATCAAATGAGCTAAAGTGTGAAAAAGGAAGACCAAGGTTTCAGTTATGTAAAAACCAAATCTGGCACCAAAAGAAAGAGTGAATCTCTAAACTTGAGAATTGTCATCTTCTTTACTCTTCAGACCATCTGATAGGGGTATTTCATATAGATGTTTACCGCCTATCTTGTATCTTAATTTCTGCACTTTTACTTGTTATGTTAGTATTTTACTTATGTCTTAGTCCAAGAATCAAGTTACTGCAAAGATCATGCGTGATTGCAGAATTTGGAGCAAAACTGCCAAAAAGGACAACAAAAGAGGTGAAAGGAACTTGGAGCACAATTGGAGCATATATCGCACCACGGTCCACCTCTGGGCGCGGTATCACTCAACCCGGCAGCACGGAGCGCAAAGAAATTGCAGCTCAAGTGGAGCGGCTCAAGGGCATCCAAACAAGGAAGAAACACCAACGATGAAATCACGTACTAATTGAAGATCTGATTTTGATTCAAAAGGGAAATTCCAGCAACGCCAGGCGGGCGCGATCATGAAGGAGCAGATCGAGAAAGGATGAATCAAGGGTTAATGCATGAAGATTTGCAAGGATCTTCGGAGATGCCCTCCTATCATCTAGGGACGCTGGAAATCCTGGAGGTCTCACTCCTATAAAAGGACCCTTCATGAACGGCTAATGGGGGGCAATTCAGAGAGAAAAACACATCGAGCGAAAGAGAGAGAGTAGAGATCTGTTAGGAGCGCGGCGTCACAACGTGCGACTACAGACTTGTATTTGGGAGTGTTACTTTCTGAGTTTTTGTACCTCTATGTATCTTGATTTTGGTTTAGTGATGTACTGTAACTAACCTGACCCTTAGGATGCGGTGTTAGTAGTCTTTTCGAATTAGCATTTCTATTTAGTTGTTCAATCCTATATCTATTGTTATTACTATGATTTTGCTTGTGTGTTTTAGTCCTTATCTTGAAGTGTGAAGCACACCACATCTCTAGATACTCAGGTGAGTAGGCGAAGTACTGACAGGAGAAGCCCAAAGACAGATCTGCGAGCGCGACTTTGATCGATGAGGCACGACAGTAGTCGGGAAGTCCAATGGAAGCAAGGAACCCCACAAATCTCAAAGGATTCGCGTCTTGGTTGGGCAATTACCCGGGGGCGTGGAAACAACGATTCTCTTCAACGACCGACTTTGCGATACCATGGTGGGTCCCTCTCATAGGCAGCAGTAAGAAGTAAAGGAAGGTTAACTAGAAGGAAAAAACTAAGGAGATAGACGAAACCACCAAGCTCTGTAAAAAAAACAAATACGAGATCATGCCCCGCACGAGCAATGACAACGCAAGCATGGCCTTTTACTTATTTTTCTATTTTTTATTTACTTTCTCTGCACAACCAACCTACCAAATAGATCCGGTTTGGATTATATACCAAACTCTAGTCCGGTACTATACCTTTGGCCTTCTTGTGGATCGACACCCTAGCTTACTACAACGCAAGGTCGTGAGGGTGACTGTGTAGTAAATTGAGGTCTATAAATTCGAATTGGGACCTGAACTTAACCTATAGAACACTCGTTCATCATCGTCATTCCGCCAACAAATGGAGAATAAAAATCTCAGATTGAAACTTGATGGAAACTGAAATTAATGCACGAAAAATCACCTACGTATCCTTTTCACCTCCTAGCATATATTTGTGGTGGTGAAAAGCTCCGGATTTCTCTCTACTTCTCCCCCCATTAAAAACATGGATAAGAGACCTCCATTCATCATCTCTATATATAACAGCCCTCGAGCCTCTTTCTATGGACACAATCCATTCCACAACCTTTCCTCACCATCTCCATTCCTCCATTGTTGTCCTTGAGAGCATCGACAAGGGAATTTCGAGTTTTAAACCACAAAAGTGTTGTTTTGATAAAAGTGGGTTGATTTGAGTTTAGATGAAGAATCCTCACTATAGCCTGAGTGTAATTGAACAAGGAGCTCCAGATCTACTTTAGAGGGACTCTAGCTTGTGTTTTTCAAAGTGGTTTGCCTTAATTTTCTCTTTTTCCCTTAGTTTTTTATGTTTATGTTCATATCTCTTTTGTGTATAAAAAGTTAAATAAAATGGACCTAAATCTTATATTTTTCCAGTTTTTGTTCAGATCTCTAATGCAACTATCTCTCTAGCACTTGCAACTAAAACTCTCTCGACTCTAGAACCTTTCTCCGCTCGAAACTGTCTCAAATCTGGAGAGAGAGAGAGAGAGAGAGAGAGAGAGAGAGAGAGAGAGGCTTGAACCCTGATTCAAGCCGATCAACACTAACCCTAAGCGAGTTAGCAATGACCACTATACGGAGCAGGATTTCTATAAATCTGGTGGAGACTTGTGAATCTTTGAATTAGAACCTACTTCTATATTGGAGAGATTTCGACTTCTAATAAAAGCAATCTTTTAATATTAGCACAATTTTGAGGATTTGGGGGGGGGAGGGATCAGATCAATTCTGAGATTTCTAATTTCAGAAAGACTCAGATAGGTTTTGTACATTTTGTTGAGTCGTATGTTTTGAGCATACTTCTAATTTGAGCACAATTTTGAGTAAATTTTGGGAAATAGATAAGAGCAATACTGCAACACTCACACAACTTCACAAATCTAATCAGTGAGTTAATGTGGAGTTTTATCAAATACTTAAATTTATAAAGTTGCAGATTAATCAATGTGGGGGTATGAGACCTGATTTGTGATTTGGCAAGCGGTGGTTCGTGATTCGTGTAGAATCAGCTTACTACTTTCTATTGATTTTCACGACTAAAGGTCTACAAAGAGGGAGTTATCTATGTTGTATGTTGTTCAAGTGTTTCTTTTTGTTTGTTGAGAGAGTGAAAGGATTTGAGCGAATTTTCTTGTGACAAGGAGAAGAACTTGTTCAATATCAATTATACTTGATGTGTGCTTGTATAACTTGCTGTCGTACTTGATGTGCTTGGTCAATATCAACTTGTTGTGGTACTGATAGTACTTGTTCATATCAGTTTCTATCTCAAGTGGTCTCTCCAGCAATTGTAAGCTGAGTAAATTCTCCTCTAAAGAAGGGATTAAAGTGAGATTTCTCTATTAATTAGGGTTGTTGGGGAATTTCATCTGTTTTCGCCAACTCTTTGCTGATTTTGCTTTGTGTCTGGTTCATTTAATTGTATAATTTTCAAGCCAACCATAAATGACACGGGTAGTCTCATGACTGCATGGTCGGATGACTATACATACATGTCAATCTATTTATTAGACTATTCACTCACATGCATCCTAAGTTTTAGGAATAAGCTCACTTTTATGATTACCAATGTCTAGGGATCTATTGCACCAACACTAAAAGAAGCTTTTCTCAATGAATTTAGCCATCTAAGATAGCTCAATGACCTGTCCTGGATAATAGTAGGTGACTTTTACTTGACAAGAAGCCTAAGCGAGTCCACTGATCATAACCACATAGTGGAATTAATCCTTCTGTTCAATGAAATGATAAATGAGCTAAGAGTTTCTGAACTCAATCTACATGGGCGCAATTTTACTTAGTCAACCAAAAGGCCAACGCCAACTTTTAGCAAACTTGATAAATGCATACGCACCACTAGAATGATTTCAATCATCTAGTAAAACTCGAAGCAAACATAGCAACTACACCAGACCACGTATCTCTCCAGCTATCTTTTTAGCGCCAACCAAAAACTCCAGGCACATATTCCAACTGGAACTGTCCTGCCTTAAGTACGAAGAAGAAAGTGTCCTTATCAAGCTTGGGTAATACCAGAATATTTAGCAATGCCGCTCAGAATCTAGCCATCAAACTTAATAAAGTTAGAATGGTCCTCAAACTTTGGGTCGAAAAAAATTTAGCAATCTAAACAAACAGAACACTTTGGAAAAGTTAGTCATAGATACCTTAGAATGAGTAGAAGAGCACATACCTCTATCACTCAAAGAAAAGATACTAAGGATAGCATTGAAGGAAAAAATATTTGAGCAAGCAAACGTAGAAGAAATAAAATGGAAACATCTTGCTAGAGTGAAATGGATAAGAGAAGGAGATCAAAACATCAAATATTTTCATATGATTGTCTCAGCAAATAGGCAAGCAAATAAGATTCACTCCATTAAAGTCAACAACCAGTTAATTGTAAATCAAAGGTAGGTTGAAAATGTCATCCAAGAGTTTTATAACAATATATGCAGGAGTTCCTTCGCATCATTCCACAATCAGCAATCTCAATGGCCTGGCAACATACTTATCTCCTGATGAGATCATAACAGCACTCTAGTACTTAGCAAATGGCAAATCTTCTGGTCCAGACGGATTCCTCATAGATTTTTTCCAAACACATTGGGAGACCATAAAAAATGATCTCCTTTGGGTATACAAGAAATTTGAAGACTAAATGTTGACAATTCTCTATAAAGTTGATTATGCAAAGGCTTTTGACACGGTCTGTTGAGTCGTATGTTTCGAGCAGACTTCTAATTTGAGCAAGATTTGAGCACGATTTATACTATTCTCTATAAAAGTTGATCTTTTTTCACCACGCGTCGTCATCTTAGCGACAGTGATTTTTGACCATCCAGATTAAATCCAACGATCGCCCAAACCTGACCCGGCCCAGCCCATTAAGTCATGATTTTTGACCATTCAGATTAAATCCAACGATCGTACAGACCCGGGCCGGTCCGTTAAGTCATGATTTTTGACCTTCCGGATTAAATCCAATGATCCACCTTAAATGATATTTTTTTTTCAAATAGTTGATCCACACTTCTACATAAGAGCCCAGACCCGGCCCACCTCGTTAAGTGCGCAAATGAAAAGTTGGTCTTAAGTTCGCCACGTGTTACAATATTAGCGCGAGTGATTTCCGACCGTCCGGATTAAATCCAACAATAGCCCAGACCTGGCCTGGCCCAGCTCGTTAAGTCATGATTTTTGACTGTCCAGTTTAAATCCAACGATCATCCAGACCCAGGCCGGTCCGTTAAGTAATGATTTTTGACCGTCCAGATTAAATCCAATGATCCACCTTAAATGACATATTTTTTTCAAATAGTTGATCCACACTTCTACATAAGAGCCCAGACCCGGCCCACCCCCTTAAGTGCGCGAATGAAAAGTTGGTCTTTTTTTCGGATTAAATCCAACGATCGCCCAGACCGGGCCCGGCCCGGCTCGTTAGGTCATAATTTTTTACCGTCTAGATTAAATCGAACGATTTCCCAGACCTGGCCTGGTCCATTAAGTCATGATTTTTGACCGTCCAGATTAAATCCAATGATCCACCTTAAATGACATATTTGTTCAAATAGTTGATCCACACATGTTTCTAGTTCTGACGTGGTGGGATAAAATGGCTTTCTAAACCGGGTCGAAGTGGAGCGAGGGTAGATCCTAATTTGAGTAATTTTCTTCCACTCGGCTACAAAGGAATTTTAGCAAATTTCATTTCAATTTTTTGTTTCTCAATTTCCACACCAGATATGTTGGACCAATTTGATCAATTTTTTCACTAGATTGGCTGCATAATTTTGATCAATTACTGCATTTGATTCTGCAAATCGATTAATCAAACTGGCTGGATCAGATTTGTAACAATTGATATATTTTTTGCTAGTAGTCTCTTATTAATTTGGTGGAGTGAGTTTTTGAAAATTAAAAAAAAAAGGTAAAGGCAATAAACAGCAACAAAGCAATTTGTTCCCATTTAGGTATCTTTAGATTAAATTTATTTATTTAGCTTTAATTAGCACCATGTTTTCGTAATGAATATTAAATCAGTCTCTCTTGTATTTGGAATGTAAGAAGACTTTGCTCAAGCGAAAAATGTAATATAGTAAAAAAAATTCTCTCAGAGACATCAAATGCTCTATTTTGTGTTTTCAAGAAATGAAATGGAACAATGTCTCACCTTTTCTGCACACACTTGTTTGCCCACCTAATATTAGGAACGTAATTTGCAAGCCAGCCATAAATGGCACGGATGGTCTCATGACTGCATGGTCGGATGACTATACACGCAGGTCCCCTATCATGTTAGACTATTCACTCACATGCATCCTAAGTTTTAGAAATAAGCCTACTTTTATGATTACCAATGTCTAGCGATCTATTCCACCAACGTTAAAGAAGCTTTCCTCAACGAACTTAGCCATCTAAGACAGCTCAATGACCTGCCCTGGATAATAGTACGTGACTTTAACATGATAAGAAGCCTAAGCGAGTCCACTGGTCATAACCACACAGTGGAATCAATCCTTCAGTTCAATGAAATGATAAATGAGCTAGAAATTTCTGAACTCAACCTACATGGACATAATTTTACTTAGTCAACAAAAAGGCCAACGCCAACTTTTAGCAAACTTGACAAATGTCTGATATCGCACCACTAGAATGATTTATCATCTTGTAAAACTCGAAGTAAAGCGAGCAACCACATCAGAACTTGTACCTCTTCAACTATCTTTTCAGCGCCAACCAAAAACTCCAGGCACTGGAACTGTCCTATCTTAAGTACGAAGAAGCAAATGTCCTTATCAAGCTGGTGCAATAACAGAATATTTAGCAATGCCGCTCAGAATCTAGCTATCAAACTTAATAAAGTTAGAATGGTCCTCAAACCATGGGTAGGAAAAAATTTAGCAATCGAATCAAAGAAAGTACTTAGGCAAGTTGGTCATAGATACCTTATGTTGGGTCTCGGACGTCCATAACGCAACGGAAAACAAAAAATTTCGTTCAAAACCAATCCGAGGATCCGTGCGTATCGGTTAAATCAAAGAAATAAATCTTAAAGATAACTTTCGGATTACGCTTAATCCGTGATGCTCAAACCATGCGTGTTGTCCATGCGCCTCTAAACCGGTTACCGTCCTAACCGATTTAACGTCCGTCTAGGCCGTCTAGGTCGGATCGTGCGGAAGTCATCTACCGCACACACAATCGGTCTCCACCAAAACTCTCAACAAACCGTTCTCATCTTCTTAGGCCGAATAGATCACAAGCGTCGAAAGTACGAACGCCTCTACCGATGTCCACACGAACAAACTTCTTAAAACGGGAAGAAGAACAATATATATGCTAGTAGCTTGTTCTCCTCTTGCATAAGAAAACTCTTCTTATTTTATCTCACAAAAGATGTATATAATTCCTCTCATATAATCGCACTCTTTCATTTTTGTCATACAAAAAGAAAGCACCCTTTCATAATTTTGTCATACAAATTAGAAAGTATATTTTCTCTCTTTTGTCTCACAAAAGAGAATGAGAAATAATGAGAGAGAGAATGATGTATTGTGTTGTGAATTCGGAGCCCTCTATATCCTTATATAGAGGTGAAGAGTCATGTCTCCTCACACTAAAAGATGTGTATGACATCACTCATCATTATCCATATGCCATCATCTAGACTCTTCTAGATTACATGATCTTTTGTGCTCATAGTCTTTATATACATATATATCACATCTTATAACATAAGATGACAATATATTTTGTGACATTCTTATGCAACTCATCATATAAGTCGCTAGGATTTGCTGCGCCCGTTTCAGTTTGTTATTTGTGTGTGACCCTGTAGGTTCACTTAATGCTGGCAATAGACTTGACAGTCTATAAATCATGAGCGGACTCTAGCAAGCCATCATGACTACCCAATTTAAGTGAATATCGGTGATCCGATTTACCTAATCAACAATCACGTATTTAGTCCCTTTGTCACGCGATATCTATATCGATCATAAGGCATGTAATACGCCATCCTTATATTAATCGAATAATATTTCTTGATCCCAAATTAAACTGAACAAGAACAAATAACATTAATAACTCTTATTAATTCATTTGAGTATGGCCATACATTTCTTCAGTTCAATTCATCAAGAGGCCTAAAGATATCTCTCTCATTTATGAGAGGAACAAATCCCGTCTTGATTGCACTCATCCCTCTACATGATTCATTGTATACCTAATCATAACCGTTATGACCACCCGGTTAAAGGCAGTGTTAGATTATATTAAAGTATAAAATTACTCATGTTGGGAACCGAGACAATCTCAGGTCAAAGGACTATAAATACTTTATGTTACAAGAATCGCTAATGACGTAAAACATGTAGCATTCTTATGGCGAGTCAGTCCAGTATATGGTCTCTAACATATGCCTATGTTAATGACTTGATAACTATTTATCCATGATTAGCAAAACATAATCATCAGTCAACTAATATACTTGGTGTACATTTATAGCTTGTATATAAATATATATTTATATGTATCCGCAAGTATATTTGTCTCCACAAATATCCTATAAATGACCAGGGACGATTTAGAATAGCATTCATAACACTTTATAGTTTTACTATCAAAGTCACGCACTTTGATGACATAAAGCTGAATTGCATATTCATGGTCTATTTTAATTATATTAAAATAACCTATACGCACATATTATATGAAATATCTTAGAATAAATATTATGTTTGTTATTACCATCCATCATCTAGGTCACAAATATTTTGGCCTAGGGCATAACACCATCACCTTAGACCGAGTAGAAGAGCATATACCTCTCTCACTCAAAGAAAAAAGTCTAAGGATAGTGTTGACGGACAAAATATTTGAGCAAGCAAATGTAGAAGAAATGAAGTGAAAACAACGTGATCGAGTTAAATGGATAAGAGAAGGAGATCAAAACACCAAATATTTTCATACGATTGTCTCAACAAATAGGCAAGCAAATGAGATTCACTCCCTTGAAGCCAACAACTAGTTAATTACAAATCAAAGGCAGGTTGAAAATGTCATCCAAGAGTTTTATAAGTCTTCCTTAGGACAAGCTCTAAAGATAGAACAATATCTGTAGGAGTTCCTTCGCATCACTCCACCAATCAGCAATCTCGATGACCTGACAACAATGTCTCCTGACGAGATCAAAATAGCACTCTAAGGCAAAGCTTCTTGTCCAGACGGATTGTCCATAGAGGTTTTCCAAACACATTGGGAGACCGTCAAAAATGACCTCCTTTGGCTATGAAAGAAATTTGAAGATAATTCCCTTGACCTTTCGCGCATAAACAAAGCACACATATCCCTCATACCCAGGACAAAGGATGCAAAGGGTATAAGGGATTACAAGCCAATTAGTGTAATTGACGGATCAATTAAGCTCATCTCCAAAATACTAGCCACCTGGGTTCAATCAAAGATGCCTCAACTGATTTCAGAAAACTAACGGCCTTTATCAAGAATAGGCAAATAATTGAGTCTATCTTAGCTGTAAGAGAAACCAATGCACAAGTCTAAAACACCGACAATTATCTATAAAGTTGATTATGCGAAGTCTTTTGACATGGTCAATTGGCACTTCCTCAAATCTCTTTTAGAAATAAGAGGCATTCCCCAATGATGGGTTGCATGGATCCATAATCGACTGATCTCTTCAAGCTCGGCACTTAAAATTAATGGATGGCTACAACCTTTCTTCCCCCACAAAAGCGGGTTATGGCATGGGGATCCTCTCTCCCCGCTCCTTTTTAATCTGATAGAAGATTCACTACAGTTCCTCAAAACACACCTCAATTCTCTCGCTCCAGAATCATACAAATTGCCAATGTATGCAATACAATATGAAGATGACACGATCATCATCACTGAAGCAAGGCGAGAGAATCTAAAGATCTTAAATTTAACCCTCGGGTGTTTTGGAAAAAAGACGGAATTACAAATCAATAATGCAAAGTCCTCTTACATGCTGATACAGGTCCCGGAACAATGTAAAAGGACAATCACACACACCTTATAGTGCAACAAGAAAAACTTCCCAATCAAATACTTAGGACTATTGCTATCATTAGCAAAGCCCAGCAAGGAAGCCATCTTACCAATGATTGAAGAAATAAGAAGCAAAATTGCGGGATGTTCCACAAAGCACCTATCTATAGGGAGAAGGCTCACCCTCCTCAACTCCGTATTGTCTGCAACCACACTCTACTCCATGCAAGCGTTCTTATTGCCGCCAAGGGAAATAAAGGAAATAGACAAGCTTAGAAGCAATTTCCTTTGGGATGGATTCGAAAAATACTGTAGAGGAAAGAATTTAGCAAATTGGGAGTTGCATTACACTTCAAAGCAGAATGGTGGTTTAAGAATTAAGGACCTTAAACTCCACAATGAAACCTTGCTGATGAAATGGCTATGACAAGCGAAAGCCCATCAAGGTTGCGACTTTCTACAATCGAAAAATGGTATGACAGTTTGACAGAACGTGGCACAACACACAAAGAAGTTTCTTCATTAAAGACCTTGCTAAGCTCCTACCATAGTTTAATAACTGTGCTACTATCAAACTTGGAAACGGCCTTGCCACCAATTTCTGGAAGGATAAATGGTTGCAAGGAAAAAATTTAGCACATTAATACCTAGGTCTATTTCATTGGGCTCGCAACAAATTTACCACTGTCAGTCAAGTACTCACAGCTCAAAAGCCCTTCAATGGGATCGACAACTTAGTACACAGCAGGAGAACAAACTTCGGTAATTGCAAAATGCGATTCAAGGTGTCAACCTTTCCACTCAAGAGGACAAGCACTACTAGAAAATTATTTTTCAGTAAGGGTGATTTCTTTTCAGTAAGGGTACCGTTACTGATATGTTTATTCAGTAACGGGTTTAAAACATGGTTGTGATAAGTAAACAACCGTTACTGATAGAAAATTTCTGTAACGGCACCGTTACTTAAAAATAATACCCTTACTGATAATATTTGCCGAAAAAAACCCTTGGTGAAAACAATACATGAATTATCAGTCATGGTATTTGGAAATACTGTGACTGATATAAGTGTATTTGTCCCCTCTTCTTTCCCAAGTCAGGGGCTATTTCTCACTCGGCCAAAAAGAAAAAACACAAGAAAAAGAAAAAATCCCCAATCCGCTGCCCCTCTCTCCGTCACCACCGGCGTCGTCCTCTCTCTGTCACCGCCGGTTCCACCCCTCTCTCTCCCCACCAGCCTCTCTCTCCCTCCACCTATCTCTCAATCACTCAATCTCACCATTCTCAATTTCAAGCTTCAAATTTCGTTTCTCTCATTTTCCCTTCAAGGTTCTCAATATCGACTTGATTTGTTCATCTTTCCCTATGAAGGTATGATTAATTGGTTTTTAATTTTGTTATTTTGTTGCTTTTTGCTTTATTGTGGTTAAATTGATAGGCATATATGCTTTCATTTTCTAGGATTTTTGATTTGGATGTAAAGATAGAAGGAAAGCATTTCTCCACTCTCTCTCAATCGGATTCTCCCATTAGTAACCGCTCATCTTGGTACCGTCTTTTTGGCCTTTGTATTTATTTTTATTTTTTAAGTTATAGGTTTAAAATTATTTTAAGTTCTTGATTCTTGAATAATAATTAATTAGGGATGATTTATTTTGATTAATGGTTGTCAAGATCAGGGTTTTGGATTATGGTTTATTTTTTATAACATAATTATTTTTTCATATTTAGGATTTTTGTTTATTAATTATTTTTCTAGTATTTTTTTATTTTATTTGTTTGTTCAAAAATGGTGGCTAAAATTATGATTTTGGATTGTGTTGTATGTTTTCTTTTTTTTCCTTTATTTTAATTATTTTTAGATCATATTAGGTTTTTCGTTTATTAATTGTTTTTCATAATAGTAGTTATTTTGTTCGTTAGTTGTGTAGTCATGTTTTTATTGTTATTATTATTTTTTACTTTTTACATATTCAAGGTTTTTTTTATTAGTCCTATATTCATTTTAGTCTTTAATTGTTATTTATTTTATCATATTTAGGTTTAGGCTTCAAGCACTTGAAAAGCATCAAAAATTGGTCAAGCCCTAACTACTTCATCTCCAAACTCAAATAAGGTTAGAATTAGGAATTTTTAATTGTATAACTTATTTATACTATTTGATTTATTTATTTTTATTATAATGTATTGTTTAGGGTATTTTGTAGAACTCGGTCTATTAATTGTATAACTACAGTTTAATATTTTGATGGTTAAATTACGATGTTCTTTTTGGATTACGGAAGTTAAGTTTGTATTAAAGTTTTAGTTTTCATGAACATTATTTAGTTAAGTTGAATTAGGAATTAATCATTTTTCAAATAGAATTTTAGGATCAAACAAAAATTAGGGATGTATTATAATTTTATTTAGTATTGAATTTGAATTAGTATAATTAATCTAGTATTAAAAATAATTAGTTTTATTTCTAGATAAGTAAAATATGTCGAACAACCGTAATTTTTTTAACTAATATCATTAAGTTTGTTTTTAGCAATCTATCGCACTTCCTGAGAGTTCCGATGACGACGATGATGATCACGATGATGGTGATTGTAATGTGTATTTTTATACACATTTTTAAGACTTTTATCATATAAATTTCACCTTTAAATCACAAAAAATATTGGAATAGTATTTAAAATTAATACAAATTATTTTTGAAATCTGAAATATACTTTTGTGTAATATTGGGATATTTGGATGACTTGGTGAAAAGTCAACTCCAAATAAATGGCCGATATACAAATTCTGCACCAAAGATGGCAGAATTCTCGATGAATATCCGCAAAAACCCTACACATGCCTCCAAAATCGCCTGCAAATTCTCTCATAACCCTTACCCGCCAACCATCGATGCCAAAACCTACAAAATCCACAAAAAGACGAAAAGTCAAACCCGAGAAATCGCCCAATTGACAAAAAGTCAACTATCTCAAAAGGGGTCAAACTGGGTACCAAATCGAAGAGCTTAACGAGACGAATCCATCGATATAAACCTCGCGAAAGAAGACCCTATAGAACTCCCAGAAATCATGATAGAAGATCTGGTCAAAGTCAACCTTTGACCAAGTCAGCCCTTCTATGGACCAATAAAAATGAAACACATGTTCCCCAATTCACCTCAAATTTCAATCAGAACAGGAATAAAGGAAGATGATATTTTAATTTGCCCAATCAGAAGATGGCACGTGTATGGAATAAATTGAATCCAGTGAACCAGGAAGTGACACGTGTCTTGAGCAGTTAGAATCTGATTCAGGGAGGACACGTGGCGGCCTTTGATAGGGGAGCATCCCTGATGCGCCTGACTGGAAGCAGTACGAGGATCAGTACCACGTTAATTTGGGTGAATCGCTTGTCGACACGTGGCGAGAATATCTCAGAAACCGCGTGGCAAGCCAAACCCCAAATCTTGCCCCTCAAGTGATCCAGTAACCGGACATCTCCTTTCCCTCGTTAAGCTACGCTGAGCGAGGAACTGGATAGGCCAGTGTGCAGTAGTGGAGAGGAACCTGCACGCGTTTTCTGCCTTCCTGACACGCATCAGTACGTGGTTCGTACGACGCCCAATGCCCGCTCGACACGTGTAAAAACACGTGTTGGAAAACACGTTTCCATAGAATCTAGGCTAACTTCTCTCCATTGATGGTCGGACCGGATGCCTCCGTTACCTGTATAACACTCGTTAAGAGGGGAATCGGGTCGTCCGATGTGTTGAACTGGAGAAAATACATCACGCTTTTTCTGCGGAGTCAGTACTATGTTCAGGGAATCTCAGTACGAGATTTAGATCTGGCCAGTGAGAGGGTGACACCTGGCATCTCTATCTCAGCGAATGTGATGATCAGTACGAGAATTCTTATTTTACCCAACATAAACTGCCACGTGGCGTGCATTTTCGACAGAAATTAAGGAATCTAACATGTGGCAGTCTCTTATTACATGGATTTAAATCCTTGGATTTGATGCTGGCTAACCACAATGCGCCACGCGTGAAGAAAGGAAAATGATAAAGACTCCCGACAAAGTGTACCCAGATTGATTCAAACAGATTTTGAATAAGAAAATGAAGAGGAAAATGTAAAATAACCCCCAAATTACTACCTAATTCCAAAACCGGAACAAACCCTTATTTTAGTCCCACAACTATATTTTCAAATATTTTCTAGGTCAAATCTCTCTATAAAATTACACCCTCTTTCTCTCTCTAGAGGATTCATCACAACATCCATTCTTACACACCATTTCCTCATCCACATTCTTCTTCTTCTTCTTCTTCTTCTTCTTCTTCTTCCACCATTAATAACCTAAGCTCAAAACCCTAATTTTAAAGAGTGGAAAGAGTGGTTGAATTTTTACAAGGAGAAAGATGCTTGTTCTAGCTTGAGCAAGGATTGAAAGGGAGGTGAAATCAATCAAGAAGGAGGGGCTCTAGCTTGACTCTCCACTTTAGGGTTTAATTTTATTTTCCTTAATTTTTCCTTATTTCTTCTTCTTTTCTTGAATGAGTATCATGTTTAAGTCTTATGTAAATATAGTTTTTATAAACATGAGTGAGTAGATCTTTAGTAGGGATGTGATGATTTGTTTAAGTTTGTTTGAAACCTTGAGTTAATTCATTTGAATTCGGAATTTGTGAAAGTTGTCATGAAATGTTTATTGTTTGAATATTTGATTTAAAATACTTGGCTAAGTTGTTTAGATCAAGATATATAAATTACAAATATTTTGTGACCAATTAATTAAATAATTACTTGGCTAAGTTTGTTTAATTAGTTGAAGTTTTGGTTGAATTTAGTATTTGAATATTGAATTTGTTGATTTGTGTTTAGATTTAAATTAAATCATTAATTGGGTATTTTTAGCTTAAATCACTTGAACTTATTTTGCAAATCTTAAAAATTCAAATATTTGATGGTTAATAATAAAATGCTTAAACAAATTATCATACAAGTCCCTACCTTTAATTAAATATTTGAAAAATTAAAAAATCATATTTCTTTCTTTTAATCTCTTTTATTATTTCAAAAAGAAACTCATCTTAAATCTTTAAAACTAAAAATACTATAACTAATATTTGATTAATTAGTTGAAATTTAAGGCCACACCTCCTAGTGGATCGACACCCTAATGCTCACATACCACATATATATTGAATTGAATTAGGGGACTTTTAAATATCTTTGCTAAGATTGTAAATCGCAAACGACCTTATTTTATACATTTCTTACAGTGATCGTGACGAAGGTGATATCAATTTGGATGATGATGTTCAAGTCAATTTGGATGATGATGGTGTTAGTGAATCCATAGCCATGTACGTTACATGCGCAGTGGAACCCATGGATTCAACCCGCTCTAGGATCATCATTAAGAGAATAAAAGTACGAGATTAACTATTAAAATTTATACCTCGGATCTTCCTGATCCGCGAGACGAAGAACGGATGTAGGTCTAAAGTTTTCTGACTTGCAACCATCTCCTTCCTGAAGCTCGACTCCGCAAACCTCCTTCCTTCTCATAGGGATTAAGATCGATCGCTCACAAGTTCTCAAGTTAGAGAATCTCTACTCGTATCCATGCGAACTTCAGACGCACGGAATAACCGGACTCGGCCAGACGAGTCCAAAAACACTTTCTGAAAATAACTCAAAACTCTCTCTCTCTATTTTTGTGTATCACGGCTTCTAAAGCTTGAGAATTGTGTATCTAATAGAGAGGCACTGCCCTTCTATTTATACTAGAGAGAGAGGCAAACGATTGCTCAGTTATCATAATTAAAAATCCTAATCTGTGTCTATTCCGTTGCCAACGGAATACGTATTTCCTTAACAGAATACTTGGCAGCTAAGGTTACAGTTTCCATATCTATTCCGTTGGGAACAGAACTATTCCGTTGCCAATGGAATGATGCTGTATTGTTCAATCAATTATCCAATAATTGATTATTTCGTTCACCAATTTATACATCATATGTATAATTGTTTTTGAGGTATTTTCATCCCGTACGAATGGAGTTCATTGTGTAGCCGTGTATGTTCCATTTAACGCTAGCAACGATGTTCTAAAGATCATAAGTCATGAGTAACCTCTAGACTGATGTCATAACTACCCATGTTAAATAAAATGATCAGCGATCATAAACCTATCTGAATAGACATTTGCTTATTCCTTTTGTTCTACGATATATGTCTTGATCACAAGGCACGGTAATATGTCATCATTTAGTTTGATCAAAGTCTCTTTCCTGATCGAGAATTAGACTGAGTAAATACAAAATGATATTAACAATACATGTTAATATATTTTGAGCATGACCATGCATTTCCTTCAGTCCTAGTTCACAAAGGGGCCCAGAGGAGCAATAAATCTCATCTTGGTCACTCACATTCCTCGTCATGATTCAGTATATACCTAATGATGACCCTAATGATCATCCCATTACGGATGACGTAGGATCATATTAAAGTATGCAGTCTCACATACAGGAATCCATGGTGACCTCAGGTCGTAGGAACAAGCACACTATTCATATGAGAATCACTAATGACATATACCATGAATATTCTCATAATGTGGTCAGTCCAGTATGTGTTCTTTAACACGTACCTATATTCCAGACTTGACATCTCTATGTTCATGATCCGCAAAACATGATCATCTAGCCTGCGAATATACTAGTGTGGATATGTAGCTTCTTACCTAAAGTATGTCTATCTCTATAAACATACTACATATCACTATGGACAGTTTAGAATGTCATTCGTTGGTTCATAGTTCTACTATTAGAATCACGTATTCTAATGACATGAACCCGAAGTGTCATTCAAGGTTGATATAAGATATGTAAATTTACATTCACAATCCATACACACAGATATATAAGAAACAACCTTTATTGAATTAATAATAATGTCTTAATACATAATCCATTTTCTAGCACAAATATATTTGGCCTAGGGCACTAATCCTATAGATGTTCACGTCAATTTGGTTGTTTATGATTGAAAGTTTGGATTTAGGATTTGGGGATATGACATTAGGGTTTAAGTATTTTGGATACTGAGTACTTCATGTTAGACATTTGGTGTTGTTTGTATTTAGGATTTGGGGATATGACTTTATGTTTTATGTATTTTGGATATTTTAAGAGTATTTCATGTTAGATTCTTGGTGTTTTGAATTTGTAATATATGTGATAGTCATTGTTATGTGGTGTTTTTATATGTTTATTTTGTTTTATTATTAATGAAATTTTTGAAATTTTAGAAAAAAAAATTTGGTTCTGGAAACGACTTTCAGTAACGGTTTTGATAAGAAACCGTTACTGAAAATAGGTTTTAATAATGGGTTTTAATCATACACCGTTACTGAAAGTATTTTCAGTAAGGGTATTTACTCAAGAAACGTGACAGAAGATTATTCGAAAAAATTCTGAAAAATATTTTAGCAACCGTTGTTGTGATTTATACCGTTACTGAAATTAACACACCGTTACTGATAATACCGTGACTAATAAATAAAAACCGTTACTCATAGTATACAAACCATTACTGATAGGATTGTTACTGATCATTTTCGTCAAATTTCAAAATTCACCGTTACTGATAGTTAAATACCGTTACTGATCATTTTCAGTAACGACACCCTTACTGATAATAACTTTCAGCATGGCCGCATAAGTAACGAGCAATCAGTAACCGGATATCATTACTGATATCTATCAATAACGGTTTTTTGCTATCAGTAACAGTTTTCACCCTTACTGATACTCTATTTTCTAGTAGTGAAGCTGGTGTGGAACAACGGCTCAGAGAATTTCTTCACAGTAAAAAAAAGACATAGAGGGTAAAATGACACCAACTAAGTAAAGATATGAAAACTCAAAGTTCCCCCTAGGATTAAGTTCTCTATGTGGCTACTCTCCAAGGAAAACTGCAAACAAGAGAAAAATTACATGCATGGGGTCAATTGCACTCAAATGACTGTGTGCATTGGAACAACAATGTCACAGAGACACATGCCAACCTCTTCGTTCTATGCCCTTTTCCAAATGAGGTTTGAGGAAAAATTACAAGCCATCTCAACTTGACGTGACTCTCAAATGGGATGCAACACCCGTTGCAAATCCTCCACACTATTCGTGGAAAGCTCATCAAGGAACTTCATCGTAGGTGCGGCAGCATATGGGCAGTGACTTGTTGGAAAATCTTGGAAGGAAAGAAATGGACGCATCTTCCGTAACTTGGAACAAACAACAAGTGCGACATTCGAGCGGGTCACCCTCACGGCCAAAGAATGGACGTTAGCCTTTGGCGCTATAACCTGAAGCTTAGCATACAATTTATATTTTAGTTTACCTTTCATTTAAGTTAGAAATCTTTTCTAGAGTTTTTTAGCTCCTTTCATGTAACGTTTTTTTTCATATTAATACAACGTAAGAAAATGCTTACCTTTCAAAAAAAAATTACAATTATTGCACCACATGTCACTGAACTTTGAAGTTTTATCATAAGAGATCACTTAACTTTAAAAAGATATCACATGAGTTCTGTTAACTTTAAAAATATATCACTGGAGGTCTCAACTATAAAAATATATCCATGATATCACTCAACTTTACAAATATATCACAGTAGGTCACTGAACTTTAAAATATGTCAACATAGGTCACTACCTGTAATTTTGTGTTCGTTTTAATTTGTTGAGATGATTATAGTTCATGTGAGACTTGATTTTTCTTTGAATATTAATTACATTATTTTAGCAAAAACAAGATAGTTAAAAAATATCATTTTTATAAAATGTAGAAGAATATTTTTCCATAAACAATTTATATCATTTAAAAAAAATTCAGAAAAATACTTTTCCAAAAATATTTTTAGAAAAGAATATTTTTTAAATATTTTTCATTTTTATTAAAATTATGTTTCAAAAAACTATTTTATTAAAGCTGCTTTTTACAAAATTAAAGTATTTTATAAAATATTTTATAAAAAATATTTTTTGAAGTATAATTTTTTTAAAAGTGAAAAATCATTCTTTCAAAAAATATTTTTTTGATTTTTTTTATAAATGTTTTTTAAAAAATGATATAAATTTGTTTTTATAATTTTTTTCTGTATTTTATAAAAATGATTGTTGTAACTATTTCATTTTTGTTAAAATCATGCAATTAATATATTCATAGAAAAAATAAGTCTCACATGAACTATAATCGTCTCAACAAATTAAAATTAACATAAAATTAAAGGTAGACATCCGGTTAAATATTATTAAAACTGTGGGACCCACTATGATATATTTATAAAGTTGAGTGATTTTGTGTGACATATTTTAATGTTTAGTGACCTCATGTAATATATTTTTAAAATTGAGTGATCTCATATGATATATTTTTGAAGCTGAGTGGTATTTGATGATAAAATTTCAAAATTGAGTGACATGCAGTGAAAATAATTGTGAACTTGGATGATCTCGTGTGATTTTGATAAACTTGACATGATTATTTGAGTCATAAGTCGGCGATAACGTGGACTACTAAAATCAGCGATGACGTGTTACACACGTGTCAATTCCGTCAATAAATAGATCTAAAATTAACTAGATGATCTAATTTGGAAAAATTAAAAGTTTAGTGACCTATTAGCGATAAATGAAAATTGGATGACCTATTTGATTTTTTTGAAAATTGAGTGACCTACAGTAGAATTTACCATAATCTAGCTACCGTCTCCCGTATGTATATGACATCTTTCTATCATTTTTAGTACATTTTATCATGTTATAGATCATATTTAGTGAGTTATAAATTTTGATTATTGTCCAGAATTTATTGATTTGTTCTCTTACAACATAGCAGTGGATGGATCAGATGAAATGAAGAAAATATTAAATAAATGTGCTAAAGAAAATATTAAATAAATGTTCTGCCAGTGTTGGCCTTTCTCTTCCAGAAGTTTACCAATCTTGAAATTTTCACTAAATGTTAGGCGAAATTTCATATTTCATATGTAACCCGCAAAACCTCATAATTTCATTTCATGTATACCCATAAAGAAAGTAAAATATCACCAATATCTCTACAAAATCACTTACATATCATGGATACCCCAATAAAACCACATATATATCATGAATACCCCTACAAATTCTTAAAATATCACAAACACCCTTGTCGTTAATATTTCCGTCAAAATCTATCAATCAAATAACATCTGTAGTGATTGTATAATTATTAATTACTTTACTAAAATATAAAATAATTATTATATACTAATTTTTTATTAATTTCTTTAAGAGAATTGTACATTTTTCTCTCAAACATAATTAGGGCCGGACCGGAGATTTTGATGGCCTTTGACGGTCATTAATTTGAAGCTTCAAAATTTAGAATTAATTTTTGCTGACTTTTTTAGGTCTTTTTTTATGTGGAACAACCTAATTTAATAAATAACCAAAGATTTAAAATGATAAAAATTAAAATAAAATAGTGAAATAAGGAATAAAAAAAGAAACAAAGACAACCATGCAATTATTTATGGACATTATGTTGAGAAGAAGGAAAAGAAGCTAACATGCTAGAAAGAAAGAAGGTACATGATTTAGAGCTTAAATTCAGATTTAGGATTTTTGTTATCATTATTCATATTTGGAAATGAGACTTGGATAAAATAATGAGGCCCCCCAACTCTTGAGGCCTTTGACGGTTGCCTTAAATTTTCTATTATGGGGCCGCCCGTAAACATAATCATCTTGAATCTATTATATATAAATATATAAACTAAAAAGTACAAAAAATGACTCAATATAAATTATTACCATATTTATATAGAGGGAAAACAGAAAAATAAAAAAAAGAATGTTAATATTAACACTAAGTATATCATAAGATTATCTATGATATTTGAATTATTTTGTAGGGGTATTTGTAATATTTCACCATTTGTAGGGGTACACGTGAAATTTGGCCTAAATGTTAATATTATTCTCCAGGTGACTTCTTAACACTCCGTATTTTCTTGGTTACTTTTATAGATAGTTCTTCAAGCATATTGCAATTTATTATTAAGAATAATGACTATTTTTAGATAGTTTTTAGTGCTTATTGGTGTATCATAAGGAAGAAAGGAATTTCTTATTGCAGGGATCACTTTGCAAACTATAGTAATTGTTAGTATATTTTATTTGGTCAATGAAATATGAGTTAAACCAAAATTAAATTTCGAACTCAATATGAGTTCGTTCAATAATATATGTATGGGATTAAGTTTGTTGACTCATAATCTGCTACCAGCGGTGAATATTTCCAAATCTACATTATATTGAAGTCCAAATTAATTTACTAAATCTATATTACATTGAAGTCCAAATTAATTTAGTTAGAAATTAGTATCATTTTTCGCTGTTTGGGCAAATGAAAATCATGTTGCTTAGTTCTTCTAGATAATTCAAAATTCAACGTGAACCCCACTAGAATATTTATGCTATTTGTAATTAAGCCATTCACTATAATGTTTATGCTAAATATAATTGAGCATTAAAACTTTTATAAATAATTCATTTCAGCATGCAACAATTTATACAAGATATATGTTCTTAGGGCATTTACAGACTAGCATCCCTACAAACAATCAACTCTTCCAGTTGACCTTAAAACAAACCACCACCACAGACTTGAATATAAACTCAAACGAAATCGCGGAATATATATTATGAAGTATTCACAATTTTTTCTCAATTCCATCCCTCGAAGAGGAATAGAGCATCCTTGTTGGTGTCACTGGAGTAAAGACATGGATGCTGGTTGAACCCTTCATCAGTTATTATGCTTCTTGTCCTCCTCACCAGTTCCCTACTAAAAAATGGGTTATAGTGGCGCCTTTTTCTCTAGTTAGTAGCGGCTTAAAGTGTTGCAACTCAATTTACTGGCAGTTTAGGGTGTGCTGCATAACGTGCCACTACTGGAGGCGCTGCAAACATTTTTGTGACGGATCATGAACCGCCAGTTCATTGTGGCACTTAAATCCGTCACTACATTGTGGCACTTATTCCCGTTAGTACGTTGTGGCACTTATACCCATCACTATATTGTGGTACTTATATTCGCCAATACATTATGGCATTTTTACCTGTCACTACATCATGACAAAAAAATTTGCCACTATATACAGACGGAGAAAACTGCCACTAGCACCAACTTTTTAGCATGAAAAAAGCGCCGCTATTATAAAATATTTTTTATTTGATGTTTTTTTAATTTATTATGATTCGTCTCATCTCATATATCAAAGAAATCAATTTGCATAAATAATCACACATTCATAACCATTATAAAACATAATTTTCATTATTATAACTATATTATCTATATTCCATTTCAGTCAAACAAAACAAAAATATAACTCAAATATCTTTATACCAAAATGAACTAAATTCCACTCATCAAACCATCCTTGCTTCCTCTAGCATTTCTAATTCTTCTAACATATTACAATTGCAAAGAGAACATCTCCAACTCCAATCTTCATATCATTGTTATATGCCTTTACGAATTTTCCTGTTAAAAATATATAAGAACGAATTGTTAGTAAGTAAAGGAGAAGTAGTTAATGGTATAAGAAAATTTTCTCACTACACTTTGTCTCCAAACTATTCCTTTTTGGCTCAATATATTTTGAACATTCATACTGATATTCCATTTTGGTCCGTTTTTATAACTTTACTGAATATTTCACTATAGTTAATATGCTATGTTCTTCATGTGTTTCATTTCTAGTACTGAAATGCGAGTACTAAATCACAATCTAGAGGCATATTTCCTGTTAATATGAGGTTTTAAATGGGCATAAAGGAAATATTACCATCTAAAGCAAATGGTACATGTTGCCATGGAGAAGTTCTCCTCAATTAGGTAAAGGATGCATGTTCATATTCTCATAATCTGTGTCATGTAGCTGCTACAAAAGAAATTATCACAATCTCCATCAGTGCTACAAGTCCCCTCTTTTCCCTCAGCTAGCTTTATCATATAAGCCCTCTCTTTTCTCTAAAAAAGAAAGTAACAAACCAAATCTTCAGTAGATAGAAAGGGAGAAAATGACCAGTACCAATCGCCGCTAGATAGAGAGGGAGGTACGGACTGATTAGGATTTAGACATCTAAAGAACAATTACACCACAGGGCATGATTAGCTCCATTTTCATCTTTCTACTTAATTGCCACTAATGTATATATCTACTTACCATTAATTAGAAATTTGAAATATCAATATTTTAAGGGCATGAATGAAAATTACCTGCAACCAAAGATTGTCAAAGAAGAATGGACTCCACTGCACTGTCAGAATTATGCTCATATTAGTTCCAACTATGAAATCAGAGGAGGGATTGAGCGGTTCAAGAAAAAAAATGAAGAAAATGAAAAATAAAAGATATTATCCATAAGAAAGAAGAACATAAACTTGCCTTTGCAGTACTCTCAGCTGAAAAGAACAGACTGCAACAACTAATTTGAGGGATCTTGTAAAGGTGAGTTGTACCGGCTCCTTCTGGATCTTCCTCTATCTGTCTTAATTTCGACTCAATACCTAAATATATACCTAAAAGAGAACTAAGTCCATACAAAAATCCCAAATACAAGGGTTTTAATTTTACAAGAGATAACTATTTAGAATGATATCATCAATGGTGGTTTTGCCAAAGACGTCAGAGATTACATCATTTATCTCTTTCAATTTCCATTCAGTAAATTCAGTTTCGCCAAATTTGAGAGCACATATACAATTTACCCCCTAAAATTTGGAATAATCGCAAAAATTGTATTGGGACCTGTGTCTAGCCGAACATCGCAACAAGTCTTCTTGACACTTTAACAGCCTCAACACTCGGTCAGCTGCCCAATTTGATTCATCTATCAATTATTATTATAATCATTATTATTCATGACATAATAACTAATAAGGTCACTTTTTACCTTAAAGGGCAGAGCCTTGCATGCCTTTTTCTTTATTGCCTTAGTAACCCACTACACCAAACATATCATACAATCCACGTTAAAAATCATCATTAAACCTACAAAAGAAAAACATAAAATGAACAATTAAATCAAACTTGCCAATAAATAGTAAAAATTAGCACAAATTACATTCTTTTTACAAATAGACCCTCACATCAGTTGTTAATCGTGAATCAATGCATTTACTAATATAAATTGGGTATACTCATAACATGTAACTCCAAGCTATTGAAAAGCAAGAAATTAGGCAAAACATGAATAATAATCTCAATAGTAGAAATTGGGGCAAAAAGTATACCAGATCATCAAAACCATCAACACTAAAATGAAAATAATTGCATGAGAAGAAGATCAAAACTCAAAGCAATCAACATTGAAAAGGGAATCAGCAAAATTAACCGTCTATGCTGTCAGATTTAGTGCTGCAGCTCTCTCTCTTTTTCTCAGTAATGGAACAATTTTACTTTGCATGCAACAAAACTGACTTGATTTCACAATCAATGGACTCAGACCTCAAAATCGTAAAGTCTCGAAACCTGATTCGCGAGGGAAGTATCACACGTGGAAGTTGAGAGCCTCCATAAGTCGAAAGCCAGTAAAAGAGGTGAGTTAGCGAAGCATGCGTGACCTCACCCTTGGAGAAGACGGCGAGCTGGTGATCGTGGTTCCTCTTGAAGAGAGTAGATCTAGAGAGAGAGAGATGGGCGATTAGGTCTTGTGAGTCAAGTCGAGAAAGAGAGTTTCTGCATTTGAGAGGGAGAGCACGAAATTTCTAGGGTTTGTGTTGGGGGGAAATGAAATTGGGGCTGTAAAAGGCAAGGGAAATGTAATTTTCACTACATTCTGACTGTGTACTGGCAGGCCGTATTGGTGCCAGTACAAGTGCATCAACGACACTCCCGAATTAAGGCTCTTGGCGAAGAAGCCACCCGCCAGAAAGAATTCGCCAGTATGACTGCTTTTTTTAGTAGTGGTTCCTCGTAACTAATTGGCTCCTCACGCTCTGAGTGCCAACAATAGTGCATTAGTAAAAGCTCCGTGGGGCTCGTCCCCACCCCAGTCTTGCGAAAACTCATAATGTTGGCAACCACTCACTAAGATACCATTGTCTGGGTGCAATCGTACCTGTTGTGAATAAATTATATTTTTTCGTTTAGTTCATAAATTGTATGTAAGATCAAATATCAATTCGGTATACAAATTCCTATTTTTTACCATTTCTATGTTCAAAGATCAAATATTCTGATGAAAACAAATGAATGAAAATTTGGTATACAAATTCCTATATTTTACAAATAGGTTATCTCTTTAGTGATTTTTATTTCAATGATTAATTATTAGTCACAATTAGATTATTTTTTTTATAAAATTTAACATTATGCTAGTTATAATATGGACTAGATAATAAAATTTTGAATATATAACCGTTATACTTATATGATTCGAGCTTTCTAACTTATTGCGTAATTCAATAGATTTCTCAACGTAATGTATTGAAATACAAAAAGTAAGAAATCCGAATGACCCGAAATCTGAATGACTCGTAATCTGAA
This sequence comes from Juncus inflexus, assembly GCA_024447665.1. Taxonomy (NCBI): domain Eukaryota; kingdom Viridiplantae; phylum Streptophyta; class Magnoliopsida; order Poales; family Juncaceae; genus Juncus; species Juncus inflexus. The sequence goes on along the minus strand of JAJHPC010000011.1, from coordinate 9,812,624 downwards.
ACAATCCCAACCCGAATAACCGGCCCGATCTGACCCGAAAATGACATGATTTTTACCTTAATACCCAAAATCTCCCGATATTGAGGATTTTATGTTTTTTCCTAACATATTTGACCTGAGTGAAAATACACCCGAACCACCCGAAATCCGAGTAACCTGCTACCCGAACGTCCGTGACCCGAATGACGTGCAAACCAAATTGGCCGAATTGACCAGATCTTGACCTGCCCCGCCCCGCCCGTTTGACGCCTCTAGTTTTGAGTAAGATTAAGTGGTTATGGCTTTGTATTCCATGAATAATAAACAAAAATGAGATTACCAGCTAGATAATATGATTGTGTGCAGAAAAGTTTTTAATAAAAAATAACCCCGGAAACTCTATTATAAAAAAGTTCTTACCTTCCTTTCAAGTGCACCCTCATTCCGAAAGACCGGACTGGCCTCATCACCATACAGATGGGCCAGGTGGTCGCCAATATCATCAGAGTCAAGCCCAGACTTCGAGCGTAGGTGCTTCATGATGGCATCATGGTCAATTCCTCTTACTTTATGATGCTTATGATGATGTTTGTGATGACGTTTGCAATTATGAGAATTGCTGCCGGAGTTACCTGTCACATGGTCCTCGCTTGAGTTTTCTGTCACCAGGTCATCGCCGGAGTTATCTGTCACCTGGTCCCCGCTTGAGTTATTTGTTACCTCCTCCCCAATCTGTTCCTTTTCCTTGTCGATGAGACCTCCACTCTGGCATGAGTCCGACAATATTGTGAAGCTTGCTCCTTTGGGTAAGCGATCCACAAGGGTCCTAAGTCATGGTCTAGAAACAAGGCATGCGGAAGTGGGGTTGAGTAGTTTTAATTACTACTAGAAAACAGAGTATCAGTAAGGGTGAAAAAACCGTTACTGATAGCTAAATACCATTACTGATAGCCATCAGTAACGGTATGCCCCGTTACTTATGCGGCCATGCTGAAAGTCTTTATCAGTAAGGGTACCGTTACTGATAATTATCAGTGACGATATTTCTACATCAGTAACGGCGCACTACACTGTTACTGATAAGTTCGAAATTTGGCAAAAATTATCAGCAACGGTGATATCAGTAACGGCCTATCTACTATCAGGAACGGTATAATTCACAATAACCGTTACTGAAAATATTTTTCAGAATTTCTAAAAATCATTTTCAGTAACAGTTTATGAGTTAAAACCGTTCTCGAAAGTCATTTCCGAAACATATTTTGTAAAATTTAAAAAATCTCAATTATAATTAAAAAAATAAAAAAATCAAATAAATATATAGAAAACACTACATAATAACATAATATCAAATATATTAGGAATTCAAACATCAAAAGTGTAATATGAACTACTTTCAAAACATCCAAAATATTTAACCCTAAAATCAATATTCCCAAACCCCAAGTTCAAACACTAAATCTAAACATCCAAACTCTCATTGTCACCCAAATTGACGTCAACATCATCTTCAACTCCATCTTCAGTTTTTTCGCATTTCTTTCTCCATCTCGGCCTTTGCTTCTTCTCTATCTTTTCGAAATAACTCCTACAAAGAAATTTAATAAATCATAATTGAATTTAAATAAATTATCCTAATTAACTTAAATAAATTATCCTAATGTAAACTAAAACCCTAATACAAATTTAACCCGTCATGCGTCACGTGTTCTTTTTTGAGATCTTATGTGACAAATCGGATACACATAATATGAAACGAGTCATTTTCAAATAAATATACAACCCAATTCACATTATACTATAACTATAAAAAATATTACTCACCCCCATGCAACACGTGCCCTTTTTGGGATTTTCTGTGCCAAATCAGATACACATGTATATAAAACGAGTAATTTTCAAATAAATATCCAACCCAATTCACAATTTGTTATACCTATAAGTATAAAAAAATTCCTTTCACCCGCCATGCGACATGTGTCATCTTTTGGGATCTTATGCGGCAAGTAGGATACACATGTATATGAAACGAGTCACTTTCAAATAAATATATAACCCAATTCACAATTTGTATAGTTTGAAAAATATTCCTTTCATACTCCATGCAACACGTGTCCTCTTTTGGGATCTTATGTGGCAAGTCGAATACACATGTATATGAAACGAATCATTTTTAAATAAATATACAACCCAAATCACAATTTATACTATAAGTATAAAAAATATTCATTTCACCTCCATGTGAAATGTGTCCTCTTTTGGGATCTTATGTGGCAAGTCGGATACACATGGATATGACATGAGTCATTTTCAAATAAAAAAAATATTTCTTTCACCCCCCATGCAACACGTGTCCTTTTTTGGGATCTTATGTGACAAGTCGGATACACATGTATATGAAACAAGTCATTTTCAAACAAATATACAACGCAATTCACAATTTATCACGATTTTATGTGGAAAGTCTGATACATGTATATGAAACGAGTCATTTTCAAATGAATATACAACCCAATTAATAATTTATGCTATAATTTTTTATACTATAGCTATAAAAAATATTCTTCTCACATATGCTTGACACATGGTAGCAAAAGGCCGGCATTAATAACCCAAGTTTGAAGCAACATCTCAGCCTATTCCAATAGCTCAAACCAAATCATATTTGTTCTACAAGCCCAAGAACTATTGTTGTGGGATTAAATGATAACATGGTATAAATCGGGACAAAAGCACACATGAGTATATGTCTTAAGAGAGCCTTACATAGATCTTCTGTGATATCATGAGTTAAATAATATAAATTTCAAGCACTTTATAATTATTACTCTTCTAAAGTTCAATAAATGGCTTCCTATGTACAAAAGATGAAAAATATTTTTTCAAATATTTATATTTACGAATTTCACCATATGAAGTAATTATATTTAATATATTGAAAAATATTTATAGCATATATTCTAATTAAAATATTTATAGAGAATAATTTATTTTAGAATATAACATATAACAATAATTAGTATTATACTTTTTAAAATAAAGTTATAGATCATAAAGACAAAAATAATTCTGGGATTAAAGTTGGCTACACCGGACATGCTTATTATATCAACATTCATGATTCAAATATCAACACTAACCCTTTTATCATTCTATATATCCCTACAAAAATAAAGTTATTCCTAAAAGAGCAAAATTAAATCTCAAACTAGAACATATAATCCTGCCAGTGAAAGCAACTTCATTATTTCACAATGTTGATAGAATAAAAATATCACGTTATTTCTCTATCTTTTGTAAATGAGCAATTTCATGTATATAGCATTTCAAAAGTATTGAAAAACTAGATATAATCATATACCTTCATAAAATTAGGAAATTTATATAAATCCTGTAATCCAACAAAATAGGAAATTAAATAACTTAACGTAAAATGAAACATTAGTTTATATTCATCTCGAAGAATTTCATTTATTCTCTTATAGGACATAAGAATTTCAAGCGTGCCTTTGAAAATTAGAAGTTACGTATTTTTATTCCGAATAGGAGCGAGGATTCCAACTAGTTCTCTTTAAGGCTATTACTTTCATGCCTGATTGACACGTGGCAGCCATTAATTACTAAAGAAAACACACGCTTCAACATGGTTCATAATTTCATATTAATGCACTAACAATTTTAATGACACAGCCCAGTAATATATAATGTGACTTCTTAGATTTTATATGGCAATTTGTTTAGAAAAATATATATAACGAGTGAAATAAATACAAATATTAACTCATTATACAACATTACTTTTCCCTTCCACAATGTAAAATTTATGAGTTTCAACAATATTTGGACACAATTATGAAACTCATTTCTGATAATACTTTTGGCATAAAAACTTTTCCCCGAAAAATTACTAACACAAGCAATAATTTTGGGAAAAATATCCACTATATCTTACAAACTTACAAAATGTAGACAATATAGGGACTTTTTTCTAGACAATATAGGGACTTTTTTAATTAGTATGAACTAATTTCTAGACAATACAGGGACTTTTTTAAATAAATAATTTGTAGACAATACAGGGGCTTTTATAAAAGTTTCCCTCTTTAAAGGGCAAGGGTTTTTCTGGTCTGCCCGCGCCGAAGCTTTGAAGCTCAAAAACCCTTCTTCAGTTCTCTCTATATACTTCCTCCAATGGCTTTCTGGGGTGAGAAGATGAAGAAGCATCTATACATGCAACTCGTTATTGTTTTTCACATGAAATTGGTAACTAATTATCATTCCGTTCGTTACAGGGGTGGAGTTAAAGCCGGGGAATCGCTACACTCATCTCTATGACCAAACTAGAGGAAGGCTTCGTATCACTCAGGTACTTTTTAGTATTTATTTAGTCTCTTTGTTGCTTAAAACAAGTTTTGATTTCGATTTTATTTCGTTTCTCAATGATTTTCCATCTTCTTCTATGTTATTTGATTTGATTTGGGTTTGGGACTTGTTTCTTTACAAGGAAATAATTTTTGTATTGCTGGGTTTACTTATTGCAATTATACAATGGATAAAGTAATTTTTTCTTTTTCTTATGCCCAGTCTCAGTAATTATTGAAATATTTCAGAGTAAATCCAAGTCTTTTGAACAAAAAAATTGGGCAGAATTACCCAAGTATATGGTAATTCTGAGACATACTGTTCTAATTCAGCATGATAATGCCTTAGGCGCCATTTGATTTATTTCAACAGTCCCATTTGCCAGATCTTAATATTTTTTTTAAATAAATTAGAATTTGTAGTGTCATGAAAGCTCATATTCATTCACAGGCCTTAATTTATTAACAAAAACAAAAAGCAGAAAGAGTCTAAAAACAAGCAAAAAGAAAACCATTTTTTTCTCAGTGTAGTACTCAGTAATTCGTGAAATATTGCAAAAATACAGGCAAATTGAAGCCTTTTTTAACAAAAATTCTGTCAAAGGCAGAATTAATGCAACCATCCCATTTGCCCTGTCGTAATTTAATTTTTGTAGGATCATTTAACCTCAAGTTCATGCACAATCCTTAATTTACAAACAAAAACAAAAAAAAAGACAAAATTCTAAAAACAAGCAAAAATAAATAAATTATCAAGCATTTGTAGTATCAAAACCAATCATTGTTTTACTTTTTTTCATGTACCATTTCTCTTAATCTCGCATTGGGTAAATTGAAATCAACAAAAATTCTGCCAAAGGCAGAATTATCTTAACAGTCCCATTCCGTATTTTTAGGATCATGTAACCTCAAGTGTCAAGTTCATTCACAGCCGTTAATTCATAAACAAAACCAAAAAAGAAGACAAATTCTAAAAACAAGCAAAAAAAGATTTTTGCTTAAGATTGTACATTTTTCCCCTTCATTATTTATCCTAATCTTTTATTGGGTCATGCGAGCGATGCTGGCAAACCCGTTAGGATCATGTAAGCCCTAATATGTAAAGAAAAACAGAAATTAGGAAAAAAATCTAAAAACAATCAGAAAAAGAATAAGAATTCCAATCCAGTACTGGTCTCGGTGATTCAGTCTAGCTCTGTCCAGTACCATAAAACACAAATGTCAAAAGCAATCATTTGTTTTTTTCTTTACAATTTTGCAGCTGGGAAACTCTGTAAAATCGGTCAAACCTTTGTCAGTCTGTTCAAATTATTGAAAAAGATACCCATTGATTGCTTACCAAATTACTCATTTCAAAAATTACATATTATTTTCCGAATTATATCTCAATTTAAGTAAATAGAGAGAAATTATTTGCTCGCCTTGTCAAAAACACAAATATCAAAAGCAATCATTTGTATTTTCTGTACTTTTTCACAGGCGGTGCTGGGAAGCCCGTTAGGATCATCAGCAGCGAAATCCGTCAAACCAGCTTCACGAACTGTGGTGCAGTGCAACTACGATAAATCCAGCCCCGTTTTGGTCTGCGCTTTAACAGCCGGTTCAAACGAGTCGAGCCATTTGGAGCTCGAGTTTGAGGAACAAAACGAAGTCGTTTTCTCCGTGCTCGGTCAACGGAGCGTTCATTTGACAGGATACTTTGTCGGGGGGAAGAAATTTGTCGGAGGCGGTGAAGATAGCGAGTATCCTTTGTGTGTTTGAGGATTGTTTGCTTGATTTATATTATTTTTTGGGCTAAATTTCATCATACGTCAGTATAGTTTTAATTGTCCCCTCCAAATCAAGTTTTTTTTTTAATTGTGCCGTCTAAATCACCAACCTTAATTGACCAATTGATGGGGGGAAATAACTCGTCAGAGGCGGTGACGATAGAGAGTATCCTTGTTTTGTTTGATTGATGTTGTGTGTTTGGGAATTTTGCAAAAAGGCGCTTGCGTTATGCTGAAATTGCAAGGAAGTTCATGCGTTGTTGGAAATTTGCAAGGAAAATCATGTGGTGTTGCTAAAATTTGAATTTTCAAAAAATGCCTTTCAATTTTAGACTGTTGATTTCCTGCTGTAATTATTTGAAAAAAAACATTGCTTGAAGATTAATTGATCAATCTCACTATCTCTCATCAAAGTTTCTGAACATCTCTCTCTCATTAAACCTCCAGTCAACTCCTTTCTCATTATTTACTCTAATGAACATCAATTAACATATCTCTCTCATTAAACCTCCAGTCACCTCTGGAGGTTTAATGAGAAAGATATGTTAATTGATGTTCATTAGAGTAAATAATGAGAAAGGAGTTTTTTGCAATTTCGACAATAATGCAGGGGCTTTTTCACAATTTCAACAATAATGCAGGATTTTTTTTTGCAAAATTCCCATTTCCCCCCCTTTAAGGGACACATTAGCTTCCTTCCTTAGCTTTGTTTCAAGAGACACGAATGGGGAGGACATAGCTGACACGGAGAGCGAGGGTTTAGGTGCTGACGAGGACGATTCATATGAATCCGACTTTATTGACGATGCTGACATCATCGATGATGCTCCCTCTTCCCCTCTCCTTCAAACCTCAGGTCGAAATCAAAACAAACGAAAATATTTCAGTATTTCAATTTAAAACTCTAGTTGTTGTGTTGTAACTGACCAATGAAATGACAGAAGAGGAAGAGCCATGGAAAAGACGTGCGGCCAAAAGGAAAAAGCGACAGGTGATTATTGAAAGTGAGGAGGAAGAAGAAAATGAATTTCCGAAGGACGAACAAAAAGGAAAGGACAATAAGAGGAAAAGTGATGAACAAAAAGGAAAGGACAATAAGAAGAAGAGTGATGAACAAAAAGGAAAGGATAATAAGAGGAAGAGCGATGAAGAACAAGAAAGAGGGGTTACAAAGAGCAAAAAGGTCGATAAGAAGGAGAATTCGGTTGAGGAATATAAGGAAGATAAGACGGTGGAAAGTGTCGGGTATTGAATTTGCTACTTATTTTTTTTTAAATATTTTATAATAATATTTTGGACTCTATAAACATTAATGCCTTTTTTTTTTTGTGAACTGCAGTGAAAATGGACGAACTGAAAATTCTACTCAGAGTCAAAGAGAGGAGAAAAAAAAGAAAAAAAAGAAGAGCAAAATCAGCAAAAAGGAAACTGAAAAAGATGAGAAAAAACAGCCTAAAAGAATTGAGACTTTTCCAAATGGTTTGATAATAGAGAAGATCTCAACTGGTCGGCCCGACGGTCAAATTGCCAACCCTGGTTGTAAGGTACAGTATATTTTGTAAACCCCAAGACCCTAAACCCTAATTTTCACCTTAAAAATGAACACTGAGTGCTTTTCTTCTTTATTTTTTGGGTGAAGGTTTATGTGAATTATGTTGGGAAGTTGCAAAATGGAACAGTTTTCGACTCCAATGGTGGTCAAAAGCCGTTTAAATTTCGTCTTGGTAAAAAGAAATATTTATTTTGGAAAGTTGCATTTATGATCAAATTCTTATTCGTTATTCAACAATACTTGATTTTACACAGGTAAAGGCCAGGTCATCACGGGCTGGGATCTTGGTATTAATGGTATATTAATCCTCTTAAATAATACAATTATTGTATTATTTTTCTTTTACTTTTATGAACCTAAAAACAAAATGCCCCTAAATGCTTTTAAGTCCTAGTTATTATCTATCTCGGGGTTTGATGTTCAATCATTGCCAAAAATTTTCCTTAGTTGAGAAAATAAGATTCAATTTAGCTAATCTAATTTATTTTTCTCTTAATATAGGCATGCGTGTTGGAGACAAAAGGAGGTTGACCATCCCGCCTACTTTAGGGTTTGTCCTTTTTATAGCTTTATTGAAAAAAAAAAAAAAAAAAAAAGGCTTGATACAAAATATCTATATTGTAACTTGAAATTTAACATTGTAAAGAACTAATACTAAGTTACTAACACTGGTAACACAACACAATTCATTTGGATATTTTGTTTCTTAATCTTGAAGCCTCAAAAGTAAGCAGTTATACACGAAAAATATGACCAAGAAAATAAGCACATGATAAATTGAGTTATATGTTTGTGTTGTCTGATTCTCTTAATTTCTTTTATTTTCAGATATGGGGATAAAGAGATGGAAAAAGTACCAAAGAACTCTTGGCTTGATTTTGAAGTGGAAATAGTCAAGGTCAAATGACCTACAGAAATTACTAATAATTTATTCTTTTAAAATATTGGGATCTATTGCTTTTTAGTAGGAACTAGTTGCTTTATGCCAATAGTTTGACAACAGCAAATTGAAAATTTTCTCTATGTTTTGCTATTTTTCTGAAGTTGAAAGAAAAAATGAAGCTCTGTGTTTAGACAAGATCATAGGTTCTTAATGTGCATATTTTGTTTATAATTATTTACATTTCATAAAACATCAAAACGATGCCAAAATGAAAGAAATCATATATTGCCTTACGAAGCATAAAAATTTCACATGCCATCAAATGTCATGTGCCCCTCAAAAACAAGATAATTTTTACACTAAAAATAATTGAAGTTTTGCATCTAACTTATTAACAAAATATTAGTAATGTTATAGTTAAAGAGAAACTATCATCATCTTTGGATGAAACATTTTACTATAGAGTTGACTAAAATCATTTTCTTTCTACTACCGAATTCATCATCACACTCAATTTACGAATATTAATATTTTATGATGTTAATTCTTTTTAGTTATATGCTTAGCATCCTTACATACTAGACATGGAAAATATAATCATAAACAATTTTATTATTTCAAAAAGAGAATCTCGCCTTCATAACATCAAATTTCTCAAACTAATCTCACCGTACTAAAACCTAAACTAAACCTAATGAACCTCATCTCATCTAAGACCTTTCAGTTCATCTAATATCTGAACAACTTGATTCCTCAACCTCTCACCTCCGTCCGGAAGTTCACGTTGCCATCTCATAACAGAAATCAAACGTTGGATCTTCTCCACTTTCTGATCAAAAAAACAAGAATCTGCTTCACTAGCTTTCCGTTTTAATTTCGCAAAATTAAATTTCTCCACATTTTGTTGGCCATCGGGCAATGCGGCTGGCACCGCGTCTATGTGCAAAATTCTTATTCCATTTAGACCTTCAAATACTTTTTCTACAATCATAGAATCAGACAAGTGGTACAAAAACCCGTTTATCTTCATCTGTGAACACAATTTAGCCACATTAGTTGAATAATGGTACATACATTCATATGAGCTTCCCAATAATTCCTTAAGTTTGTAAGGCATACCTCAATTCAAAAAAAATTTTGTAAGGCATACCTTAATTGCTTCGACAGTAATGCATCCAATATGAGGAAAACAGGCGGCGTGCTCCATTTCTACCAACCCTGCTTAAAATGAACAATAAATCACAATAAAAAGAACTAAAACCCACTAATCAATTTTTGACCAGTAAAACTCACCACCATAATCAATTAATTAGAAGCAACCAAATCAAGGTTTAGCCTCAAGTTAATCGAAAAAAAAATCTAGATGTGATTACTGAGTAGAAAACCATAAGAACCTCACTGACGCACACACAAACAGAGAGAGAAAGAGAGTATAGTTACGTTTGAGAGAGGCGATGGTGAGGTCGGAGGAGGCAAGCACGGCGAGACGCGTATCCAGATTGGAGTAGAGAAAGATTGAATGCGCAGATTCTAAGCTCGCCATCGCCGTTAGGGTTTAGGGTTTTGCGCGGGGGGGAGGGAATTCCAGAGAGCTTTTTTTCAAGTTAATGGTTTGAATTTATTTCTTCCATTTGTTACGCATATAATTGATATGAATTTCGTTACTTAGTACTTATACTTATTAGTACTTGCAACAATAAATAAATTGAGAGATTAATAAATTGAGAGATTCTTGTAAACTATAGAAAAAGTTATTACAAGATATTAATTAGTACATTTTCTATTAGTTTCTAGGTTAAATTATTTTCTTTCTTGTAATCTTGAACGAGATAAAAGATTTTTTGGGCATCACTTATCCTCTATTATATAAAGAGAGCAATGACTATTATATTCTTGAATCCACAATTCAATACATAATTCTTTCCTTCCAATTCTCTATTTTATAGTTCTTTGCTCTTTTATTTTATAACACGTTATCAGCACAACTCTGACCCAACTTAAGCGAGGTAGGAATCATAATTATTTCTTATATTCCAATAATTTTTATTCGGATTCTTTTTCTTCCTTTATTCGAATTTTATTTTATTTATTTATTTGAACATTAGACAACATGTTATTATTAATACATGTTTATTTTTAAGCACCAGAAGTTGCTTATCATTTTTTTTATGCACCAGAAGTTGCTTGTTTAGTTTTTTTTTATGCAACCAGAAGTTCAAAGTTTATTTTTAATTACGCACCAGAAGATGCTTGTTTAATTTTATGTACGCAACCGGAAGTTGCATGTTTATTTTTACTTACGCACCAGAAGTTGCTTGTTTAATTTTTTTTATTTTTGCAACCAGAAGTTGCATGTTTATTTTAGTCACGTACCAGAAGTTACTCATTTAAATCATGCACCAGAAGTTACAAGTAATTTATTTTTATGCATATTTATATTATGTACATTTATTTTTTCGCACATTTATTTTTTCACACATTTTTTTTGCACATTTATTTTCAGACATTTTATTTTCGCACATTTATTTTATTTATTTATGCACCTGTAGTTGCAATTCAGTTTATTGATGCACATAAAGTTTGAAATTAATTCTTATTGAAATCTGAAGTTTCAATATTAAATTGCAAGGGTCTAATTTAATTTATCCCATTTATATAGCTTCGACATGGCAAATTTAACGAAGCTTGAGTTTGTTGCCCTTGATATATCAGGCAACAATTACCTGTCATGGATCCTCGACACTGACATCCACCTTGATGCCATGGGTTTGTAAGACACCATCAAAGCGGAAAACAAGGCATCTTCCTCCGCCACCATCTCCACGAATCATTAAAGAGCGAATACCTTACTGTTAAGGATCCTCTATTTTTGTGGAAAAACCTCAAGGAGAGGTATGACCACCAGAAGACAATAATACTCCCGAAAGCTCGTGATGAGTAGACACACCTATGACTACATGATTTTAAATCGTTGTGTGGGTATAATTCCTCGATGTTTAGAATTGTTTCTCAGTTGAAACTTTGCGGGGAGAATATTACTGATAGAGATATGCTAAAAAAGACTTTCACAACCTTCAATGCCTCAAATATCATCCTGCAACAACAGTACAGGGAGAAAGAGTTCAAAAAGTATTCTGAGTTAATTTCGTGCCTACTCGTGGCGGAACAGAATAATAAATTATTACTTAAAAACCATGAGTCTCGGCCAACGAGTTCTAGGCTATTCCCAGAAGTGAATGCTGCTACATTTAACGGCCGTAATCGCGGTCGTAGTCCAGGTCGTGGACGTGGGCGTGGAAGAGGTCGTGCTCAAAATCATTCTTGGAACCGTAATAGCCAAGTTAAGAAACCCGCACTAGAAAGGAGCAGGAAGCCGCAAAGTGTCACTCTCAAGGGATCTGGGGACCCATGTTTTAGATGCGGTGTGAAAGGGCATTGGTCGCGTATATGTCATAGGCCAAGACATCTCGTTGAACTTTATCAAGCCTCCCCGAAGGAGAAAGAAAATACTAAGGAGGTTAGTTTGGTCTATCAAGATAATGAAGACCCGTTGAATGTACCCTTGGTTAATACACACTTGGATGTAGAGGACTATCTTAACCCCCTAAATGGAGATAATGAATATTCCCTTGCTAGTGAAGATGTTCAAGACTAAAATAATTTTTCTTTATGCATCAATAATATTTTATTTTCTAGTACGTTTACTTTATTAAGAGTATTTTCTTTAGCATGTTTATTTTCATATTTTCATTATCTTATCTTGTATTTTTTTTTGTTTTATTTAAAAAATGAAGAGACTTGGAGGTCTTATTTCTTTTGAATATTACGAAAATGGATGACGATGATATATGCCTAGCGGATAGTGCTACTACACACACTATACTTAAAACATAAAATATTTCGTTACTTTGACAAAGATGAAAGCACATGCCAATACAATATCGAGAACCTCAAACTTGATTGAAGGCTCTGGAAGAGCCATTATTTTATTGCCTAGAGGAACAAAATTTGTAATAGATGATGCTTTATTATCTACTAAATCAAAAAGAAATTTGCTAAGTTTTAAATATATCCGCCGAAATGGATATCATGTTGAAACAATGAATGAAGATAATATTGAGTATCTTCACATAAAAAATATTGTTTGTGGTAACAAACGTATATTAGAAAGATTGCATGCTTTGTCAATAGGCTTATATTATACACGTATTAGTACAATTGAAGCACATTATGCTATAATGAAAAATGAATTTAATAACTCACAAAGTAATTTTACGGTTTGGCATGAACGTCTAGGTCATCATGGAGCAATAATGATACGAAAAATTATAGAAAATTCAAATGGGCATCAATTAAAGAACCAGAAGATTCTTCTATCAAATGAAATATCATGTGATGCATGTTTTAGAGGAAAACTAATCGTTAGACCTTCACAAACTATGGTTGGGATTGAATCACCCAATTTCCTTGAGTGTATTCAAGGTGATATATGTGGGCCTATTACCCTATCATGTGGACCATTTAGATATTTTATGGTATTAATAGATGCATCTACTAGATGGTCACATGTATGTCTATTATCTTCTCAGAATGTTGCATTTGCGAGATTACTTGCTCAAATAATTAGATTAAGACTACAATTCCCGGATTATATAATTAAGACAATTCGTCCTGATAATACCGGTGAATTCACATCTCAAGCATTTAATGACTATTGTATGTCAATTGGGATTCAAGTTGAGCATCCAGTGGCCCATGTACACACGCAAAATGGTCTAGCAGAATCTGTTATTAAACGATTACAATTAATCGCAGGGCCTTTAATTATGAAATCAAAGTTATCGTCATCTGTATGGGGCCATGTAATATTACATGCTGTAGCACTAATTCGATTAAGACCAACTGCTTATCATAAGTACTCCCTCGTACAACTTGTAACTGGGCTGCAACCACATATATCCCATTTAAGAACTTTTGGATGCGCTGTATATGTTCCGGTAGCTCCACCGCAACGCTCAAAGATGGGACCTCAAAGAAGGTTGGGAATTTATGTTGGTTTTGAATCTCCATCAATTATTAAATATCTTGAACCATTAACTGGAGATCTATTTACAGCAAGATTTGCTGACTGCAAGTTTGATGAAGCTATGTTCCCAACATTAGTGGGAGAGAAATGAATTCTGGAAAAACAGGAAATTATATGGAATGCATCATAAATGTATCATTTTGATCCTCGAACAAATCAATCTGAGCTAGAAGTCCAGAAAATTATTCATTTGCAATAAATTGCAAATCAACTACCAGATACATCTATTGATACAAAAAGAGTAACTAAATCATATATTCTAGCAGAAAATATTGTGACTTGTATTGAAATTCCCTTGGATAATTCTAAATGTGATATACGCCAGAAACGTGGTCGACCAACCGGTTCCAAAGATAAAAATCCAAGGAAGAAAAGAGAGCACGATAAGAAAGTTGGCATAACTGAAGTTATCAATACTTCTGAAGAAATAAATTCTTCTGAAAACAATATTGACGATAAGAGAGTAGAAGACATGAATGAGCAAATAAACCCTGTATTGGTTCAGGTACCTGACAATGTTAAAAATATTGACAATAATGAGATCTCAATAAATTATGTCTCTATTGGAAAGAGATGGAACCGAAATAAAATTGTTATTGACAAAAAAATTGCATATGCAATCGTGATTGATATAATTAATGAAAACGAGGATCAAGAACCAAAAAAAATTGAAGAATGTCGACATAGGAAAGATTGGCCAAAATGGAGAGATGTAATTCAAGCAGAATTACATTCTCTTGAGGAACGTGAAGTTTTTGGACCTATAGTCCGAACACCTGATGGTGTACAGCCCGTAGGATACAAGTGGGTATTTGTGAGAAAACGTAATGAGAAAAATGAAATTGTAAGATACAAAGCAAGACTTGTTGCACAAGGATTTACACAAAAACCGGGAATTGATTATGAAGAAACTTATTCCCCTGTATTAAATGCAATTACATTTAGACTTTTAATTAGATTGGCAGTCTCTGAAGGGCTGAATATGCATCTCATGGATGTTGTAACAGCTTATTTATATGGATCACTTGATAGTGATATTTACATGAAAGCCCCTGAAGGATTAAAAGTTCCTGAACCATATAACACAAAGTCTCGTGGAATGTATTCCATAAAATTAAAAAGATCTTTGTATGGGTTGAAACAATCTGGAAGGATGTGGTATAACCGTCTAAATGAATACCTTACTCAAAAAGGATATCATAACAACCCTATTTGTCCATGTATTTTTATTAAGAGATAAAAATCAGGATTAGTAATTACTGCAGTATATGCTGATGATCTAAATATCATCGGAACTCCTGAAGAGATTGAAAGTACTACTGCATATTTGAAAAGTGAATTTAAAATGAAAGATCTTGGGAAAACAAAGTTTTGTCTCGGATTGCAAATCGAACATTTGAGAAATGAGATATTTCTTCATCAATCAACTTATGTAGTAAATGTCTTAAAGCGATTTAACATGGATAAAATGCATCCATTAAGTTCACCAATGGTAGTTCGATCTCTTGATATAAAGAAGGATTGTTTTTCATCAATCAAGGATTGTTTTTTAATGAGGCAGTTTCTAATGCGTATGAAATACGGACATCCAAGGGGGAGTATTATGAATATAATTGATATGGATGTCGGTTACTTAGCCCTTAAGCAATAATAAATTGGTAGATTCTTGTAAAGATGGAAGGAGTTGTTACAGGGTATTAATTAGTATATTTTCTATTAATTTCTAGGTCAAATTATTTTTTTTATTATAATCCTGAATTAGGCAAGAGATTTTTTTGCCAGCACTTATCCTCTATTATATAAAGAGGGCAGTGACTATTGTATTCTTGAATCCACAATTCAATACATAATTCTCTCATTCTAATTCTCTATTTTATAGTTCTTTGCTCTTTTATTTTATAACACCATTCACTTTGCGGAGGGTGTAATTTTGGGGAATTTACAAAAGAAACCTTCATTATGTCTAAATTATCAAAAAATTTTGGCACTATTTTTGGGATAAATATCCAATATATTATAATGGGAAAGTCTAAGGATAATTATATTTGAAGAATAAAAAAGAATCAGACATTGAATATGTTCACGTTCATGCGCGGCTTACTTTAGTGTAGAATTCTTATTTAAAAAAAAGATCATCATTTGTTTAAAAAGAATTCATCAGTTTTACAATAAGAATCACGAGTGTGGCTAAACAACATACGTATGCACAACATACGTTTTTTTGCCACATCCAAAATACGTATTAAAAAAATAAAAATAAAAATTTCAACCTTACGGATGTAATATATATGTTATGAATATGTTGGAGATTAATTTTCAGAGAAATCAGAATATTATATCATTGCCATCATATATCATCAAAAATATGCAGCACTATTCAAAATATATATCGGAATAATGATTTGATGATACATGATGACAATGATATATTATTCTGATTTCTGTGAAAATTAATCCACGGCATATTCATAACACATTTATTACATCCATACGGTTGAAATTTTAATTTTTACTTTTTATAACTATTTTACGGGTATTTTAAAAAAATATAGGTTCGACCATACGTATGTTTTTTAACATCGTGACCACTACTTAAAAAAAAAAAAAAAAGTCCCAAAAGTTTTCTGGCGGGTGGCCTACTCGCCAGTAGCTTAAATTTTAGAGTATTGTTCCGGCAGAAGATACACTGAACCGACCGCCAGGACACAGTTCCAATTTCGCTAAATTTTCATTTCCCTCCATCCCAAACATAACCCCTTCGTGTTGTCCCTCCCAAAACAAAATCTCAATCTCTCTCTCTCTCTCTCTATTATTTTTCTTCAAGATGACCAAGGAGCTGGTCGACCTCTACAAGGCTGAAGTACATGCTTCTCCTTCTCTGGTTTCTCTAGTTACGAGATCGCCAGTCAAAAACGGGAATCACTAATCAAGGTTAAATCGTAGATTTGGACCTTCTTTCTGCAATCTGAGTAGGCCGCCTCACATAGATCGTACTTAATCAAGTGTTTCAGGTTCGTACCAGTACAAATTAGGGTCTTTGGTTTGGATTTAGGGTTAATTAGTCTTAAATAGGGATTTAGGGTTACTAAGTCTTGAATAGGGGTTAATTGGATGAATTTAGGTCTTAACTGGGGTTAATTGAATGACTTAGTAAATAGGATTTAATTGATGAACTTAGGCCTGAAGTAGGGTAAATTGGAGGAACTAAGATTTTTTGTCTGTATTATGCTAAGTTAGATGAACTGAGGTCTGAATTGGTTTATTTGGTTTATTGATTTATTGAAGCATTGTTTTATTGGGGGAACTTAGAGTTTTAAACTGTAAGATTTCTTCTTGCAGATATCTATTGTGATTTTAATAATTTCTTGTTTGCTAACTTTCTGCTAGGTTGACGATATTGAAAAACTTTCTGCTAAGTTAGATGAATTAATGCACGATTTCACATCCTTTATTCCATACACTAGTTTTGTTGAAATCTGTGTATTTTAACAAACAAACATTCAATCATTTTATTATATCAAAAATGTGTATGCCATATTTTTGTTTATCCTTATTAATAATTTATTAATTTTTTTTAGGTGTGGACCAATCCGGGAATATTAAAGCATTCTGGTGTATTGACATGATCAGAGTTACATATCTGACATGACCAACCTGGGCCTTACAACTTTTCTTCAAAGGGATAAAGTCAAGATTTTGTAAAAACTTTTCATATCTTCTCATGATGTTTAATTGATAATTTGATATTATTTTTTTTTTTTTGAGAAATTTTGGAGAGGGCTTTAATTATCCCCTTCCAAAGTGATAATTTGGTATTAATTACTAAAGTTTTGTTTTTTTCTTAATGAACAGGTGATTCAAAAGATGTGGAAATGGACATTAGGCAAAGATATTTATTAAGAAATCAACTGCCTGAAAACAGGTTATCTTATACACAATACTAATGTCCTTTATTTTGAACAAATTGAACAAATGAGCACTAATGGTAACATACTTAAAGGTCAGTTCTCAACAGTCTTGTTTTGAAATTGTTTGACATCATGATTTTTTGTGTTTATTTCTTTAATATATTACAATTATTTTATGTTTCCACCAGAATTTTGAAGAATTAGAGTAGAATTACAAAGGTCGGCTTGAGCATCCAGGTGCATTGGTGAAGTATTTTTGTTGCATAGGTCAAGACCTACGCAGACGTAACAAAGCTTCTTTACACCCATATTTCTTGATTAGTGTAGCTTTAAAAAACAACTTAAAATTTGACAAATTAATAATTGTACTCATTTTATATACATATTTTTGGTTTCTTTATTAGGTAGTTAATTGAAATTATGCTTGATGCACATGAATTGTCAGATCTTAAGTCTATGTTGAGTTGCAGCATAACAACATTTTTTTTTTGCTTTCTTATTCATATTGAGTGGGAAAAGAAATTGAAGAGGATCAAGCAGTGAGAAGTAGGTTACTATGCAAGTAGAAATAAGGATGGTAATTCATCACCAAAAAATATTTTGTTGACTTGTGCCAAGATTTATTACTTTTTGACTCTTTTTGAAATGAAGACTTGAGTTATTTTTTTGGGTTCATTTGTAATAAAGATGATATGATGATAATGGATATTATGTTTTATGATTGTTATGAATGTGTGATATAAGATGAGAAAAAAAAAATAGGATGAGTGGAAATGTAGTAATGGGAAAAATATTTAGTATAGTGGCAGTTTTTAGGTGAGAACATTGAGAGTCCTACTGGTGATTTTTCTTGCTAGTAGTTGGTTTTATACTGGCGGTTTCCCTCGCTAGTAGTTACTGGCAGTTAAAAGTGCTACAATATTGAGGCGAGTAAAAGTGCAACAATTTAGGAACAGTTATAAGAGGCACAATGTAGAGTCAGATATAAGTGCCAGTAAATTAGTGGCGGGTTGGACAGTCTCATAATCTCATCTTATTGCTTAGGTTCTTCTCGCAAGATTTTTCACATTCTTATTTGCGATTTTTTTTCCAAGCTTTTTCATGCTCCTTTATTTGTTGTCTTTCAGAAATTCGAATTAAAGCAAGGAGATAGTCTCCATTTCTCATCTGCGCAATTTTTTGTATTTGAACTCAGGAACGGAACTTAATAAAGAATGAGAGGGGCCATGACCCGCCTAAGATTTTGAAAGCATAATATATATTAGTAGTGTTTTACTGAGAAATTTTTGAAATACATGTATTTTTATGTCTATGTATTTAGCCTTCTCAAAATTTTGCAAATTAGGGACTAGGAGGACCCATGGCCTGTCACAAATTATACCAACATCTCCCAATTAGTGCATAAGAAAGGCAAAAGTTATCCAAAATAAATTGAATTTTGTAATCTTAACACTAGCAAGAACTAATATTTCCTTTCCCAAAGAAAATCCAACAAAATAATGAAATATTTATAATAGGAATTATATGAGAACATGAATCAGATGCTAAGTAATATTTTTATGAGCTACTAGAATTAAAAATTGAAGCTTTGTTTTCTCAATCACAAAGTCAAATTGGAAAAAATCTTGATTAGCAAATGATTAACGTAGAGAGGAGGAACGATAAGGACTGAGGGATGGAGAGGGTCAGTAAGGGAGAAAGAGAGAGAGAGGTTGTCGGTGTGGCTAGTATCTAAAGGCGAGAGAGAAGAAGAGGGAACACGAGCTCAATGGCCATGGTTGTGTGCTGCGATAGATGATGGGTTGAAAACGAATTTGCAAGAGACAATAAATTTTTTATTCTTTTCTCTCTCCTTTCCTACGTATAAATTCACTCCGAGTGGATTTTTCAAAAGCCACTAAAAAGCATGATTTCCCTGGAATCCTGAGGTTCATAGATCCAGTCCATTTCGTTTGTTGCTTATATGTGAAACGAAACTAGAAACCTACTAGCGTGGAAGAATCAGCTCTCTTTATCACGTGGGGCCCACAATGAACTATTTTCAAGTAAAATCTGCTATTAACGGAGTTAATTTGAGTTACATTTTGAACATGTCACTGACTACCCTCTCCATTTCAATGATAAGGAGGATGGACCCTGCTTCATTCTTCATTTTATCCAATTTTTTTTTTTTTTAACTCTCTCCTCAAAATCTTTGAAATTTTTGTTGAATCTAAGCTTAGAATTGGATAATTGAAGGCACAAGCACACCCACAATGGAGGTAAGATTTAACTTATAGTACATATAAGTGCTGACTTTTTTTTGTCTCGCACACATTTATAATTGATAATTTTTTTAATCTTTTATTTCATAAAAAAATTCTCAGTTATTTACTTACAATAGTAAAAAGTATAAGGGCTATTTTGAATAATTGAACTTTTGGTTTAGATGCCAGGGACTTTCATTCATGGACCACCTAGAGATGATTCTTTTAATATTTTTCATATATATCCTTTATAATTCTTTTTTTATGTGTTACCCTATATTTCATCAATTATTGCACATCATTCAATCATTTTTTGTCAAATTCTATACTAAACAAGTTAATATTATTTATTTCTTTTTATTTCATTATAGAGTAATGATGGTGAAGATTTAATCAAGATGGTGAAATTAATATTCTGGGAAATGTGGAATCAATCTTTGAAGAATGGATACCCAAGTTAAATATGGAATTTGAGTCAGAACAAGCCGCGTTTTATTTTTACAATAGGCATGCTCTCAAAATGGGTTTTGGCATAAGATGGAGCTGGAAACACAATCTGAAAAATACCAAAATAGCGAAGGATCGAATAATTTGTTGCTCCCGACAAGGCATTCGGGGGAAAGACAAGCGAGATGAGGATGTGCAAAAGGTACGTGCGGAAACACGGTGTAGTTGTTTAGCGCGGATGAAAATAGTTTTGAACAATGGGGTTTGTCACGTCTATGAATTTATATCTGAACATAACCATCAACTAACCAATGAAGACCAAACTCATCGGCTAAGATCACATAGGAATTTGAGTAAAACCCAATTGAATGAAGTAGAAATTGCAAGTAGTGTGGGAATAGCTCCCAAAAAAATATTTGATATGATGGTAAAAGAAGCAGATGGCCGTGAGAATCTTGGGTATATCCCGGAAGATTTGAAAAATTGTCTGTACTCAAAAAGATCGTTAACAACTAATATGGGAGATACGGGAGGTATAATGGAGTATCTTACAAAGAGAGGTTTTTTTTATTCCGTTCACCCTGATGCAGATAATTTAATTACTAATATTTTTTGGGCAGATGCGCAAATGATTAATGATTATGAAGATTTTGGAGATGTTGTGTGTTTCGACACGACTTATAGGAGGTTAAATGATGGATGGCCGTTTGGGTTATTTGTTGGAGTAAATCACCATAAACAGACAATAATTTTTGGTTCTTCATTATTGTATGATGAAAAAAAAAGTCATTCGAATGGCTCTTTAGAACGTTTCTAGCGGTTGTGGAAGGGAAAAAGTCGAAAACAATTCTTACTGATGAAGATGAGGCAATGGCTAGTGCAATCAAGGTAGTTTTACCCGAAGTTCATCATAGAATTTGTGTATGGCACATGTATCAAAATGCATGCAAGCATTTAAATGGTGCTTTCAAGGATTTTTTTTTTTTGAAATGGCCAAAAAAAAAATTAATTAAGGGAATGGCTAAGTTTTAAAAATATTTGCAAAAGTAGCCATTTCGCCCAGCCATCGGGCGAAACACAAGTAGTTTCGCCCAGTAACGGGGCGAAACAGAGCGCAATCACATTACGGGCGAATTTGCTTAATTAACACTGTTTTGCCCAGCGGTCGGGCGAAACAAAGACTGTTTCGCCCGGTAGCCTGGCGAAACAAACTATTATGCATATTTTGGGCTTAGCCCGGCCCATCTCTGTTTCGCCCTGCGGGCGGGCGAAACAGTGTTTCCCGGCCACAAAGACGTTTGGGCGAAAACAATTGTCTCTCCGACCAAAAAAATAAATAAAAAAGCCTAAAAAGGGAAAAAATTAAAAACAGATTTTTTAGCCTTTTTACATGGAAAAAAATAAATAAAATAAATGCGAAGACAAAAAAATAATAATAAATAACTTATTTTTATTTAGAATTTCTTTTTCATATTGAAATGACAATTTGTTTTTTTTAGTACATAAACATTGATTTAACATGTTAGGTTATAGGAGGAATCTAAGTTTTTTTAGGTATACAATTTAGGATTCAGATATAGGGTACTAGAGAATATTTACTTTTTCAGATTGAGACAATTTAGCTTTTTATTTAGTGGGTAACATTGATTTAACATGCTAGAATATAGGAGGAATCTAAGTTTTTTTAGGTATACAGTTTAGGGTTCAGATATAGGGTACTAGAGAATATTTACTTTTTCTGATTGAGACAATTTAGCTTTTTATTTAGTGGATAACATTGATTTAACATGCTAGAATATAGGAAGAATCTCAGGATTTTTAGGTATATGATTTAGATTTCTATTTAAAGAGTCTTCTTATTATACTTGATCATCAAAAAATTAAATCTCATAAGTCTCTCTTGCAAACTTCTTCCTTTTCTTCTTTCTCCTTATCAAGAAAATGCCACAAAATTCTGAAAATTTTCTATATTACAATGATCAAATTGTTCAAGATTCGAGCGGATACAATTACGCTCCACAAGAAGGTGTTTTTCTCCCGCGTAGTAGAAATAGAAATTATTATAGATTGTGTTTAGAAATTTATGCTACCACCGGTTGGCCTAATAGTGACGATCTTAAAATTAGTGGTAGGTTTCCTTACCGTATGAATGATTGTTTGTATTTTAAGATAGTCAAAATTTCGAATGATTCACAGTTAACTAGTTTTGCTCAGTACATCAAATATGGTGAACACGGTTGGCCTGAATTAGAAATATACGTTGAACGCATCCAAAGTAGAGAATCCTATGTAGGAACTAGTAGTAGATCAAATGTACCTTTTAATGATGACGAGCTTGAGAGGTTAGAACCTGTAATAAATCGTGATAAAGATGAAGTGCCAGAAATGGAAGAAGGCGACGAAGATGAGTTTGAAAATGTTGAAGACGATGAATATGATGAAGATGAAGTGCCAGAAATGGAAGAAGGCGACGAACCAGAAATAGATGTTATGAACAATTATACGGAAGTGGGTGAGATGGTTAGTGTAGGAACTTTCGGTAATCCTCCGGCGAAAGAGTTTGAAGATACTACTATGTGGAAAGAAGTGAAAATCGATATCTTGTATGGTAAGAGCGTGCATGCGAGTAGCGATGATAGTTTGTATGAGGGACAGATGTTCGACACGAAAGCAGAGCTACAATCAGCCGTAAAATTATACAGCGTCATGCATCACCGAGAATTTGTAGTCTTAAGATCGAACAAAACGCTCTACACTGTAGTCTGCAAGCTACAAGATGACCGCGCTGGCTGTGATTGGAGGCTGTTTGCATGCAAAAATAAACGACATGTGTTTGAGATTAAAAAATTTACACAACCACACGTATGTGTTAATCAACAACCTAACAACGACCACAAACAATTAACAAGTGCATTTATAATGGTACGTTGGTTCCTCCTGAGAAACTTATGAGGAAAAATGTCCGTGGAACCAACAAGCGTGGAAGAAGACAGGAGAAACGCTTTCATAATAGTATGGACGTCATGGACAACGCAGATCGTAGAAAACATTGCAGTATTTGCGGAGTAGCAGGGCACACGAAAACAAAATGTCCGAGAAGGTTGTAGTGTTTTATGTATGGTAGTTTATGTTTATTTATTGTGAGTTGTAATGTTTTATGGATTGTTGTTTGTAATATTTTATGTATTGTATTTTATGTTTATGTATTTTAATTTGTAATATTTTATGGATTGTATTCCAAATTAAATAGTTTAAATATCAATCTAAATTAACAAAACATAGTCCAAAAAGTAAACATAGTCAGTAATGCCAGCGGTCTCCTCCTCCTCCTCGTGTTCCCCCGCGTCCTCCGTGTCTTCCTCTCCCCCCTCCCCCTCCTCCTCCGCGTGGTACTCCTCCGCGTCCTCCTCCGCGTACTCGCTGCGCCTGAGGCTGAACCTGAGTAATCTGACTAACTCCGTCATCTCCGTCTCCTCCTTGGCCTCTTCCTTCCCCTCCTCCGTCTCCTCCTTCGTTTCCGACCTGTTTGATGATTGAACCCCAATCGAAGTCGCCCTCATATTCACTACTTTCCTTTATGCTGCTCCGGATGCACCCTAACAACTTTTTCAATTTCCCTGGTACATCCTGGCACTCGGCCTTTAGCGCTTCGAACCCATGTTTGCAGGCCTCCAAAAGAAATGCATGCTAAAAATAATATTTGAGTAATGTTAAAAAACTAAAATAATATGAATAAATAATAATATAAATAATAGTTAATTATTTTCATTACCGCTTTCCTTTTTTGCGAAACCATCGGATGATACGATCCCATAGCATGCGGGATATCAGACTGCACGTAAGGATTGGTTGCCGTTCTATATCAATTCCAATATGCATCATACTGGCTAGGGTCGTACGGCTGCCATGAAGTAATATTTATTTCACGTCCCAAGCGTTTCTCTTCCCACTCAGCCAGATAAGCTGAATGTACGGTAGGCCAATCATTTCCACGGTAATTTGCGATATCGTGCAATCGTTTGTCGTACTCGCAATTTGGGGGTGCTTCCATCGCATACCCGAACTGATGCAACACCTGCTCCGGACGATGCATCTCGACAATCCAAAAATAGATCAATGGCACTGTAATAAGCCCCATAGTTTTTTCGTGCTCAACTATCGGCGGGAGTATATGACAGAATGCGTCATAAGGTGTCCAAACCACCTGAGTGTCGACCAAACTGTCGAACTGATCACGATGTGTCGGCAAATGCCGATGAGGTGTTATATCCGCGTATTGAGTACAATCTTTCCATAAAAAACCAACCGTAGGTCTCTCATCTTCATCACCATCATTCGCCATATCATGCAGTTCCTTGCGTACATCTTTAGGAACGGGTCGTCCGACAATGATATGTTCCCATGCCCACAGTTGCAGCAACATGATACACCCTCCCATATTTTTCCGTTTCTTATGCGTACCTTTACACAATGCCCTGTAAAGGTACGCAAGAACTCCACTACCCCATGCCCATCTATCTAAAACCGACATGTCCTCTAATAAAAGCAGAGGCAGTGCTGAAACACAATCTCCCGAAGCTTCCGTAAATAATACATCCCCACATAATGCAAGCATGTAGGCTCTATAATACTGCTCGACTTTCTGTTCCGGGGCATCAATTTCCAAATCGGAAAAATTATTTTTCAACCATGTTCTTTTCAATAAAATTTTGCTTCTTCCCTTTCCCTTAAACTCCAATTCCGGGATTTCTTTCCCGAGTAGTTGCGTGACCTTTCCCTTCCAATCAACATCTTTATTATTTAAACACATTGTCTCACCGTCCGTCTGCATTCCCAACAAACACGAAACGTCATCCAGTGTTATGGTCATCTCGCCAACAGGCAGATGAAACGTGTGTGTTTCCAGTCTCCAATGTTCCTGCAGAGCGCTTATCAGTATGTTGTCATAATCCAGCCAACCCATCCTGGCAGTTTGTAGTAAAATTGCTTTCTTCAAAAAAGGGGCATACCGATCGTCTCTTGGAACATGCAGAAACATAAATAAATAAAATATATAAGATATATAAGATTTTTTAAATAAATAAAATAAAATAAAATAAAATAAATAAATAAAATATATAAGATATATAAGATTTTTAAATAAATAAATAAAATAAAATAAAATAAATACATAAAATATATAAGATATATAAGATTTTTAAATAAATAAATAAATAAAATAAATACAACAAATTAAACTAATAATAAATAAATAAATAAAATATATAATATATATAAGATTTTTTAAATAAAAAAAATAAATAAATAAATAACATACATATGACATTTTGTACTTTCTAAAAAAATTTATAAGTAATATACTAAAAAAAAAAATACTGGAACTTCATGTTGTCGGTAGCGCATGGGTTTGATAGTTACATATTCGGTGTTGCCAAATTCGTTCGCCCGATGCATGTGTTGTTGTGACCGAAGCGCATAATTTGGCCGACTAGGTCCCGCGTCGAGATGACATCTTTATTTAAAAAATCAAATAATATAAATAAATAAATCAAATAATATTAATAAATAAAATAATATTAATAAATAAATAAAAACTACTAATAAAAACTAATAATAAACATACATACATAAACATACATTTGATTTTTTTTAAAACATAAATAAATAAAAACTAATAATAAATAAATAAATAAATAAATACGTAAACATAAACATACATAAATAAATATATAAACATACATACATAAATAAATAAATAAATGCATAGCGTACATTTGATTTTTTTAAACTTTTAAAAAATAAAACTATAAATAATATACTAAAAAATATATCTATAACAAAATAAATATAAATAAATAATCCTAAACCCTAATCAACCAAATCAACCAAATAATAAATCTAATTTCAAATCAACTACACAAATGGAAAACTAATTTTGAGCAAATAAACCTAATTTGAAACTAATTTTGAGCAAATAAACCTAATTTGAACCTAATTTTGAGCAAATACACCTAATTTGAATTTTGAGCAAATAAACCTAATTTTAAACTAATTTTAAGCAAATAACCAAAATTAACTAAATCTAAAGTCAAAGAAATCAACATACCTTCCCTCTCATTTTTTCTGTTTTTTTTGGCCTCTGATTCGCCCCTTTTTTTGTTGTTTCGAAAATTTTCGAAAAAACACTCCAACTGTTAAGTAATGGGCTGGAATTATTTGGCAGCTGTTTCGCCCAGCGAGCTGGCGAAACACAGTCTGTTTCGCCCAGCCAAAGGGCGAAACAGAGATGGGCTGGGCTAATCCCAAAATATGCATAATAGTTTGTTTCGCCAGGCTACCGGGCGAAACAGTCTTTGTTTCGCCCGACCGCTGGGCGAAACAGGGTTAATTAAGCAAATTCGCCCGTAATGTGATTGCGCTTTGTTTTGCCCCTTTACTGGGCGAAACTACTTGTGTTTCGCCCGTTGGCTGGGCGAAATGGTTACTTTTGCAAATATTTTTTGTTATAATAAAGAAATTTTAAATTTAATTTTTTATTATGATAGCAGGGGTATTTTCATAATTTTAAAAATATTTTGGTATGTTGAGAAATAATAAATTTTGGTTCAATAAATTCTGCACATTAATTAAAGAATTTAGAAATTTGAATCATCAAATTCTGAGGTGTATAGTGAAAGATGTGATTATTTTAAGTTGGAGGGTCTAAAGTGCAATTTCGGCAGCAGTACATGGCTGTTCAGTTTCTTCTTTTGTAAGTTCAGAGAATCTCATGGGGAAGGCTGAGTGGGTAATTATGGTCTTTAATGAGAATAATTTGCATTTAATCAGAAGATACGGTGTATTTTTCCCTTCTATTTTGGTTCAAATACCTTCTATTGAAGCAAAACGGGATCCCTTTCCTTCCTTCCCTGTCTTTTTCTCCCGATTAATCTGACCCGCGAAGCTCTCTCTCTCTCTCTCTCCTTTTTCCCTGTCACAAGTGACTCCAACACTCCTCCTCCTCTCCATTTCTTCCCGCTCCCTCTCCCTGCCTTTCCTTCTCTTCTCCCTTTCGCGCTGCAGAACCGGACGGGTCCATTGGTGAGGAATTGGAGAGCTGAGTGGAGCTTCTGTCACTGTAGCACGTACCTGGCACTGTAGCACGCGCTGGACACAGTAGCACGCGGTTTCTCATTGTTAGCGTCCGTGAAACCGGTCCACGTAGACCGAAGGTAGAAGGCAATTTCGGCTCGTGAACACCGGGTTTATCCAGACTTCAACCCCAATTTTATTTTCTGCAATCTTCTGGAATTTTGTGAGTTGCAATTTCTTATTTAGTTAATTAGTAGTTAGTGTTCATTTGCATTATTATGCCATGTTGCATGTGTATATAAATAAAATAAATATTTTTGTGGTTATGGATCTGTTGTTTAATTAATATAACTATATTTTTCAAAACTAAATTGGGGAAGGATAAATATTTTAATAAGAAAATTATTATATTAAACGGTCAAATATGTTGGAAAAGAGAATTTTGATGTTATTTTATTATATCATATGGGCTATATTTTAAATAACGGTAATCATTAGTATAGGGTATAACTAAATAAATGTTATAATTTTTAAGAAAAATGATTGTGGAATATGATAATATGATATTAATATTTTCCTATAATTTATATTATGAGTAAATAATATTACAAAATATCTGATTTTATTAAATCTGAAAATGGGGTATTTTCTGAACTGGAACTGGGTTCTGGATTTTCGGACAGATTCAAAAGTCTGGATTTTAAAAGTTGGAATTTGGAAATACTATTTTTAAGAGAATCTGGAATTTATAGAACTGGAATTTGGAAATACTGTTTTTAAGAGAATCTGGAATTTATAGAACTGGGATTTGGAAATACTGTTTTGAGAAAATCTGGAATTTCGTGTACTTTTTAAAAGCTAGAATTTCAAATCCGATTTATTAAGGAAATTTGTTTTAATTATATCTTTTTAACCATAACTCCAATTTTCACAAATAAATAGTCGATCTGTATGTTTTCGGGCATTCCGGGATCATTGGTAAGGTTAGTTTCTACATTTAAGGTCCAGAAAATATTTTTCGGGGGTAATCAGATTTAAGTCGGTACGAATTTCGAGATCGAATAGTAATTAGTATTAATTAAATAATTAGATTCGCGTGAGAAGGAGTTCGTATTAGAAGAAGACCAAGAAGTTGAAAGAGTTGCGAAGGAAGCTCCAAAGTTTGTGAAAGCCGGAGATTTCGCGTGAGAGTTGCTAGTTGTTGCATTTATTCAAGTAAGGTTTTGTCCGCATATGCTTTTCCTTTTGGCTATATTTGTTCTTCCGTATAAATAGTATTTATATTATAAGTATTTATAATGATAATACCGAATATTGAATATATAATTTTTATTTATGAAATAGAGCTTACATGGCTCAAATTACTATTTTAGTAATAAAAGAAATTAAAGATAATATTTAAAGATATTTTAAGATACGGGGTATAGTGAGATGTGTGAAAAAGCAGAGGTAATACAGCCGTACTTGGTAGAGCGAAATCAGGGCCGCTGATTCACCTAGGTGAGAAGCCGTATTTAGTATAGCGAAACTAGGGCCGCTGATCACCGGAAAGACTTGTATCTGTGCGCGTACTCGATGCCACGGAGCATGATCTAGTGTGTGTTGTGTGTGGAAGGTGAAATGAGTTAATATCCCGAAATAAAAACAATTTTTATAACTACTATATTATTACTATTATAAATTATGCAATCGACTCTTCGTTACTTTATTTTTTTTTATAAACTATATTTATATACATCATATTTTTGTGTATGCGGCTGGGCCTCTTTCTTACCTTACTGAGTCAGTACTCACCCTTACTTTTATGTTGTGCCCAGGTTTTGATCTTTAGCTTGGGAATTGCGGGTGGAGTGGCGTCTTAAGCAAATTAAATTTAGTTTAATAGTTACTTTAAATAAATGAGAACTTTATAGTCTCAATTTTAGGATGTTGTTAAGTTTAATAATTATAATTTAGAGATTATGTGGATGCTTGTTTAATTGTCTTTTGGCGGTTGTTACATTTTAGTAATTTATTTGGATCAGGGGTGTAACATTTTTAAAACTTGGTCATTCCCTTAATTAATTTTTGTTTTTTGGCCATTTCAAAAAAAAAGTCGCTTTCAAGGAGTATAAGAAGTTTACTGTTGATTTTGGAGATTGTGTTTATAATCACGAAAATGAAGGTAGTTTTATTCGTGCATGGAATGATATGCTAGAAAAATATCACTTACAAGAAAATAATTGGCTCGATCAGTTATTTAAAAAAAGAGAAAAATGGGCACTAGTTTATGGGCGGAATATTTTTCCACGGCTATGAGTACGACACAAAGAAGTGAGCGTATGAACAAGGAATTAAAGAGCTACATGAGTGTAAAATATGATATTCTTACATTTTTGGGGTATTTTGAAAGAATGGTCAAAGATAGACGGTATGAAGAATTGAAAGCAAATACAAAAACCACTCAATCTAGCCCAATACTAAAGGCAAATGTAACTATTTTGAGGCATGGAGTAAACATTCATACTCCAACAGTTTTTGATTTGTTTCGAAATGAGGTGTTGCAAACTTGGAATTGTGACATATTTTATCAAGGAGATTTTGAAAATAATAGCATATACAAATTGCAAGAGCATGGAACCCAACTAGAGCGCACTGTTTCATTAACCCGTTTGAGGTAAAGATTGAGTGCACGTGTAAAAAATTTGAATTTGCCGGTTTATTATGTGCGCACGCGTTAAAAGTACTTAATTTTAATAATGTTAGATCAATTCCTCAAAATTACATACTTAAAAGGTGGACAAAAAAATGCAAGGGTTAAGGATGTATGTCACACCATTAGTACAACACCGGATCCTAAATTAGAGGATAATAGGCGTTATAAAGAGCTGCGCCGCATTTTGCTTGAAGGAGCAGCTGAAGCTGCTGATAGAGATGAAACCTTTCAGATCGTCAAAAACCGTGCTAGCAATCTTTTTCAAGATGTGAGCCAGCTCTTGCAAAATCAAGCTGATTCGACTCCTCAAAATGTCACAGAAGCAAATCATACAGTAATAGGTAGTGATGTAATTAATGGAATAATATTTGAACCGAAAGGAATCAAGTTCAAGGAGAAGTTGTTTCGTAAATCGCAAAGACCCACTGGAGGTCTTGATAAATCTAGAAAAAAGAAGTCACGATGCCAAGGTGGCCCTAACTCGTCAAATGCAGTAAGTAGATCTAATTATTTAAATAATGAAAATATTGTAAATATCATTTCTAATTTTATGCTTATTACAATAGGCTTTGGAGGGATCTAGTCAGGGCCAAATACAATTTCCTAACCCACCTCTTTATACATATAAGAATATAAATGTAAGTGGAGAGCAAAGTCAAAGTTAGAATGCATTGTTGCACCATGTTCTTATATAATTTTTGATATGTTAGTTGTTAAAACAAATATTGGATCTATATTTTGATTATTGGCCGCCAATTATTTCATATTTTGGGCACCAGTGATAATCTACTATATCTTTTGTATGTTAAATCTTCAAATACTATATTTTGTTTGTTTCTCAATTATTGGAGAGTGAATTACCATACATCTTGTATTTTTTTATGTTCATGCTATGTTTCTTTTGTTTCCCAAATGCACATTACAGTGTCGATTTACTATTTCTTTGTTTATATTCAAATACTATGTTTTATCTTGTAAAGAGTGTTTTCCTTTGCAAATACAATAATTTGATTGTCATATCTTCTTTCTGAAATGTATACTTAGACTTGTTCAATGCTAAAGAGAAAAAAAAGAAATACACCATTTAAGCAAAATCTCAAACACTTGATATGCAACACCATAAAACAAAATAACCTCATATAATCATGCAATGATAAAATCCTTTACATATCACACAATAACTAAAAACAGAAGAAGAAAACGTAAAATAAAAAAAAATCCACTTTATAAATCCCTGTGTAATCTATTTGTCTCTTCATTCAAAAAAATCCACTTCAACGTTGTAGTCCTAAAAAATTCTTAAGCAAGGAAGAGGAAGGATGTCGCTTGCTCCTCTAAGGGCTCTTGGAGGTAAAAATCGTTAAGTGGAAAAAAATTTCAGCAAAAAATCTGGAGGTGGAAGAGAAAAGAAAAGATATTACGTGTGCATCTCATGTGAGAGAGAGAGAGCTTTGTTTAATAAAGCTTCGGGCTGGGAATAAACGAAAGTTCTAACTCCGTAAAGAAGGAATCTGTTTTGAAAATAAAAGAAGTGGGCTTTACATGATGAAAGATGGAGATTCAGCCACATCAATAGGCTTCTAGTATCGTTTCACATGTAAGCAACAGACGAAATGGACTCCTAGATCCAAACTCACGAAATATTTTGGAACACCGAATAGCAGTTTATAAAAGCTGTAGGGTCCACCGAATCCTACCCAAAACGGACCTCAAAACTGAGGCTCGGAACAGGCCCTTAAGTGCTACCAAGCAAATATTATGTTTATTTTGTTATTATTTTAGGGTTTGTCTGTATGTTGTGTTTGGTATTGAGACTTCTAGAAAATTCAGGATACCATAAAAAAGGAAACCGGCAGGAGATAGGAAAGTTCTCCATATTTGCTCTTCATGACTTATTTCTATAAGAAAAAAAGCTCACTTTTGCCCGCTGAACTTTTTAAAATTGTTCAACTTGCCCCCTGAACTTTTTTTTGCATACTTTTACCCCCTAAACTCTTCCAACTGTTCAACTTGCTCCCTCCATCCAGTTAAATACACAGTCACCAGTTTAGTGCTTGTGTGGCATGCTGACGTGGCAAATATATTAATTTTTTAATCGCCCAGTCAGCACGCCTCCTTTCTTTCTTTTATTTTCTTCCCTTTTCTTTTCTCTTCTTCCCATTCTTCTCTTTCTCTCCTTCGCTCTGTCTCTCCTTCGCTCCTTCTCTGCTTCGTCGCCGCGCCGTCGCCGTCGCCGCCGCCTGCGCCGTCGCCGTCAACCGCCATCGCCTCCTCTTCTCTCTCCACTCGAAACCTTAGATTTCAGAAAATTCAAAATCGGTCCAAATTTGCTCCATTAATTAGACTTAATTAGAAGGACTTAATTATGTATTTAGTGACATTTGGTCTATGTTATTATCAAGATTTGTATGCATTATTTGTATTTCATATACAACATTTGTTTCATATTCAATATTTGTGACGTTTGCAACCCGTTTACAAAAATAAATGAAAAAAATTTCAAAATTAAAGGATTTAGTAACGGTTTTTAACAAAAAACCGATACTAAATATTAATACTGTATCGGTTTTTATCAAAGAACCGATACTAAATCGGGAATTTTTTTTTTCCACTTAGTAACGGTTTTATGGAAGAACCGTTACTCTTCTGGAAAATTCTGGATACCATAAAAAAGGAAACCCGACAGGAGATAGGAAAGTTCTCCATATTTGCTCTTCATGACTTATTTCTATAAGTGACAATTGAAATTGAAAATATGTTTATTTCCTTATATTTGTATTTTCATGTATTATGTGTTAATTGGGGCAGTAATTCTTTGAGTTATTTTCTTGTATTAGATATAACTATCCTATAAATAGAAAGGTAAGTACAGAATTTTATTCATTCAAATAACCACAAATAATTGTATTGTATTTCTCTTTCTCATAATATAAAGAAAATGTTTGAGTGCCGGCGGCCGTGATTTTTACCCATTTTAGGGTTTCCACGTAATAAAATATTTTTGTTCTTGTGTCTTGCTTTCTGTATTTGCTGTTACGTCTCGGTTCCAAACATATTGTATGTTAGGTTTAAATAGGGGTGTTCAAACAGTTCGGTTAGTTTGATTACCGAACCGAATCGGTCATTTTCGGTTAAACCGGACGGTTCAGTTGAAAAAAAATGATATAATCCGGTTTCGGTTTACGGTTCGGCTTGGTTTTTTTCTTATTCGGTTGAAACCGAATCAACCGGTCAACTGCAGAAATGAACTCTGACTGGTTCAAAATCAATACAAAACCTATTCAAATCTTACATGCTCTTGGTCTTGGTTCACAAGTTATTAAAAGTTATGAAACTTTTGTACCCACTTTATTAAGGTTCAACTTGTTATTAAATGGTGTTCTTGTTCTATTCAAATTTAATAGCTTTAATTGTGGCAGTATAATGACTTTTGGAATCTCTATGTGTATTTCGATCTTCTATAGTCTATGCACTGATCACTTGTGATCAAACGTTTCTTTGTAGTACAAATACCACAACCAGCACAAACTACACACCTTATTATGATGTAGAGGATCATATCTTTTCATCCGTGCTTTTCTTTTTGACCTTTCGAAACATATCTCTTGGGAAGAAAACAACAATGATGAAAAAATAAAGGGAAATTTTTCAAAAAAACACCAAACGTTTTTGGAATTTATCAAAAATCTCATATCTTTTCAAATTATTCAAAAATCCCTATAAAGTGACTTGAATTATTTTTTTAGTCCCTATGGGGTTAATTCTAACATTTTCATCAAATATAATTTTTAAAAGAACAAAATACCCTTCATATATTTATTTTTTATATATTATTTTATTCAATTAAAAATAAAAAATATTTTTTTTACATCAAATATAAATAATTGTGAACTAATATACAAAATCATAATAAATATTTTATGTAAAATAAAATTATAATCTAATTATGTAATATTAAAAAAAAAAATTTGTAATATAATATCATAAAAGAAAAAGTAATATATCATAAGATAATACCATAAAATATCATCACCAAAAAATATCGTCAAAATAATTTAGTCAAAACTATAATTTGTAAATAAAAAAAAAAAAAAATAATTTTTTTGTAATATAATATAAAACAATAAAAAAATAATACATCATAAATTTTTTACCATAAAATATCGTCAAAAATAATATCGTGGAATATTACACTCAATTTATTTATCATTTTTATTGAATAAAATAAAATATGAAAAATAAATAATTGAGGGGCATTTTGGTCTATTAAAAAATTGAGTGGATGCAAAAGTTAGATTTAACTGTATAGGGGACTAAAAAATAATTCAAATCACTTTATAGATGATTTTTTGGAGAAAATTGAAAAATGAGAGGGTTTTTGATAAATTCCAGAAAAATTCGGGGATTTTTGAAGAATTTTCCAAAAATAAATCTTACTCCCATATCAATTTTCTTCTCCCTTCTCTGCTTCTTTTATTTCGGTTTTCAACACTTATTTTTTCTTCTCTTAAACTATGTTTGAGTTATTTTTAATGTAAATATGTTTTGATATGCTTGTTCTTTTATACATTTTTATTTATTTATTTATTTATCACATTTTTTTTCTTTTATAGCTTAGTTTCGATTTTATGAAATCATGTTATTTAATCCTTCAAAAAAGAAATAATGTTATTTATTTCTTCTCAATTCTGAAGGTGATATTATTTTTTACTATTGAACACAAGGAAAGAAGTTATCTGATTCGGTTTTAACCGAATAAAGCGGATTAAAATCCGGTTTAATTAGTTCCGTTTTATTTTGGTTCAAAAAATAAGTTTGATCGGTTCGGTTTAAATTCGGTTCACGAAAAATTGGTTCGGTTCGACCGAACCGAACGAATGAACACCCCTAGGTTTAATTTATCGGGATGTTAGTTTTATTTTGTTTTGATTTAGGATTTGTTAAACATACAGTACACCAAGTTTATTGTTCATATTTAAATATGCGATATAAAATTTCATAATAAACATATGAAAGTTAATTATTCAAAATAAACACATAGGGAAGCTTTAGTTATGAAAAGTTAATTATTATTGAGTTTTGGTTCATTTATTTATTGGGTTTGGGTTCGGATATAATTAAATTTCGGGATAAATTAAAAGAAAATATCTCCGTTGCTAGTTGCGTTTCTTGACATATTTCCGCTATTGCGGCGTAATTTAAAACGCTGATATTTATTATTATTGATATCCCTATAATGTTATGATTTTTGTATTTATATCTTTTATGATGTCATGATTTTTATATTTACATGACCTTATAATATTATGGTGACGATATATGTTTTTCACATAATTACTCGTCTTATGCAAACTAGAGAGGACATCCAATTAAATATTACACAGCACAGCTCACCATTTTGAATTAGGTTCATAGAACAACAAAAGATTCTATTAATTATCCAACTTGAAATTGAAAATGATGATACCAATCTTCCAAACCAAAAAGTCAGAAGAAAGAATCTTTCCGATTCTACCAAGAGCCAACATCGACTATGCAAATCAATTGCACAACATAAAACTAATCATTGGTCATCAAGAGTGGTGGAAAAAGAAAATCTAAATAGTTTAATAATTGAAGTGATCAGTGAATTCATTCGACGAACCTATTAAAAATCTTAACATTTTTCCTAATTTTATGCTATCCAGCCTAGGCTTGTCAACGGGCCGGGTCGGGTTCGGGTTTGGCCATACCAAAATCCGATCCGAAAATTTCGGGTTTGACCCGAACCCGAACCCGAAAACTTTACGGGTTTTATTTCAAACCCGAACCCGAACCCGCGGATAACCCGAAATCCGTGGGTAAACCCGAAATCCGTTAAGGATACGGCAGCCCATCATTTTTTGGCACAAAATATTTTGAAAAATTTAGAAGTGGTTATTTATAAAGAACCGTTACAGAAGCATACTGACGGTAGTGTGTTTTGTTTTTTCTTTTTTCTCCCCCCGTTTGCAACCCGTTTACAAAAATAAATGAAAAAAAAAAAACTGGCTTCTGTAACGGTTATTTATAAATAACCGATACAAAAGTCTTCTATAACGGTTCTTACTAACCGATACTAAAGGTTTCTGTAACGGTTCTTTATAAATAACCGATACTAAACTCTTGTGTAACGGTTCTTTAGAACTAACCGATACTAAAGGTTTCTGTAACGGTTCTTTATAAATAACCGATACTAAAGTCTTCTGTAACGGTTCTTTATAACTAACCGATACTAAAGGTTTATGTAATTGTTCTTTATAAATAACCGATACTAAAATCTTCTGTAACGGTTTTTTAGTACTAACTGATACTAAAGGATTTTGTAACCGTTTTTTATAAATAACCGTTGCGGATTTTATATCGGTTATTCGTTAATAACCAATACTAAAGTAAGGCTTCTGTAACGGTTCTTTATAAATAACCGCTACTAAATCATCTGTAACGGTTCTCCATAAATAACCGTTGCGGATAGTTTTTTTGCAAATTTTAACCTAATTTATACAAAATTAAAACTACAATATAATTCATAAACAAATAACAATTAAAATATTTAAAATATAAAATAGTTCAAATTGCATAAAATTAATAAAACATCAAATTGTCCATACAAAACATCAAATATTTTGATAGTTCAAATATAACAAATAGTTCAAATAGTCCAATAAACGCAAAATAGTAATATCCCAAAATCAACAAACTACAAAAAAGGGGCAAGGAATTGGTAGATCGGGTAAAAGTGTTGGATGGGTTAGGATTAGGGTTAAAATAGATGGGTATGATTGATTTGGAGAAATATGAATGATACAGATTAAAATTAATTATAATTTAAGTTTCGAATTCGGGTTCGGATTTTTCACGGATCGGATAGTATCAAACCCGAACCCGATCCGAACCCGTTTTTGTTTTCGGATTTGAACCCGAACCCGATCCGTAGATTTTTTTTTCGGCTTTAATCCGATCCGTTCGGGTCGGATACCTACTGAATTCGGGTTGAACCCAATCCATTGACAAGCCAGCCACACTAACCCCCGAAAGCAAAACAGCTGAGAGGATTACCCCCTCAAATCCTTTTGATCCAAAGTCAATACCCCCTCACATCAACCAAAGATCTCTCTCGTTATTATTTTTAATAAGAGAAAAAGTACCAACCGTAGAAATTATAACCAATAAAAAAAACACTAGAAACAAGACAAAGTATCCATCCTTTGTACGGTTGTACCTTGAAGTATCAAACAGAGACAATACGAGTTTGTGTTCACTGTCTATAAATATCATAGCTTTTGGGGCAAGAGAACCTATCCTCTCATCTCTCTCATTTATACGAACAAGTAGTAGAGAGAAAATCCAACAATTATTCTGCCCTTGTTTTAACCATCTCCTTCCATAAACAGATTCAACTTGTCCAGAACCATGGCAGATGAGATGGCAACAAACAGGGGCCTCGGGCTGGAGATAGACCGGTCAGCTGATATAACCAAATTCAAGATTCCTGTGGATTCAGATCATAAGGCAACTGAGTTCTGGCTCTTCTCATTAGCCAGGCCACACATGCGCGCGTTCCATCTGTCATGGTTCTCTTTTTTCTGCTGCTTTGTGTCAACCTTCGCAGCCCCACCATTGTTGCCTGTAATCAGAGATAATCTGTCCTTGACTGCTAAAGATATTGGAAATGCCGGTATTGCCTCCGTCTCGGGTGCAGTGTTTGCTCGTGTAGCCATGGGCAGTGCATGTGACCTGTTTGGACCTAGGTATTGTTAACTATCTGATTGCTTTGGAAGTCAACAAAATGTTTTTCTTGCATAATTGAGCTGGTTATACTCTATTGAAATGCTCACTGATCTTTTTCTTGAAAGAAATATGATCCTCACTGATCATATATGTCCTCACACTTGGCATAAAAGAAAGTGACAACTTTTTTTTTTGACAATAGCCCATAGATATGCACAACACACACACTCACATACACCGAGAAAATACATCTAATTATATCTGAAAATTTCTCTAAAATATCTTTGAACGTAAGATTCAATTCCCTCATCTATAGAAAATAGAGCTAGTACGATAACTTCTAGACTAATCCAGCAATAATAAAATGACACATTTTTTTGCTCTACAATAAGTTTAGAAATCATGCAACAAATAATAATAGAGTGGAAATAAGTTTTATTTTCTTATTTAGGTTTACTTATTAATTCGGCAATACTTTCTAAACTATTGATGTTTGGGTTTACTGCATCGTAACTGCACAATTGTTTTGACATCACTACTTTTAATACCAGGCTAGCCTCAGCGGCCCTTATCCTTCTCACCACACCAGCCGTATACTTGACAACTATCATTGAGACGCCCATAGCGTACCTACTTGTCCGGTTCTTCACAGGCTTTTCTCTTGCCTCATTCGTCTCCACTCAGTTTTGGATGAGCTCCATGTTCTCCGCTCCTAAGGTTCTAACAAACCAAGTGAAATTACTCAAGTTATAAATATTTTGTTAATAGAGAAAAATAATTTTAGGAAAAATTTATGCACCCTTGGGAAAAGTGTCATATGTGTAAACGATCGAAAAAGAAAGGATGACTGATTGACTCTGTCATTCGTTATTGGAAGTGTCAATTTAGCAACTGTTTTGTACATTTTTTTATAGGTTGGAACTGCAAATGGGCTTGCTGGTGGTTGGGGTAATCTCGGCGGTGGTGCAACGCAATTAATCATGCCTCTTGTGTACGAATTGATTAAGAAGATTGGGAGCACTCATTTCATTGCATGGAGGATCGCGTTCTTTATTCCTGCTTTGATGCAGACTTTATCTGCTGTCAGTATTGTAATGTTTGGGGAAGATTTGCCTGATGGGAACTACAATAAGCTTCACAAGTCTGGAGATAAGCACAAGGATAGCTTTGCTAAGGTCTTTGATTCAAGGATTATGTTCGTGGTTTTGTTTATTTAATATCTAAATAATAACACTGACCTATCGCTAACGATATGAATTAATTCTTACAGGTGTTCAAGCATGCGGTTACCAATTATAGGGGATGGATCTTAGCCCTGACTTATGGTTACTGTTTTGGCGTAGAACTAACGATCGACAACATAATTGCACAATA
Source organism: Juncus inflexus (assembly GCA_024447665.1). Taxonomy (NCBI): domain Eukaryota; kingdom Viridiplantae; phylum Streptophyta; class Magnoliopsida; order Poales; family Juncaceae; genus Juncus; species Juncus inflexus. The sequence goes on along the minus strand of JAJHPC010000011.1, from coordinate 9,773,504 downwards.
TTTTTATGATCGATTTGATGTCAACATCAGCGTGGCTGGAATAATTGCTGCGAGTTTTGGCCTAGCAAATATAGTATCCCGCCCTGGTGGTGGGTGGCTATCAGATTGGCTATCCGACATGTGGGGTATGAGAGGGAGGTTATGGGGTTTGTGGGTAGTGCAAACCTTAGGTGGTATATTTTGTGTGATTCTTGGAAAAACTGCTTCGTTTGCCGGATCAATTGTGATCATGCTGATTTTCTCATTCTTTTGTCAAGCAGCATGTGGTCTCTCATTTGGCATAGTTCCCTTCGTTTCAAGAAGGTATTGATTTCATAGTTCTTTCTATTGTTTCTAACAATGTACTTTTAAGAACAAAGTTGCACGGACTTTGACAATATTGTTTGGAAGAACACAGGATGTATACTTCATGTTAATCAAGTTGAAGTTCCCTTGTTAAATAGTTCCTAATATAAATGAACAGACTGCACATATCCAAACATGCTAATTTTACGCTCTTCCTAAACATTACAACATTTTGTTTGTAACATAGGTCCCTTGGCATGATTTCCGGCATGACGGGAGGGGGAGGTAATGTTGGTGCAGTGCTCACCCAACTTATCTTTTTCCATGGCACCACATATGCAACTGAAGATGGCATTGTATATATGGGCATTATGATCATTGCATGCACACTTCCTGTACTCCTAATACACTTCCCACAGTGGGGTGGAATGCTCTTTGGCCCGACTTCTGGCCGCACTGCAGAAGATTACTATCAAAGCGAATGGAGCCACCATGAGCAACAAAATGGGTATGCTCTGGCAAGTCAACGGTTTGCTGAAAATAGTGTACGAGAAGGTGGTCGTTCTGCCCCAGGTTCAACCCATTCTAAGCATACTGTACCAGTCGAGACATCACCAGCTCATGTTTGATGGTATTGATTGTGCCATAAGTGTCTTATTGTGCATTACTTCTATGTAAGTGGTGGAGTTGTTAGTGTGGGTGCATGGGATTGTGTCCATACCTGTTGCTTGTCTTTACTTTTACCAGAAATATTGTGAAAGTTTTTTTTTTCTTTTTCATTTCATTTTGATCGAATATCTTCATGGGCTTACGGATGTAAATTTAAAATGCAAAAAGGGTTGACAAATCTTGGAGGGTAAATTTCCAATTGAGAGTTGAAACTTGTAATACCCTTTTTTCTTGTCACCAAGGGCTTCTTATTTATTGTATTCTTCATTAGAGTAAAAGTATATATATTTTTGTAATGACTATTTGTGCCAAATGTCATTTTTTCGAAATTTTTTTCTATTATTTGCACTCTTATTTCAAGTTTTTGACTCATTTTCTAAGAAGCATATACACAGCATTGACAAAAAAATTTGCTAAAATGCTTCTCTGTCCCTGATCAAGAATTAGATTGAATCAATAACAATCACATTAGCAACCTTTTGTTAATCCTCTTTGGAATGGACATGCATTTTGTCGCGTCCTTCTGGTTAGGTCACACGCCAGGGATCTATGAGTTCAACAACTATCTTGATTTTATTTTGATTAATCAAAATATATTTATGTATTAATAATGAACAAAACAACAGTACATAAAAAAATTGAAAATAACTTATAAATAAAACATATTATAAACAAACACACTATAAAACAATATATAAGGTAGAAAAATAGTATATAAGTAGAAAAACAGTATATAGAAAAACAGTATATTGAATCAGGAGTTGAATCTATCCCAAAATCATGTGGTATCCTTACACCAAATATTTGAAGAAGGGGAATGGATGAAGCTAAAATAATTTTTAATATTCTTTTTCTTTGTAATTTGGAGGGAAAGATGCAATAGAACATTTACAGAAAATGCCTCCAATCATTGAGAACTAGCGACGCTAATTCTACAAACTCAAGGAGAATTTATTGAAGCTTTTACTTAATTTTCTTTCTTCTTTTCTCCTTTTTGTTGTTTTTTATTTTTTCTCTTCTGATAGTTTTTGGTTATCTTTGTATAGTTTTTCTTTTCTCATTTTGTAAATATTTTTGTAAATAATTTTTTTGGTTAATTGGACACATGACTTATGAGCCTGCTCCAAATATTCAAAAAAATATAAGAATATAAAAAATTATATAAAAAAAAGTATATAAATATATTATTGAAAACAATATATATAAATAATAAAAGTAGTATATAAAACATACAAAATAGTATTTATTAAAACAACATATAAAGTAGAAAAAAAGTTTATAAAACAAAAAAATAGTATATCAACACATTTAAAACAAAAAAACGTCAACGAGTAATCGGTCAAAAGTTTATCGTTGACTGAACACTGAAATGATATCTGAATGATTTAACGGTAATGATTACACACTCTGAAATTTATATCTTTTTAACATTTTTAAGAGCCTGAATCAATAAATTGAAAATCATTAATACATAAAATATTAATATTCAATTACATTAAAATAAGTTAAAATATTTTAGTTGTTTTGCCAACATTGTGGCTAGTTCGGTCGCATCCTTTTTCTGGAATTTCTTTGAAAATAGGACCATATGTGAAAAAAGTCTGATTGCTCAAAACATAGCGCTTGTCCGGGGGGCAGCAACAATTGCAGAGACCGACCACAACTTCCAGATCCGGAGCCTATCTTGCAGTCATAATATATGACCAACCCATTATTCCACTATATATATATGGGAGATGCTAAAAAACATACGTATGTTCGAACATACGTTTTTTTAAAATACCCGTAAAGTGATTATAAAAAGTAAAAATTTAAATTTCAACCGTATGGATGTAATATATATGTTATGAATATGTTGTGGATTAATTTTCACAGGAATCAGAATAATATATCATTGCCATCATGTATCATCAAACTATTATTCCGATATATGTTTTGAATAGTGCTACATATTTTTGATGATATATGATGGCAATGATATAATATTCTGATTTTGGTGAAAATTAATCTCCAATATATTCATAACATATATATTACATCCGTACGGTTGAAATTTTTATTTTTATTTTTTATTACGTATTTTGGGTGTGGCAAAAAAACGTATGTTGTGCATACGTATGTTTTTTAGCCACAATATATATATATATATATATATATATATATATATATATATATATATATATATATATATATATAGTTTGGCTAAACAACATACGTAAGCAAAATGAAAATTTTGCTTACGGTCCAAAAAATTACACGTATCATCAAAAATTAAAATTTCAACCGTACGGATGGAATATATATGTTTTTGAATATATTCGTAACTTGTTAGCAACCGAACACTAGATATTGGCACGATTTTGTCGAAGGAGGATAGGTTATTCCGCGAAGTAAGGGAAATGTTCTCATTATAAAATTATCAAGAAACCGCGACCGGATAATAGACGACCTCGACCGTTGTTCACAAGGAGCTGAGCAACCGCAACCGAGACATACCTGACCTCGACCGTGGTTACCCAAGACTGAGACCGAGGTGACACAGACTGTAATTCCGATAACTCAAGCCTCGACCAGAGGAGTCCAAATCTCGCTCGCTTTTATCGAGCCTCAAACCGGCTCTTTACACCCTCGCCGAAGGAACCGATCCAAGCAGAACATATCAATGAAATCTCAAGTTGTACACACAAAAAAATGATTTGCCCGAGACAACTCATCCATGGTCTTCCACGATAGCCTAGAAGGAGGAAGAAAAATTAATAGAATGGCAAACCGATATGTACTTACAAGGATTTACGAGTCGTACCCAAAATGACTAGGGAAAAAGGGGAAAATTAAAAGTTAAATGACTCATGATTAGGGGAGCGCATTCCGCTCAACTAAGCTTGGGAGAGAAGGTAAAACGTTAAAAAGCTAGCAGATGTGAGAGATTAGGAGAGTAGTTTAGCTGGAGGTTTATTTAAAACTAACCTCAAGGCCAAGAAGTAGGAGGAGACGACTCGAACAAAGGAGTCTCGAACCAATGGCAATTTAGTCAAAAAAAAAAAACGTGTGCATTAACTTGGATTTCATTAATACCCATTCCCGGTGGACAAAGGTGATTCGACGAGTTATTAGAGCACCATCGCAAAATGACAACCTGCAGTCACCTTCGAGGTCAGGCAATCCGGCCATCTTCAAGTAGAGATCCTAAGTGAGAATGAGCCGCTCATTAACTTTCTGAAGTAGGGGGGGTCATCAAAGGCAGCGGCTCATAGATTTAGGAGAAGGAGATGTCCATTAGTCACTTAACAAGCCTTGGTAGAAAGAGGAACACTAAAAAGCCTAGTCACTGGATCGCATCGACCATGATTGCAGATGCATACATGATTTCACTTGGGCTGCCTGTCGAGGCCAAGGAGTTCGAGGATATTAAATGTCTCGCGGCCCAAGCAGGAAGAAAGAGGAGCTCTTCTTGGCTACACAGACTAGCAAGGAGAGCAGTAGAAATCTATGCCGAGATTCCACTCCAAGTTGTGACTCAGGTTTATGATCTAAATCGTATACGTGATATTTCCACCACCATTCCAACAAGTGAAAGGTAGAGTTCCCCTCTAGTTACCGAGGTTGGCGACTGTTAGCTTACTTATCACCTTACCTCTTGATTGACAAACTGGTTATTTTGGACTTTTGAACAAACGAAGGATGATGGTTCTTGACAGGTAGGTATGTTTTACGCTCGGGGCCCTTACTCTATTTATCTACCGCGGTTCTCTGCCTCACAATAATCAAGGTGAGTAGCGCCACGACTGAGAAAGGAAGGCAGTAGATAATGTTGTTTATAGGAGACCTATAGGTCTACTACGTGTGGAAGTATGAAGATTAAACTAATTTTTAGGGTTTTTACTTTTTAATATTTTTAGACTTTTGGATGATGGTTGTACAAATTTTAATTAACAAAATAAATTAAATAAACAAGAAATTAAAGTAAATGAAAAAGGAAATCAATACCGAATACCAGATCTGTTGATGAAGTTCGGCGAGGTGGTTGCATTAGCATTAACCACCCGTTGCCCGCTAGTGGTTCTTACCACGTTCATCAGTTGTCTACTCTCCGGGACTTGCTTTGCGGCTCCGATTTCACTAAGAAACTTGATCGTTATAAGACGTCGAATCACCGCTCGTCCTACAAGAAACATGACGAATCGATGGAGCCATAACTTATGAACTTGATTTCTTTAACTTAAACAAATACCAAATATTCACTCAAAAACTGGTTAATCTCACGATTATTTTAGATCAATTTTTATAGAACACTAGAGAGAGCTTTTGCCTTTTTAATGTTGAGAAAAAATTGATTGAAAAACAGAATTGAGGCTAGACTTTTAAAGAGTAAAGTTCAGCCTCTCAGAAAAGGAAATTTGCGACTTTCCGTTCAGAATGGAAGACCTTCCGTTCTGAACGGAAGGCGGATAAAGAAACATAATAAAAGTAGATTCTTTCAAACGGCTAAAAAAATATGTTCTTCCGTTCTGAATAGAGTACTTCCGTTCAGAACGGAACGGTCATTTTTCAGACAGAGAATAATGCAGAAAAGCGTCTAGAAAAAGGGTATTCCGTTCAGAATGGAGCAGTTCCATTCTGAACGGAATAGCAAAGAATCAGACAATTTTCTCTCTTAAGTGTAGAATAAAGATTTCTCAAAAATAACAAAAACTAATTATAGAAAACACTGAAGATGTTCCAAAGCTTGATCTCTTGAAAGAGATTGGCGCATATTTAGCATTCTAGCTCCATTGCGTGGAAAGAACGTACTTTATTTGGCAAGAAAATAAATTATGGATTAGATTTGATCTTCGGTTAGAATTAGATAGCAAGCATTGATTTTATTAGATCTTAATTAGGGATTAGATTTAGGGTTTTAGATTTGATTAGATTTAGGTTAGATTTATTTTCCTCACTATTGGAGACCGGCCCTTCACCCATAAAAGGGTAAATCCTACGCCGACCAAGAGGTCGCGAATTAGTAGCCATTCTTCATTGTAGTAGACATGACAAACAAGGTTGTACTATTTCATTGTAGTAGATAGGACACACAAGGCTACACTGTTTCATGTTGACACCATCCAGTCACTAGATTTTTTAATGTTCTTCTTTCTCCTAATCCTAGTGAGTATTTATATAGATACTTACCACCTATCTTGTATCTTACATTCTGTACTTTTACTAGTTATTTTAGTATTTTACTTATGTTTTAGTCAAAGAATCCAGTTACTGCCAAGATCAAAAGAACAACAAAAGAGGCACAAGGAAGCTGGAGCGTGATTGGAGCAAACATCACATCGAGGTCCCACCCGCAGCACGGATCGCAGAGAAAGTGGAGAGGTTCGATGGCATCCAAGTAAGGAAGGAGCATCAAGGCTGATATCACGGACTGATTGAAGATTTTATTGACAATTAAGAAGGGAAATCGAGCAACGCCGGGCGGACACAATCAAGAAGGAGCAGATCAGGAAAGGATCAATTAGGAGTTATTACACATAGATTTGCAAGGATCTCCGGATATTCTTTTTGCCATCTAGAGACACTGGAAACCCTAGAAGTCTCCTCTCTATAAATGAATGGATAAAGGGGGATCAAATTAGAAGAGAGAGAGAGAGAGAGAGAGAGAGAGAGAGAGAGAGAGAGAGTTCTGTTAGGAGCGTGACGTGACAATGCGTGACCATTGGCTTAATATCTGAGAGAGAAAGAGTGTTTTCATTCTATACCTCTATGTATCTTGGTTTTAGTTTAAGATTGTTGAGTGATGAGGCCACACAGCGCGACAAGACACAGCGGCTCAGTTAGTCGCCACCCAAAAGAGAAGGTGCAGGAGTAATAGAGAAACGCAAGAGGATATGAAAAGGCGTTCTAGGAAATAGCTGGGTTGCAAATTCATCCAATCAATGCAACCCTTGGCGGCAACCATTTATGGCAATAAAACACTGCACCCCTACCACTATAAAAGCATGATGGAGGACGCCAAAGAGAAAACAAACCACATAATGCTGGCTGCGATCTTCGATTTGTTAACGGGGAGAAACATCGACACAGTGGGAAAACAAGAGCAAAAAGAGACAATGAGGTGCTACAAAAAAGAGAAGAAGACCCGAACTATGCAACAAAAGAATCACCGGCAGCTAGAGGGGAGGAAGCTAGCGACTCAGACTCAGACGAGGATGTACCGCTAACTGATTACAACCCTGACTTGCCAATGGACCTCTGGTGTTATGTCTACGGCAGCCTGATCATCATGATTCTTATGCAAGAAGAGAAGACAGCCGTACACCCGATCAAGGACGCGAGCAGAGTACGAGCGAAGAAAAATGATACACTAAGGCGGAAAAAGAGATGCTTGTGATCATGCTTGAAATAAAGAGGTTTAAAAATCTACTTCATAGGCGGAGCATCCGATTCCACACAAATGCAGCAGCGGTTCATTAACTTGATTTAAAACCTAATAAATTGCGAAGATACGAGAAATGGTTTCAAATCCTTGAGAGGAGAGATCACCTCGTTCTGGATAACAAATCTAGTAAATGGCATGGGCGTTGGATCACAGACTGGAAGATCAAGACCGATACAGCAAAACCCATAAAGTGGGATATCACCAACGACATATTAGATGGCGAGGACGATATCTATGTCGTGGTAATAGTCCTTCACTATCCCTATAAGTTTATATCTTTAATTAACAAAGTGCACCGGGATGGTACCCAATTTAAGCTTGGGGGAGTTTACCTACATGCATTTCATTTTGCATTGTATCTTTTTATTTATTTCTTTTTAATTTTCTTATCTTAGTTAGGCTTTTAGTTTAAGTCTGTATGAAATAAAAAAATGACAAAATTTTAGGTGGTAGACCAAACCAAGGCCCTTTATTTTGTGTAGACTATACACACATGGACAGGAATAGGCGCATTCGCAATCGTAAGCACCGAGATTCCTCATATAAACCATCCGTTGGGACTTCAAATGAAGAGGATTAGTACGCCTATGAGAGCGGTCGAGCCGCCCCTAGGTCCTAAGCCATCATCAGAGGAACCAACCAGCCGCGTCTTACCTAACTAGCCAACCCTTAATACCTTATATCCATGTATATGTGATAACCACTCCATTTTCACCAGCATCCACCTATTCTTCAAACCACCAAAGGTCCCAGAGTGCGGTCTTTTGTAACGCACTCATTGAGCTGCGCACACGCAACGAAGGAACCAGACCAGATGCAGGCGAAAGAAGGGACGAAAGGCGAGTTGCTCGATTTAGCCAAGGAGAAAGAGAAAAATTAGGTTAGCAACTCACCCCGCAAAGGAGGACTGCGGAAAAAGGTATGACTTGCTCGACTTAGCCAAGGAGAAAGAGGAAATCAGGTAGCGACTCTACCCGCGATAGGAGTCACGACAGAGAGAGCAGAAATCTAAGTTGCTCAATTCAGCTAAGGAGAAAGAGGAAAAATAGGCTAGCAACTCGACCTGTAAGGGAGGAATGCGGAGACGGAAATTTGGGTTGCTCGACTTAGCCAAGGAGAAAAAGAGGACAATCAGGCTAGTGACCTGACTCGCGATAAGAAGCGCGAACAGAAGAAGACTCGATAACCAGAAAAAGAAAATCCGTGATAAAAAAAAATGATTTTGGATCAAAGTTCGTGCCACCTAAAGGAGGAAGAAAAAAAGTTCATGAATAAAAGCCAAGAAGAAGAGAAAAACAAAGACCACGACTTATACACAACCAACCCAGAAGGTGAGCTGCCAAGGAAAAAGAGCCAGAGAGAAAGAGAAAAATTAAATGTCTCGTAGCTCGCCAGTTCAAGGGGACAAAAATACGAGCAACCAAAAGAGTCTAAGGAGAAAGGAAGAGAGAGAAATTAAGCCGGTCGTTCACGATTAGGACAAATCCTTTTAGAGACCGTTAGTTGGAAATAAGCATTTTTCAATCATTAAAAAAAATAGATCACGTATACACCAAGGGAGAAGAGCGACATTAGCGCTCTTGAGCTATTTACCCGCACATTGAAGATTAAGCTTGGGGGAAAGACTTCCCCATGAACCGACAAGGCAAGTCAGACGCCTTAGAATTTCTGCAAGTACATCGATTCACTATGACGATCGGCTTCGCGATAACAGAGTGGATCCCCTCACAAGCAGTAGCAAGAAGGATAAGGAGAAGCAAACCAAAGTAGTAACTGGAGAGATGAACGAAATCATCTAGGTCTAGACTGCTCTCGACTGAACAGACAACAGATCACTCCCTCGCAAGCACTGACAACGTGAGCGCGGCATTTTATTTACTTTATTTTTTATTGGTTAGTATCTATCCTTAATTAAACATAATATATCATTTAATTAAGCAGAATACACATTTTATAGAGAAGAATATGGCTTTGATTAAAAATAGCATACTATCAACAAAAATGCACCTTGATGCGAGTGTACTCTTTTGTTAAGCATAATATATACTTTCATTAAGAAGAGTAAATCTTATTAAGTAGAGTATATATTCAATTTGCATATATAAGGTACCTTTTGGTTAAGTTGAGCAAATTATTTGATTAAGAAGAATATATATTTTTTATTAAGAATAATGCACCATTGATAGACAAAATGTATCATCGCTACTAGAATAATCGTGTGGTATGATACTAGCTACATCTTTCCATATGTGAAGAAAATTGGAATCAGATCTCACATCTAGCAAGATTTTAAAAAATGTAGGTGAAGGATATGAGCTCGCCCTACTAAAACAAAGAAGCAAGTGATCCTTATAGTTCTAGCTCCCTCATTTTTCTATAAACAAAATATATCATCTTAATAAAAAATACATCATTTAATTAAGCTTGGAGATATACAACAAAGATAAAAACGCCCATATCACCATTCTTACGTGGGAAAGTGTACACTTTCTTCTCTAAAAGTTCCCACGATGACATTACTCATATTTTGAAGTGTATCCTCAATAATGATACATAATATATACATAAGCATATATACAACAAAATTATAAAACTAACTGAACACCATGCAAGCCAATACATAGTAGCGCAAGTGGTCAAAGACACTTGAATAAGAGAGAGATTTTAAGTTCGAGCCTGACGTAAGCCGGAATTTTTTTTGAAAAATACGTGGGGAACGGATAAGTCACCGTATTAAAAATTTCACAAAAAACTCAACAACATGCCATGACTTTATTCCAACATATCTATATGCAAATAAGAGTACAACAAGTTCAAGAGAAACCAGTATTGAAGTCTTGTCCATGTCCATTCCTTTGTTTTAGCGGCTGTAAAAGAAATTAAAGTAATACAATCAGCATAACGAAATTGAACAGATGCACAAGACGATAAATGTCTTGAACATTGACGAATCGAACGAGTTAATATATCTTAAATATAGAAAACTATATAAAATAACTAAGATTGTAAAATCCAGTCTTAAATGAGAAAGAAAAATACAAAAGTAAAAGAACTCACAAATACATCAATAGCTAGAAGTCCAAACATTAAAGTTCAAGTCACTCATCACCAAAGTCGGTCTGCATTGGGATTAAAATTCAGAACAGTATTGGGATTAGGCAAAGTGATGTCTTGGTCATGTAAGCCGTCAAATGTGATACAATTTTGATAATTACAAAATTAATAAAAGCCAACAGGAAATAAATTAATTTTATTTTTCTTACTCTTGAGGTAAGGAACCATTTTGCTTTTCTAGAATGGCATGTTTATCAAGCCCAGCATTCAATGAACTGAAATTTTAAAATTTAGATGTAAAGCAGAGGTCTTATTATGTTAATCATTAATAACAATAAGATGGCATAATAAGATTATGGCAATTATCACTACTGCCCTAGAGCGATGAAGCAGTAAAAAGCAATTATGCAATTAATAATTAATCCAGACCAAACTTTCCCTTCATTAACCCTCAATTAAAAGTCAATTTCAAACCTCGCAATCTAATATAGTATATATTGCAACACAAAAATTGACAAGAAAAAAATAAATGTCCCATATAATTAATTGTGTTCATATATCCATGAAGTAGGGAGCACCTATGCACTCTTATCATTAATTTAAATACTACTGGAATTATACACAAAACTATATTGGATACTTAAGAGATTCTATTTTTTTAGAGAAAATTTGGAGGGGGCTTAATATCCCCTTCCAAATATTATATATATAATCTGAAAAAAATTATAAGTTTTCTTTTTCTTATACATTTGCAAATAAAAAGAAAAAAAAATATAAAAAGAAATTCTTGGATTATTCTAAAGAGACTACCGACTTAGTCCAAATCTAAAAAATAAGAAATTATAAATCAGATTTTTAAATCCGGTAGTTTAATTTTTAATTATGAAAGTTGAGAAATGGATTACTTAACAGATTTTACAAGGGATAATTTAAAAATACCTCTCATGAAGAATAGAGTTCTGTGGACGCGGTATTTGTTGACTATCATTGAAATTAAACAATAACGATTCATCATTTTGGTCAAGCTGTTGGTTCAATACATTCTGATATAATAGCGGTTCATCATATTGGTCAAGCTCATTCTGATATAATAAAACAATAATTTAGTTCAAAAAATATAAATGATTATTTTTCTTTTTTATATTACATATTTTTTAATTCAAACAATGCCAGATTATTAAGTAAGACTTTACATCGGTGTATGGTAAATCTATAACCTTCTCAGCATAGTGTTCTTGACAGAGAGAAAATAACTCAATTATATGGAATGAAAATTTAAGAATTGAGTAAAAAAGAACAAAAAGGAAAGCCTCTAATATATTTTTTTCCAAAAGTCTTTATCGAGCAATTGTCTATTATTTTGTTTTTTTTTTTATATTGAAGCCGGTAAATTGTTCACTTACAAACGAAAGAACTTCAAATTAGTACAATTTTATAGCACAAAAAAACCTCCAAGTTGAGGCTACAGAAAGAAGCAAAGATTGTGATTATGATAAAGTCATCCTAGTATTATATTCAGTGTATGTACTATAACTAACTCTACCTCCTAGGTAGCGGTGTTAATAGTGTAATTAATCTAATTTTCATTTAAGTTCTTTTCTCTTTTATATATTGTTACTTGCTGTGATATTGTTCGTGCAAATTAACTCTTATCCTGAAGTGTGTAGCGCGCCACACCTCCTGATACCCAGGAGTAGGCGAAGTACCGAGAGGAGAAGTCCAAAGCCAGATCCGCATACAACATTTAGACCGACGAGGCACGAAAGTAGCCATTACGTCCGAGAGGGGCAATTACCCGGGAGGCGCGGACACAACAATTCACTTCGACAGCCGGCTTCGTGATACCAGGATGGATCCCCTTCACAAGAAGTAGCAAGATGTAAAGGAGAAGTAATCTAGAGGATTGACTTAAGAGATAGACGAAACCACCAAGTCCTAGATCACTGTATACAAGGACAGCACCAGATCACCCCCGCGTGAGCATTGAAGACGCGAGCACGGCCCTTTTTTTACTTTCATTTTATTTACTTCGGTTTGGATTATATACCAAACTCTAGTCCAGTATTTCACCTTTGACCCCCTGTGGATCGATACCCAGCTTACTACAACACAAGGTTCTTGACCACATAGTAAACTGAGATCTATAAATTCGAATTGGGACCTGAATTAATCTATATGCCACCCGTTCATCACCCTTTTTTGGCATCGTTGCCGGGGAAGCATGGATATCGGAAACCTAGTTTTACTAGTGAGATCAAACAAGTTTTTTTTTCTTAGATTTTTCTTACGGTGCTCCGAGAACTCGTCGAATCACCTTTGTCCTCCGGTAATGTGTATGAACGAAATCCGGGTTAACGCAAACTCTTCACAAAAATGTAGGATTACGTCTATGGTTTCTGCTACGGGCACGCACCTGTAATATGTATTTTTATACATATTTTTAGGGTTTCTATCATATAAAATTCACCCTTATAGCACATAAAAAATTGAAAAAGTGTTTAAAATTAATAAAAATTACTTTTGAAACTCTTAATACACCTTTGTTTGATTTTTCAGGTAAAAAGACCAAGAAAGGGCTATTTGGATGACTTGGCCAAAAAGTCAACACCAAATAAAGGGCCGATCTGCAAATTCTGAGCCAAGGATGGCCGAATTCTCGACAAATCTCCGTAAAAATCCTACACACACCTCTCCAATTTTCTGGTAACACTTACCCGCCAATCATCCAAGCCAAAACCTACAAAATCCACAAAAAGACGAAAAGCAAATCCGGAAAATCGCCCAGTTGATCAATAGTCAACTGTCCCAAAAAGTGGTCAAATTGGGTACCAAATCGAAGAGCTCGACGACACGAATCCAACGGTACCAATCTCACATAAAAAGGCCTCATAGAACTCCCAGAAATTGCGATAGAAGATCTCGTCAAACTTGGTCAAAGTCAATCTTTGACCAAGTCAATCCTTCTCTGGACCAATAAAAATGAAACACGTGTCCCCCAATTCACGTCAGATTTCAATCAGCACACAAATCAAGGAAGATGAGGTTTTAATTTGGCCAATCAGAAGATGACGTGTGTATGAAAGAAATTGAATCCAGCGAACCAGAAAGTAACACGTGTCTTGAGCAGTTAGAATCTGATTCGGAGAGGACACGTGGCGGCCTTTGATAGGGGAGCATCCCTAGCCTTTGATAGGGGAGCATCCCTAACACGCCTAACAAGCAGCAGTACGAGGATCAGTACCACGTTAATTTAGGCGAATCGCTTGTCGACACGTGGCGAAAATATCTCAGAAACTGTGTCACGAGTCAGAACCCAGATCTTGCCTCTCCAATGATCGAGTAACCGGACACCTCCTTTCCCTCGTTAAGTTGCGCTATGCGAGGAACTGGACATGCCAGAGTGCAGTAATGGAGAGGAATCTCCACGTGTTTTCTGCCTTCCTGACACGTCTCAGTACGAGGATCGTACGATGCCCAATGCACGCATGACACGTGTAAAAATGCGTTTCCACATAATTTAGGCGAACTTTTCTCCATTTTCGCCGTGACTAGATGCCTCCGTTGCTTAATTAACGAGTGTTTTTTAGCGAATGGATGGTCAGGTGGAATTAAATGGAGATGAACTCCACGCGTTTTCTGCAATTCTGCTCCAATCAGAAAGCTCCACGTGGTAAGTCTGGTGCTTAGAAGGAAAAATGTTAGAGAACTCCCAAGAATGCACCCAGACTGATTTTGAATAGAAAAGAAGAAAAATAATGCTACACATCTCCAAGTTACTATCCCAAAACAAATCCGGATCAAGCTAAATTTTTAGTCCCACAACTCTATTTCCAAATCTTTTCTAGGTCAAATTTCTCTATAAAAATAACTCTTATTTCTCTCACTAAAACATCCATTACCACATCCATTTTTACACACCATTTCTACACCATCTACATTCTTCTTCTTCCACCATTAATCACCTAAGCTCAAAACCCTAATTTTAAAGAGTAGAAAGAGAGATTGAATTTTTGCAAGGAGAATGACGCTTGTTCTAGCTTGAGCAAGGATTGAAAGGGAAGTGAGATCATCTCAAAGAAGAAGGGATTCTAGCTTGATTCTTCGCTTTAGGGGTTTGATTTCATTCTCTTTAATTTTTTTCTTATTTCTTCTTCTTTTCTTAAATGAGTATCATGTATAAGTTTTGTGTAAATATGGTTTTTATGAACATGAGTGACTAGATCTTTAGTAGGGATGTGATGATTTGATTAAGTTTGTTTGAAGCCTTGTGAAATTGATTTGATTTGGGGATTTGTGAAAGTTGTCACGAAACGTTATATCATTTGAACATTTGATTTAAAATACTTGGCTAAGTTGTTTAGATTAAGATCTATAAATTGTAAATATTTTGTGACCAATTAATTAAATAATTACTTGGCTAAGTTTGTTTATTAATTGAAGTTTTGGTTGAATTTAGTATTTGAATATTGAATTGGCTGATTTGTGTTTAGATCTAAATTAAATCATTAATTGGGTATTTTTACCTTTAATTAAATATTTGAAAAATCAAAAATCTTATTTCTTTCTTTTAATCCCTTTATTATTTCAAAAACAAACTCATCTTAAATCTTGAAAACTAAAAATACTAGAACTAATATTTGATTAATTAGTTGAAATTTAAGGCCACACCTTCTAGTGTTCGACCCCTAAAACTCAATACCACATACACACTATTTGGTTTGATTAGGGAAATTATAAATTGTTTTGTTAACACGTGATTACATCCACGACATTTTTTCACGTCGTTACAGCACCTACTGAATCATCCATCTTCCTCCATCCGATAGAGTAATGGTTGTTCCTAATTATCCCAGTAGTGTAGCTTTACTCTCTTCAGGAATTTGCCGTTTTCTTCCTGCGAGAGATCCTTCGGCACTTCCTGAGTAGCAATGTAGTTTTTGATCATCTTGTACCCTGATTCTCGATCTACTTCCTGCGAGAGATCCTTCGGCACCTCTTGACTAGCAATGTAGTTTTTGATCATCTTGTACCATGATTCTCGATCTACTTCCTGTGAGAGATCCTTCGGCACCTCCTGAGTAGCAATGTAGTTTCTGATCGTCTTCGTCGGCCTTGGAGTCCGGTCCCTCTTCCTCGACAATATCTTCACTCTTTTCCAACTTGCTATCGATCTTGAAACATAGCTCCTCGAACTCCGGATGTCGCATCTCTCTTGGGAGGTTGAAATTTATCTTTTGCTACCCAAGGTTAAATGATAGCTTTCCGTTCATTACGTCAATGATTGCTCCTGCTGTGGCCAAGAATGGTCGACCGAGGATCACCGGTATATGTTTGTCTTCCTCCATTTCAACTATCACAAAATCGATCGGGATATAGAATTTTTACCTTAATTGACACGTCTTCGATCACTCGAAGGGGGCACCGAACGGTTCGGTCGGCTTACAGGATTGTCATCCGCGTCTCCTTTAGGTCACCAAGGTCGAGTGTTGAGTACACAGAATTTGGCTTTAAGCTCACACTCACGCCTAAGTCGTAGAAGGCCTTGTCAAACTTCTTGTTTCCGATGTGGCACGGTATTACGAAATATCCAGGGTCACTGAGTTTTGGCGAAAGATTATTCTAAATTAGTGCACTACATTCCTCCTCAAGTACTCAGCTACACTCTTCTAACTTCCTCTTGTTCGATAGGATCTCCTTGAGGAATCTGGCGTAAGCGAGTATCTAGGTCAACACGTTGCCGAAGGGTATAGTGACATGAAGCTTCGTCAGAATCTCGCGAACTTTCAGAACTGTATCTCATTCTTCAGTTTGTTAAATCGCTGAGAGTAAGGTAAGGGTGGTTAATAAGGTGGAGATGGTACATATTTGTCCTTCGGTATAAATTCCGGAAAGATTTCCGGTTGGTCGGTTTGGATCTCGCTAGGTCGTGCTCTCGGTTGCTTGGCCTGCGTGCTCGGATGGTTTTCCTCGGTTGGCTTCTTAGAGACCAAATTCTCGATCTCTTCGGGAATCTTCGGGTCTTCCATTCTCAAACTGCTCCATGTTTGAATAGACTTCACTTGCTCCATCGGGTTTTGAGGTTGACTCGAAAATTTTTCTTCTTGCTTGTAGGCTCCGCTGGCATATTGCGCGATTTGGCTTTTGAGCATCTTATTATTCGCCACCAATGAGTCCATCTTAGCTGTCAAGCCACTCAAAGAATTTTCTATTTTCTCGTCCTTATGGGTTAGTTCATTATTAATTTTCTTTTGGTCTTTCACGAACTGGAATACCATTTGATCGAATGATGGCCTATTACCGTTTTGGTTATTATTGTTATTGTGGTTGACATTATTATAATTGTTATTATTATTACTGTCATTGCTAGTGTTGTTTTGAGGTTGTGTAGGATGGTTTGGGTGATTTCTTCAATTAGGGTTATAAGTATTGCCTAAGTAATAGTTTGTCCCGATTACATTATAGGTTTCTACTTGTTCGCCCTCGGTACGTTCTGTGTGTGCCATACAATCATCATTAGCGTGCTCTAAATACCCACAAAAATAATATTGTAAATTAGAATTGTTCACCTAAACAACTACCTCTTGAGTTGTATTCCCTTTGAAGATTGGTGACGAGGTTAGCTTCTACACTTGCTTTGCTAAGGCGTCCATCCGGACCTGCATGGATGTGAATGCGCTCACTTCGTACATCCCCTTTGGTTTAGTTGCTCTTTCATCTACCCAGGAGTTGCTTGCTACGCTCTCGATTATCGCAAAACCTTCTTCGGGAACCTGTCCTAGGAAATCTCCTCCTGCGGCCGTTTGTAGAGTACTCTTGGTGACAGAGTCGACTCCTTGGAAAAAGGTCAGAATTAGTAGCCATAGCTGCAATCTATGATGAGGACATACATGATCAAAGAAGGCCCTTGAATCTTTCCCAGCTTTTGAAAAGTTTTTCGTCAGGACTTTGCTTGAATGCGGTGATTTGTTGTCGAAGTTAGGTTGTTCGGCTTGGCAGGAAGTACTTCGCCAAGAATTACTATGATAATTGGTCCCACATCTCTATACATTCATCTGGTAATGATCTGAACCATGCTCAAACTCTATCCCGCAGAGAGAACGGGAAAAGCTTAAGTCGGATCGTGTCTGAGGCTACACCGTTTAGTTGGAGTGTGTCGCAATAATCTTGAAAGATTTGTAGATGTAACTTCGGTTCTTCGGTAAGGCTCCCTCCAAACTAATTCTACTGGATCATGCTGAGAAGAGCGGGTTTAAGCTCAAAATTATTTGCTCCGATGGACGGTGCTTTGTTAGAAGACCGAACCAGTCCAGCATCGGGCGCTGCATACTCTCTCAGTGTCTTCACATAGGTATGAGTGGTGTTGTCTGTCGAGGTGCTCGTGTTATTTGCCATCTCGATACGTGTCTCTATCATGGTTGTTGAACCTTTGGTAGTGGTTATAATTACCGCGGTTGCGGTGTTCACTTCCTCGGTAGCTGCTGGGTTTGCAGCATACGTATGATCTCCCTCGATAGCGATAGGATTTACCGCTGGCAGAGCTTCGTTAATAGCGGACGCGGTTTCGTCTGTTGCGATCGCTGTCAAGTCTGGAACGCTCGTTGATTTATTTGTCCTGCTTCGTAGCGGGTATCTAACGGCTGATTTGGCCAACGTCCTGTCCTGAGAAATATAAAAAGAACAACAAAAGAAAAAAATAGAAAAATAAATATCCGATCCCACAAGAATCTAAAATTATCTAACTTGCCTCCTCACAATAGCACCAGAAAAGCTTGGTGCGTGGTTAGGGTTTATAATAAAATAGCTTTCCAAATTACCCTAAATTACTTAGTTTCGATCGCAAGCACACAATCTACGTGTTAGTAGTATGCCCTAGGCCAATATATATTTGAGACTTAGATGTATGGATTGTGTTAAACAAATATTGTATTTATTTGGAGATATTTTATATAATAAATGCGTATTGGTTATTTTATTCTTATTACATAAATGAACCTTGAATATGATATTCAGCTTTATATCATCAAAGTATGTGACTTTGATAGTAAAACTATAAAGTATTATGAATGATATTCTAAACCATCCCTGATCATTTATAGGATGTTTGTGAGACAAACATACTTTATGATAAGCTATAAATGTACATCAGTATGTTAGTTGACTGATAGTCACATTTTACTGATCACGAATAAGAGTTATTAAGTCATTAACGTAAGTATATGTTAGAGACCATATATTGGATTGACCCACCATGAGAATGCTACATGGTTCGTGTCATTAGTTATTCTCAATAAAGAATGTATCTGTAATCCTTAGAGTTGAGATTATCTCAGTTTCCTACATGAGAAATTTTATACTTTAATATAATCTAACATCGTTTTTAACCGGGCGGTCATCAAGATTATAATTAGGTATATAATGAATTATGAGGAGGAAAGAGTTTAATTAAGATAGGATTTGTTCCTCTCATAAATTGAGAGAGATATCTTTAGGCCTCTTGATGATTTGATTGAAGAAAACGCACGGCCGTGCTCGAGTGAATTAATAAGGAGTTATTAATGTCATTTCATGTTCAATCAAATTCGGTGTCAAGAAATATTTATCGACCAACGTAAGGTTGACACATACCATGCCTTATGGACGATATAGATATAGTGTAACAAAGGGATACAATGCATGAACATAAATTAGGTTTGATCGAATCATCTATACTTGCTTAATTTGGGTAATCATGATGTCTTGCTAGAGGCCGCTCATGATTTATAATCCGTTATGATTATTGCCAACATTAAGTAAACCTACAGGGTAACACACAAATAACAACTATTGAGATGTATACAGAAAAGATCATAACTTATGTGATAAGTTGTATGAAGAGCTACATAGTCAAGTGACACATCCAATCCTACATCTTATATGTGTTGCATATATGGTTACATAGTTACCATGTACATAGGATATGAAACTTATGGACTATATAGGCACAAGAGACACCCCAAATAGAGGTGTGAAAAAAGACATATTATTTTTCGTCCAACTTTTGTGAGACAAAAAAGAGAGAAAAATCCGAAAATTATTCTCTTGTT
The DNA here is from genome assembly GCA_024447665.1 of Juncus inflexus. NCBI lineage: Eukaryota > Viridiplantae > Streptophyta > Magnoliopsida > Poales > Juncaceae > Juncus > Juncus inflexus. The sequence goes on along the minus strand of JAJHPC010000011.1, from coordinate 9,753,989 downwards.
ATTTCTGTGAAAAAAATGAAGGACGAATACTAGCATATATCGTTCTTTATCCGTTCAAAGGAGTTTTTCGTGTGGATACCGGTAGAGGACGAAGCGAAGTGCGGCGTCTTTGTGATTCGGGTTGAAACCGTTGTTTTGTTTGGAGAATCGGTTTGCTTGGATAATCGGTTCGTTTGGAGATCGTTTGGAGAATCGATTCGTTTGGAGATCGGTTTGTGAGACCGGTTAGGCGGAACATTCAAAGAATCGGTTTGGAAACCAGTTTGGAATCGGGCATAGAAAAGCGTCAACCAAATTCGCTTTCGATCATCACGGATTAAGCGTAATCCGAAGGTACAAAGTTATGAACTTTTCTTTGATTTAATTGTAATTCACGGATCTTTCTTTTGGGTTTCGAATTCGATTTTGTTTAGTTTTGTTTTTCCGCTGCGTTATGAACGGTAGAAACCCAACACTACGCGTAGTACTTTGGGTGTCGAATCCATAGGGAGGAGTAGTTAATTTTAGTTTCTTTAACGTAGTCCGGATTAAATTTTTTAGTTGCTTTTGATTATAAGATAAAAATAAAATAAAATAAGTAAAGTGGTCGCGTATCGAGCCACAGACTAGGTTGTCACAATCATTGTCTGTGGTAGAAGGTAGTCTCTGTGTTGATAACAGAGGATTCTAGGGGTCAAGCTCTTTCGTATTTCTCTGTATGATCTTTTTCGTCTTTGTCGGTGTTGCTTTCGTCTCTTCTTAGCAGGGGGATCTTCCTTCATGTGAAGGGTTTGATATCTACTTTACTCTCGTTCTTCGTCGTATAGAGTGGCTGTCACTTGTCCTCAGACCGTTCTAGAATTGAGAGTCGTGTTCTTAGAAAGCCCCTCCGTATTCGGTCCACTAAGTCTCATCTTCCGTATTCGGTCCACTAAGTCTCATCTCATTGATGGGATCGGCAGGATTCCAGTTCCAGGGTCTCAAACTGACGGGATAAGTAATTCAACACCTACCCTCAAGGGTTTATCAAGTGGTCTAACACCAAGGTGCTTGGTCTAGGCCAAACGATATGGTTTCTCCCGACTTACATTCCTGCTGACCTAAATGTTCGGGATTTGTCTCGAGTTGGATTGAAAAAGCACAAAACAATATACTAAGTACGAAAATTGAATACCACAAACAAATATGAAATTAAAAAAACATTGATACTGCTACTCGAACTCTACCCTAGAAAGGGGTTTATTTATGAGAGTACATAACTAAATACAAAAGATATATAAGTTGATGCATAAAACAGTACAATCTGATTTGTCTTTGTCTCTTACAATGAAGCACAGTTACCAAACTACAAACTACGATAAATTTGTGACCTCTTGGCCGGCCGAAGGATTCACCCTTTTATAGGTGAACGGCCGGTCTACAATAAAGAAGAAATCTAACGGAATATAAACCCTAAATCTAATCTGCAGTCAAGACCTAATCAAATATTTCCTTGCCGTCTAATCCTAATTGAAGATCAAATCTAATCTCTAATTTATTTCCCCAGACAAATAAAGTACGTTCTTTCCAGATAATAGAGCTAGAATGTTAAATATGCGTCAATATTCCAGAAGAATCATCTGCCACCTTCCACCTCTGACTGCGGCACTCTTTACCTCGACCTCTGCCAACTACGATTGCTGTGATGGCTACCGCGGTTGCGGTAATGAAGGTCGGACTCGAGGGCAGGGCCCATGATCTAACTTCGGGATCCACTCTATGTAGTTTCAAAAGGCTCCTTGTAAGCTCCAATTGGCTCTGATTCGCTTCTCTCTTATAATTAAAGAAAAACATCAGCAGTAACTGAATTCTAATAAAATAAACTTGCAATAATATAAAAAGTACTGAAAATAAGATATAAATAGAGTAAATATGATATTAAAATATAGATATGAATTTGGCCGATCAACAATAGTTCTGGGCTGAAAATCAACTATGAATGGAAGTATTATGTATGCATCTGCTAAATTTTGAATACCATGGATTATTAGCAGTGATCCTCTTCTCCACATTATTTAAGAAAAATAATACCAAAAATCCATCCTTGGTGTTTCATTATGAAGTAAGGCCAGTTACTGCCCCTCGCCTGTGCGTTGCAAGCAACGTGGCGGACAGATCATATCTGCGAGGGTTCTTTTTGAGTCTGAGTGGACTTACTGGGCGTCCAATGAGAATCTGCTTCAGGTTATGGGGATCTAGATGATGCTGAAAGTACTTTCACTCTACCGGTATTTTGATTATTTGTCTTGGTCTTTGTCTAATTTTTGTTTCTTTTGTGGAGAAATTAGTTTTGGTTTGAAGTTTAGGAATTGGTTTTGAAATGATGTAAGAAAGAAGGAAAAGTAGTTCTATTAAAAGGTAGAAAAAAGTCTCATTAATTGCTTTAATTTCCTTCATTCCTTTATTTTGTTGTTTTTTGGTACGGAAAGTCGGAAACTGAAATTCTCAATTCATTCTTCTATTAACTTGCATGTCATAAACTCATCTCTTTCTATCTTTCTTTAGAATGGATGAAACATGAAAACTAATTAGTTTGTAAAATTAATTGGTTTGCTGCAATCTATTGGAATTTAGGTTTGAAAATGGAATTTTAGCCTTAACTTTTCATTTCGTAATTTCATTACTTTTATTCCTGTGCAGATATTTTGTGTGCGGTTATTATGCTTAGAGAATTTGTGGAGTCTATTCAAAGATCGGCTTAAAGCCAACTGAGTTTAAACAATCACATAAGATTATATTAATAGGAAATTACTTTTTGGAATTAAAAGGTATCAATTAATGAAATAATTCTTTATCTATTTTTTTGGATCAAGTTATTTATTTTTCATTTTCGGATAACATGATAAGCAAGAAGCACGTATGGTTCAAAACAGATACCCGATTGAAAGAAGGAAGAAGTATCCCAAGTTAATTTGTATTTTAATTTAATTTTGGAAATAAATAATTTGTACTTTAGTTTAATTGTTAATATCATTAAAATATTATTTTTTAAGGTTTTTATAAATTTTCTTTAGCTGAAAATGGGGTTGAATGAAGGTTGGACATTAAATATGAATATGCATTTTTGTATTGTTTCTAAAGTTCATCACTTTTTTTATTATATTTTAGTGTAAAAATTGTTTTATTTTATTTTATGTGTAACAATTATTGTGAACTATCTTTTTAATAATATGGTATGATTTCGCGCAATGCGCGAAGCATCCCCTAGTTATTATTATATATATTAATTCTTGCGGGCCACTTGCACCATATGCTTCCACGTCACCCAACCAATATTGACCATTTGATTTTGATCAAATCGTCAGAATTTGTCACTAAAGCATTCTGTAACGGTTCTGTAGAAATAACCGATACTAAAGATTCGGTAATGGTTCTTTATTAATAACCGCTACTAAAGATTCTGTAACGGTTCTATAGAAATTATATTTTATTATATATATTAATCCTTGCGGGCCACTTGCACCATATGCTTCCACGTCACCCAACCAATATTGACCATTTGATTTTGATCAAATCATCAGAATTTGTCACTAAAGCATTCTGTAACGGTTCTCTAGAAATAACCGATACTAAAGGATTCGGTAACGGTTGTCACTAAAGCATTCTGTAACGGTTCTATAGAAATAACCGCTACTAAAAATTCTGTAACGGTTCTATAGAAATAATCGCTGCTGAGTTCATATATTTTATATCGGTTCAGATTTATATCGGTTTCTCCTTGTTATATTATATATATTAATCCTTGCGGGCCACTTGCACCATGTGCTTCCACGTCACCCAACCAATATTGACCATTTGATTTTGATCAAATGGTCACAATTTGTCACTAAAAGCTTCTGTAACGGTTCTTTATAAATAACCGATACTAAAGTCTTCTGTAACGGTTCTTTATGAATAACCACTACTAAAGATTCTGTAACGATTCTCTACAAGTAACCGTCGCGGAGATTTGTATTTTATATCGGTTATTTGTTAAGAACCGATACTAATTATAATTATTATAATTATATACTTAATCCTGGCGGTTCCCTTCCAAGAGAGTGAGCCACGTCGTCTTTTTTTTCTCTTCCGTTGGATTAAATTTTTTTTTTATTTTCGTCCGTCCGATTAACATCTTATATCTCATTTCTCCCTTCTCCGTCTCTTTTCTCATCTGCTCTCTCTCTCTCTCTCCGCATCGCAACAGGCAGCACTTCGTGCCATTGCCATCTCTCTCTCGCCGCTCCGCTGACCTCTCCGTTTTCTATTCGCCGATTTCTTCCGCCTCTGAGTTTCTCTCAATGCACAAAAAAGTTGGAGAACTGGGTTGTGATGGGAGAGTGGCTTAATCCCCTCCTCTATTTGTCCGCCTCCCTCTCTCCTTCCCCTCACACTCACACACACTTTCTCTCTCACGTTCACCAACGCCCAGCCGCTGCGGCACCAATTTCTTCCTTGGTTCTTCCACCACCGCCGTCGCCGTCGCTGTCGCCGCTTTTCAGATGGAGATCTCCGGCGGTCTTCATCTTGTCGGCCAGTTTATCTTCTTCATCCCTTCTAGGCCGCTTATTGTACAGTTCATCTTCTTCTTCCCAGCACGCCACGTGGGAAGCTCTCCTGAGCTGTGATGGCTCACAACGCAGCTCCCTCTCAAAGCAAAGAAGGCACTACCTTCTCTCTTTTAACTATCAAATTGTTATCAAATTCCGTTTAATTAGTTCTTACTGTCAAATTACTATCAAATTTCTTCATTTTTTTTTTCAATCTGCAGCTAAATCAGGGTCGAAAGATGTCCTCTCAATCCTAAACTGAGGGGCCAAAGTAATATCGATCCTCAAAATCAGGCGACAAATCATACGGCTTATTAAAAATCAATGTGTTGTCTTCATGCCTGCTACCGCGTCGTTGCTCCTAATGCTGCTTCATGATTTCTGCCGAGCCGCACCTGCCTCCCCATATTCATTGATTTTTGCTGCGCTATACTATTACTATCTTCCCCCTTTGCTCTTTTAATTTTTATGTTTGTTCAAAAATTCATGGTTCTGGTGTAGGATCAAAACAAAACAACAAATTGATGCATGGAATTGGAGACAGAAATAGAGCTGAGGTTGCAGTTTTGCAAATTGACCCAACGTAAACCCAAATTTACAAGTTGTCAATGTTTGCAAAAGCTTATTTTCATGCATTAATGGAAGTCAATGCGAGTCAGCAACACACTTAATGTCACTTCTCTCCTGACACTGATGCCAACCAATTGTTTCAGGGCTAAAGGCAAGGTTAGTTCCATTTTGCAAAAATAACCCTAATAATTTTGGAAGTATGAATTCTCAATTAAGTTCAAATTATACTCAATTAGCTCTGACTTAATCCTCAGTTTTTAAAAAAAGAATCAATCTAATCCCATTTGCTTGAAGTTGCTCTCTATTTTTAAATAATCCTCAATAGAGTTTGTATGAATCATTTTAGTTTTCTATAAACACTGATAAGTAACCCATTAGACTAATTTTCCTTTTTTTTATTCTTTTCGACACAAAATGGAGCTCAATTCTTTCAAATCCAATTTATGATCTTGGACACAGGTTGATGAAATGTTTGGAGTTTTGGAAATCCAGCATCTATTTATTGAATTACAAATTAACCTTTGCAATCAATTATATTTCTTTTACTGTTCTTAAATTACAGATTTCTCCAAAATTATTTTTTTCTTCTCATAGTAATTTTAGTTATACCCCAACTAACCAACGTTTTTCCATGTTTCACCGTTTGAAATCATATTTCATTGTTAATTTTACCAATATAAATATTATCGTACTTATATGACATTGATGATTGTGCAGTTTAGGGTTCTTTTGTTCTCAGCTTTGGTATAAAGAAATGATGAACTATCTTTAAAATCCTAAAGGTATGTACTTTAATTTGCCACTAAAGTTTACAATGATCAAATTGTCTTGGTATTTTTTTGGAATAATTTTAGTTTCTTTTATTTGTGTGGATTTAGTTTAACACATAGCTAGAATATTTGTGTCACTATTTAATCAGTACCAGAGCCTCAATTAACCATAATTATTCGACTAGCATGTTGATTAAAGCTTAAGATATTAAGAAATGTTGCCTTTAATTAACCTTAACTTTGTTAAATATTTTTAACCTATGACTCCAATTATCTTTATAGAAGTGCATTTTGTATTTTAGCCGAATAATGTCTTTGGTATGTCCAACTTTGAAATATGTACTTCCAATTTTTCTTTGTTCTTTGTTCATCTTTTAACATACAGGTGGGATCACTGAAAAGACATAACTAATGTTGCTACTGGTAGTTCAACGAGGTTGTAATTTATTAGTTTCTTTCATACTTTTAATTTTTATTATTCAAAATCCAATAGTATTATAACATCGCCTTAAGTAAATTCAGTCTGCTAATGTTTTAGTTTGCATTACTAATGTTTTCTGTATTTTTATATAACATTCAAAAATATGATTGCTGATTTATCCCATGGTAAGCAGTTTCAACAAACTATATTTGGAAAGATAATTGAAAATGGCTAAGTTAGATATATCAAATCAAGCAAGTCGGTATTAACATACCAAATTGCGCAATTATAATTTATTTCTAAGTATTTTTTTGAACTTCTTATTATATTAATTATGTGCATTAAATTTATAATGCACTAGCTAGCTGGTTTTCTTTTGTTTTCCAGTATGTATTAACTGCTAATTTATTATTTGCTATAGAAAAAATCAATAAATATTTTTTTTTATCTTTTCAGGTTTATAACAAAAATTTGTCAAAAACTAGAGGTCTAATTTCATTCCTTGGAATTCCATGTGTTTGATATGTCTATTTGCATTTCAGTGTGTATTTTGTTGTGAAAGAGGCATTCTGGTTACAACCATCACTTGAATTAACATGTTGATTTGACTGAGCTGATGCAAGTTGATTTCATTGAGCTAAATTATACTTTTTCTCTACACTAGAACATATTATCTCATGTTTTCTATGTTATGTTGCCATTTTCATGTATTTATTTTTGTCGGTATATTAATCTACAAAAATGCAAATAGTCAGTTTGTTAAAAATTGCAAATGCTCTTTTGGGGAAAAAAATGTTAAGTTATTGACATGGAATTTATGCAAATCAAACTGCTTATATTGTTGTGATTCTTCTGCTACTTTCACAACATCGAGCAAAAAAAAAAGGTTCAGGGAGATATCAAACAGAGAAAAAAAAGGTTCATATGAAGATATCACGAAGAAAAATAGCCACTAAAATATCGCGCAAAGCGCGTATAATACCTAGTTCCCCCTATATATAATTTTCTAAACTTGGTAGATGATTGACACGTGTATTTCGCCAAAAAAATTTGTAGTATAATTTCTGTGTAACGAGTCAATCAAAAGGATTCAATTCAATAAACAGTCATTATATATTTTTGTACTATAGAATGCCATAAAAAATCCATTGCCCCCCCCTAAATTCATGAAAACTCTATAATCAACTCTATGAAATATTTCATATAATGAGTCATATCATTTCTTTATAAACCCGTTATAAATTTTTTTCATTAAATAGTGTCATAGAGAATCAGCATATTTACCTTTACATACAATTTTTAAAATGTTACACACTGTTGACACGTGCAAATATCCAATATTTTTTGTGACCCAACTGTGTAACTCTTTATGGAACGATTCTCTTTATAATAAGGTTTGATTTTGTGTGAAACCCATTACAAATTTGACTACAACAATATAATTCTGTCAAAAATATGGACCCCACTAATTAAGTAAATTGATATAACCTTATAATGTTGTGTTTTATGTAACGAGTCACTATGTGACCGTATAAATGATTCATTACATTTTTCAACACAATATAAATACAAAAATTATGTAAGATAAAATGGTCCCCATCCGTATAATAAAATAATATAGCACATTCTATATAGTATTTAGTGTAACGTGTCACTGTTTAAGAAACTCATTACATTTTGAAACATTACAATAATTAAAAGATTTATATAAAGGAATATCAGCTTTTCCCTTCAAACAATAAGGGGTGGGGCCCACTGGGTAAGATGCACATACAAATCATACATTACTAAAGATTTTTTTGAATATGTTAATCAAACAACCAAAATATATAATATTTTGCTACATTCAATAGAATTATTTAAGAGATTAAACAAAAACTTCTAATAAAAGAGAACGTCATATAAAAAATTAACTTGTTGGAAAAAAAATAAAAAAAAATTAGCTACATAAGAATATTATGTAGAGTATATTTAAAATTTAAATAATTTAAAAAAATACTTTAAGATTTCAAAATTTAACCTATTTCTCAAGAAGTCAAAAATTAAAAATTTCAATTAAAACTAAAGTTCCAAGACAAATTTCTTCGACAAAAACTTTAAAAAAAATAAACTTAAAAAAATATAGTAACAAGCCAAAATGTTATATAGTTAAACTTATAGATTAAAAGTAGTTTCTAAAAAATTAAGAAATAAAATTAGCATCATTTATTATTGTATAAAATATCATTTATATACCTAAAAGATAAAAAGAAATTACATTACAACAACCATGAACCTAAATTAATTGGTCTTATAAGAATTTATGAATCTAAAAAATAAGTTACTTAGCTTTAAAAAAATTTAATTTGTAAATTAATCCTGAAAATCTCAGTTACACTTAATTTTTTTAATATAATTATATAATTACATTATTTCGAAGCCGAGCGAGAATTGCCGCTTAAACACCTCAAAAGAAGTCGTTTTTTCTTTCTAAATGAAATAATGAGATGCTACCTTGCGATCAAAATCGAATGGTAAAATCTCTCTTTTACTTCCTTCCTTTGGAGTCTCCGCCTGCCTGAAGTTTCATCCCTCCCATTTCACGTTCTGCTCTCCATTCTCTCTCTCTCTCTCTCTCTCTCTCTCTCTCTCACTCTCGCTCTCTTCGTCTCTCTTTCTCTGGCGCGAGTACTCACTCCGCCTCTCTCTCTCTCTCTTTGGACAAACTTTTCTCGCTGGACAAGACCCTGTCTTCGCCTCTCTCTCTCTCTTTTCGCTTGCTGTCTCGACCAAGACCAGGCGAGAGATCGCGCTGGCCGTGATTTTGAATTCCCTCTTTAGGTGCGAATTTACTGATTTTTAATGAATTTTGACTCTTTTACTAATTTTCTCTCAATTTACTGAATATTTATGAGTGAGGATGATTTTGATTGACTAAATAGTGCGAATTTACTGGATTTTGATTGAATTTTGACTGAAATTTAATTTTGAATGAATTTTCTCTCAATTGAGCTGAAATTTAAGCTGAACATGTTGGTTATTTAAGCTGAATTTGGGCTGATCAGCGTTAATTATGCTTAATTTTAGATTTTGATTGAATTTTGACTGAAATCTAATTTGGAATGAATTTTCTCTCAATTGAGCTGAAATCTAAGCTGAACATGTGGGTTATTTAAGCTGAATTTGGGGCTGATTAGCGTTAATTATGCTCAAGTTTATTATCACGACCAGAATTTAAAGTCGAATTTCAGGGTTTTATTATTTTTTTAATTACTATTTTTTTTGTTGCTTATTAAGGACTACATTGGACAGATAAGGCTAATACATATTTGTCTCCAACCCATCTCGATAGCCTTTCTTCAAACTACTCAACAATACTGAAAAGTACGCATGATTTATGCACTTAGGCCCTTACAATTGAAGATAATACAAAATATCATTCAGAATTATTATTTTTGTGATGTTTTGATTATTTTAGGCCATGCACTTTGACGAAAAGTGCATTTTGGCGAGGCGATTTTTGAGCTGGACACGTTAAGTCAGAGTCGCATAAAGATTCGACGCATATTAAGCAGCTGTTTCGCGACAATTTTACACTTTGGACCTCGCAATTGCTTGATGAAGGTAGCTTAGATTTATCATGTAATTTTGTTATAACTAAGATTGTGTAGCTCATGATTTGTAAAATAAGCCTTTACTGCAAATGATTTGGCAGTCCGAAGACCAATTGAATACCAGATTTAAATTCTCTCCAGTAGATAATATTGTGTTGATCCTATTATTCATTTTGATATAAAAAATATCAAATTGCAATTATGTAAAATCAACAATAAATTGAATTAGTTGAGAATATATAAATGACATAATATAATTATGTAGGGGATGAGTTGACAACATAAAACATAGTTTTCACGGTCTGAATTTAAAGTCGAATTTGTACTTTTTTATTATTTTTAATTAACTAATTTTCTTTAATCTGTTGCTTAATAAGGACTACATCGGATAAAGCTGAGGAGTTGAATAAAGATTCGACGCATATTAAGTAGCTGCTTCGCGACAATATTATGCTTTGGAATTCGCAATTGACTGATGAAGGTATTTAAGAATTATCATTTTAGTATTTTTGTCTGTTATTCATTTTTGTTTGAATTATCATAAAATAACAGAATTATCATAGTTCAGAAATTCAGTACCTCATCTTTTTCAATTTCTTTAGGGTTTACTACATCGGATAATTATCAAAATTTTGTCTGTTTAGGGTATTATTCAGAACTGAATTATCAAAAATGGTACTATTCAGATCCATCTTTTTCAGTACCTTTTTTTACTATTTTTTTAATGCGACAATATCCCAAAAGATAATAATGATAAGATGAGGGGGGAAAGTGAAAAATTACCCTTCTTTTGGGCTTTGTTTTGAGGGATCCTTCAGAAGATTCAGGAGAAGAAGGTAAAATAACTTCTTTCAAAACTTTATTCAGTTCTTGCTTTTTTTGCTCTTCAAACGCCAGCTCAGCGCGTAATTTCATGATTCTTTCTTGCGACTGAATTGTGAAATTACAAAACATCAGGGACCAAATCATAAAATTGCACAATCACAACTTATTGATAATGTATAGAGAAATGTAGAAAAAAGAGAAACAAACCTGCTCAAGTTTTGTTGTGTATTCTGTTCTTATATAAGTTGTACTGTCAAAATCAAATTGTAGTACATCGGATAATTGAAAATTTTCTGAATTATCATACATATTAAAAAAAGGTACAGAATTATCAAAAATGGTACTATTCAGAAATTTTGTCTTTGAGAATGGATCTGAAATTTGTTTGAATTGAAAAAGAGCTTCAGTTTGTTTCAGCAGTGCAGGGTTCCCACTTAACTTGGAGGGGGTCCTACTATTCTACAATTTCTATGCAATCATCCCTAGAATTTACATGTAACAACTAATATGTGCCGGGCCAAAGAAAGAACCTTTTTCTTCCCCGAGAAAGATGTTTTAATTTTGTAGTTCAACTTGCCGTGGCAAGGCAATTGTCCAAGACGAAACTACATCAACAAAAGAGGAATTCAAAATAAACACAAGCAAAAAGAGGTAATAAATTCTTTTTTTTACTAATTTAATTAATTATTTTGTTATTGGCCAATAAATTAATGGGTTCAAAAGAATTTGATTAGTTGTATATTCAATATTATAATTAGTAACTATATTATTGTAAAATTGAGACATAGTAATTTTTATCATTAAATGATATTAAAACAAGTTGATTTGGTTATATATTTGGTTATTGCAAAATTTAAGCTTTAGCTGATTTTTTCAATGGCTATTATAATTAGTAGAGGTATTATAGTAACACTTGAATGACACTGCATCATATGATTTTCCAAAATTTTAATCATTGAGTATTATTGCAAAACAATTTAAAGTTCAACCTCTCTAAAAGGGTCAACATATGTTCTTATATTTACTGCCTTGATTTAAAAATAATGTCCTCCTTTTAGTTCTCAGTAATTTTATGTTTGTTTTTTCTTCTATTATGTTAATAAAAGTCATTTTCATATTCATTTTTCATCTTGAACAGGCTTCGCGATGAAAATTAGTCTACATGTTCGCATTTTGGATTAGTGGTTCTAGTCAACTGTTCTAGCATGCTTTTATTGTGTATTTGGTTGAAGAATTTCCTAAACTAGCTAGATTTATTTTGTTTACATCTTGATGGGTTTGGTTGATGTTTTTCCACTGTTGTTTTTCTTTGACCGGCTAAGTCACTTATCTTTTGGCTAAATGTGCAATGCGTGATAAAAAGTGGAATGTGTGATAAAATTTGTTGTATGACTTAAGGACAATTGTATTTTTTGTGTTAAATCTCTTTAATTATGTGACTGTCTTTCTTGATAAGGAATGAACATCAATATCCTATGTACATATTCTAACTAATGGATTTGGATTTTCTGTTTTCTCAATTGTATCACACCATAATTTCAATAGTTGTCTTCAACCATATCAACTTATCATGATTTCAATATTTGTCTTGAACATAGAATTGGACTATATCATTTTATAATACATATAAAAACAGTACTAATTATGCTTTATTCCAAATATGTTGAATTATAAGTTGTGGGCACATGGTTTGGTTTTGGTGTTGAATTGTGACGAGAGCCCACATTATTCATGTCCCCTCCATTCCATGTGCCGTCTCTGTTCGGTTGTGTTGTATCACCACATCCAAAAGGCAAATTTCTCATTTTCTTTGAGTCTGTCCAAAAGGAAAATTTCATTTTGATTATTTACTATAATGTGCAAAGGGTTTTCTATTTTTACAAACGAAAAATATTATTTTTTTTTAAATGTACAAGTCATGGCACCAAAAAATTTGTTTCAATCCTTGATGAAGCAAATGTACCTTCATCAAATATTGACAATACATGTTTGACTCGAGTTTAAAAAATATTTTTTCATCTCGCGCAAAGTGCGAGCTTTTTTCTAGTATATATTAATCCTTGCGGGCCACTTGCACGGAGAGAACAAGTGGCTTGACAGGCTCAAGACCAGAGCGTAGGGATCAGAAAGTACAAGTGCTTAGGCTTTTTCTTTCCAGAGCTGTTTTGGGCTCGCAACTACTATACTATAATATCAATGGCCGTAGAAAAAAAAGAACAAATGGCTAAGTCAGACTCCAAAGTCTTCGGACTTTCAGCTAGCCCCCAGAGTCTATAGATAGAGTCAGACCATAATCCTTAATTGGAAGTTCATCTTCCTTATCAAGAAATTCTACATCATCACCATCCAATTCCAACTGCCCAAGGATTGTTTTACAGTACTCAGGTGGAAATACACTAACCTCTTGGGCCACTAGAATGTATCGGCCCATCACGATAAAACTGAAAACGAATTTGCTAATGAAGGTTACAGATTCGGTCAAGAGGAAGAAACTTATAACATCGTAGCCGCTCATGGTTATTTTGGACCATTTGATTTTGATCAAATGGTCACAATTTGTAGGCTTCTGTAACGGTGTTTTATAAATAACCGATACTAAAGGATCGGTTCATTTTATATCGGTTATTTGTTAAGAACCGATACTAATGGTTCTCGTTGAGTTCATTTTATATCGGTTATTAATTAAGAACCGATACGAAAGGTTAAGATTTATATCGGTTTCGCCTTGTTAAAATCTAAATTATTCATACCGTCACTTTGATTTCACCCTTCTTCTCCAATCACCAATCCCTCTCTCTCCCCCTCTCTCTGTAGATCTCGTTTCAGATCTCGCTCCCATGGCGCTCAATCTCCGTCAGAAGCAAACCAGTAAGCTCCTCTTTATACCCTCCAGTTATTCTTTCATCTCTCGTGCCTGCCCACTTCTCGTAATTTCACTCTCTGATGAATTATATACACGGATTGCATACTCTTTCACTCCTCCTTCTAAATCTATGAATTATAAAGCATTGATAAATCTGCTCAATTAGTGCTCTTTATTCCTTCTAATTTTTCCTCATTTTTCTTAATTTGATCTTAGTTTAACTTCACAACACAATTACGAACTACCAAATGACAAATCTTCACCGCTTAGTTTCCATTTCCACACATCAACATGCCAAAAACAAAACAAACCCTAACACTTTTATCTTTTACTCAGGTCTGATCATCAAAATGCTGAACCTAAACCAAGCCCCGTCAAACCCTAACTCCCTCTCGACACCCTCATCGGAAGAAGAAGAGGTCTACAAGATCCTAATCATGGACTCCTTCTGCCGCACGATCCTCTCCCCACTAATCTCCGTCCCGGACCTCCGCAAGCACGGCATCACCCTCTTCTTCCCCATTGAGAAAACCCGCCAGGCCGTACCAGGCGTACCGGCCATCTACTTCATCCAGCCTACTCCGCAAAACATAGATCTGGTCTCAAAGGACGTTTCCGCCCCTCTCTACGATTCCTTCCACCTGAATTTCTCATCAGCCCTCCCTAGGCCTCTGCTCGACCGCCTCGCGTCGAATACCGTGCAGTCAAACTCTGCTTCACGGATCTCAAAGCTGTACGACCAGTACTTAGACTTCATCTCTCTGGAAGACTCTCTCTTTTCGCTCGGCCAAGCTGATACGTACCTTCAATTGAACAACCCTTCATCTTCTGACACGGAAATCGAGGCGGCGATTGAGAAAATCGCTTCCGGAATCTTCTCTGTTCTAGCGACTTTACAAGTCGTGCCAGTCATAAGATGCGCGAGAGGTGGTCCGGCCGAAATGGTCGCTTCAGCTTTAGACACGAAATTAAGAGACCATTTAATCTCAAAACCTAATTTATTTACAGAAGGAGGCGGGCTTTCAGTGTCTTTCCAAAGACCCGTTCTTTGCCTCTTTGACAGGAATTTCGAGTTATCAGTCGCGGTTCAGCACGACTGGACTTACCGCCCATTAGTGCACGATTTATTAGGGTTGAGATTGAATAAAGTCAACATGCCTGTTGAGAATTCAAATGCGACCAAATCGTATGAATTGGATGATTCAGATCAGTTTTGGAGCACGAACAGCTGGTCTCAATTTCCGAAAGTCGCTGAGGAAATTGAAGAGCAGTTGAGGAAATACAAGCAGGATGTAGATGAAGTAAATCGAAAAACAGGCGGTCAAACTGGAGTAGAATTTGAAGGGACGGCTATGATTGGAAATACGGATAGTTTAATGAAAGCGGTCAACTCTCTGCCTGAGTTGACCGAAAGGAAGAAAATCATCGACAAGCACACAAACATCGCGACTGTTTTGTTAAATCACATCAAAGAAAGGAGTCTAGACGCGTTTTGCGATTGTGAAAACGACATGTTAACCAAAGGCAGTGTGGATAAAAATGTATTTTTTAATCTCTTAAAAGGAAAAGGCATGAAAGAGGATAAACTCCGTTTGGCCATCGTTTACCTCCTCTCAATGGAGTCTCCAGTTCCGTCCGAACTGGAGAGCGTCGAATCCGCACTCCGAGAATCCGAAGTAGACACGAGCGCATTCCAATACGTCAAACGTATAAAATCACTAAACCAAACGTTCGTAAACTCAAACAATTCCGCGAGTAAAAACAACATAGTGGACTGGGCGGAAAAGCTCTACGGCCAGTCGATCAGCGTAGTGACAGCTGGCATGAAGAATCTCTTATCCGGCGGGCCCCAGCTGGCGCTGACTAGGACAGTCGACGCCTTAATGGATTCTAAACCAGGCACGGATATAGAATCCTATTTGCTATTGGATCCGCGAGCGCCCAGAGCGGGTGCCGGCGCGGTTTTCAAAGGCCCGTTTAGAGAGGCGATCGTGTTCATGATTGGAGGCGGGAATTATGTGGAGTACAGGAGTCTGATGGAGCTCGTGCAGGAATCGCAGACGGCCAAGCACGTGGTTTATGGAGCCACGGAGATTTTGAATGCCGGGCAGTTTGTCGAGCAGCTGGCGGCCTTGGGGAAGAAAATGGGGTTCGGTGGGGGAGTTGTGAATCAGGGACAGTAGTAAGTGGGGTTTGTATGTTTTTTTTTTATTTATTTTTTGGATGGATGGGTGTTTATTGATTACTGATTAGAGGGGTTTCTTAGTGTATGTTATTTTTCTTTTCCCTTTTTTTTTTTTTGGTTTTAATATTTCTTGGTGTATTTTATTGGAGTTGTTATGAACATTTTTTTTATTTTTTTTCTCTTTTGTTGATGTTGGTTGTCTTTCCCCCGTTAGTTCTTCTGTTCTATCATTTTTGTAAGTCTGAATGAACAGGTTATGAAATACAAATTGATGCGCAAATAATTCGGAGGATTATATGAGTCAAGGACTATGCTACTCGGATGCTTCAGTCGTGTTGTATTAGATACTGACATCCGTGACATCAATATCAATTCAGATATTGTATCCGGATGTGTCTCGTTTAGAGGTGGCAAATGGGTGGGTCGGGTCGGGTTCGGATCGGGTCATTCGGGTGTCAAGTCGTTCGTGTCTCGGGTCATTCGGGTTCGGTCGTTCGGGTTCGGGTTGGGTTGAGTTTCGGGTTGTTGATTTGTCAACATTTTCGGGTCGGGTTTGGGTTCAGATGGGCCAGGTCGGGTTTTCGGTCTAGGTTAGATTTTGCCAGCTCTAGTATTTATATAAAAGGATGTTAAGTCTAAGTCAGCTCATATATTACAACTGCCCAAATAATAATTGAAAATAACTGAAAATATAAATATATTGTTGTTATGAGATAGAAAATTTATTTTTTACCTCAAAGAACCGAATACTAGATATTCTTATCAACAGGAGCGGAGGTAAAAATAATTTATAGGGGGAGCTGAGAATTTTTTTCATAAAGTAGTTTGTAGTCCAATTGTCTGACCGCTCGCTCGTGTATCAAATGAAATGAGTTCAAATTCTGGCGGCAAACATTTTTTCTATAAAATTTCTAAAAAAATGTGAGAGAAACAGAGATCAAACTCTCGTCATCAAGGCGCTAAGCAATACAACTTAGGTCGGATAACCATCCGAACACAACTCCATATGTGATACAAGAGGAACATAAAATATAAAATACTAATAAGGGAGCCGAAATCAAACTATTAGTCAACTATATTAACCAAGGTTGCAAATAGCGTTTAGCGGTGTATTGCTTTTAGGATTTTCATGTAGCGAATTGCGTATAACACATCGTATAGCGCAGATGTTGTGGAGATACATTTTTATAGCGGATAATATGTGTAAATATTTTTTTTCTATATACCACTACGTAATATATGCACTACAAAATCTAAAATAACTAAAATATGATTATATTAAAATATTAACAATAAAAGTTTGAAATGTTCTTGTCAAAAGTTACATGTCCAAAATCGAAATATGATTAATATTAAAATATTAAAATATAGCATATCTATCCGTTCAAAAAAATCCATTAAAAAAAATCCATCAAAAACGCTATTCAGACCGCTACACCGCAACATACACACGCAACACCGCTATTGCGGACCTCTTCACCGCTAAATCGTCGAAAAACGCTACACCGCAACAAAACCAATGCGCGCAGCGTTTAGCTTCCAGAAACCGCTATTTGCAACACTGCTATTAATTTACGATATCATGGGGGGAGCCGGGGCTCCTGCCGGCACCCCCCTAGTTTCACCACTGCTTTATCAAGATAAGCTAATTAGTCTTGCACCTAATAGATACATAACAAAAATCAATATTTCAGTTAAATTTTTTTTTTTTGATAATGTTGATTACTCAAAAATGAAAAATGTATATATCAAAAGTGGCACATGTTAATATGCTAATCCAATGGATATGAATTATCTCGATGCTAATCCAAGGACTAAAAAGAAACGTGAAAAGTATCTCTATTTTAATTCAATGGATATAAATTATTTTAGTTCGTAATTGAAGGGTTAAAAATAATGGCGTGATGTGGAGCTCAAATTTGATAAGAAAATGTTTAGAATGTAAAACGCCGTTAATATTTTTTTAGAATAACTATTTTGTCATTCATAAGTTTAAAGGATATTTTTTGGTTTTTTTTTGTCTTTCGCAGCTAAAAGAATTAGAATATCCAAATCATAGATTAAAGCTTCTGGCAGAAGAAAATAGTTATTTTAAAAACATACTAATGGTGTTTCCACACATTTTACCACAAATTTATATAATATAACATAAATCATGAAATAAAATAATATATTGTAAAATAATATCATAATCTATTATAAATATAATATCATGAAATATTATCTTATAAATATTTTATTATTTATATACATTTATTAAATATAATCTAAAAGAAAGAACTTGAGAAAATTAACAAGATGCATGTTGGTTAGGCTTGTCAATGGATCGGCTTCAACCCGAATCCAGTAGGTATCCGACCCGAACGGATCAGTCAAACCCGAAAAAAAAAATCCACGGATCGGGTTCGGGTTCAAACCCGAAAACAAAAACGGGTTCGGATCGGGTTCGAGTTTGACATTATCCGATCCGTGGAAAATCCGAACCCGAATCCAAAACTTATATTATAATTAATTTTAATCTGTACCATTAATGTTTCTCCAAATCAATCCTACCCATCTATTTTAACCCTAATCCTAACCCACCCAACTCTCTTACCCGATCCACCAATTCCTTGCCTCTTTTTTTCTCTCTGGACGCCAGAGGCAGAGAAAAAGCGAAAGAAGAAAAAAAAAATCCTTCCGCCCAATCTTTGCCTTCGCTCCGCCGTATCCCTAATCGGTGCCGGTCGCCCCCCTCTGCCCGCCATCTTTCTGCCTCTCCTCTACTCTCCTTTCTTCTCCTTCTTCTTCTTCTTCTTGCAAAAAATAAACTTATTTCGGGTTTCGGATTTACCCACGGATTTCGGGTTATCCGCGGGTTCAGGTTCGGGTTTGAAATAAAACCCGTAAAGTTTTCGGGTTCAGGTCAAACCCAAAATTTTCGGATCGGGTTTTGGTATGGCCAAACCCGAACCCGACCTGACCCGTTGACAAGCCTAATGTTAGTCCTGAAAAATAAGAACACTTCATAGGGTTGGTCTTCTAAAAACTCAAAATATCAAATTTACTTTTCCCAAACTAATAATATCATATTAACCATTCTTTCTCAGTCTCCCCCTGAGAAAGAAATCCATGTCGCATTCAAAAGTTTCCAACTTTCCACATAGACTTTTGAATATTCTCCTACCATCGACTTCTCAAGTCTCCCCCCTTCTTCTCTCCTCCATTTCCATTCTTTCAATTCTCCTTCTTTTTGCCTCTTCATAGTTCAAATTGGAGTAAGGTAAAGTAGCTCACGCTCTGAAAGGGTGAAGGTAGAACAAGAAATGGAGGCGTGGGATCCTCTACGCTCGCTCTTTCTGTGGCCAACGGTGTGGCTGCTTCTATTAACAGGCAGAGCCGTTGCCAACACCGAAGGTAATTCTCGCAATCACCTCTTTACACTTCTTTCTTTTCCGAATTTGTATTTTGTTTGACCAGTAGTAACTCGGTAAGGAAAAAATGCTGTATTATGAAACCTAACAAACATATGTTTTATATATGGCTTGAATTTTGGGGGAAAGAAGAGCGAGTGCCTATTTAATTTATAATTTCATTTGTGCCACTATACAACATGAAAACTTCATGTGTGACCTTACAAAATTGGAATTGTCATGTATAACCCCATAAAACATGAAAATTCAGATTTGAATACACATATGTAGATCGTGCTAGAGCAGGTTTCGATGCCACTGTCAAGTACAAAATATCATGTATATAAACCACTGACAAGTACAAAATATTATCTTGTACATATGCCCCTTTTTTCTGTATAAAGAGGTGATGCTTTATATGCCCTAAAGAGCAGCTTGAAGGATCCAGGAAGTGTTTTACAGAGCTGGGACAATACGCTGGTTAATCCATGCACTTGGTTTCATGTCACTTGTGACAGTAACAACTTTGTTATCAGAGTGTAATTATTTCTTTTTGTAATTTTTCATATATACCTTCATAGAACCTCGGAATTAATTCCATTTTTGGTCCTTCCAAAATTGAAACATAATAGATAGTTATGCTTTCGCAATGATAGTTTCTCATTTTAGAAGGTAATTTCGCCTAAAATTCACCTTTGTTTTGTTTACCAGAGGTGCTCTTTTAGGAAATTTGAGCATTTTTTGACATTGTTATAATTTCCCATATATACATATATGTTTATTTTAACCTTTTCAGGGATCTTGGAAATGCTCAATTATCTGGTACATTGGTTCCGCAACTTGGGGGGCTAAAAAATTTACAGTACTTGTAAGTAATAAAATATTACTTCATTTACTTTTCTTTTTCCTATTAAAAGAACTTCATTCTTATTTCTCTGAAAATAAAATAAATAAGTGAAACAGGGAACTATACAGCAATAATATAAGTGGAAGCATACCTAGTGAGCTTGGTAATCTGACAAAATTGGTGAGCTTGGATTTATACCTAAATAACTTCACCGGAGTAATTCCTGATTCGCTTGGGAATTTATTGAAACTGCGCTTTCTGTATGTAAAAAATTCTCTCTTACTAAAATAAATAATAAAACTGGCTAACTTATTATTATTAATAATTTTTTTTTGAAAAACTTTTATGAAAGAATAGGCGGCTAAATAACAATACAATTTCTGGTTCAATTCCTTTATCTCTTACCGGCATCACACCTTGCAAGTCCTGTGAGTCTCTTATCCCTTTCAATTGCAAAAAATATATTAAAATTTAAAAAATAAAAAAATTGTTAAATCACTTTCATTCCCAGTTTTGTCCTGAATTGATTATTTATTCCTTGTGGAAATTAACAATTATGCAGTGACTTGTCAAGTAATAATCTATCCGGAACTGTTCCGTCAAATGGCTCTTTTTCTCTATTCACCCCTATAAGGTAACTTTTCAAGGATCTATTTAGAAGTTTATCTTAAGTCTTAATCTCAATCTAATTAATGGTCTAATTAGAAGGTTTGTCAATAGCCTCAAAAGTGGTATTGTTCAGTATATAGACACAAATCTTGAAGTTTTTTTTAATCACAAACTATGCATTGTATGACGCACAAAATCGCAATTTTACACAGGACAAGTCCATGAAAAGCTTTCATACAAACAATTAGATGGAATTTACCATTATAGCATGGTGATGATAAAAGTTAAACATTCTAAACATTTTCTAATAATTTTATTTTTTTCAGTTTCCAAAACAACAACCCAAGCCTCGTCTCCGCCCCGTCTCCCACTCCCGCTGTCACCCCTCCTCCTCCATCTCAATCAAGCAGTAAACCATCTTTTTTGCTTTATCACATTTCTTTTTATTTTTTTGAATAATATCACATTTTTTATTTTTTTGAATAATATGATAATATCACATTTGTTTGTAGGGAGAATATCACGTATACCCTTCCAAAAACTCAAAATATCAAATTTACCCTTCCAAACTATATATATCAAATTTACCCTTTCAAACTATCAAAAATATCAAATTCACCCATCAGACTCAGACACTTGCCATATTTCTGTTTTATACCATTTCCTTTTATTTTTCTGAATAACATCACATTTTGTTTTAGGTAAAACATCGAGCACGGCAACAATCGCCGGCGGAGTCGCAGTGGGGGCCGCGCTGCTGTTTGCTGCTCCCGCAATCGCCTTCGTGTGGTGGCGCCGTCGCAAGCCTCAGGACCATTTCTTTGACGTGCCTGGTCCGCATTTAATGCCTACACTACTATACTATATTTTACTATTTTTCTTCTTTGGATTACTATATCGTGGGGGATTGTATAGTTTTGTCTAAGGATAAGCCGTTGTCTTTCCTTTCATCCTTCCGTTATAAAATAGTGTTTGGTAGTGTCGAATTAAAACAAATTAACTAAAATAAACAAATTATATTAAACTAAAATATGTGAAAGTAAACTATATTTATAAAAAATTGAAATTAAATTAAAATAACTAATTATTATATATTATACTTGTAATATTATATATTAATAATACTATTATGTATTAATTATTATCGTTAAACTACTCATTGGTCCCACCATGGTCAGTATCAGTACGAACTTATGGTCACTAGGATCCATCTTTTGTCCGATTACAATATTTATAGTACAATTTTTCTTCTTTGAATTTGATGCTTATTATTTATTTTCTATGTACAGCTGAAGAGGATCCAGAAGTGCACCTCGGGCAGCTCAAGCGGTTCTCTTTACGCGAGTTGCAAGTCGCAACTGACAACTTCAATAACAGAAACGTACTCGGAAGAGGCGGATTTGGAAAGGTACTTTACTTTCGCTTCCTCAAATAAAAAGGGAAATTGTTAAAAAAATCCTAACATAATATTACAAAAAAAAAAACCCATGATAAAATATATTTCTTAAAAAGTTTTGTGAAAAAGATATGTTTCTTAAAAATATTTTTGAAAGAAATATAAAAAAACTTCAAATTTTTTTTGGTATAATATTATTTTAGAAAATATTTTTTAAGATAGAAAAACATCATATGATAGAGGGGGGGTGGGGTTGGTTAAGTAGAAATTAAAAAAATTTAACTAATAATTAGATGGAAAAATAGATGGAGGTTTTTTTTTCAAAATGAAATGCTTATCATAGGTTTTTTTTTGAAAATCTGAAAACTTAGGGAGTTCTTTGTAATATTCATAAAAGTTAGGTTTTTTCGAAACTTTCCCATAAAAACTTTATTCTCGCGCTCTAACGACTAATATTTACACCATAAGTCCAAAAACTCAAATTTATCTTTACAACAGGTTTACAAGGGGCGGCTGGCCGACGGTTCTCTAGTCGCAGTGAAGAGGCTCAAAGAGGAGCGGAGCGCTGGAGGAGAGCTCCAGTTCCAGACGGAAATGGAGATGATCAGCATGGCGGTGCACCGTAATTTACTGAGGTTGCGCGGGTTTTGCATGACGCCGACGGAACGGCTGCTTGTTTATCCGTATATGGCCAACGGAAGTGTCGCTTCATGCTTAAGAGGTGGGTATTGTTGTAAGTTTGAAGTAATGGCCTTGGTTGGTTAATAGTTGGGCAGAATTAAATAGCAGATATATATGTACTGAGTAGGTACTATTAGTATTTAGTACAGCTACTCAGATCCAACGGCTTTTGTCAAAGTGTTTAAGCCAAGTTATAATATTAATAGGTCGATTTAGCTATTTAATTAACTCTATTATGTATTAAATACTGGAGGTGAGACTATTTCTCTTTCCGCTTAGTTCTGTCTTGTGATGTAACAAACTAAGTGCTGCTTAGAATACAAGTAAAATTGATATGCCAAAATAGCAATAACCATATAACTATAAGATGCATAATTTAGGCTGTATTACATCCCTCTACTAACGTATTGTGATTCAAATCCTAAATAATAATAAGAAATGTCACTTAAAAAAAAGTATATGTAAGCAAAAAATGGATCACCATCAACATACTGCATACAAACAAAGGGGAGAGATTATTCATTTGATTTCTCCATTCCTCAACACAATGGATATGAGGTTCTTTTTCTTGCTAACCATTTTCAATTGATTTATTTTCTTTTTATCATTCTTACAGAGAGATCAGCAGACGACTTGCCGCTCGACTGGCTGACCCGCACGCGAATCGCTCTCGGAGCCGCACGCGGGCTCTCGTACCTGCACGACCACTGCGACCCCAAAATCATCCACCGGGACGTCAAGGCCGCCAACATCCTCCTCGACGAGGACTTCAAGGCGGTCGTCGGCGATTTCGGCCTCGCGAAGTTAATGGATTACAAGGATACACACGTGACGACGGCTGTGAGGGGCACGATCGGGCATATCGCGCCGGAGTATTTGAGAACTGGGAAGTCGAGTGAGAAGACGGATGTGTTTGGGTACGGGATTACGTTGTTGGAGCTTATTACGGGGCAACGGGCGTTTGATTTGGCCAGGCTGGCGAATGATGATGACATCATGCTGCTTGATTGGGTAAGTAATAATGAAGATTGGTCTTGAATCAAATAAAAAGAAGAAGC